>CAWUFW010007194.1:0-600000 GCA_963921515.1 Calotriton arnoldi
TGAGAAGTTGGCCTGGCATATGCTGTCCACTAATTATAGTGGGCACCTTGCACCAGTCCAAACAACCCCTTATTGGAGATAGGTTAAAGACAACCTTTATTGAAAGCTATCCTAGTGGTAGCTATGGAGAGCAGCCTTCAGGCTAAGTCTTGAAGGAATGTAAAGCAGCTTGTTTTACCAGTCTATAATCTCTTGAGTGACCAAATGAAAGAGGACCACACCAGGTATATATTCAAATAAATGTATTTATGACTAAACACACCCCTCTAGTCTCTTTATGAGGCTAGAGTTCGAAGTACATAAATTATAAGTTAGTTATCTACAGTAATAGCACAAATACACGTTTGAGCCCCAGGGGCGTACCAAACCATATACCAATAAAGTGGTATAAGAACCACGACTGAGCTAGACACAAGGCCTAGAGCCTGTAGAAGTGCTTGGACCACAAGGAACCACCCAAGGTAGTGACACAGGGGACCCACGGGGGACGCGTGCAGTGTATGAACACAGCCGCGAACCACCGTTAACTTCTATGGGGAAAGTCGCGATTAGAATTTAAAAGAAAAGGAACACTTAGAGGAGGACTTGGAGCAAACCCTTTGAGAACTAGGCTGTTCTAGTGTCAATACCCACGGGAGCACCGGAGTACTCGAGTTACCTCACCCAGGGGAGCCGGGTGCATAGGTGTCTTTCGGGGTCGGGTTTCGTCGTCGCTTTCTATGGCGAACTGCTGCAAAGTGCTGCTGGCGACCAAGTCGAAAGTGTTCGGGTGGATCCAAAGGTGGATCGAAGATCTGAAGAACCTGAAAGCAGAGGGGACAGAGTCTGGGTCACTAGCCAGTGACCAGGAAGGCGATGAGCAGATGCCCACCGATGTCGAGTGCTTCAGGTAGGTTGACGGTCGTCTTGACTCTTCAGCCACGAGGTCCAGGAGGCGTCGACGACAACCAGTAGCTGGATTCGAGCTGTCCCATGACGTCTGTCGATTGCAGGGGTGTCGGCGACCAGATTGGACCCAACAAGCCTTGGCAACGGCAAGTCTTGTGGAAATAGAAGAAGGACGATGTGGCAGACCAGCAAGGTCTGTGGGACTCACCCAGCAAGGATAAGTCAGGGCACGCCTGGAGCAACCAGGGAGCCCAAGCAGAAAAGGATTGGCCTTCGGGAGGGCCTACTAGCCAACGGACTAGCGACCGCGAAGGAGCCTCAAGACGATGCACGTGGAGCTGGCTCACAGGAGACTCGTGGAGTGGAGGCCAGTGATCTTCAGTGCAGTTGGTGCTGGAGGCTGGGGCTACTCGGAGCCCAAAGTACGACTTTGTGGGAGACCCAGAAGAGGATGCACTTGCAAATGCGTTTGGTGTCCAGGGGTCATGGTTCCACGTTACCCACGACAGCTACGGGCCTCAGCTTTGCTGGGGACTCAGGGCAGCCTCGGGGAAGTCTGGAAATCCACCTCTGGTGATGCAAAGACTTCGGCGTCTGACGGGAGCTTCAGCGATGCAGACCGGACAATTGCTTCTTTGGTGCCTGCCAAGCAGGGGAGTCACTCCTTGACCCCAAGGGAGATTCTTCAGTCCTCTAATCTTGAAGTAGAGCGTCGAAGGTCCAGGATTCTGTGTCAGAGTTTTGTCCAGGTAAATCTAAAGTCCTATGGACTGGGGTCCCCTACTTATACTAAGGTAGGGGTTGGACATACTCTGTGGCCCCACCTATGGGAGGGCCAGGGCAGAGGGGTGGTTACACCCCTTTCCCTTTGTCCAGTTTCGCGCCAGAGCAGGGGCTGGAAGCCCCTGAGCCGGTTTGAACTGGGGTATGCACAGGGACACCAAGTGTGCCCCCAGTGCAGGATTTCAAAGCACCCGAGAGTGCTCCCGCCCAGCCCCAATACACACTATCCTGTCTGGGGAGGTGGTCACACCTCCCTGGGACAGGAAACCTATTGTCCAGGCCTTCCCTGCCGGAGTTTCGGTCAGCAGCAGGAGGCCAGACTCGTGTCTGTGGCAGCGGCATCCATTTTGTGATGCCAGGGCTCTGGAAAGTCAGTACCGGGTATACCGGTGTGTACATGTCTTTCCCTCTAGAAGGGTGGAATGCTACCCCCGCCGCCAGAACCTGCGGGGGGGTAGTATTCCAAGATGTTTGACACCAAACACGACATGTTTCCGTGCAGCCATCCCAAAGTTAGCATTTAACGCGAGGTTATAATGCGCTTAAGAGTATATGGTCAGGCTGCACTACAAACAGCATCAGAGAAGGGTCTCCGAACGCTGCAGAGGGGCCCTGCTCATGCAGGGGCACCCTCTCACATAGGAACCACGCCCTCTGCCTTCAGGATTGATAAGGCCTGCCATAGGAGTGACTTATAGGTTTATATGTGTGTATGTATGTAGTGATATAGGTAGCCTATATCACAGTAAGGGGTGCATGCACCACCTTACCCAGGCTGCAGTAGCAGACCTGTGGTGTCATTTTTGGATGGCCTTCCAGGGGTGGCACAATACATGCTGCAGCCCCTGGTAGGCCTCTGAGGTACCTATGCCCTGGGTACATAGTATACCATATACTAGGGACTTATAAGGGCACTCCAGATTCCAATCAGAGATGTGCCTAAGGCACATGGAAACCATTTTAGAGAGGAAGCAGCTAGGCTGGGGTTCTGATTAGCAGGGCCCCAGCCAGACTAAGGTCGAAAAACAGTGAAGCATCAGCAAAAAGTGGGGGTACCCATGTGAAGCAGATCCTACTCTCCTACACAACCCCCCAAACGTAGGGACATTAAACTAACCTTGCCCAGTTAAGTCTTCATGTTCTAAGTGGAAGTACCTAGAGAGTCCATCTGCATTGGCATGGTTACTCCCAGGTCTATGTTCCACTGTGAAGTCCATCCCCTGTAGGGAAATGGACCACCTAAGCAGTTTGGGGTTTTCACCCTTCATTTGTTTTAGCCATAAGAGGGGCTTATGGTCTGTTTGAACAAGGAAGTGAGTACCAAACAGGTATGGCCTCAACTTCTTCAGAGCCCAGACCACAGCAAAGGCCTCCTCTCAATGGCTGACCAACGTTTCTCTCTAGGGGTCAGCCTTCTGCTAATGAAAGCTACTGGCTGATCCTGACCTTCATCATTCAATTGTGACAGTACAGCCCCTACCCCCAATTCAGATGCATCAGTGTGAACAATGAACTTCTTGGAGTAATCAGGACTCTGTAGAATGGGAGCAGTGCACATGGCCTGCTTCAGGTCATCAAATGCCTTTTGACAGCTAACTGTCCACTGAACCTTTTTGGGCATTTTCTTGGAAGTTAAGTCATTCAGGGGTGTCACTATTGATCCATAGCCCTTGACAAATCTCCTATAGTACCCAGTCAGGCCTAAGAAGGCTCTCACCTGAGTCTGGGTAGTTGGAGCAGTCCAGTCCATGATGGTCTGGATCTTGCTCTGCAGTGGTTGAACCTGGCCTCCACCCACAAGGTGGCCCAGGTACACAACTTGACTCTGCCCTATCTGGTACTTGGTGGCCTTGATAGTCAGGCCAGCTTTCTGCAGGGCCTGTAAAACATTTCTGAGGTGGACCAGGTGATCCTCCCAGGTGGAGCTAAAGACAGCAATATCATCTAGATATGCTGCACTATAGGCTTCAGACCTGTAAGGACTGTATTCACCAACCTCTGAAAAGTGGCAGGTGCATTCTTCAGACCAAAGGGCATCACCACAAATTGATAATGCCCACTAGGGGTTGAGAATGCTGTCTTTGCATCATCAGCTAGTCTGATCTGCCAGTAGCCAGCTGTCAGGTCAAATGTGCTTAGATACTTGGCTGAGGCCAAAGTGTCTAATAGCTCATCTGCCCTTGGTATTGGATGGGCATCAGTCCTAGTGACTGCATTGAGACCCCTGTAGTCCACACAAAACCTCATCTCTATTTTCCCACCATTGGTGTGAGGTTTTGGCACAAGGACCACTGGACTAGCCCAAGGGCTATCTGAGGGTTCAATAACTCCCAAATCCAACATCTTCTGGACTTCTGTCCTGATACAGTCCCTGACATGGTCAGGTTGCCTATAAATCTTATTTTTAATAGGCAGACTGTCCCCAGTGTCCACTTCATGAGTGCACCAGGTAGTCTGACTGGGTGTCAGTGAGAATATGTATCTGAACTGATTGAGCACCTGTCTGCAATCAGTCTGCTGCTGGGTAGTGAGGCTGCCTGCCAAGGCTACATACCATCCACTGACCCATCACCAGGGTTCTGTGAGAGCAGGTCAGGGAGTGCGTCACTCTCTTCCTCCTGTCCCTCATCAGTAGCCATGAGCAAGCCCATGTCTGCCCTGTCAATATATGGTTTTAACCTGTTGACATGGAGAACCCTGTGGGGACTCCTGGGTGTTCCTAGGTCTACTAAGTAGGTAACCTCACCCTTCTGTTCAACAATGGTATGGGGTCCACTCCATTTGTCTTGGAGAGCTGCTGGGGCCACTGGCTCCAACACCCACACCTTCTGTCCTGGCTGGTAAACAGTCAGTACAGCCTTTTGGTCATGCCAGGCTTGTTGAAGTTCCTGGCTAGCCTCAAGGTTTTTGGTTGCCTTTTTCATATACTCAGCCATCCGGGAGCAGAGACCAAGTACGTAGTCTACTATGTCTTGCTTTGGGGGCTTGAGAGGTAACTCCCATCCTTCCTTCACCAAGCACAATGGACCCCTGACAGGATGACCAAACAAAAGTTCAAAAGGGCTGTAGCCAACCCCTTTTGAGGCACCTCCCTGTATGCAAATAAAAGGCAGGGCAAGAGTATGTCCCATCTTCGCCTAAGCTTTTCTGGGAGCCCTTTAATCAGGCCCTTCAAGGTTTTGTTGAATCTCTCAACTAAACCATTGCATTGTGGGTGATAGGGTGTGGTGAACTTGTAAGTCACTCCACACTCCTTCCACATTGCTTTTAAGTATCCAGACATAAAGTTTGCACCCCTGTCTGATACAACCTCCTTAGGGAAGCCCACTCTTGAGAAAATTCCCAGGAGGGCCCTTGCCACCACAGGTGCTGTAGTGGTCCTAAGGGGAATAGCCTCTGGGTACCTGGTGGCATGATCCACTACCACCAGGATAAACCTGTGCCCAGATGCTGTTTGGGGATCCATGGGACCAACAATGTCAATCCCCACCCTTTCAAAGGGAACCCCCACCACAGGTAGTGGTATCAGGGGGGCCTTTGTAGTGCCACCTGCCTTGCCACTGGCCTGGCAGGTTACACAGGAGCGACAAAACTCCTTGGTGTCTTCAGACATGTGGGGCCAGTGAAAGTGAGGGACAATTCTGTCCCAAGTCTTGTTCTGGCCCAGGTGACCTGCTAAGGGAATATCATGGGCTAGGGTCAATAGGAAGCCCCTGAACTTCAAAGGTATAACCAACCTCCTGGTAGCACCAGGCTTGGGGTCTCTACACTCTGAGTACAAGAGTCCATCATCCCAATACACAGTATGGGGACCACTAGCTTTCCCAGCAGCCTCAGCAGCAGCTTGCTGTCTGAGGGGTTCAAGAGAGGGGCAGCTCTGCTGCTCCTGGCTCAGATCTGCCCTGGAAGGGCCCCCTGTCCCCAAGAACTCAACCTGGTCAGGTTCAAGCTCCTCTGGGACAGTTCCTTCCTCAGGACTGGGATCATCCCCCTCAAGGGATTGATCTTCCTTCTGAGCCAAGGGGAAGGCACTGCCTTTACCCTACTACTCCTCTTCTTGGAGGGCACTTGGTCCATTATTCCAGAATCCAAGGCCTGTTCAGTGCTAGACATTTTGGCTTGTGACCTGGTCACAGCAAACACATCTGCAGGGATCCCCAGCATTTCTGCATGGGTCCTGAGCTCCACTTCTGCCCAAGCTGAAGTTTCTAAGTCATTGCCAAGCAAGCATTCAACGGGTAGGTCTGCACTTACCACAACCTTCTTAAGGGTAGTTACCCCTCCCCAGGAGAAGTTAACAACTGCCAGAGTATGGTCTGTTCTGACATTGCTAGCATTGGTCACTTGGTACATTTCACCAAGTATAATCTGCCCAGGATTCACAAGGTCTTGTGTCACCATGGTGACACTTGCCCCTGTGTCCCTAAATGCCAAAGCCTCTCTTCCATTGATTAAGGGCTGTTGTCTGTACTTGCCCAGATTACTGGGACTCACAGAGGAGGTCATATCCATGCCTCCATCACAGACTAGGACAGCCTGAGTGAGTTCTCTGACTAGGTCAGAGCTCATCTCTTTACCCAGGGTCAACCCTACTAAACCCTTGGCTTGTGTAGTCCCACCACCAACTGTAACTGCACTAGGGGGAGCAGGTGCCTTAGGGGCATTGGTGGGGGCTGGAGTAGAGTCTTTGGACTTGGTGCAATCACTGGTCCAGTGGGTCTTTTGCTTACAGACCTTGCACCATGGTTTCCTTTGGCCTTTCCCTTTGGTAGACTGTAAATCCCCACCTGAAGAAGATTTTTGGGGGCCTTGTGAAGACTTTTGATCTTTACCCTTCTCCCCACCCTTATCAGAGGTTTTCGAATCTTGCTTCTTAGGGTCACCACCTTGGTTCTGTACCTTCTGCTTCACCCTGGTTCTGACCCATTTGTCTGCCTTCTTTCCCAATTCTTGGGGAGAGGTCAGATCAGAGTCTACCAGGTGCTGATGCAACAGCTGATTTTGACAGTTATTAAGAATCTGCTCCCTCATTATCAGATTGTACAATCCTGTGAAGTCACATACCTTACTGCCCAATAACCAACCTTCCAGAGCCTTGGCAGAACAATCAACAAAGTCCACCCAGTCTTGAGTCTGTGCTTTTGGGTATCCCTGAACTTTAACCTGTATTGTTCAGTGGTTAGGCCAAACCCATCAATTAGAGCACTCTTCAAGACTTTGTAATTATCAGCATCCTCCTCTCTAACAGTGAGGAGCTTGTCTCTACCTTTGTCTGCAAAGGAGAGCCACAAGATTGCTGCCCACTGCTCCTGAGGGACCCTCTGTACTTTACAGGCCCTCTCTAGAGCAGTTATCCATTTGTGGATGTCATCCCCACTCTGGTAGGGAGGGACAATCTTGCTCAGGTTTCTGTGGTCATAAGACCTTTCCCTATCTTTGGGGAAACTGCTGCCACCAAGGGACTCTAGTCCCAACTTTTGTCTCTCTCTATAGAGATCTAGGGACTCCCTGTCTATAGCCAATTGCTGTTTCCTGAGTTCAAGCTGAGTTTGCTCATATTGAATCAGTCTCTTTCTCCTCTCATGAGAGGGTTCCCTCCCATGAGAGGAGACAGAGGTCCCTATTGAGGTGTCAGAGTGGTTAGACTCCTGAGAAGGAGACCTAGACCTTCTGGGCACACTCAGAACTCTTCCTGGGGGGACAAAGGGGAAGTCAGTCTGATCCTCCCCCTCCTCCTCCTCCACAGGAGGAATTGGATTTTCCAGGACAAGGTCATTTTCACCTTCCTGGCCAGTTTCAGAGGGGGGCCTGGGTTTCTTCACCCTGGCCCCTTCCTCATCTTCTGCCCCACCCTCTTTGCCTACCCCTTCAGACCCTAGGGGCCTGCTGAGATCATCAGCTAGTAACACCTCCCTGAGGTGTTGGGTGCTGGCACTTTTGCCTGCCTTCAGCTTCCTAGTATTGCATAATGCTCTCAATTCCAATAATGGGAGTTTATCATACTTGGAGGGAAGAAGCCCACTGGCTTCTGGCAAGGACTCACTGGGTCCTGGCTTTGAAGACATTACTAGTGAGGTGTGGTGTATGCACTACCTACTCTAGTGTGGCCTACTAAACTCTCTTGAGTTGTAGAAAGGGTGTGCTGTCCCTTAACACACAACTCTAAGTTCAGTAGAACTTACTGTATTACTAAGCTTGTTTTATATGTACCTTAGGTACCCTTAGTGGTTTTCAGTTGATCAATTCAATTGAGATTATCTGGTAAAACAATAGCAAGCTGGAATCCCACACGCTGCACACCAATGTGAGAAGTTGGCCTGGCATATGCTGTCCACTAATTATAGTGGGCACCTTGCACCAGTCCAAACAACCCCTTATTGGAGATAGGTTAAAGACAACCTTTATTGAAAGCTATCCTAGTGGTAGCTATGGGAGAGCAGCCTTCAGGCTAAGTCTTGAAGGAATGTAAAGCAGCTTGTTTTACCAGTCTATAATCTCTTGAGTGACCAAATGAAAGAGGACCACACCAGGTATATATTCAAAATATATGTATTTATTACTAAACACACCCCTCTAGTCTCTTTATGAGGCTAGAGTTCGAAGTACATAAATTATAAGTTAGTTATCTACAGTAATAGCACAAATACACGTTTGAGCCCCAGGGGCGTACCAAACCATATACCAATAAAGTGGTATAAGAACCACGACTGAGCTAGACACAAGGCCTAGAGCCTGTAGAAGTGCTTGGACCACAAGGAACCACCCAAGGTAGTGACACAGGGGACCCACGGGGGACGCGTGCAGTGTATGAACACAGCCGCGAACCACCGTTAACTTCTATGGGGAAAGTCGCGATTAGAATTTAAAAGAAAAGGGACACTTAGAGGAGGACTTGGAGCAAACCCTTTGAGAACTAGGCTGTTCTAGTGTCAATACCCACGGGAGCACCGGAGTACTCGAGTTACCTCACCCAGGGGAGCCGGGTGCATAGGTGTCTTTCGGGGTCGGGTTTCGTCGTCGCTTTCTCTGGCGAACTGCTGCAAAGTGCTGCTGGCGACCAAGTCGAAAGTGTTCGGGTGGATCCAAAGGTGGATTGAAGATCTGAAGAACCTGAAAGCAGAGGGGACAGAGTCTGGGTCACTAGCCAGTGACCAGGAAGGCGATGAGCAGATGCCCACCGATGTTGAGTGCTTCAGGTAGGTTGACAGTCGTCTTGACTCTTCAGCCACGAGGTCCAGGAGGTGTCGACGACAACCAGGAGCTGGATTCGAGCTGTCCCACGACGTCTATCGATTGCAGGGGTGTCGGTGACCGGATTGGACCCAACAAGCCTTGGCAACGGCAAGTCTCGTGGAAATAGAAGAAGGACGATGTTGCAGACCAGCAAGGTCTGTGGGACTCACCCAGCGAGGATAAGTGAGGGCACGCCTGGAGCAACCAGAGAGCCCAAGCAGAAAAAGATTGGCCTTCGGGAGGGCCTACTAGCCAACGGACTAGCGACCGCGAAGGAGCCTCGAGACGATGCACGTGGAGCTGCCTCACAGGACACTCGTGGAGTGGAGGCCAGTGATCTTCGGTGCAGTTGGTGCTGGAGGCTGGAGATACTCGGAGCCCAAAGCACGACTTCGTGGGAGACCCAGAAGAGGATGCACTTGCAAATGCGTTCAGTGTCCAGGGGTCAAGGTTCCACGTTACCCACGACAGCTATGGGCCTCAGCTTTGCTGGGGACTCAGGGCAGCCTCGGGGAAGTCTGGAAATCCACCTCTGGTGATGCAAAGACTTCGGCGTCCGACGGGAGCTTCAGCGATGCAGACCGGACAATTGCTTCTTTGGTGCCTGCCAAGCAGGGGAGTCACTCCTTGACCCCAAGGGAGATTCTTCAGTCCTCTAATCTTGAAGTAGAGGGTCGAAGGTCCAGGATTCTGTGTCAGTTTCATCCAGGTAAATCTAAAGTCCTAAGGACTGGGGTCCCCTACTTATACTAAGGTAGGGGGTTGGACATACTCTGTGGCCCCACCTATGGGAGGGCCAGGGCAGAGGGGTGGTTACACCCCTTTCCCTTTGTCCAGTTTCGCGCCAGAGCAGGGGCTGGAAGCCCCTGAGCCGGTTTGAACTGGGGTATGCACAGGGACACCAAGTGTGCCCCCAGTGCAGGATTTCAAAGCACCCGAGAGTGCTCCCGCCCAGCCCCAATACACACTATCCTGTCTGGGGAGGTGGTCACACCTCCCTGGGACAGGAAACCTATTGTCCAGGCCTCCCCTGCCGGAGTTTCGGTCAGCAGCAGGAGGCCAGACTCGTGTCTGTGGCAGCGGCATCCATTTTGTGATGCCAGGGCTCTGGAAAGTCAGTACCGGGTATACCGGTGTGTACATGTCTTTCCCTCTAGAAGGGTGGAATGCTACCCCCGCCGCCAGAACTGGCGGGGGGTAGTATTCCAAGATGTTTGACACCAAACACGACATGTTTCCGTGCAGCCATCCCAAAGTTAGCATTTAACGCGAGGTTATAATGCGCTTAAGAGTATATGGTCAGGCTGCACTACAAACAGCATCAGAGAAGGGTCTCCGAACGCTGCAGAGGGGCCCTGCTCATGCAGGGGCACCCTCTCACATAGGAACCACGCACTCTGCCTTCAGGATTGATAAGGCCTGCCATAGGAGTGACTTATAGGTTTATATGTGTGTATGTATGTAGTGATATAGGTAGCCTATATCACAGTAAGGGGTGCATGCACCACCTTACCCAGGCTGCAGTAGCAGACCTGTGGTGTCATTTTGGATGGCCTTCCAGGGGTGGCACAATACATGCTGCAGCCCCTGGTAGGCCTCTGAGGTACCTATGCCCTGGGTACATAGTATACCATATACTAGGGACTTATAAGGGCACTCCAGATTCCAATCAGAGATGTGCCTAAGGCACATGGAAACCATTTTAGAGAGGAAGCAGCTAGGCTGGGGTTCTGATTAGCTGGGCCCCAGCCAGACTAAGGTCGAAAAACAGTGAAGCATCAGCAAAAAGTGGGGGTACCCATGTGAAGCAGATCCTACTCTCCTACACCTTCGTTCATGTTATTGCAGTTAGTAAACACATAGGCAAGCTTCATTTTCTCCCGCGTGTAAAGGAAATGCGTATTATTAATCACAAAACACGTTGTTAATAATTCGTTAGTGAGTTAAACGAGAAGATTGCTTCCGAACAAGTCTCATTTACGAGTCCTTGCTCCATCACAGTCACTCATCAATACAACACTATCATATGCACTCATACACCTATACAGACACTCACACACCACCACTCATCCAGAGTTAATCACACACCTAGTCAGTCATGCAAAGAATCAATCACACTTCCATTTACTCACGTATACAGTTATAGACACACACCACATCACTTATTCATACAGAAACAAACGCATACTTACTCTCTTATACAATCACTGATACAAGTACACACTCATCCATACAGCCACTCTCACAATCACTGACTCTCACGTATAGTCATTTATATACTCCAACTCTCACATACACTGCCTTTTACATATGTAGTTACTTGGACATGTACCACTGAGACATCCATTCACTCACCAACACACCCATACACACACTCACCCACCCATACAGCTGTTTCCACATGCACTCTTGAACCCATACACCCAGTGAATCAACCACTCAAACATCTATGCACAGAGTTACACACCTCCCACCCACCCACACACACACTCAGGCACCCATACAAATACTCAGGCAACCAATCGATAACCCATATAGACACTCATGTAGCTACTGACCAACCCATGCAGCAGCTTATACAACAACAGACAGACTGATACAGACATTCACACAGTTTAGTCACTAACCCATGCATTCAGTAAGACACATTTAATCAGTCACTTAAACAGTCAGTCACGCACCTACTAAATCCTCCATCCAGACACTTATACACCCACTCATTCTTCAATACAGCTTGGCATATATATATAAAACATATTTAAACTTTAAACAAACACACAGTCACTGGATGATGTCATCAGTGATGTCATTTGAGATGTCATCAGTGATGTCACTGACCATGTCATGAATGATGTAATATGTGACGTTATCAGCAGTGCATTGCGGGGCGCGAGTTATAGTTAGCTGAACTAACTATAACGGCGGAATTTCTCTGGTTTTGTACGAGTGAAATGTCCAACTAACTATAATGTCCCTGAAACCTATGGTTTTTTCAGTGAATATATATATATATTCACTGAAAAAACCATAGGTTTCACGCACGTTATAGTTAGAAATTAGAATTTAAAAACCTTAGAAATTCACTGAAAAAACCATAAGGTTTTAGGGACAGTTATAGTTAGTTGGACATTGCACTCGTACAAAACCCATGAAATTCCCCCGTTATAGTTAGTTCAGGTAACTATAACTCGCGCCCCGCAATGCACTGCTGATGACGTCACATATTACATCACTCATGACATGGTCAGTGACATCACTGATGACATCACTGATGACATCTCAAATGACATCACTGATGACATCACTGATGACATCATCCAGTGACTGTGTGTTTCTGTAAAGTTTAAATATGTTTAATATATATAGGGAAAGGAGTATTGAAGAATGAGTGGGTGTATAAGTGTCTGAATGGATGATTTAGTACGTGAGTGACTGACTCTACAAGTGAGTGATTAAATGTATCTTACTGAATGCAAGGGTTAGTGACTAAACTGTGTGAATGTCTGTATCCGTCTGTCTGTTGGTTTGTAAGCGGCTGCATGGCTTTCTGAATAGCTACATGAGTGTCTACATGGGTTATTGATTGATTGTCTGAGTATCTGTATGGGTGCCTGAGTGTTTGTGTGGGTGGGGTGTGTGTGACTCTGTACATAGATGTGTTAGTGGGTGATTCACTGGGTGCATGGTTTCAAGAGTGCGTCTGTGATGGACTGTATGGGTGGGTGAGTGTGTGTATGGGTGTTTTAGTGATTGAATGTATATCTCAGTGGTACATGTGTGAGTAACTACATATGTGAAAGGCAGTATATATGTGTGTTGGAGTATATAAATGGCTATAAGTGAGAGTGTGTGATTGTGAGAGTGGCTATATGGATGAGTGTGTGCTTGCATCAGTGATTGCATAGGAGCGTAAGAATGTGCTAGTATTTTTATGAGTAAGTGAGCTGGTGTGTATAACTGTATAGGTGAGTAAATTGGAGTGTGATTAATTATTTGCATGACTGACTAGGTGTGTGAGTACCTCTATGGATGAGTTGCGTTGTGTGAGTGTTTATATAGGTGTATGAGTGCATATGATAGTCCTGTACTGAGTGACTGTAAGTATGAGTGACTGTACGGGTGAGTGAGTAGATGTGTGTGTGTAGACCTAAGAATCAGTGAGTGGGTATGTACTTATTGGTATTGGAGTGTGTATGGTTTTGAGAATGGCAGTCTGTAATTTAGAGTGGGTGTATCAAAACTTATATTAGGGTGTGAGAAGATGCATTAAATTCTCACATGGATGATGTCATCAGTGATGTCATCAGTGATGTCATTTGAGATGTCATCAGTGATGTCATCAGTGATGTCACTGACCATGTCATGAGTGATGTAATATGTGACGTCATCAGCAGTGCATTGCGGGGCGCGAGTTATAGTTACCTGAACTAACTATAACGGGGGAATTTCACGGGTTTTGTACGAGTGCAATGTCCAACTAACTATAACTGTCCCTAAAACCTTATGGTTTTTTCAGTGAATTTCTAAGGTTTTTTAAATTCTAATTTCTAACTATAACGTGCCTGAAACCTATGGTTTTTTCAGTGAATTTCAAAGGTTTTTTAAATGATAATTTCTAACTATAACGTGTCTGAAACCTATGGTTTTTCAGTGAATTTCAAAGGTTTTTAAATGCTAATTCCTAACTATAACATGTCTGAAACCTACGGTTTTTCAGTGAATTTCAAAGGTTTTGTAAATGACAATTTTTAAATGTATTAATTGTTATATTTATTTTTTTCATACTGATTTACTACATTTTTAGAAACAATTTTTTTTAACATATTTTATTTTTTAAATTACATTGTAATTACATTATACATTACAAAAAATACTTTCTCAGAATGAATTACTTTAGTTTAAATACTTTGCACATAGGCAATAGACTTTTAAGTACAGTAGTTACAGTTGTTGCAATGGGCAACACATTTTCAAACACAATGCAACATTCAGCTCAATGTGAATTTCTAGTTAAATGCAATTAGTTACTTTATGGATTACTTTTCTAACCACAGGACTGGATCCTAGATTCAGTCCTGGGACATCTCCTGTAAACAGTTGAGTAAAAGCGTTTTGGTTACAGTAGTGATTTTTAAGGAATATTATTGTATTTTAAAAGTTGACACTGAAACTTTTTCTCATAGAATCACCAATGTTATCCTATGGAAGGAAATTCACTTAGCAGGTAAAAACTGTTATCGTTACTTTTTCTTACTCAGTGTTGGATCCTGGATCCAGCACTGGTGCATCTCCTGTAAACAGTTGAAAGAATGCGTTTAAGTCATACAGGCGATTTTTAAGGAATATTTGTAGTTTGTGAAAATCGACACTTTGAAACTTTTCTGCTGAAAACCAGACAATGGATTCCTATGGAAGAAAATATAAGTTACTGGTAAGTACGGTTAAAATTACTTTTCAGGGTCAGTGCTGGGCTAAAAGATGCAGCACTGAGGTCTCTCCTGATAACAGGTGAGTAAATCGGAATTCGTATTTCGGCTGATTTTAGAGGAATATTTTAAAGTTCCAAAACTCCACACTTAGAAGAATTTCCAAGTGAAACCAGTCAATGTTAGCCTATGGAAGGAAATTCAAGTTACTGGTAAGTACGGTTAAAATTACTTTTCAGGACCAGTACTGGGCTGAAAGATAAAGTACTGAGGTCTCTCCTGATAACAGGTGAGTAAATCGGAATTCGTATTTCGGCTGATTTTAGAGGAATATGTGTATGTTTCAAAAATCAACACTTAGAAACTTTTTCAGCAAAAAGCAGGCAATGATATCCTATGGAAGGAAATTCAAGTTACTGGTAAGTACGGTTAAAATTACTTCTGAGGATCAGTACTGGGCTGAAAGATGCAGCACTGAGGTCTCTCCTGATAACAGGTGAGTAAATCGGAATTCGTATTTCGGCTGATTTTAGAGGAATATTTTAAAGTTCCAAAACTCCACACTTAGAAGAATTTCCAAGTGAAACCAGTCAATGTTAGCCTATGGAAGGAAATTCAAGTTACTGGTAAGTACGGTTAAAATTACTTTTCAGGACCAGTACTGGGCTGAAAGATACAGCACTGAGGTCTCTCCTGATAACAGGTGAGTAAATCGGAATTCGTATTTCGGCTGATTTTAGAGGAATATTTGTATGTTTCAAAAATCAACACTTAGAAACTTTTTCAGCAAAAAGCAGGCAATGATATCCTATGGAAGGAAATTCAAGTTACTGGTAAGTACGGTTAAAATTACTTTTCAGGCTTAGTACTGGGCTGAAAGATGCAGCACTGAGGTCTCTCCTGATAACAGGTGAGTAAATCAGAATTCGTAGTTCGGCAGATTTTAGAGGAATATTTGCACAATGGTGAAGGGAGGGGCGGGGCCTGAGGTGACATCTGTGCAAACGCGCCCCGTGGCGCGTTTTAAGTTGGGGGATTAAGTCCCCTTGAATCATGAGGGTCCCTAGGGGCCAACTAGCTCACCAGGAACCTCCAGTATGCGCCAGGGGCTGCGTTGCAGAGACGTGTAGAGAGGCCACACCCCTTTTACACCTCTCTGCAACGCAGCTCTGTGGCGCTTTCTGGATGTACCTGTTGGGCTAGTTGGCCCCCAGAGACCCTCAGGATTGAAGGGATTTAATTCCCCATCTTAAAACGCGCCACGGGGCCTGTTTGCACACATGTCACCTCAGGCCCCGCCCTCCCTTCACCACTGTGCAAGCGCGCCCGTGGCGCGTTTTAAGTCGGGGATTAACTCCCCTTGAATCCTGAGGGTCCCTGGGGTGCAACTAGCCCACCAGCTACCTCCATTAAGCGCACAGAGCTGCGTTGCAGAGAGGTGTAAAGGGGCGTGGCCTCTGTACACCTCTCTGCAAGGCTGCCCCTGGCGCATACTGGAGGTTCCTGGTGGGCTAGTTGGCCCCAGGGACCCCAGTATTCAAGGGGAATTACTTCCCCTTCTTAAAACGCGCCAGGGGCGCGTTTGCAGAGTACTGCAGGGAGGGGCGGGGCCTCCGGCACGATGCCGTTTTTTTTTTTTTTTTTATGGGAGGGGCTGCGTGGCCCCCTTCCCTCAGCCACTTTTGGCCCGGGGACCCCATCCCCCGGGGCCTGAGCATTTTTTTGTGCTTTATTTTAAAAAAAAAAAACGGGAAGGGGCCGCCTGGCCCCCTTCCCTGGGCCTCTATTGGCCCGGGGACCCCATCCCCCGGGGCATGCCCTCTTTTAAATAAAAAATATGGAGGGGGCTGCGTGGCCCCCTCCTCAGGCCATTTAAGGCCCGGGGACCCCATCCCCGGGGCCGGCCTTGCCCTTATTTTTTTATTTTTTTTTTTTATTTGGGGAGGGGGCTGCGTGGCCCCCCTCCCGGGCCACTATGGCCCCGGGGACCCCATCCCCCGGGGCCTGGCCTCTGGTTGGGGACTGTGGGGGTCCCCAATCCCCCCACAGTCCCGCCGGCTCCCCACGTCCTATGAGAGCCAGCATTGGTTTTCCACATGGGGAGCAGCTAAGATGCTGCTCCCCGTGTGGAAAAGCAATTGGTTTGCATTTTGAAAGAGAGAGCAGGTTTCCTGCTCTCTCTTTCAAAATGCAAACCAAGCTTGCTATGACAGGGCGGGAGCCGCGAGGCTCCCGTCCTGTCATAGCAAACAGCAGTGTCCCGGGGGTAGGCACCCCGGGACACTGCAGGAGCCGGCCCTGGGGGTGGCGGTCCCCAGGGCCATCAAGGGCTCCAGGAGGGGGCCACGCGGCCCCCTCCCTACATTTTGAAAGCCCGGGGAGGTGGTGGTCCCCGGGGCTTGGGGGTCAAAACGGACCCCCATTTTCAATTTTCTTAGTGCCCCGGGGAGGTGGTGGTCCCGGGCGTGTGAGGGCTGGAGCCCCCCACACAGGTTTAAAAAAAAGCCCGGGGAGGTGGCGGTCCCCGGGGGCTGCGGGAGGGCTCAGAGCCCTCCCGCACCATTATGATAAAGCCCTGGGGGTGGTGGTCCCCGGGGCTTGGGAGGCCCTTAGAGGCCCCCATACATAAAATAAACCCCCCAGCATGCCCCCGGGACTTGGCCCACCCGGGGGCAAATTAACATCGAAGCGCGGGAGACCGCGCTTCGATTTTTTTTTTTATCGGCAGGATCCGCGCACCCTGAGCGCATCCTGCCGATTTTTTTAAAAAAAAAAAATGCTTTTTTTTGCCCAGGGGGTCCTTGTGGGACCCCCTGAGCAGACCTAGGGGGTTAGGGTGTATCTACCCTGTCCCCTTTGTGCGTTTTGCGCACTTTTTTTACTGCTTTCTTGTTCCTCGGTTCTACCGAGGAACAAGATGGCTGCCAACACTTCCTGGTTTGGAGTGTTGACAGCCAATTAGCAGACAGCTCGTGATCGGGAGGGTGCGCGGATCCTCCGTGCCCATAGATATATATGTACTTTTACTTTTGATTTTCTCAGCAACTACTGAACGGATTTACACCATTTAACAAAAGGGTTCTTTCTGAACCAAGAACTACCTCTTTGCCAAATTTGGTGTAATTCCGTTCAGCAGTTCGGGCTGTAGCCGTGTCTAAAGTTTCCTATGGAAAAATGAATGGGGAAAATGCGTTTTGGGACCCCCCTTTTTTCTCGGCCACCGCTTAACGAATCACCCTGAGACTTTCAGGGTAGGAGCGGACCGGAGCGCCCCACAAAGTTTGAAAATTTCGCGAAGATACGTCAACCGGCAAGAGAGTTATTTCAAATAGAATGTCGCGGATTTCCTATGGAAAATAGGTCCTAACTATAACTATCTACTGGCGACCGCCAGTAGATAATGTATATATATATATATATATATATATATATATATATATCACGCTCCAAGAACAAACCACGGGCACTCACGGGGGTAATCCTGGTACGGATTTATTAGCACGATTGATAAACAAACAAACGCGTTTCAGCGGGACGCCTTCCTCAGTGTTGGCGACCGCCACGTTTAGACCTCTTTAAATACAACATCATCAACAGTAATTAGTAGTCAGGCAAAACGTTTTACATCCAAGGTCAGGCATCAAACATGTATATGCGCCACCATATTGAAGTGGTGTGTTACTTCATCCTTATCGGCTTTTGAGTCGTGCTCTCACGCTGCACATTAGCTAAGTATGAATAAACTTGCACTGGCTGACTAAGCAGAGCGCTTCAAATCAAACATAAACACTTGGCCTACGCCAGCTTGTCATATCAATAGAAACCGCATGGTTACCTAATACATTATTAGAATCATAAATGACATCACATCGGTGCCGCCCATAACTGCATCAAGTGCAATACTGATTAAAGTAAATAACCGTTCATGCACACTACAAATGATAATTATGCCCTGAATGGGCCAAATTGGTTCAGACACTGCATATGGCGTCTGTGAATGGAAGTGCCTCAAAATCGAGCCCTGAATGGGCAACACTTCCTCTGTGTTCTTCGATCAACTATCTGTGTATGCATGCTATAGCGCCTGCATATAATACACGGCTATAAATTTAGGTCGCTGGCCATTCCTGCATTTTGAATCCAAACCATTTCCTTCAGCCATCATAGACTCATGAGTCATTAGTTACGTGAGAAATCGTTGTCTGCATTAGGTAGTACATAGTTATACGATGTGTATAGCCTTCTTAAACACAGGTTACATCTACATGTATGCCAAAGTAGGAATCTGCACTTTTGAAACAGGGTATTAATGGGAGTATACTTTTAAGTTTATTATCTCTTCATGCTAAAATAGAGTAGAGATGTTATCTATCCTTCATTTTCTTGATTCCTTTTTCCTCCGTAAAGTCCCATACCATATTGTTTCAGATCAACAAAATGCCTGCAGAGAGTCTGCCTCATTAGAATCTTACTGTCCCGCTCATTCTACCCACCTCTGCTGTCCGAAGGGTAAGACACCATTGTCATCCCGGCAATCCCCACACTTTGACCACTTTTAGAGTCAAATCATAAACAACGTCATGATCATGTATGCTTTTCCACTTTAACATCAGGGCCTCGCAGTCTCCTCTGACCATATCTTGAATAGACTGGAATATAATTTTACCTGGCATACTTGAAGTAAAACCCTTCTGTTTCCAAATTAAGGTAATACTTTAAGCCATCAGTTTATACTAAAGTACTGTACTGCAACAAACACTTTTGAGAAGTCAATTACATCAGTTTTTATATATCTATACAGGAGATAGATATTCTATCGTGTTGACATCCCCATCACCATTTGAAATATCTGAACCCCATTGGACACAGTTTCAGATAGGTACCTAGTTCATATATACATCAAAACAACTTTGGAAAACAGTCTTCCTGGGTTCCACAAGCTCTATAGGAATTTTAATGTGCACATTTCTTTACACTATGGTGTTATTTAAATGTATATATGGATTTTAATATTCGGACTTCTATTACTTCGTTCCTCACGTGGTTCACAACTCTTGGATCTTCTCTGTTTTTATTCCCTCAGCTATATCATTTGAGATATCAAGTATGTTATGTACAGAATAATTTTTTATGCTTAGGTTTGGGCATTGACACCTAGTCTCGTTGTTGTTTCTTATCTTTTCAGTGTTCACTGAGACGGAATCCTGAAGAAGGCAATGCCGAAACGCGCGTAGTGCTAACCTACCGCCAGTTTTCATAATTTTATTATGTCAATTGTTCATATAAGATAGATGAAAAGACTGTTTATAATGATTGATATGACTTTATGGATCTAAACAAATTAGAGTTCACAATTCAGGATATATATAAGTTTTGTGTATTCATTGAATTATTGAGAACAGTCACAACAACGTCTGATGTATTCTTCTTTTTGACACCTGTATTGTATATAATTCTTTTTATGCAAACAAGTGCTATAGATGGAAAATCAATGCATTTTAAGCAAATAAGAAAAAAGTTTATATAATGAAAATTATTAAAAAATATGTTTGTATACAACAAATCACACAATACCAAAAGTTTGTTGTAAGTGTTGAAAATGGTGTTTTTCACACACTTGGATTTTCTGCCCAAAGTAGCATATTTTTATCGCCTCGCCTTGGCTTGTTTCCTTCAATTGTGTTTTTCCTTGTAACAGGCAAGTTTATCTTGTGTACAGGGGCCCCGTTGCTTTCCAAATTTGCTATCAAAGGACAAACATAATAAAGCCCTGAATGGGCCGTGTCATTACCACATGTGCTTCTAAATCCCTGGAAAAGGCATGTTCGCCTGCTACCCCTTCTTACTGTTATTACAAGTGCACCCCAAGCTCTTCCCCCATGTTCAGGCCCATCGGTGATCTAGTCACCATATCAAGAATATAGCGCGATTCTAATCTGCGCAATTTCTTTTCCCTGTCCCCTCCTCTAATTTCACGAGGTACATGATCTATACAAAAATAGGATTTAAGCAGAACTCCTTTGATCCGGTCCCAGCGTCCTACTTTAGGGAGATAGAGGGCCTTCAGCGGGACCTATTGTGGAGTGGACGGCCGCGTATCGCCCTAAGCAAGCTCACCTTAAATTGGTATGACGGGGGCATTAGCCTCCCCGATATCAAGAAGTATTATTGGGCGGCACATCTAGCTGCCATCAATCATGGCACCTACCTACGTCCCGGAGATCCAGGCCATAACATGGATAGATGGCTCCTCTCGGGTGGGAACTATAATAGAGCCCTTTACTCCAAACCACACCGATTCCAACTCACAGGCCCCACCAAACACTCGGTCCATGTTTGGCACACTGCCATTAAATGCCTTGGCTGGAATCGCAGGCTCACACTTGCTACCCCGTTATGGGACTCGGAACAGCTAGGTAGCTTGTGGAAAAGCAAAGGGTTTGAAAAATGGGATCTCATAGGTCTCTCGCGTGTAGGGGATCTGTGGGACAAATCAGATATCAAGTCATTCGCTACCCTGCAACAGCAATTCGATCTAGCTGACTCTGAAATTTTTCGTTATACGCAGGTCCGACATGCCCTGCGCTCCCAGATACAGCATGGTACCGCCCCTCCAGAGTCGTCCCCATTGGAGGACTGCATCTTGGATGGCCACATCCCTGACAGCACTATCTCATTGATATATAAAAAGCTGATCAACAGCATGCCAGACCCTCTCCAGTTGCTTCGGGAGAAATGGTCCAGGGACGGAATCGAGATAGACGATGAGGACTGGCAAGAGGCCGTTTCCTCGCCCAGAGTAGTGGCAATACCCGCACGCCTACGCCTGGTCCAACTTAAAGTACTCCATAGGATTTACGTGACCGGACCGCAGCTGGTACGGATGGGAAGAACAGATGGGGGGGACTGTAGGCGGGGCTGTGGCCAGATGGGTACTTTTATACATATAATTTGGGAATGTGACAAAATTCAGCCCTACTGGCGTAAAATACATGATATCACCAACACAGTGTTAACAACACAACTTAGCCCAGATGCTCGTAGATGTTTGTTGAACATATGGGAACCGACGGATCTGAATGTCTATTTAACGCAATGGGTCACTCTGGGGCTTATGCTCGCTAAGAGAAATATTGCTCAGCTGTGGGGGCGTCTCAACCTCCAACGGTGGGTGACTGGAAGAAAGCTCTGGATTGGGCAATGTTCAGGGAAAAGACAGTGTATGTTGCCCGGGGCTGCCCTAAAAATGGACCCGTGTATGGGGCCTGTGGAACTCCTATCGTGGAGACATATGTCAACCGCCCCTCTCCCTTGACAGTGATGACCTCCCTTTGCCCTAATCCCTCCAAGTATTATGCTGTATTAATTGATTTTGCCTATTGTCTCCATGTGGCGTGCTCTCCTGCTTTCTCTGTAATGTACTTGATATGCTGATATTGATTAATAAAAAAAGTTTTACAAAAAAAAAAAAAATAGGATTTAATTCCTAAGCATTAATTTCAACAGCTAATGCATTCTGAGGGCAAGAGTCTTGGTTTACTACCAATAAACCAACTATAAAAGTTTAAGGCCATGATTGTTTTGAAAAGAAAGGCCAAATACAGCAAATACAATACCTTAGGTGACATCAGGTCACCCTGTTGCATACACACAGAGAACACAAGCCTGCGCGAATGGGGAAGAAGCTGCATTTCAAGCCTTGGGGGCCTTTAGGCATCTGACCTCACAGTTTAATCAGCTACCCATCCAGGAATGCACAAACACACCTGCCCATGAATTCATCCATCAATCCATGCTCCAACCACCCCTAGTCGACCATCCATACATGCATTCATCCATCCACGCCTCACACATCCATCTACTCGTCTCCATCCATCTCTAACCCAAGCCAGTCCCACCCATCCTGCCTAGGTGCCATAATTGGGGCTGGCACTCCTGGCTCTTGTTTTGGTTCCTGCACTGGGACGAAGACAAGGGAGGTTCCTGCTGGGCTCGGGCCGTTTCCTGGGGCTTAGTGACCCTCCTTTGAAGGGCCTAGGTGGGTTCTAGCCCCCGCCATGGGAGCAGCATATCTTTAAAGAATTTGGCTTGATCCTCCGCTTAGAAGTGGCCAGGTGTTTTTCCTCCTCTGTGCTGGGCGCATGGAGCGGACATGGTTTTCCTACTCCCTCCACGTCCTTTTGTGTGGGTTAAGTGAGTTTGGTGTTGGATCAGCACGCGCTCCAAGCTCCTGCATACGTGGTGAGGCTGGTTTGGTTCATGCATACGTGGTCTTTCATTTCGGCCCGAGGAGCCTGAGCGTGCCCTTTTCTACTATTTAACCTCCAAAAGGTAAGAGATGGCTTGTTCATTCATGGCATTTGGTGGCATTCTTTGGTTATTTGGCTGTTTTTCCTGATTTGACAAGTGCTGCAGGCTTGGGCAAGCACATGGAGAAAGGAAGGCATAGCTCACCTTCTCCTCCTTCGTCTTCCACTTCATCCTCACACTCTCCTCCCCATAAACACAAAACACATTCCCGAGAGGACTAGGAGGATTGTCATCCAGACATCGGAAGCCTTCAATAAGGGTACTTACTCCTTAGTACCAGGGAAGAAGGCTACAGAGAATATGCAAGATTCTGATGACTCTGTTCGGGTGAAGAAGCCCCCTCCTCCTCATCGGAATTTAAAGGCAAATATGTTTCAAAGGAGATGATGGGAGATGTATCAGCTCATATCAGAGGTAATATGAATTTCCATTCCATTCAGTTGAGAGGCCAGGAACTTCAGATGACTCCCTACTGAATTGTTTCAAACCCGTCTAATGTGGGTTTGCTCATTCATCAGTTTGTGTTGGATATTGTTAAACAGGAATAGCGACATTCTGACAAGATAATTTTGCCACGCTTCATGGCAAAAGTTTACCCTTCGGAAAATATGGAGATGGTGTTAACCGATAACGTCCATGTGGATTCAGTGGTGGCAAGCCTGGATGGCCGCACCTCTACGGCGGAGGAAAATATGCTAAAGGATCCTTTGTACAAAAAAATGGATTCTGATCTGAAAAAAGTTTTTGCTGGTTCACATGTTGCTTTGAGGGCTGGAAATTGTGGAGCCTACACAGCTCAATCTCTAATTACTGACTTTAAGACCTTATTTATGGCCATTCGGGAACAATCAGTTTGTCTCCCACTTCTGAAGGATATCGAGCATCAGATTGAGTTCCTCTCTGGTATCTCATTTGATGTGGTCAGATAAGCAGCCTTGAGAAGTGGGGCTTCTGTGGCTGCAAGAAAAATTTATATCTGAAAGACTGGAACACTGATGAAGCCCAGAGATTGACTGTGCTCAAGATGCCGTTTGAAGGTTCCAGACTCTTTGGTGCAGAATTGGGGGATAAGCTCCATCCTATTTTTAAAGAGCAGAAACATTCATCATCATTTCAGCGACAATCATCTAGGGGTATAATTTCTTCGAAATCAAAAAACTCCTTTCATCAACCTTCTAGGAGACAGCAGAACTAGGAGCAGTACTCGAAGTTCCAGGCAATATCTTCATTCAAATCTTTTTGTAAACAGGAGCAAGAGTCCAATGTCAAGGGTCAGTGATCCTGACTATGCAGAGGAAAAAATGTCATCAGTACAGGCTGGAGGTCAGATTCAGCAGTTCATTTCTCAATGGCAAGATATTTCATCAGACAGATGGGTTCTTCAAGTCATTGCCAAGTTTTACAGAATAGACTTCTCCACCAACCCGAAGTCTACAGGGACCAGTCATAATTCTTTGCCTTGAGATCCATCGAAGAAAGAAGCCCTTCTCAAAGCGATCTTAGACCTTTAGAGGAAAGGAGCAATTGTTCCAGTGTCCAGTCGAGGGAGGGGCCAAGGAGTGTACTCAATTGTATTTCTGGTTCCAAAGTCATCAGGGAGTTACTGGCTACTGATAGATCTGAAGACACTCAATACATTCATCAAGACAATCAAATTCAAAATTGAGGACGCTCCAGAGGATTATCCCATTAATTCCTCAAAATCACTTCCTTATATTACACTGGATCTGACAAATGTATATCTCCATATTCCGATTGCCAACTCTCACCACAAGTTAGTGCGGTTTGTAGTTCAAGATGAGCATTGGCAGTTTAAGGTCCTTCCTTACGGCCTGATATCACCCCCAAGGGTGTTAATGAAGGTATTGGCTCCGCTGGTGGCTCCTTTCCATTTACTGGGTATTCCGGTCTTTCCATACTTAGACAACTGGATGATACATGCAGCGTCAAAAGACCAAATATTGATGTTTTGGGATCAGACAAGCTCAACATTGGCCCGGCTGGGACTTCTTCTCAATCTACCCAAATGCCAGCTAACTCCAACTCAAGAGCTCGTATTTCTACAAGCTCGATACCGAACAGACCTTGCAAGAGTCTTTTTACCAGAAGAGAGAATCAGTTGCCCTCAGTCTGTTCAGAGGGACTTGTTATCCAGTGAGACGGCTAAGGCCAGCCTTTGGTTGGAAGTTCAAGGCCACATGGCAGCACCTGTACACACAGTCTAGTGGGCAAGATTGTACCTGCGACGTCTACTGTGGCGTGTCAACAGTCAATGGTCTCCAGTTTCATATCTCTTAACCAAGTTAGTTTCTGGGACTCAGGAGCTCAGAGACAATCTGAGTTGGTGGTTGATCACTGGGAACCTCTCCAAGGGCATGAGTATGCATCAAGAGGCTCCTGTAGTCAACATGACAGATCCAAGAATCCTAGGATGTGGAGCGACTCTTCAGGACAAGTCATGTCAATTCAGATGATCCCTTCTAGAAAGTTGGAGTCTTGGAACTGGTAGGAGCTCATGGCGCTTTTCAGTGCAGTGAAATTCTTCCATCTCAGCGTGGTACAGAGGAACGTGCTGATAAGGACAGACAACATTGTCTCAGTTGCCTATATCAATCATGAGGGGAGCACTCATTCCAGCAGCCTCAACCACATAGCTATCCAATTAGGCTTGTGGGCAGAGGAGAACTTGTTGCTTTATTAGCAGTCCATGTCAAAGGAGTGGACAATCTTGCAGCAGATGCATTGAGCAGGAAATTTCATTCATCCCAAGACTTGACCCTGTCCAGAATGACCTTTAGAAAGATTTGAAGACATTTTGGAACCCCTTGTGTAGTTCTGTTTGCATTAAAAAACAATACCATACTTCGCAGATACTGTTCCAGGTTTCCAGAAGAGGAGGCATGGGGAGTGGATGCATTGGTGATGAAGTGGCCAAATAATCTTCTGTATGCCTTTCCCCCTTTCAATTGATCCGGAAGTTCCTGCTGGGGGATGGAACTAATCTTGGTGATTCCATAATGGCATTGGAGGTCTTGGCTTCCACTCCTGAAGTCCCTGGCACTTCTGCTCCCTTGGGTACTTCCAATATTTCCTTCTCTTCCCAAAAATGTCTCTATTCCCATTTCAGCTCACATTGTCGGTTTGGAAGTTGAGAAGTCCAATCTCTCAGCGAAAGTACTCTCCTCTTCTTTGGTGTTATCTAGAGTTCTAGAAGGCCCACCACTCTTAAGGCCTACTCTAAGAACAGGAAACCTTTTGACACACGGTGCTCATCTCAAAATCTGAATACATCACTCTGTGGATTCTCCTCTGTTTTTCAGTTCCTTTCACTTGAATCTTTCTGTTTCAACCCTTAGATCTCAGTGGTTTGCTATCAAGGCTTTCAGGGAATTCACTGAGGCTTTGTATATGGATGAATCTTTGATTGCAAGATTGTTTAAGAGTTTTCTTGTGAAAAATCCTGGAAGGAAACCCATCTCTCCTTCTAGGTATCTTCTTACAGTACTGAGAGCCTTACAATCCTCAGTGTAAACCTCATATTTCTCTCATTTAAAGTCTTCTTTTTGGTGCCCTTTATCCCAGCTCTTTGATTAGGGGAATTGGGAGGGTTGAGATCTTCTCCTACTTGCCTGACATTTATGGATGAATTGGTGGTGTTAAAACATGATCCTATCTTTGTGCCTAGGTTCATAGGTCCCAAGAGATAATCCTACCTTCTTTCTTTCCTTCTCCTTCTAATGCAAAGGAACAGTTATAAAGTACTCTTGATGTTAAACAAGTTTTTTAAATTTATGTTGACAGGTCACAGCCATACAGAAAGACTGATTACTTATTGTGGTTTTTGGACAATCTGGAAGGGGCAAGAGGGCATCTACTATAACTCTCAGCAAGTGGCTCAAATCTACTATTCTCTTGGAGGCTGCAGGATCTGGATAAAAGTCTTCCTATCCAGGCTAGATCCACCAGGGGAATGGCCCCTTCGTGGGTGGAATTGCAGGGAGTATCAATCCAGGAAACTTGTAGAGGAGCCACTTGGGCTTCAGTTTGTTAAAATTGGGCACTGCTGTTTTGAATGCAGCTTTATGAGTACATGGGCAGTACTCAATTTTGATTTATTCTGTTTCTATTAAAGATTCTGTGTGTTGCATTATCAAGGCTTTTGGTTCTTATGGGGTCAAAGGACTTCAGCTTTGGCATACCTCACTTGTAATGCCAGGGACGAGGATGAGTGGCATAGGGGTAATGCCCTGTTTACTTATTGTAATCTTCATTTCCCTTTGTCCATCTCATCCTCGTCATAGTCATTACAACTCATCCACCATACCTCCTTTCAGTCTTTTAACAAAGGAAACTTGGAAATTTACAGGAGGAGCCAGCTACCTTTATGGCCCTCATGCAGGGTGCATGGGGCTGGCTTCGAGATCCTTCTGCTTTGTTCCTGGTGTGAGGTAACATTACCTCACATGTAATGACTGTGACGAGGACGAGATGCACTAAGGGTAATGACGATTACCATTAAGTAACAGGGGCATTACAACTGGTTGAGAAACAATCTCCCTGAATTTTGAATACATATTTATCCACTTTGCAAGTGGATCCCAGATTATGAACATAAAAATGGTGGCAGTGGTACTTCCCAGGTAAAGGATACATAAGTCAAACAAATTAACATAAAATGTGCTCAATGAGCTAGTGACACCATGCCACCATAGTGGTGTACAACATACATGGGAAGAAACTTCCTCATATAACAAGTGCACTAGTGCTCTGGGTGTAATTGTATACTTTGATCCTAGATTAAGTGTCCTCTTTTTCGCATTCTGCCCCTTACACGGGTATAGAGCATTTTCCATAAAGTAATTAGCTAGATAGCGATTTAACCATTGCTGGAAATACGGTTATATTTTTTGTTTGAAGTACGTACAGATAAGGGCAAAAAATACCAACTTTAAGTATTTTTGTACTGCCTGGGACATTCAAATGTTGATGGTGCCAGTAGTAAACTGGCCGGGTGGCAACCCTATCTCCACAGTGTGATAAGAGGTAATACATGTTAAATATTGTTTTATAAATTTGGATTTTGAGTTTAGCGGAAAGCAATAACAGATTGCTCAGCCTGATAGTTTCTTTAATGCCAAAAAGCTCTGTTCTATTCAGTCGCCGACCCCAGTTCTGGTTCTGACTAGCAGTATCATCTTCCTCAAGTTCCATAAACAGCTGATACTGTCCTTTAATTTTGTCTTTTATATAATAATTTATTCTATGTAACAGGGTGTTCTTTTTCAAAGACAACTCCTCAATAGCTTTATTCCTAATAAAATCTCTAACCTGCAAGTATTTAAAAAAGGATTGTTTTGGCCGAGGGAATATTCTGTGCAGTTGTTCAAAAGACATGAATGTTTCATTAGAGTATAAATTCCCTAGTGTATCTTTACCTGCAGTTTTCTATGCAATCAGTTTCCCTAAAAACGTCAGGAAACAAATGTGAAGTCCGTAATGGAGTATGCCTATTATATTTTGTGATTTTAAATATCATTACCAAAGATTTCCACAATCAACTGGCAGATAGCATTACTTTAAATCTTTCTCTTTTAAAATAGTTGTTTTTAACAGTCTTTGAAAACACACAGCCACCCTTCCCAAATATAACTCATAAATTTAGGGATACATTTATTGTTTTAGGATTATAGTTTGTAATTGTATTGTTTTGTATCAGCATTTTCATATGCATTAATGCTGATGTGTAATAATAGTAGTACTTAAAAATAGGAACCCCTTACCCTCCTTTGACAATTGTCAGTCTAAGAAATCTCAAGGCCCTCCTTGGCTGTTTATACCTGCAGACAAAGCTGCTTTTGATCAAATTTAATTTCATGAGCCTGTTAGGCGTTACCTCAAGGGGCTTTGCCCTACAGGCAAATAGCCATTTTAATAATGTTACACTTACCAGTAACCTTTAATGGCAGATTGTTTAAACGTCTGAGCTTACTCTCCATTTCTTTTAAGAGGGAGTCATAGTTTTTGGATATTATTTTGTCCTCCTCTGAAACAATATTATTCCCCAGATAACTAGCTTTGCTTGTTACCCTGGAGTCCTGAACCTTACAAAAAGAATTACATAATATTTGTGTTTTACTTTTGTTTAGTGGATAGCCAGACACTGTCCCAAATTGCCGTGCTTCGTCTTCTATCTTCCTTATTGCCACATCAAGAGATGGGGTCGTAATTGAGATATCATCTGCTTAGACAAGTAATTTGTAATATGCCCATAATTGGCATTATGCTTGTATTTCTCAGTAGCATCTGTAAAAATGGCTCAATATATATTGCAAAAAGCAAGACTGAACATGGGCAGCCTTTTCTTGCTGGGGTGAACGTGCGCTTTACAAATACACATGTTATGTTTCTTGTCCCTCTTGTTATCTTAATCCTCTCTGACTCAATGCTCAAAATTTGCAACTTCGCTTCTGGGTTTCTATAAAGACACTGCACAGCCATCTAAAAAGATGCCCCAAACTCCATGTAAGCTTATAGCCGGCTTTGATTGCCATGAAAAGAGTTAGCAATGGTCCCGTCATGTGTGAACAATTGTTTATAAAACTCTAGCGGTATTCCATCAGAATCAACAACCTTGCCAGCAGACAAAGCATAAATAGCTGTTTTATTTTCCCATAAAGTAATGGGGCCATCTATTTTCCTTAGTCAAAATCATGAGATCTGTGTTCTCCAAAATGCCATAATTGCTTCAGGATCTGGACTAGTGTCCGGTTCATACAATGACTGACGCAATTAATGGAAAACTCGAAAAATGCCCATGCCATCATATACATTACCTGTATCATCTCTTACAGCTTCTATATTATTTTTGCTGACTGTTGTCTTAGCTTATGAGTTAGAACTTTGCCAATACTTCCCCCATACTCTTAGTTCATTGTCTTGTAAGCAGAATATTTTCTAGTAAGCTCTTGACTTCGCCAATTCTATAGTTTAGCTTTGAGAACTGCAATTTGTTCCCAAATTATTTTTCCCCAGATCATTATTTATGATAGTCGCAGCATGTTTCTTCTCTAACTTAACTAATTCTATACGCACCTGATCTCTGATCTGTTTTTGGTGGCAGAATTAGTATCACTTAGTCTGACCTCTTACCCTAGCTTTAAAAGTTTCCCACATAGTGCCTAATGCAGCCAAGACATTGTTGATTCAATTGATGCTCTTGGGCATGCTCCTGATTTTTAAAGTCACTTCACCATCGTGGCATTGTTGCTCTTCCCTAATTTAATTCATATGTGTAGGAAAGTAGGATCTGCTTTCATGGTTACCCCCACTTTTTGCTGGTGTTATTCTGTTTTATGACTAGTCTGGCTGGGAACATGCTAATCAGAACCCCAGTCACTGTGCTTGCTCCCTAAATTTGACAGTGGTAAGTACTTTAGTACCTTCCCAATTGGCTAATGATGTACCCATGTAAGTCCCTAGTATATGGTACTAAGGTACCCAGGGCATAAGTAGTCCAGGGGTCTCCCATGGGCTGCAGCATGTATAATGCCATCCATGAGAAACCACTCAAACTGTGACTGCAGGCCTGCCATGGCAGCCTGTGTAAGCTGGTGCTAGCACCACTTACGACAGATATAAGTTTCCTTATATCTGAGGTCACTGCACTTAAAACCTATAAGCCACTCCTAAGGCAGGCCTTTCAATCCTGAAGGCAGGTTGCTAGGTTATAAGTGTGAGGGTGCCCTGCATGAGCAGGACACCCCCTACAAACCCCGGAGTTGATTCTCCAGGCTTTGTAAGTGCAGTCAGCCATTTTGATACATATAGTGGCCATGTGTCATTACGTGATGGCTAACTATATATTGGCTGTGCCGAACCTGGGCATGTTTGATATCAAACATGTTGGAATCATACCCCAACACCGTTACCAGTGTTGGAGGTATGATTCTATGCACTGGGGGGCACCTCCGGGAAGCCCCAAGTACTCCCGGTAACTGCCTTCCAGGGTCTGCCAGCAAGCTAGTGCTGCTGCTGACCCCAGACACGATTATGCCCTCCTACTGCTGAGCTGAGCTTGAGCCGGCGAAGGTAGAACAATAGGTTTCCTGTCACAGAGAGGTGTGACCACCTCCCAGACAGGACTTAGTGTATTGGGCTGGGGTGGGGGGCGCTTGCCAGCACCACCAGACTGCTTTGAAGGGCACATTTGGTGCCCTCCTTGCATACTCCAGTTTGAGCCAGTTCAGGGAGCTCTTGGCTCCCGCTCTGGTGCGAAACTGGACAAAGTACATGGGAGTATCCTCCCCTCTGTCCAGCCCCTGCTCTGGGAGGGACCCTCAAATTGTTCCAACCTTTTCCCTAGGGTACTTAAGGGCTTACCTGTGGGTGGCTCTTCAGATTTGTCATGGGACAAGATTCAAACCTGAAACCACTTCAACTTCAACCTTCTGGGCACCTGGACTTCGTTGGGCTTCGCCTAGAACTGAGACTGCACCAAGGAAGCCTCCTGCTGCTCCTGGTCTCACTGTTCTGCAAGTCTTCTCCGTTGTATGTGCCTGTGCTTCTTCCAGGTTCCTCTCGAGGCCTGTGGTCATCAAAGACACCCAAAGGAATCTCCCTTGGAGTGAAGGAGTCACTCCCCAGCATCTGCAGGCACCGCAATGAAGCTGACCGGTCTGCTGCTCCTGACATCCCACGGACTCCAAAAGGTGCAGCAGCACAGGTGGTGATTCTGCAACTTCCTTGAGGCCTGACCTGTCCTCTCAGTAAGTTTGAGGCCTGTATCTCTTGTTGGAACCGCTGGAACAGAACCCCTTTGCACCGCATTTATTTGCTGCTGCCAAGGCTTGTTGGCTCTGTACTCCAGAGATCTTCAGGCTACAAGAAGCTCCAGCCTCCAGCATCTCTTCCTGCCAAGATCTTTGTTCTCACCACATCCTCTGCACCGTGGGCCTGCATCCTTTGTGAGCGGCTCAAGGTCCTCTTGCGACTCCTGTGCCTTCAAGAGGGCCTGTGGGTCCCCTTGAGGGTCTTCTTTGGCTTCAGTGGGCTCCCCTGCTTGCTCGGGACCTGCTCTGACTCTCCAGCATTTGGTGAGTCCCTTGGACCTTGCTGGTCCCAACGTTGCACCTTTTTCGTTTACCACATCTGTTGCTGCTGCCAAGGCTTGTTGGTGCTCCCGCCGGACACCGACCCCCTAGTTCTTGACTTCCAACGTGGGACAGCTCGTGAACAGCTTCTGGTCTTACACAGCATTGCCTGGTCCTCACAGCTGCAGCGACAAGGGCACCGTCATCACTCCTGCATCTTCCATCATCGGTGGTTAACGCTCTTCCGTGCCTCCTGGTCACCTACAAGTGGCATAGACTCTGTCTCCTCTGCTTGCAGGTTCTTCTCTTCAAGAATCCACCCTTGGATTCCACCGGACTCTTTCACCTTCTTCGCCAGTGGCATCTTTCCTGAAATCCTCCATGCCTCCTACAGCGGTTTCCGAAGTCACTTCACACCTATGCACCTGGCCTCCTTGGAGTATGTATCCTGGTTCCTGGGGTATCCATGGGTGGGGTGACTCTCCAACCTTCTGTCTTTCATGGGGTTTCTTCTGGGTCCACTGGAAAGGGTCCTCCTTCCTGAAAACTGCAACCATGACTTTCCCATTGACTTGCACTGAGTACGCAGCTGTGTTTCCACTCGGCACACAGCCTCCGTGGGGTTCCTTGGTACTTACCTCGGGTGGTTCCCTGTGTCCCCAGCTCTTCTGAGTCTTCTGCTCCAAGTCCCGACTTCGGTCGCAGTTCGCATTCCACTTTTTTAGTATATGGTTTGGTGGAGACCACTGTGTATTTGTGCTTACTTGCCTGTTTACAATTGAAGTATTGTGTGTACTTGTGTTGATATCTCCAGGTAGGAGAGATACCAATGTGTTAGTGAGTGTGTATAATAAATAGACATTTTTTTTATAAGTACACTGTGCGGTTCTTTTTCGTTTACCCTACACTATATGATTGTGTAGGAAAGTAGGATCTGCTTCTATGGTTACCCCCACTTTTTGCCTGGTGCTAAGCTGTTACTGACTAGTCTGACTGCGATCCTGCTAATAAGGACCCCAGTCCATCTGCTTTCTCCCTTAAATTGTTATGTTCAGTACTTCGGTACATCCCAGATTGGATACTGGAGTCCCCTTATCAGTACCTAGTATATGGTACTAAGGTACCTAGGGCATAGGTACCCCAGAGATCCCCCATGGGCTGAAGCACGCATTATGCCACCCATGGGAGACCATTCAAAATGGAACTACAGGCCTGCCATTGCAGCCTGAGTAAGTTGGTGCTAGCACCACTTACTAAAGATATTGGTTTCCTATATCTAGGGTCACTGCACTTAAAACCTATAAGTCAACCCTACAGCAGGCCTTATCAATCCTGAAGGCAGGGTGCTTGGTTCTAAGTGAGAGGGTGCCCCTGCATGAGCAGGACACCCCTACAGCCTACGGAGTCCATTCTCCCGGGTTGTCAGTGAAGCAGCCATATACTATATAGAGGGGCACCGCGTAATTACGCGATGACCATCTCAAAAACGGCTGCAACGAATCTTATCATGTTTGTTATCAAACATGTTGGAATCATATCCCCACACTGTAAACGGTGTAGGAGGTATGATTCCAAGCACTGGAAGAGCCCTCTGTTAGGCTCTCAGTGTTCCAGGTGCCTACCTTCTACACCCGGACAGCACAAAATGGTTGCTGCCGACCAGAGACACATTTCTGCCCTCCTGCTGCTGAGCCAAGCTCGAGCAGGGGAAGGCAGAACAATAGGCATCCTGTCACAGGGAGGTGTGACCACCTCCAAGACAGGATTTAGTGTATTGGGGCAGGGTGGGTGCGCTTGCCAGCGCCACTAAGTCTGCATGAGGGGCACATTTGGTGTCCCTTTGCATAGTCCAGATCAAACCAGTCCTGGGAGCCGTTGGCTCCCGTTCTGGCGCGAAACTGGACAAAGGACATGGGAGTAACCTCCCTCCTGTCCAGACACTCCCCTGGGAGGGTCCCCTGAATCGTCCCAACCCTTTCCCTAGGGTACTTAAGTGCTTACCCGGGTGTAGGTCCCTAGATTTGTCGTGGGAGAAGATTCAGATCTGACACCACTTCTTCTTCTACAGTCTGGGCACTCTGGACTTCGCTGGACTTCGTTTGGGCTCGACTTCGTCTCCCTTCCAGTCTGCTGCATCGTCTGTGCCTGTGCACCATACAGGAACCTTCTAAGACCTGTGGGCATCAAAGACACCTGAAGGAATCTCCCTTGGAGTGAAGGAGTCACTCCCCTGCATTCACAGGCACCTCAACCAAGTCGACTGGTCTACTGATCCTGAGCTCCTCCGGAAGGTTCTGCAACACAGGTGGTGGTTTTCCACAGCTCCCGAGGACTGCCCTGCCCTCTCACCAAGCTTGAGGCCAGTATCCCTCGTGGGGTTGCAAAAACTGAACCCCTGTGCACCGCATCAACTTGCAGTTACAAAGGCTTGTTGGCTTCCTTCCAAGAAGATCTTCGGGCTCCAAGTAGCCCCCACCTCGAGCATCTCCAGAGACCAGAATCTTGAACCACACCGTATTGTTGTGCATCGTGCCCTGCATCTTTCGGCGAGCTGCTTGAGGTCCTCTCGCGACTCCAGTGCCTCCGGCCTGTGGGTCCATTTGAGGGTCACACTTGTCTCTTTTGGGCTCCCCTGATTGCTCGGGGCCTGCCCTGACTCCCCTGCCTTTGGTGAGTCCCCTGGACCTTGCTGGTCCCGACATTGCTCCTTCTTTGATTCCTGCGTTGCTTGCCTTTGCCAAGGCTTGTTGGTGCTCCCGCTAGACACCGACCCCTCAGCACTCGACATCCTTCGTGGGACAGCTTGTACCCGGGTCTTGGTCTACCTCAGCGTCGCCTGGTTCTCTCAGCTGCAGAGTCAAGGTCATTGTCATCTTCCCTGAAGCACCCGACATCGGAGGGCATTCGTCTTCCAAGTCTCCTGGTCACTCCTGAATGGCATAGACTCTGTCCCCTCTGATTTTTAGGTACTCCTCTCCAAGAATCCACGTTTGGATTCCCACGGACACTTTTTCCTCTTCCAGCAGCAGCACTTTCCTGAAGTCCTCCATTGGGTTTGACGGCAGTTTCCGACACTACTTCACACGTAGGCACCCGGCTTCCCTGGTGTAGGTAAAAAAAAATGTAAATCCAGTATTTGTAAAGCGCGAACAGCTACCCGAAGGTATCCCGACGCTGGGGGCCATCGGGAAGATTAAGCAAGCTATTGCCCAGAGTCACATGGTGCTGGGCTGACCTGCCGCCGGTGCCGGGGATCGAACCGTGAGCCCCAGATTCCAGCGTCAGTCGCCCTGGCCGTGGCGCCACACCTCTTCCCAACGTGGGCACTAGGGTATCCACGGGTGGGGTGGCTCTCCAATCTTCTGTCTTCCAAGGGGTTTCTTCAGGGTCCACTGGGAAGGGTCTTTAATCTTTAAAAATCCAACCGCGACTTGCACATAGAGTTGTACCGAGCACGCAGTCGTGTTTCCACACTGCACACGCTCTCTGTGGGGTCCCTATCTATTCACCTTGGGTGGTTCCTTGGGGTCCCAGCACATCTACAACCTCTCGACACAGTCTTGACTTGAGTTGTGGTTCTTATACCACTTTCTTAGTATATGGTTTGGTCCCCCCTGGGGCCACTGTGTATTTCGTGCTATTTACTGTGTTTCTTTGCTAAAGTATTGTGTGCATTGTGTTTATCTCCGTGTTGGAGATATTGGAACATACTAGAGAGTATTATATCATAAATACATATTTTCATAAATACTTGGTGTGGTTCTTTTTCACTTAATCTATACTATAAGAATGCATTCTGGTAAAACAAGCTGCTTTACACTCCTTCTGGACTAAGCCTGAAGGCTGCTCTCCACAGCTACCACTTAGAGAGCTTTCTAAGGTTGTCTAAGACCTCTTAAATCACCTTAAGGGTTGTCTGGACTGGTGCAAGGTGCCCACTTATGTAAGTGGGCATCATATACCACGCCAGCTTCTCACATTGGTGTGCAGCGGTTGGGACTCAAGCTTGCATCATTTTACCAGATAAATCTTTGTATTGATTAATTGAAAAACCATCACTACTGCTAGGCACACATAATATAAGCTTAGAATAAGTAAGTTCTACTGAACTTGGGGTTGGGTAAGTCAAGGGTCTAGCACACCCTTTCTCCAACCTAAGAGAGTTTAGTTCCCACTAGGTTAGGTAGGTGCAACACCACACCACACTTAGTATGTCTTCCAAAGGAGATGCCATTGGCTCTCTGACTGCTAGATAGAGTGACCTTTCGTTCCAAGAACTGAAAGCCCTGTGTGCCTCTAGAAAGTTAAAGACAGGGAAATGAGCCACTACTCAACGCCTCTTAGAGGTGTTACTGTTAGATGACCTCAGGAAAACCTCAGGGTCGGATGAACAGGAAAGAGTGGGTGGGGCAGGGAGAGAAGATAGTACAGGAGGGGACCATCCTTTGACCTAGAATCTAACCCTGACCAGGTGGAGCCTGATGACTCCCACCTGGACAACTCAGACCTCCCAGAGGATACTGCAGGTGGCCTTGAGGAGGCCCCCTTTGTTCCTCCTGGGAGAGTGCAGAGTAGACCTAGGAGGTCTAGATCCTCCTCAATGAATCCAATGCCTCAGGGCATTCAGTAGGGACCTACATATCTAGTAAGAGGGGCCACGCTTTTGAAAGGGAATACCAACTTCTTGAGCTTGAGAAAGCTAGGCAAGAGCAGTTGGCCCTTGACAAAGAATCCCTAGAAGTCCAGAGAGCTAGGAAAAAGTTGGGACTAGAGTCCCATGGTGGCAGCAACAAGTCCCTAAAGTTAGAGAAACTTCTTTTGACCATAGGAACCTGAGCAAGATAGTCCCTCCCTACCATGTTGGGGATGACATCCACAAATGGATAAGTGCTTTGGAAAGGGCCTGAAAGTTCAGAAGGTCCCCCAAGAGCAGTAGGCAGCTATCTTGTGGCTCTCCTTTGCTGACAAAGGTAGAGATAAGCTCCTCACTGTTAGAGAAGAGGATGCTGATAATTACTCAGTTTTGAAAAGTGCTCTCATTGATGGGTTTGGCTTAACCACTGAACAATACAGGATTAAGTTCAGAGACACCCAGAAAGCACAGACCCAGGACTGGGTAGACTTTGTGGATAGTGCTATTAAAGCTCTGGAAGGTTGGTTGCTTGGCAGCAAAGTGCATGACTACCAAGGATTGTATAATTTGATTATGAGGGAGCAGATCCTTAATAATTGTCAGAAACCAGCTTTTGCATCAGTACCTGGTGGACTCAGGTCTGACTTCTCCCCAAGAATTGGGAAAGAAGGCAGATAAGTGGGTCAGAACCAGGGTTAAGCAGAACAATAGTGGTGACCAGAAGAAGCAAGATTCTTCAAAAACTCAAGATAAGGGTAGGGACAAGGGCAAAGACAAGAAAGAGTCTTCTCAAGGGCCCCAAAAAACCTGCATCTGGGGGGTAATCACAATTCAACAAGAAAGGCAAAAAAACCTTGGTGTTATCTCTGTAAACAGAAGACCCATTGGACAAGAGATGCTGATTGTCCAAAGGCCAAGGAAACTACTACTACCACTGCCCCTAAGGCAACTGCACCCCAGCTCCAGTACAAGTGGTAGCACAGCAACCAAGGGATTAGTAGGGTTAACCTTGGGTTCTGAAGTGGGTTCTGGCTTAGCCAGAACTCCAGCTCAGGCTGCATAGTCTGTGATGGTGGCATAGATCATGCCACCTTACCTGTCAGTCCCAGTAACCTGGGCAAGTACAGACAACAGCCTTTAAACAATGGACAAGAGGCCATGGCCTACAGGGACACAGGGGCCAGTGTCACAATGGTGACAGAGAAACTTGTGTCTCCTGACCAGATCATACTTGGACAAATGTACCAAGTGACCAATGCTAGCAATGTCAGGACTGATCATTCCTTGGCAGTTGTTAATTTCAGCTGGGGAGGGGTAACTGGACCTAAAAAGGTTGTGGTATCTTCAAACCTCCCTGTGGATTGTTTGTTGGGCAATGATTTGGAAACTTCAGCCTGGGCTGAAGTGGAGCTAAGGACTCATGTAGAAATGTTGGGCATCTCTACAAGTGTGTTTGCTGTGACCAGGTCACAAGCAAAACAGCTGTCCACTGAACAGGCCCTGGATCCTGGAACAATGGACCAGGTGCCTTCCAAGAAAAGGAGCAGAAGGGGCAAGGCTGGGCCTACCTCCCAGACTCAGAGTGAGGATCAGTCTCTTGAGGGACATGATCTTGGGCACTGTGAAGGAACTGCCCCAGATGAACTTGAACCTGATCAGGTTGAGTTCTTGGGGGCATGGGGCCCTTCCAGAGCAGCAGAGCTGCCCCTCTATTGAACCCCTCAGACAGCAAGCTGCTGCTGAGGCTGCTGGGAATGTCAGTGGGTCCCGTAGGATCTACTGGGAGGAAGGACTTCTGTACTCAGAGGGTAGAGACCCCAAACCTGGTACCACCAGGAGGTTGGTTATACCCCAGAAGTTTAGAGGTTTCCTTTCTCACCCTTGCACATGACATTCCCCTAGCAGGACACTTAGGGCAAAGTAAGACATGGGACAGGCATGTCCCTCACTTTCACTGGCCCCACATGTCTGAGGACACAAAGGAGTTTTGTCACTCCTGTGCCACCTGCCAAGCCAGTGGCAAGTCAGGTGGCATCACAAAGGCCCCCTTGATCCTACTTCCAGTGGTTGGGGTTCCCTTTGAGAGGGTTGGGGTTGATATCATTGGTCCCATGAACCCTCCAACTGCATCTGGGCACAGTTACATTCTAGTAGTGGTGGACCATGCCACTAGGTACCCAGAGGCCCTACCCCACAGGACCACTACAGCTCCTGTGGTGGCAAGGGCCCTCTTAGGAATTTTTTCCAGAGTGGGCTTCCCTAAGGAGGTCTTAACTGACAGAGGTACAAACTTCATGTCAAGTTATATTACTGCAATGTGGAAAGAGTGTGGAGTGAATTACAAATTCACCACACCCTATCATCCTCAATGCAATGGGTTAGTTGAAAGATTCAACAAAACCCTAAAGGGTATGATCATGGGCCTCCCAGAAAAGCTTAGGCGAAAATGGGATGTCCTTCTGCCCTGCCTTCTCTTTGCCTACAGAGAGGTCCCTCAGAAGGGGGTTGGCTACAGCCCTTTTGAACTTCTGTTTGGGCATCCAGTTAGGGGTCACTTGTGTTTGGTGAAGGAGGGATGGGAGTTACCTCTCAAACCTCCCAAACAGGACATAGTGGACTATGTACTTGGTCTGCGCTCCCTCATGGCTGAGTACATGAAGAAGGCCAGCAAAAGTCTTGAGGCAAGCCAAGAACTCCAAAAAGCTTGGCATGACCAAAAGGCTGTCTTGACTGTTTATCAGCCAGGCCAGAAGGTGTGGGTGTTAGAGCCTGTGGCCCCAGCAGCTCTCCAGGACAAATGGAGTGGACCCCACACCATACTTGAACAAAAGGGTGAGGTCACCTATCTGGAAGACCTTGGCACTCCCAGAAGTCCCCATAGGATACTTCATGTGAACAGGCTAAAACCTTTTGTTGACAGGGCTGACATGGGCTTGCTCATGGCAACTGATGAGGGACAGGAGGAAGAGAGTGACTCTCTCCCTGATCTCCTCTCACAAAACCCTGATGATGGAACAGTTGATGGAGTAGCCTTGGCAGGAAGCCTCACTGATCAGCAGCAGATTGATTGCAGGAAGGTCCTCAATCAAATCAATTCAGACATATGTTCTCTCTGACTCCAAGTCAAACCACCTGGTGTACCCATGAAGTGGACACAGGTGAGAGTCTACCTGTCAAGAATAAAATCTATAGGCATGCTGAGCATGTCAGAGATTGCATCAGGAAAAAACAACATAGAAATCCTTTGGACTAGATTAAATGAGGCAAACAGTCAGAGATACTAGAAAAAATCACACATTGATAACTGTGGGGAAATCCCTTTCAGGACGTAATCCCTCACCCACCAAAGGTGGCATGCTTCATCATCTGGGATTCTCCTCTTGGCGGAAAACCCAAGATTGCATCAGGACAGAGGTCCAAAAGATGCTGGAGTTGGGAGTAATTGAGCCTTCGGATAGCCCTTGGGCTAGCCCAGTAGTCCTGGTACCTAAACCTCAAACCAAGGGTGGAAAAAGAGAGATGAGGTTTTGTGTGGACTACAGGGGTCCCAATGCAGTCACTAGGACTGATGTTCATCCAAATCCAAGGGCAGATGAGCTTATCGACACTTTGGCCTCAGCCAAGTTCTTAAGCACATTTGACCTTAATTGATTGATTTTGAGATTTATATAGCGCTCGAATGCGCAAGGGCGTCTAGGCGCTGCAGCGGAGGGATCTGTCAGTAATGAAAGAAGGAGAGGGATTTAGTTTGAAAAGAGCCAAGTTTTCAGCGCTTTTCTGAAGGAAAGCAGAGTTGGACAGTTTTTAATGGCTAGAGGGAGCATGTTCCACAATTTTGCCGTGTTCAGGATAAAACTGCTTCCTCCCCAGTGGGCTTTCCTAAATTTAGGTATCTGGAGAAGTTTACTGTGCGCTGAGCGTAGTGTTCTGCAAGGATGGTACCAGGCAAAATGCTGTTTCAGGTACACAGGTCCTGTTCCATGTACAGCTTTATACGCCAGGCATAGAGATTTAAACTCCGTTCTTCTCTTTACCGGAAGCCAGTGAAGAGTTTTTAGGCCTTGAGAAACAGATTGGTACTTAGGAATGTTCAGTAGCAGCCTGGCAGCACCTTACTGCTGGCTATTGGCAAATCAGACTAGCTGTGGATGCCAAACCAAAAACAGCATTTTCAACCCCTAGTGCGCATTATAAATGTATTGTGATGCCCTTTGGCTTGAAGAATGCACCTGCCACATTCCAAAGGCTGGTAAATAAAGTTCTCACAGGCCTGGAAGCCTATAGGGCAGCATATATTGATGATATAGCTGTCTTTAGCTCCACCTGGGAGGATCACCTGGTCCACCTGAAGAATGTTTTGGAGGCTCTGCAAAAAGCAGGCCTCACTATCAAGCCTACTGTTATATTTCATATAGGTACCCCGATATAGGTCCGGGTAACATCATAACCCTTCACCTACATTCTCTCCTACACTACATACATAACGGATTTGAGAGACTGACCTTTTGCCTAGTTATAATACTACACACAGTTCGTAGGGTTTTCCCTGAACACTGGCCTCATAAATTATGCATGAGGATTCTTCGTTTCTTGGAAACACAGCAGGACCACCATCTCCCGCATAATAGCTATGTATAAAGTTAATTCCCGACGTCATCCTAAGTCCGACACTGGCACAGCAAGGTAGAACCGCTGGGGATACCTTAGGGCAGTGTTTCCCAAACTGTGGTCCGCGGACCCCCAGGGGTCCGTGACACATTCCCAGGGGGTCCGCAGGCAGCAGTTTTAAAAGCACTGCAAAGTTCTTTCTATAATTAGTAGTTTTCGAGCAACAGTAAACCTGTCAAGATAATACCAGTGATTAATGTACCTGCTGGAGTGAGATGAGTGTTTTGTCCAGTGGCAGCTTTGAGTTGTCTAATGTAGCACAGAGGGTTGATATGCCTACTGCAAAGAACGTGTACCATGCATTTTAAACAAGCATTGGCAAAGCCAATAGGTCTCGCCTATGCAAGAGCTCTTGGCTTTGCCAATGTCTTTAGCCCTGTTGTAAAGCAGCGCAGCTGCTGTTCAGCCCTCTCTTAATTGAGACCTAGCAATCCGTTCTACCTGGTGACACCCACATAAATGTAAGTTTTAATAATAAGTATATAAATAAATAGCACTTCTGCCTTTACTAAACACCGTGACTAACCAATATCATCGTCAGTCAATTTAATAGTACTCACTTTACTGACTTCGGAAGAAGGAGTTGGTCTTTGAACTTGTAAAATTCAGAACACTACATGTTTTTGCTGCATTTTTGCTTACTTATGAATGCTATTGGAGAGTTACTTTAGTAAAAACATTTTACCTAATTGTGGTTACAATGCAGTTTAAATTAAGTTTGATTAAATTAACAACTGCTAAAGAAACTGATCAAGGACTTGAAGGACGAGGTTTTATTACATTTATGTTTATGCATTTTTATTCACGCTGCCTTTTGGCACCTGGATTCAACTCGCCGGGGAGGCTGAGTTGGAGTGAGAATGTCGAGGGTGAGCTAGGGGCACAAACACACAGAGACTTTGACAATGGCGGCTGCTACAAACCTTCTCCGGAAGTTCTGAGAATGGTCTGTGCCTGTAAGAACCATCTCTCATCACCCCTGACTGGGACCGAGGTAAGGGGCAACAGCTGCGACTAAAGATGGGATGAGAGCTTTCCAAAGAGCGACGGGACTTGGAAGGATGGAAATTACCTCAGAAGCATTTACTTTAGGAAGAGTGCATTGCACACTCAGGAGGGGGTAGAAGGAAAGCAAACAGCAGAACACTGTAAATGGCCTAATTTAATGTAATCGAACAATATCAGGTGAAAGCACTACGTATTCACAGTTCAGGGAGTGCTTCTTCTTATGACAAATCTCCTAATATCACACCCGTTGCGGCTAGGGCTGCGGATGTTAGAACTGGGTAACTAGGTTACAAACTCGGCTCAGGCGCAGTATCTTGTGATTCCGTGCAAATCGCTTAACTACACTGTGCTTAAAAACAGTTTTGTAAGGGGAGCTGATTTGTGTGTGAAGCGCTATAATGCCCTTGGTTCAAGTTTGCGCTATAATTGTGCGGGACAGGCAAGCAGATGCGGGGAGGAGGTAGTGGTACAGGCAGCAACGACGACTGGAGTAAGGGGGCAGCAGCACTGTCTCTTGTGATTCCGTGCAAATCGCTTAACTACACTGTGCTTAAAAACAGTTTTGTAAGGGGAGCTGATTTCCGTGTGAAGCGCTATGATGCCCTTGGTTCAAGTTTGCGCTATAATTGTGCGGGACAGACAAGCAGATGCGGGGAGGAGGTAGTGGTACAGGCAGCAACGACGACTGGAGTAAGGGCGCAGCAGCACTGTCTCTTGTGATTCCGTGCAAATCGCTTAACTACACTGTGCTTAAAAACAGTTGGAGGGTGATAATAAGGGAACCATTGAAGAACCCCAACAAAGATTGTCGTATCCTGGTGCATAGTAAGGTCTTCATTTACTATTCGTTAAAAGCTAATACAATTCAATATATAATGATAAATGTGTTTTAGACTGCACCATTGTTTCCTAAATTTTTTGGGGGAGAGCCTCCCAAAGCCCCCTTTGTAGTAGTCAGGCTCACTCACTGCACTTGGTGTGCACTGTATGGGGACTGGCCTGAAATCATTTGCCAGGGCTGCTTTGGGTTTCCAGTCTGGCCCTGGCAGGAGCAGGAGCCTTGTACTGCGAAATAAAACCAACCTTTTAAAAGTTAGTCACAGAGATGCAGCACAAACCTTCCCATTACATTTTTTGTTTTTTTGCAAATTCTTTCAATATAAAATACTAAGGGGGATATTTACAACAGAAGTGGGGGAGCATGTCGTTAGCCTCCCTGGCTTAACGACACGCTCTGCCACTTCAGAAAGCATGAGCCTGCACCATACTTACAAGAATATGGTGCAGCCCTGCGTTTCCTCCCGTGCTGGCGCTACACTTAGCAGTGTAGCGGCACACGCAGGCACCCTTGCCCCATAGTGCAAGGGTGTTTGCGTGCAGGGGAAGATTGTTTATGTACAGAAAGGTCCCCCTTCCTGCACATAAACAATATTGCAATGTAGTTTTGTCACTTCTATGTGTGCTGCTTAATGCAGCACACATGGAAGTTACAAAATGCCATTTTTAAAAGATTGTTAATGTGCAGGAAGGGTCACCTTCCTGAACATAAACAATCCAACGCTTGCTTTTTCCATGTGTGCTGCACAAGACAGCACACATGGAAAAAGCAAAACAGAGGAGAAATAAAGCATTTCTCCTTATTTAGCCAAGTTAAGACCTGGTTTTCCCTGGTCTTAATTTTGGCGCTGCATCCTATTTACGCTGCCCTTGTAAATAGGGGGCAGCGTCAAAATCAATGGGTGTTGTGGTGGAACGCCCACCGCAACACCCACTGCCCACCCCTTTCACGCTAAGCATTGCGTGAAAGGGGGCCTTATTACTGAAGCAGTGTTAAGCCATGTTAAGTGGCTTAACACTGCCTTGTAAATAAGGCGAAGCACCTATCGCCACGGGATCGCCACAAAAAGTGACGTTCCCATGGCGATAGGGGCTTGTAAATATGCCCCTAAAATCCTTAGTAATTTGAGTATTTGTTTTGTGTGCACGCGTGTTTATTTTTTTTCGAATTACTGTTTTAATGTTTGAAATTTAAATCATACAAATTGCTTGGGGGTCCCCGGCTTCCAGTGGTGACTCAATGGGGGTCCTCAGGATTCAAAAGTTTGGGAACCACTGCCTTAGGGTATATAAACATCACATCTTGCTGAGATAGAGAGAGGAGATCAGGACTTCCCGGCCAACACACTGACGCAAGACGCTGAGGTTCCTGCATGCAGATACTCCAGCTCGCAGTGGTCTGACATCCCTTGCGTGGTGTTCAGCTCGAGACCAGAACGGGGTCCCGCAGTCTCACATCAGGTAATGGGGCTGGCTTATTTCCTAGAGGGATTCTTGGCTTTACACCTACTCACATGCTAGGTACACTTAGGTACATCTAGTTAGGGTGCATCGTAGGAGTACGCATTTTATTGCCATGTACTTCATATGCTCACCTGTAGTTATGATTTTAGCAAAATGGTAGAAACCTACCATCTGTTTATTTTCTTAGTGCTGCTACTCATTTATCTATGCTACTGTCTCCTGGTGATTTCAGTACACTTATTTTACGCAAGAATAACGACTGTTCAATAAATGCTTATTGAAAAACGTCCCAACCGTTTATTCTGTGTATCTCTCTGAGAACAAGTAAGCACTAGTGACTGAGCGAAAAGTAAGTTACTGTTTCCACGGTCCTGAGGGATCAGGGTTGTCATGTTCGATAGTTGCAAGAACTATTCTCTCTTTGGTAAGAGGAGGTTATAGTGGCATTGCGAGCTAGCTGGTACACAGGCTAACATACCCGGTGGGGGTGTCTGGAATCAGTCTGGACACCAGTCCCGCAGTGTATGTTGTCTAAACGCGCAGATCCTATATAGGTCTTATAGGAACTACACGACATGGCGCTGCCAACGTTGGTATTGCCACTTATTTAACAGACAAATCTGAGTAGTTCAGTCGTGCTATTCTCAGAGACCCTGTTAGAAATGGGGGTCTCTAGTTGGCAAGGGTTTGCACCTTGTCCAAGTAGGGCCCCTTCCTTCTAGTCAGGATTAGGGAGTTACACTCCGAAAATAAACCCTGCTCACCCCCTTGGTAGCTTGGCACGAGCAGTCAGGCTTATCTTAGAGGCAGTGTGTAAAGCATTTGCACATAACCAACAGTAATACAGTGTAAGCACTACAAAATTGACACCACACCAGTTTAGAAAAATATCCAATATTTTTATATACTTAAGACAAGACCAAAAACGATAAAAATCCACAATACAATACTTAGAAATCTTCAGTTATCAAAATAACCTTGATAAACAGTTCCTTGAAGTCGATAGCTCCCTCTGGGGCTATCACGGCGTTGTGAACAAACAAATCCAAACAGTTCTGACTGACTGCGGCGTCGCGGGCCAGCTACGGTGTCGGGAAGACCCGCAAAACAGTACCTTTAGAAATGCAGGGTGTCAGCGACCTCTCGTTGAGCTTCCGAAAGCACGGCGTCCGCAGGCGTCGGTTCCGGAGGTCGGTGCAGGAGTCGTCGGGCCCTTGAAGTCATACGCGTTGCAGGTCGAACTCCTCGCGGTTGAAGTCAGGAGCGCTGGCGTCGGGTGCTGCGGAGCGAAGTGCAGCGATGCGGCGTGCGATGCCCTCAGGTCGCTGTGCGAGCAGCAGCTCAGTGGCTGCGTCAGATGGCGTCGTCGGTGAGACCAGGGTCGCGGTGCGAAGTGATGCGGTGCTCGTCGCGGTGCTGGCAGGTCACGGTGCAAGCAGCGGCGTCGTCGTTGCTGAAGCGCTGTAGTCGGCTGACGAACTGGAGTCGATGGCGCCGGCATCGGTAGGCCAAGACTACGGTGCGGGATAAGGGTGGTGCGTCATGTAACTTTACGAGCGGTACCCTCGAACCACGGTGCAGGCAGCGGCGTCGATTTTGGCGTGGAGCGGCGTCATTGGGGATACCAGGGTGGCGTCGTGAAGCGAGGCGATGCGGAGTGCGTGCCCACAGGTCGCGGTGCGAGCAACGGCTCGGTTGCGGCGTCAGCAGGCGTCGTCGGTGAGACCAGGGTCGCGGTGCGGCGTTGTGGCGGTGACCTCTGCGGTGCTTTCAGGACACGGAGTCGGCAGCGGCATCGTAAACGGCATCGGGTTGCTTTTTCTTCTGTTGCAGCACAAAACACACAGTCCCCAGTGCTGAGAGCAGAAGAACTTGAAGTCTTTGCTGTTCCTGAGACTTCTTGAACAGGGGGCAAGCTCTACCTCAAGCCCTTGGAGAAACTCACAAAAATAGATTGCAGAAAGTTCAGTCCAGTCCTTTCACTGCCCAAGACAGAAGCAGCCACTGCAGGCCAACACAGCAAAGCGCTCAGCAAAGTGGTAGTTCCTCCTCACAGCTTCTCCAGCTCTTCTTCTTGGCAGTCTTCTTGGTCCAAACGAGTTCTAAATTTCAGGGGTTTGGGCCCCACTTTTTATAGCCCAAAATCCTTTGTCCTCTCAGGCAGAGAGTGTCTGTGCACAGTCTGAACCAGTTCTGCCCTCTCTGGTGTGGCTTCCAGCAGTGGCGTAAGGAAACACGAGGGGGCCCCCTGCAAAGTACATGGAGGGCCCCAGTTCCAACTCACTCAGGAGCTCTCAGGCCAGCATACTTTGCTGAGGGGGCCCCCTGGAGCTTGGGGACCCCGCACTGCGGGGTCTGCGGGGGCCCTTGTTACGCCCCTGGCTTCCTGGCAGGAGGTGGAGACGGTATTGTCAGAGGCAGACCAGGCCCATTCAGGTGAAAGGAAATCTCCTCCCACTACTCCAAATGCAGCCCAGGTCTATTCAGCCCTTTCCTGACCCACCTAGACTATCTGGAGCCACGGCTCCTCTCCAGCCCCTGTCATCCAAAACCCAGACAGTCAATCCACAAACCCAGCAGAGGCCTACTGGATGGCTGAGTAAGAAAATACCTACTTTCTAAAAGTGGTATTTTCAAACTCAGAATGTAAAAATCACCTTTTCTAAAAGATGCATCTTTAGATTCTGAGTTCAGGCATACTAAACTTTATTTTTCTACCTAGTTCCCAGGGCCAGTTATGTTTATAAGATGTTATAAACAAACTCCCCATTCTGTCCTATGGGAACAGGTAGCCTTGCAATAGTGAAAAACGAAATTGGCAGTAATTCACTATCAGGACATGCCACACACACCAGGGCATGTTCTACCTTTCACATACACTGCACCCTGCCCACAGGGGTATCTTGGGCCTACCTTAGGGGTGACTGACATGTAAGAAAAGGGAAGGTTAGGGCCTGGCAAGTGGTACACATGCCAAGTCGACATGGCAGTCCCAGACTGCACACAGGCTCTGCAATGGCAGGCCAGAGTTACATTTACAGGCTGCTTGTGTGGGTGGCACAATCCAGTGCTGCAGCCCACTAGCAGCATTCGATTTACAGGCCCTGGAACACTCAGTGTACTTTACTAGGGACTGACAAGTAAATCAAATATGCCAATCATGGAAACACCAATCCATAACACAATTTACAACAGGAGCACTTGCACTTTAACACTGAACAGCAGTAAGAAAGTGCGCAGAGACACTAAGCCAGCAAAAACAGAGTCAAAACCGGGAGGTCAGAAAGCAAAAAACTCAGGGGAAACACGCCAAAAGATGCCAAGTCTAACACATGTCCCCTCCAGCTGAAAGTAGGGAGAACTACCCAACCTCCTGGGAGTTCTCTTCACTAAGGCGGAAGAACCTGGACAGACCATCTGCTTTGGCGTGTTCTGTGCCAGGGCGGTGTTCCACCGTAAAGTCCATTCTCTGTAGGGAGATGGATCACCTCAACAGTTTTGGGTTCTCACCCCTCATTTGCATCAACCATCTGAGGGTCCTGTGGTCTGTCTGAACTTGGAAGTGAGTCCCAAACAGGTAGGGTCTTAGCTTCTTCAGTGCCCAGACTACAGCAAAAGCTTCTCTTTCTATGGCACTCCACCTCTGTTCCCTGGGGAGTAGTCTCTTGCTAAGGAAGACTACTGGCTGATCTATGCCCTCTTCGTTCATTTGTGAGAGCACCGCTCCCATGCCATGCTCTGAAGCGTCAGTCTGCACAACAAATTCCTTGGAGAAGTCGGGTGCCTTGAGCACGGGCGCCGTGCACATGGCGGCCTTCAGGGCATCAAAAGCCTTCTGGCAGGACTCAGTCCAGATCACCTTCTTGGGCTGCTTCCTGGAAGTCAGCTCTGTTAAGGGGGCAACAATGGTGCCATAGCCCTTAACAAACCTCCTGTAGTACCCGGTGAGACCTAAAAAGGCTCTCACCTCTGTTTGAGTCTTGGGGGGCTCCCAAGCCAGAATGGTGTCAATCTTGGGCTATAGGGGCGCCACCTGGCCGCTTCCTACCTGGTGTCCCAAGTACACCACAGAACCCTGCCCTATCTGGCACTTACTGGCCTTGATCGTGAGGCCCGCCCTCTGCAGAGCCCTCAACACTTCCCTGAGGTGCTACAAGTGTTCTTCCTAGCTGGAACTGAACACTGCAATGTCATCCAGGTAGGCTGCACTGAAATCCTCCAGTCCAGCCAACACCTGGTTGACCAACCTCTGAAAGGTGGCAGGGGCATTCTTCAACCCAAAGGGCATCACCCGGAACTGGTAATGTCCTTCACGGTTGACAATGCTGACCTCTCCTTGGCCCCATTGGTTAAGGCAATCTGCCAGTACCCAGACGTTAAATCAAACGTGCTGAGGAACTTGGCAGCTCCCAAACGATCAATGACCTCATCAGCTCTGGGGATGGGGTGATCGTCAGTCCTGGTGACGGCATTGAACCCACGGTAGTCCACACAAAACCGCAGTTCTGGAGTGGCACCGGGTACAGCAGCCTTTGGGACCAAGACCACTGGGCTGGCCCAAGGACTGTTGGAGGGCTCGATCACCCCTAAAGCCAACATCTTAGAGACCTCCTCTTTGATGCTGGCCCTGACCCGGTCAGTCAACCTGTAAATCTTGTGTTTTACAGGAGGGCTGTCACCAGTGTCCCCGTCATGGGTACACCAGTGAGTAACACCTGGGGTCAGAGAGAACAGTGGGGCAAACTGTCCCAATAACTGGTGACAGTCGCTCTGCTGCTCTGGGGTCAGTGTAGGGGAGAGGATTACACCTTCTACTGACCCATCGTGCTCCTTGGTGGACAGGAGGTCAGGGAGAGGTTCACTCTCCTCTTCCACCCCACCATCTGTCGCCAAGAGCATGCTCACTTCGGACCTCTCGAAGTGGGGCTTGAGGCGGTTCACGTGCAGGACCCTCAAAGGGTTCCTTGGAGTCCGCAAATCCACCAGGTAGGTGACATTACTTTTGCGCTCCACCACCTCAAACGGTCCAGTCCACTTGTCCTGCAAGGCACAAGGTTCCACTGGGGCCATGACCCACACTTTTTGCCCAGGTTGAAATTCGACCAGAGTGGCATTCTGGTCATACCACTTCTTCATTTCTTCCTGGCTTGCTTCTAGGTTCGCCTGAGCGAGTTTCCTGAAGCGGGCAGTTTGGTTTCTGAAGGCCAGCATGTAACTAAACACATCCTGGGGAGTTTTTACTGGGAGCCGCCTCCCAGCCTTCCTTCACCAAACTCAGAGGTCCTCTCACAGGGTGACCATACAGAAGCTCAAAGGGACTGAACCCAAGAGACTTCTGTGGCACCTCCCTGTATGCAAAGAGAAGGCATGGCAAGAGGACGTCCCACTTATTTCTCATGGGTTCTGTTAGACCCTTAATCATGCCCTTCAAGGTCTGGTTGAATCTCTCCACCAGACCGTTACCTTGTGGGTGGTAAGGAGTGGTGAACTTGTAGGTTACACCACACTCCTTCCACAGGGATGTCATATACTTGGATATGAAATTGGTCCCCCTGTCAGAAACCACCTTTCTGGGGAACCCCACGCGGGAAAAGATCCCCATTAACGCCCGGCCCACCACTGGCGCCGTCGTTGTCCTGAGAGGGATTGCCTCCGGGTACCGGATGACATGGTCCACCAAGACCAGGATGTACCTGTTGCCCATGGCTGTCTTTGGATCCAGTGGTCCTACAATGTCCATCCCTACCCTTTCAAAGGGTGTTCCAACAACTGGAAAAGGTTGGAGAGGAGCTTTGACCTTCCTCCCACTCTTACCACTTGCCTGGCAAGTTTGGCAAGACCTACAATGTCCATCTGACTGCCTTCGCATTTGGGGCCAGAAGAAGTGGGTGACAAGCCTGTCAAAGGTCTTGTCCCTCCCCAAATGTCCTGCCAAAGGCACGTCATGAGCCAGGCCCAGTAGGAAGGTCCTGAAGCGCTGGGGTACCACCAGCACATGGGCTGACCCAGGCTCAGCGACCTTAGGCTCACTATACAGGAGACCATTTTCCCAGTAGATCCAATGTGATCCGGACTGATCACCAGCTGCCTGGTCTGCAGCCTGCTGCTGCAGACCCTCCAGAGAAGGGCATTCTTTCTGCTCCCTGCAGAATTCTTCCCTGGTGGGACCCCCTTCTTGCTGCCAATGGGTCAGCTCAGAGATGTCCCCCAGTTCAGCTACCTGCTCCCCTGTAGGCACCGGGGCGTCCCCCTCAAGGTCAGCCTCCTCCCGGTCTGTGGGAACTTCAGGGGCCGGTTTCCCGTCCCCCTGCCCTTTCTCTTGGCAGGGACCTGGGCCACTGTTTCAGGCTCCAGGTCCTTCTGATCACCCTTTCAGGCCGCCATTGACCGAGTGGACACACATGCCCACTCTGGCAACCCAAGCATCTCCAAGTGAGACCTGAGCTCAACATCCTTCCACAAGGACTGCTCCAGGTCGTTACCTAGCAGACAATCCACAGGCATGGTAGGGCTTACAACCGCCCTCAAGGGACCTGAGACCCCCCCCCCCATTCAAAGGGAACCTGCACCACCATACACTGGCGCTCTGAGTTGTCTACAGCAACTACTTGGTGGAATGTCCCTGGAACTACCTGCTCTTCAGAGACCAGGTGACACCGGACTGAGGTCACACTGGCTCCAGTATCTCTGAGAGCCTCTACCCTTTTCCCATTGATGGTCACCCAGGTGCTGTATTTCTTTGTGTTAGGGGGCACCTGGTTTCCTGGGACCATCTCACTGTCCCCTAGTGAGACGAGGGTCATTTCTGTGGGAACCCCACCCTCCTGTGGGCACTCCTCCTCCCCAAGCGCAATACTAGCCAACACCTTGGACTGCCCACCGGTGGGTGGCTGTGCCCTCTTGGGACACTTGGGGTCCCCCTTCAAGTGACCCACCTGGTCACATACAAAACACTTGCGGGGGCCGGTCTCAGCAGGCTTTCCTGAAGAGACCACTGCTTTCTTATCTCCTGGGGGACGGGAACCTTTACCCTGGGTATTAGTTTGGGGCCCTTTAGAGAACTCCTGTGCTTTACCCTTGTCCACCCCACTTTTCTGCTGGGGACCCTGTCCACCTTTGGCTGAGTCTCCCCCAAACGCTTTCTTGTGGACCCGGGTACTCACCCAGCGGTCCGCCTCCATAGCAAGCTTCCTGGGGTCAGTTAGCTTACTATCAACCAAGTGCTGGCGCAGATCTGCAAAACATAGACTAGACAAGTGCTCCCATGCAATCAAATTGTAGAGCCCCTGAAAATCTGTTACATTACTGCCCTTCACCCAGCCATCCAGTGACCCGCAAAACGAATCTACACATTCCAACCAAGTGTTGGCATCAGACTTCTTACTGGACCTAAACTGATCCCTGTACTTTTCAGGAGTGAGACCAGACCTGGTGAGAAGGGCCTCCTTCATGTCAGCATAGGTGAGATTACATCCCTTACCCAAAGCTATCAAAGTATCCCTTGCTTCTTCTGGGAAAAGAGGCCACAATCCTGCCCCCCAATTCTTCTCAGGGACCCCATTCATGTGTATAGATGCCTCATAACCCTGAAACCACCTTTGTATGTCATCCCCCTTCTTGAATTCCTTGCCTACATTCTTGGGGATGTGCACAATTTGATCTGACTGCACTGATGAGTTGCTGCCACCATCTGAGCTGGGCCTACTCCTTAGCTCCAGCTCCTTAAGACTACGTTCTTGATCTAAGATCATCTTTCTTTCCTCCATGGCTATTCTCTTCTCTTCCCTCTCACTATCCATCCTGAGTTTTCCCAACTCGAACTTCCTCGCCTGTCGAACTTCTCGCCTGTCCTCCAGCTCCTCTGGAGACAAACCACTGCTGCCTGGTCTGGAGGGATCCCCCCTTCCCAAAAGCACATCCACCCTAGGAATAGGCTCCTCCGGCTCTCCACTAAGATCTCCAGACTGCCTACTGTCATGTCTGGCCGCTGCCCAGGCCCTCAGCGCCTTTTGTAGCTCCTCCTTCCTGGTGAGGCCTCTGACTTGGACTTTTAGGTTTTTGCAAATGGCCTTCAACTCTTTCACGTTGAAGGATTCCAACCTATCCTCCTCAAAGGCAACTTCCAAGGATGCACTTGATAATGCTCTTGATTCAGGCATGATGAAGTAGCAAGTTCAAAAACTGGCAAGATCAAAAATAGGCCAAAAAGAAAAAGAACCAGTATGTGGCACGTAATGGTCTGCGATATGGTAGTAGTGCACACCAATCACTGTAAGTCAAGTGCAAACACAAGTCCTATCCTCACCGCTGACAACCAATGTTAGAAATGGGGGTCTCTAGTTGACAAGGGTTTGCACCTTGTCCAAGTAGGGACCCTTCCTTCTAGTCAGGATAAGGGAGTTACACTCCGAAAATAACCCCTGCTCACCCCCTTTGGTTGCTTGGCACGAGCAGTCAGGCTTATCTTAGAGGCAGTGTGTAGAGCATTTGCACATAACCAACAGTAATACAGTGTAAGCACTACAAAAGGACACCACACCAGTTTAGAAAAATATCCAATATTTTTATATACTTAAGACAAGACCAAAAACGATAATAATCCACAATACAATACTTAGAAATCTTCAGTTATCAAAATAACCTTGAAAAACAGTTCCTTGAAGTCAATAGCTCCCTCTGGGGCTATCATGGCGTCGTGATCAAACAAATCCAAACAGTTCTGGCTGACCGCGGCGTCGCGGGCCAGCTACGGTGTTGGGAAGATCCGCAAAACAGTACCTTTATAAATGCAGGGTGTCGGCAACCACTGGTTGAGCTTCCGAAAGCACGGCGTCCGCAGGCGTCGGTTCCGGAGGTCGGTGCAGGAGTCGTCGGGTCCTTGAAGTCATACGCGTTGCAGGTCGAACTCCTCGCGGTTGAAGTCTGGAGCGCTGGCGTCGGGTGCTGCGGTGCGAAGTGCAGCGGTGCGGCGTGCGATGCCCTCAGGTTGCGGTGCGAGCTCCGGCTCGGTGGCGGCATCAGATGGCGTCGTCGGTGAGACCAGGGTCGCAGTGCGAAGTGATGCGGTGCTCGTCGCGGTGCTGGCAGGTCACGGTGCAAGCAGCGGCATCGACGTTGCTGAAGCGCTGTCGTCGGCTGACGAACTGGAGTCGATGGTGCCGGCGTCGGTAGGCCAAGGCTGCGGTGTGGGATGCGGGTGGTGCGTTGTGTAACTTTACGAGCGGTGCCCTCGAACCACGGTGCAGGCAGCGGCGTTGATTTCGGCGTGGAGCGGCATCGTTGGGGATACCAAGGCTGTGTTGTGAAGCGAGGCGATGCGGAGTGCGGTGCCCACAGGTCGCGGTGCGAGCAGCGACTCAGTAGCGGAGTCAGAAGGCGGCGTCGGTGAGACCAGGGTCACAGTGCGGCGTTGCGGCGGTGCCCTCTGCGGTGCCTTCAGGACACGGAGTCGGCAGCGGCGTCGTAGACAGCGTCGGGTTGCTTTTTCTTCTGTTGCAGCACAAAACACACAGTCCCCAGTGCTGAGGGCAGAAGAACTTGAAGTCTTTGCTGTTCCTGAGACTTCTTGAACAGGGGGCAAGCTCTACCTCAAGCCCTTGGAGAAACTCACAAAAATAGATTGCAGAAAGTTCAGTCCAGTCCTTTCACTGCCCAAGACAGAAGCAGCCACTGCAAGCCAACACAGCAAAGTGCTCAGCAAAGAGGTAGTTCCTCCTCACAGCTTCTGCAGCTTTTCTTCTTGGCAGTCTTCTTGGTCCAAACGAGTTCTAAAGTTCAGGGGTTTGGGCCCCACTTTTTATAGCCCCAAATCCTTTGTCCTCTCCGGCAGAGAGTGTCTGTGCCCAGTCAGAACCAGTTCTGCCCTCTCTGGTGTGGCTTCCTGGCAGGAGGTGGAGACGGCATTGTCAGAGGCAGACCAGGCCCATTCCGGTGAAAGGAAATCTCCTCCCCCTACTCTAAATGCAACCCAGGTCTATTCAGCCCTTTCCTGACCCACCCAGACTATCTGGAGCCACGGCTCCTCTCCAGCCCCTGTCATCCAAAACCCAGACAGTCAATCCACAAACCCAGCAGAGGCCTACTGAATGGCTGAGCAAGAAAATACCTACTTTCTAAAAGTGGTATTTTCAAACACAGAATGTAAAAATCACCTTTTCTAAAAGATGCATCTTTAGATTCTGAGTTCAGACATACTAAACTTTATTTTTCTACCTAGTTCCCAGGGCCAGTTATGTTTATAAGATGTTATAAACAAACTCCCCATTCTATCCTATGGGAACAGGTAACCTTGCAATAGTGAAAAATGAAAGTGGCAGTAATTCACTATCAGGACATGCCACACACACCAGGGCTTGTCCTAACTTTCACATACACTGCACCCTGCCCACAGGGGTACTTTGGGCCTACCTTAGGGGTGACTGACATGTAAGAAAAGGGAAGGTTAGGGCCTGGCAAGTGGGTACACTTGCCAAGTCGACATGGCAGTCCCAGACTGCACACAGGCTCTGCAACGGCAGGCCAGAGTTACATTTACATGCTGCTTGTGTTGGTGGCACAATCCAGTGCTGCATCCCACTAGCAGCATTTGATTTACAGGCCCTGGCACACTCAGTGCACTTTACTAGGGACTGACAAGTAAATCAAATATGCCAATCATGGAAACACCAATCCATAACACAATTTACAACACGAGCACTTGCACTTTAACACTAAACAGCAATGAGAAAGTGCGCAGAGACACTAAGCCAGCAAAACCAGAGTCAAAACCGGGAGGTCAGAAAGCAAAAAAACTCAGGGGAAACACGCCAAAAGATGCCAAGTCTAACAGACCCCTACTCACATTTCCCCAGAGATGTCTGGAGTGGGAGGGAACAAAATCTGCCGCAGCTGAGTAGGAAAATTCCTATGTATTGGCTGTTGGTCTAATCAAGCTTGAAGGATACATATTCCTAATTGTGCATAAACACCTTATCTCAGTTCCCTTGAAAAAGCTCTTCTTACTAAAAACAATGTCACTACAGGGAGACCCGGCAGGAGAACTAAATTTCATAGCCGAAGAAGAAGATGCAGATGCAATACACATTGCAGAAAATGTTAGAAATGCTGTCACCCTAAAACTAGTAGCATATGGTGTTACAATTAGGGGTGGGCAAGTGACCTTCGTGATTGAGGCACACAAATCATATAGAACAGAGGTATTCTATTCATGGATTAGATTCCCGCAGGCAAATGCACTGACAAAAACATTTCACTACTATGTCGAAGATGTCATACCAAACGAATATAGTCCATATGAGGACACTGAAATTCCTCTCACTTACCACGAACATTTTTACTGGTTTAAAGGCGCCCTCCCCCATACAAGAAATAGAGTAAGACTCGGTCCGCTCGGAAGAGACGGAGCAAAATGGCCAGTGCTAGCGGCCTACACACCACATCCTGATATTGACACAATACCAGGAGGAGACTTACTCGTACAGCATAAAGAATTAATAAGACTTTACAGAAACATGACACAGTTTGTGATGAGAACACTCACACTTCAGCCAACACCGGCTACATAACCAGGACCAGTCCAAACTACTACAGCCAAAATTACACCACAAACACTGCACGCAGTGATGGGTTAAATGCCCACTAAACGTGAACAAATGCCCTTCTGGATAGCACAAAAAATAACACAGCTGGAGCCAGTGTTTCCACACACTGGTCCTAAGGAGAAGCATAGAATATTGACGATTTGCTTGCCAATGGGGATAGCTCCCTCTATAGAGGATTGTACTTCTTGGGGTACAGTTTTTGCTGCAGTATATACCAGGACTCATGGTATCCCATATTTAGCGGTAATACCAGATGTATTAAGACAAATACAGAACGAATATGGAGCAGAACCTGCTCTAAACTTAGGGATGAAGTTGTTAAATAACTTTGCCCATGTATCTGCGATAATATTAGCAAATATTAAAGGGGAAGTAGCATCAGTGGCAATACGCCAACGTCTGAGAGATTTCACTCAATTACAACAGGAGACAGAGCTACCTAAAATAATTGAAACTGCTTATGTGGAATTAGGTAGAGACAGTCTGGGAACTAGACCTGTAAAACCTCAACTAGTGGGAGGTACAGATAAAGAACAGGCAAAGCAAACACCGGTTTCTTCAAAGAAGAAATGGGACAATAATAAACAGCAAAAGAACAGATCTCACTCCAGGGGAAGGTCTCCTCAACAGGAGCCCCCAGAAAGGAGATATAATCTTAGGAATAGAGATAACATTAAAAGACCTGACAGGTATCAGGACACTGATACACGTTCCTCTCGTTCCTTTCAGGGTTCATCAAAAAACTCTGAGAGGGAAGGACGGTCAGAACAGAGACAAGAAGAACGTACAAAGCCCAAAGACAGGCAACGCACTTCGGACTACGCTTCAAAGAAAGAAGAAAAACCCAAAGCAAAACCTCAATTTAAGAAGAAGAAGGTAGCAGGTCTCAAAGTTAGACATGCCAAGGATACTGAGGACTCAACTTCTGAACGGGGAATGGGCTCTGACGATGCTAGACAGCGCAGCAGAAGTAACAATAGCTCGCCGGAACCTGATGGAATTTCTGGTGACAGCGGAGTTGAGTGAGTATATCACAATGGAAACACCTGATACTAGGGTGAGTGTCCCACACAAGTTACATGAAATAACACTCCAAATGGAGGGGGACAAGCCCAGACAAGTGAAGGGTCTCTTTTGGGAGAACCTGACTTCTGGCTACGACATCCTATTAGCAGAAAGAGATTGGCCGCCTACTATTGTTATTGAATGCCCAAAGGTTGAAACTGTGATTTTACCAGCTTTCTCCTAAGACATACATATGCACAGGAGTGGGTGGTAGCCCTTGCTCCAGCATTATACCGCAACCACGTTGGGTGGGATGAAGAGTCAACCCACCACGTAATTCCAATTAAAACAAACCCAACTCCACAAAGACAGTATCCTATAAACCAGGAAGCTAAAAACAGGTCAGAGAGATCTTAGATCAACTTGAATACCAAGGTGTAATTGAACCATGCACCTCATCAATGAATAATCCGTTGTTTCCCGTAATGAAACCCGACAATTCATATTGTCTAGTTTTAGATTATAGACACCTAAACTCATGTACGAAAACATTTGCAGTTCAGAATGCACACAGTGCCGCATTAATGAATAACATTGTGCGGAAAAAAATACAAAACAACATTAGATATCTCAAATGGATTTTTCTGCCAAAACATAGCGGCTGAAAGTAGATATTTGACAGCCTTCTCAACGCTAGGGTCCCAGCGTCAATTTTGTCGATTCCCACAAGGGTATAGGAACAGCCCAGGGTTATTCTCAAGAAGTGTAACAGAGTTACTACAGAATTTGGATGAGGAAGCATTATCCTATGTAGATGATATTTATCTAACGGACGATGACTTAGAGGAACACCTGACCAGGGTGAGAGCCATAATTTTGGGTTTCGCCTCTGAGGGCTACAAATTTAATTTAAAAAAATCAAAGATAGCCCACCTCAATGTCCTATTTTTGGGATATGAGCTTTCAAGTGAAGGCAAAAGCCTGGCAGCCCACTTTTTAGAAAAGTGAGCAGTGCTCCAACCTCCAAAATCATAAAAAAATGTACAGTCCATACTGGGATTTTTGCATTTTGGCAGAACATACATTTTGGATTACACAGAGAGAGTAAAACCTTTCTACGACCTCATAAGACCAGACTTTTCAGTTAGGCAATGGACTCAGGAACACACAAATATACAAGTATGAATACATTATTTACACCGACGGATCTGCTCAACCGGCCATTGGAAGTAAGCAACAATACAGTGCAGCATGCGCTATTGTAAAAGGTAGGATGCAGGATGGCAAGTTCCGTCCAAGCTGTACAAAAACGCAGTCTCCCGGAGACTGCACGGCTCAGTTGGCAGAATTAAAAGCACAAATACTGGCACTGATAAATACGGATCCAGAATTCCCCACACTGATAGTGTGTGATTCCTTTTACTGTGTCCAGTCATACAACGAATACCTCCACTATTGGGGACAAAATGGGTTCAGAGATTCAAAAGGTGGCACAATCAAACATAGAAAACTATGGGAACAGGTAGCAGAGTTGAAGAACGAACTACCAAGAGCTCACGTGAAACACACGCTGAGTCATCAACGTGCTGGCGTTCACATTGAAGGGAATTCATTGGCTGATGAAGCCGCAAAGGGGGCAGTACGCACTGCGTCCGTAGCTGCAATCACCTGTTCAAAAACGAGGGTAGACGATAGCACAATGGTAGCTGTGATTGCTTCACGCAATAACAGCAAAGCACTACCTAAAGGTTTTCCACTCAAGTACTCCTACAAGTTAGATGCAAACAACGTTCCATTTGCTCAGATTCCTGGAGGGGGGATAGAGTAATACCAAACATGGATCGCAGGTTAGGTGTAATATTGGCTCTACACAAGGGACTGGGTTCTGCGCATGCAGGAGTTACGGCTACAGTTTCATTACTGAAACAACGCTATTGGTGGCCAGGGTTAACAAAGCAGACCAGAGACTTCGTCTTACAGTGCGATATCTGTCAACAGATAAAAGGGTCCACCGTAGCTCGCCCAGCGCAGACACCTTTGTTAATATCAGACAGACCGCTCGCATGCGTTTACCTGGACCACTGTGGCCCCTTACATTCTGATGGGGTTTACAAGTATATCATGGTTGCAGTGGATTCCTGCTCAAGATTCTTATGGGTATGGCCTCTGCGCTTGGCTGATGCTCGAACTGTTATAAAAGGGAAGCAGCCTTTACAACGCAACCGTTACAACGCATGCAGTTACATTGCATGCCGTTGCAACGAAAAAGGTGTGCAGCAGTGGGTAGAAGGTGTTGGATTTAACTCCAACACCTTCCCTACTGTTGCACACACTGGAGTTGGAATAGAAAATGTATCTATTCCAACTTCCAGCGCTCCCCCGACAGAAAGTCGGGGTAAAGTTTGGCGCTGCAACGGCATGCGATGTAATGGCATGCGTTGTAACGTCACATATCCGTTATAAAAGGTTTGCGAGTCTTCATAGGGACATACGCAGTTGGCGCATTACATTCTGACCTTGGCCCCGCGTTCAGCTCTAAGGCTTACAAGGAAGCCATGGGAAGTTTGGGTGTAGCATTGCGGTAATCCTCCCCGTACCATCCCGAGGGAAATTCGGTTGTGGAGAGGAAAAACCGGGACTTAAAGCAATCTTTAACAACTAGGGCAGTGGTTCCCAAACTTTTGAATCCTGAGGACCCCCATTGAGTCACCACTGGAAGCCGGGGACCCCCAAGCAATTTGTATGATTTAAATTTCAAACATTAAAACAGTAATTCGAAAAAAATAAACACGCGTGCACACAAAACAAATACTCAAATTACTAAGGATTTTAGGGGCATATTTACAAGCCCCTATCGCCATGGGAACGTCACTTTTTGTGGCGATCCCGTGGCGATAGGTGCTTCGCCTTATTTACAAGGCAGTGTTAAGCCACTTAACATGGCTTAACACTGCTTCAGTAAATAAGGCCCCTTTCACGCAATGCTTAGCGTGAAAGGGGTGGGCAGTGGGTGTTGCGGTGGGCGTTCCACCACAACACCCATTGATTTTGACGCTGCCCCCTATTTACAAGGGCAGCGTAAATAGGATGCAGCGCCAAAATTAAGACCAGGGAAAACCAGGTCTTAACTTGGCTAAATAAGGAGAAATGCTTTATTTCTCCTCGTTTTTGCTTTTTCCATGTGTGCTGTCTTGTGCAGCACACATGGAAAAAGCAAAACGCGTTGGATTGTTTATGTTCAGGAAGGTGACCCTTCCTGCACATTAACAATCTTTTTTAAAAAATGGCATTTTGTAACTTCCATGTGTGCTGCATTAAGCAGCACACATAGAAGTGACAAAACTACATTGCAATATTGTTTATGTGCAGGAAGGGGGACCTTTCTGTACATAAACAATCTTCCCCTGCACGCAAACACCCTTGCACTATGGGGCAAGGGTGCCTGCGTTGCCGCTACACTGCTAAGTGTAGCGCCAGCACGGGAGGAAACGCAGGGCTGCACCATATTCTTGTAAGTATGGTGCAGGCCTGCGTGTTCTGAAGTGGCAGAGCGTGTCGTTAAGCCAGGGAGGCTAACGACATGCTCCCCCACTTCTGTTGTAAATATCCCCCTTAGTATTTTATATTGAAAGAATTTGCAAAAAAACAAAAAATGTAATGGGAAGGTTTGTGCTGCATCTCTGTGACTAACTTTTAAAAGGTTGGTTTTATTTCGCAGTACAAGGCTCCTGCTCCTGCCAGGGCCAGACTGGAAACCCAAAGCAGCCCTGGCAAATGATTTCAGGCCAGTCCCCATACAGTGCACACCAAGTGCAGTGAGTGAGCCTGACTACTACAAAGGGGGCTTTGGGAGGCTCTCCCCCAAAAAATTTAGGAAACAATGGTGCAGTCTAAAACACATTTATCATTATATATTGAATTGTATTAGCTTTTAACGAATAGTAAATGAAGACCTTACTATGCACCAGGATACGACAATCTTTGTTGGGGTTCTTCAATGGTTCCCTTATTATCACCCTCCAACTGTTTTTAAGCACAGTGTAGTTAAGCGATTTGCACGGAATCACAAGAGACAGTGCTGCTGCGCTCTTACTCCAGTCGTCGTTGCTGCCTGTACCACTACCTCCTCCCCGCATCTGCTTGTCTGTCCCGCACAATTATAGCGCAAACTTGAACCAAGGGCATCATAGCGCTTCACACGGAAATCAGCTCCCCTTACAAAACTGTTTTTAAGCACAGTGTAGTTAAGCGATTTGCACGGAATCACAAGAGACAGTGCTGCTGCCCCCTTACTCCAGTCGTCGTTGCTGCCTGTACCACTACCTCCTCCCCGCATCTGCTTGCCTGTCCCGCACAATTATAGCGCAAACTTGAACCAAGGGCATTATAGCGCTTCACACACAAATCAGCTCCCCTTACAAAACTGTTTTTAAGCACAGTGTAGTTAAGCGATTTGCACGGAATCACAAGATACTGCGCCTGAGCCGAGATTGTAACCTAGTTACCCAGTTCTAACATCCGCAGCCCTAGCCGCAACGGGTGTGATATTAGGAGATTTGTCATAAGAAGAAGCACTCCCTGAACTGTGAATACGTAGTGCTTTCACCTGATATTGTTCGATTACATTAAATTAGGCCATTTACAGTGTTCTGCTGTTTGCTTTCCTTCTACCCCCTCCTGAGTGTGCAATGCACTCTTCCTAAAGTAAATGCTTCTGAGGTAATTTCCATCCTTCCAAGTCCCGTCGCTCTTTGGAAAGCTCTCATCCCATCTTTAGTCGCAGCTGTTGCCCCTTACCTCGGTCCCAGTCAGGGGTGATGAGAGATGGTTCTTACAGGCACAGACCATTCTCAGAACTTCCGGAGAAGGTTTGTAGCAGCCGCCATTGTCAAAGTCTCTGTGTGTTTGTGCCCCTAGCTCACCCTCGACATTCTCACTCCAACTCAGCCTCCCCGGCGAGTTGAATCCAGGTGCCAAAAGGCAGCGTGAATAAAAATGCATAAACATAAATGTAATAAAACCTCGTCCTTCAAGTCCTTGATCAGTTTCTTTAGCAGTTGTTAATTTAATCAAACTTAATTTAAACTGCATTGTAACCACAATTAGGTAAAATGTTTTTACTAAAGTAACTCTCCAATAGCATTCATAAGTAAGCAAAAATGCAGCAAAAACATGTAGTGTTCTGAATTTTACAAGTTCAAAGACCAACTCCTTCTTCCGAAGTCAGTAAAGTGAGTACTATTAAATTGACTGACGATGATATTGGTTAGTCACGGTGTTTAGTAAAGGCAGAAGTGCTATTTATTTATATACTTATTATTAAAACTTACATTTATGTGGGTGTCACCAGGTAGAACGGATTGCTAGGTCTCAATTAAGAGAGGGCTGAACAGCAGCTGCGCTGCTTTACAACAGGGCTAAAAGACATTGGCAAAGCCAAGAGCTCTTGCATAGGCGAGACCTATTGGCTTTGCCAATGCTTGTTTAAAATGCATGGTACACGTTCTTTGCAGTAGGCATATCAACCCTCTGTGCTACATTAGACAACTCAAAGCTGCCACTGGACAAAACACTCATCTCACTCCAGCAGGTACATTAATCACTGGTATTATCTTGACAGGTTTACTGTTGCTCGAAAACTACTAATTATAGAAAGAACTTTGCAGTGCTTTTAAAACTGCTGCCTGCGGACCCCCTGGGAATGTGTCACGGACCCCTGGGGGTCCGCGGACCACAGTTTGGGAAACACTGAACTAGGGTATTAGGCTCGGGTGGTAGTTGGGTTAGTCACCTATATGGGGTCCAGCGGGCCCTTAATAACCAGCCAAGAAGCTCTCTGGGAGGTGCCACTCCATACGAGATCCTATTTGGGACAAGAATGTGGGTACCTGATCTCTATTGTGAAGGAACAGTGGCGGATGAAAAACCGTTTGACATGAATAAACGTTTGTCTGTTTTACAGGATATGAATGAATCCAGAGCCTCCTTAAGTAACGTCGAGACAAAGAAAACAGCCACTGGGGAAGTAAAGTCAGCCACGGCAAGACCTGCCTGGATTCCTAAAGTTGGGGATCTGATCAGAGAAAAGATTGTGGACAAGAAAGAATTTGGGCCTTCCTATCGATAGCCTGTACCTGTCCTGGCAGTTGAAGGATCAAGAACTGTACTTCTACGGCCTCTTGCCGGAAAAGAAAAGAGATTCATCTCAATCGATCTGATAAAACCGCACTATGTGGCCAATACTGAATAGTAGGCCTCGTGGGCTTCTGAGTAGCCGACGTCCTCCTCTCGCTACAATACAGGAAGTTCAAACAGAAAGACTCATAACATTTGAAGAGTCACCTTTACAACGCAACGGAATCGATAACAATGCAATGGAACTAGTTCCACTTGACACAAACTTTCCAAATCAGAATGAAAGACAAATTTCAATTCAACCTAACAAGGATGTCTACGTCAACATGCCTCAACAAGAGCAATCCACAAGTTCAACAAGACCTTCTGAGCTACCAAAAATAGATCGAACTGCATCTGGCTATGTCATCGACTTTGATACCTTTTCATTGGATCCAAGTGAACCTGAAACGACGCCAGCCCAAATTTCTCGCAAACAACGGATCAAAGACCTTTTCAGCTTTCTTAGAAAGACTTATTTAGTATCACCTTGGCTAGAGCTTTGGATAATCACCGGTATACTAGTTCTTCTTTTTTGGATAGGATTAGTAATTGTTTTCCATTTACTCATCAATGGAACTTATCTTCAACAGAGTTCTGCAACATCAAAAGTAAACTTAATTTTAAAACCTCATGTTTCATCTAATCGTAAACAAAGAGACTTGTCCTTCGTGAACTTTTCAGCAGTTCCTATACCGAATGGTATAGTGTGGGACAAAGTAAATTATGATATATTTGGACCGACCGAGCTTTTAAAGGTTCCACATTTGTTTAAAATTTCATTGAACGATATCATTACCTCCAGTACATTTTCTGATGATTGGTATTTTGAAACTGTTAACAACTTATTGTCTGATTTAGAACAATCTGCTGCATTCTCTAGCACTGAAATGTTAGAAGACACATCGATTTTGACAAAATGTATTGTTACCAACATTATGGTCATCATTTCTTGCATAAATCTAGCAAACCTAGAAATGTTTTCACATACCACCAGTGGGAACATTGCCCTACACCACCAAAAAGTAGTTCAAAAACGTTTGCACAGAAGTTCTCATATTTTTCAGGGTTTAACATTTCTGACCCGACCTCGTATTATTATAAGGTTGCACCTATATATTAACAAACACCAAACATATTTATTCTGCTTCCTTTAATACCCAGCTGTCTGAACAGGGTTTCGACTTATGGATGGACACTGTAGATTTAAAATCAATCTGGGGTTCTAGAGACTGGCAAGTCCAGGGAACAGAAGCACTATTTAGAGCATGCCTCATTCCACAGCAGATGATTTTTTTGAATGACACTGTGCAACAGACTTCCTGACTTGGACTAGCCAAGAATAAGGACTTGAACATGCCTCAAATTCCAACACCGTTAAACACCGAGGGGAATTTTACATCAGATAGAGGGGCTAAGATGGATGACATATTGCAATACAATAGATCAGACCCCAATTGGAAGGGATGGTTGGTTTGGCCCACAGACACAAACAGATGTCAGGAAAGATTCAGGGGTACCACCCAAGGGTTTAGTATCCATAGGCCAGACCCACGATATGTACAACGTGAACATTCGGGGGTAGTGACATCATATAGTGTTGTGAAGTTATGCCTCGATTGGCTAAAGACCTCAACACTACCCCAGGTGAAACAACACTTGTCCCTACTCGCAGAGGATGTGGACCTACGGGATTTTTTATTAGGTCCCAGAAAACCACGTCAAAAACGTTTTTTATATGCTGTCTATAACGAAATCTGGAAAATCTCACAACAAGAAGCAGCAGAGAGATTAAGAGAAATAGATAGGATTAACCTAGAAAAGACGTTAGCTGTAGTTGAGAATGGCATGACTACGTTAACATCCAGGATATATTCACTGGGCAACATTGTATCTTCTGCTATCGAAGTATTCGAACAGGATTTATCCATATTGCAACACGGACAGTCCCAGTTACGTTCTGTTATTTTGTTGAGCTGGACGCTGCAGTCATTGCGCGCCGGTTATGTGCCTTGGCGTTTTATCAACAGTACGTCCTTGTTTTCTGCATACAATCTAACAGAAAAACAGATGACAACGACACAGAGGGGAGCAAAATATACAATGCTGCATATTGAAAAGCTGGATAGGTTACCCTTTACTGTGGCAGAGTCACCGTCCACAGAGTAGTTAATCCACGGCCATATAACATTACCGGTCGCAACTTTCCAGTTTCAGTATTGCCTAGAACAGCAACAGGAAGGCATATATGAAAAAATGGGTAAGGAATTCATCAGAGGATCCTGGGATTTACCATACAGATTTCGATGCAGGAGTGGGGATCTGGAAGTGCTTCTAAGCGGAACTAACTGCGAGAACGCGTTAAGTGGATCTCTCATATGCCAGGATATTATGCTACACGGGGCTTGTAATGGGTCTGTGGCGAACTTGTCCTGTCATTTAAGAGGGACCCCAGCAGCTGTGATTAATCCGGTATTCAGGCTTCTCTCGAATGGGAGTTACTTGAAGCTGAATGATCAAGGTTGTTGTGGGATGCTTTCGGGCATTGCATATCTAGTCACCGTGAGCTCCAGGGTTACTTGCTGTACGCAAGTATTGTTTCCACCAACACATACAGTCAGGGAGGCGCCGTTATGGCCTTCGCTAAATGTTTCCTTTATACGGTTTGATATTCTGAGCAGAATGAAAGCCATGCTTTTACAGCAAACCGTGCCCTTAACCTCCGCCTGGGAGACTTTTGATCTCCAGACCGCAAGGTCCTTGGCAGAGATACAGGCACTTATACGTACAAACTGCCCCTTCCATTTCACAGAAATGGTAAGTCGTATCTTTAACATGTCTGATATGATGGGTATTGTACACCTATTTAAGACCATAGGTTCAGGAATGTTAAGCACCTTTCAGACGGTCCTCGGAGTTATACCAAACTTTATACATTCCGTCTTTGGAAGCATTTTTGGAGGGCTTCCGCTGAACCTGTTTCTAATAGCAGGAATCCTGATTGTTACCTTTCTGCTACGCAATGGACGTCCCGGCCACCAAGGAGATAGCAACAGCACTCCTGGAGCGCAAATACCGTGATCGCATGGTACAACATCTGGGCACACCTCGCCTACGGAAACTGAGCGCCTCTTGGTTCCTGTCATTTAGACCAGTCTGGATGGACTGTGTCCTACCTGTTCTCCGATGCCTGTTCTGCGGAGAAAAATGCGTGTTGGACCTCTGTCTGACACTTCCATCGGTTGCGCCACAGGACGTTGATGCTTTACTGGACCCGATAACGGCCCATGTTCTGCAGTGTCCTCAGCGTATTCCCATGTTGTTGGCAGCGTTCTTAGAGCCACTACAGGTAGTTTCTGCTCCTGTTGGTATGGACACCGGCTCCTCCGCCAACACTCAGGCCTTGGATATGGCACAGGCTGCCCCGGCATCTGCTGCAGGCAGTACGGAAGATCATCTGTGCCCAATTGACATTCTTTGCGAGGTGTTACAGGGATCGTCAGCTGCGTATGCAGACAGCAGCAATGTTGCGTCTACCAACAAGGACACATAAACATTTGGCATGTCGCAAGCTGGGAAGATTTGGCCTTTTACCTTTTTTACGAAATTCCAAATTGAAACCTTTTGACCTGCATGGCTTTCAGATGCTTGTAGTTGTTCGGACTATATAAACGGACGCTTTAGAGCCACTGCTTGAATGATTTATTTTAAAGAAAACTTGTTAAAGGGTTTTTTAACGCTTTTTAACTTCTCTTAAAGATGTTTTTATTATTTGTTGCGTACAAACATCTAGACGCCTTGGTAGTATGCTAGAATTTAGTTATGTTGTCTAGTCAGATGAGGAGGGGGTGTTATATTTCATATAGGTACCCCGATATAGGTCCGGGTAACATCATAACCCTTCACCTACATTCTCTTCTATACTACATACATAACGGATTTGAGGGACTGACCTTTTGCCTAGTTACAATACTACACACAGTACGTAGGGTTTTCCCTGAACACTGGCCTCATAAATTATGCATGAGGATTCTTAGTTTCTTGGAAACACAGCAGGACCACCATCTCCTGCATAATAACTATGTATAAAGTTCATTCCCGACGTCATCCTAAGTCCGACACTGGCACAGCAAGGTAGAACCCCTGGGGATACCTTAGGGTATATAAACATCACATCTTGCTGAGATAGAGAGAGGAGATCAGGACTTCCCAGCCGACACACTGACGCAAGATGCTGAGGTTCCTGCATGCAGATACTCCAGCTCGCAGTGGTCTGACATCCCTTGCGGGGTGTTCAGCTCGAGACCAGAACGGGGTCCCGCAGTCTCACATCAGGTAATGGGGTTGGCTTTATCCTAGAGGGATTCTTGGCTTTACACCTACTCATATGCTAGGTACACTTAGGTACATCTAGTTAGGGTGCATTGTAGGAGTACACATTTTATTGCCATGTATTTCATATAGTCACCTGTAGTTATGATTTTAGCAAAATGGTAGAAACCTACCATCTGTTTACTTTCTTAGTGATGCTACTCATTTATCTATGCTACTGTCTACTGGTGATTTCAGTACACTTATTTTACGCAAGAACAATGGCTGTTCAATAAATGCTTATTGAAAAACGTCCCAACCGTTTATTCTGTGTATCTCTCTGAGAACAAGTAAGCACGAGTGACTGAGCGAAAAGTAAGTTACTGTTTCCACGGTCCTGAGGGATCAGGGTTGTCATGTTCAATAGTTGCCAAGAACTATTCTCTCTTTGGTAAGAGGAGGTTATAGTGGCATTGCGAGCTAGCTGGTACACAGGCTAACATACCCGGTGGGGGTGTCTGGAATCAGTCTGGACACCAGTCCCGCAGTGTATGTTGTCTAAATGCGCAGATCCTATATAGGTCTTATAGGAACTACACAACACTACTAAGTGCCAGATAGGGCAGAGTAAGGTTGTGTACCTGGGCCACCTTGTGGGTGGAGGCCAGGTTCAACCACTTCAGAGCGAAATCCAGACCATAATGGAATGGGTTGCTCCAACTACCCAGACTCAGGTCAGAGCTTTCTTGGGCCTGACTGGGTATTACAGAAGATTTGTCAAAAGATATGAGTCCATAGTGACTCCCTTGAATTATCTTACCTCAAAGAAAATGCCCAAGAAAGTTCAGTGGACAGTCAGCTGTCAAAAGGCATTTGATGACCTCAAGCAGGCCATGTGCACTGCTCCCATTCTGCAAAGTCCTGACTACTCTAAAACATTCATTGCCCAAACAGATGCATCTGAGTTGGGGGAAGGGGCTGTGTTGTCACAACTCAATGCAGAGGGCCAGGATCAACCAGTAGCTTTTATCAGCAGAAGGTTGACGCCCAGAGAGAAACGTAGGTCAGCTATAGAGAGGGAGGCCTTTGCTGTGGTCTGGGCGCTTAAGAAGTTGAGGCCATACCTGTTTGGCACTCACTTCATTGTTCAGACAGACCATAAGCCCCTCTAATGGCTTAAACAGATGAAGGGTGAAAACCCCAAACTTTTGAGATGGGCCATTTCCCTACAGGGGATGGACTATACAGTGGAACATAGACCTGGTAGTAACGATGCCAATGCAGATGGACTTTCCAGATATTTCCTCTTAGAAAATGAAGACTCAACTGGGCAAGGTTAGTCTCATCTCCTTACTTTTGGGGGGTGGGGTTGTGTAGGAAAGTAGGATCTACTTCTATGGTTTACCCCCACTTTTTGCCTGGTGCTAAGCTGTATTTTGACTCGTCTGACTGGGATCCTGCTAATCAGGACCACAGTCTATCTGCATTCTCCCTAAATTGTTGTGTTGAGTACTTAGGTACACTCCAGATTGGATACTGGGGTACTCTTATCAGTCCCTAGTATATGGTACTAAGGTACCCAGGGCATAGGTACCCCAGAGGTCCCCCAGGGGCTGAAGCATGCATTATGCCACCCATGGGAGACCATGCAAAATGGATCTACAGGCCTGCCATTGCAGCCTGTGTAAGTTGGTGCTTGCACCACTTACTTAGGATATAGGTTTACTATATCTAAGGGTCCCTGCACTTAAAACCTATAAGTCACCCCTATAGCAGGGCTTATCAATCCTGAAGGCAGGGTGCTTGGTTCAAAGTGAGAGGGTGCCCCTGCATGAGCAGGGCACCCCTGCAGCCTATGGAGGCCATTCTCCCGGGTTGTCAGTGAAGCAGCCATATACTATATAGAGGGGCACCGCGTAATTACGCGATGACCATCTCGAAAACGGCTGCAATGAATCCTATACCCCAACACCGTAAACGGTGTGGAAGATATGATTCCAAGCACTGGAAGAGCCCTCCGTTATGCTCTCAGTGTTCCTGGTACCAGTCTTCTAGACCCGGACAGCACAAAATGGTTGCTGCCGACCAGAGACACATTTCTGCCCTCCTGCTGCTGAGCCAAGCTCGAGCAGAGGAAGGTGGAACAATAGGCATCCTGTCACAGGGAGTTGTGACCACCTCCCAGATAGGATTTAGTGTACTGGGACCGGGTGAGCCAGCGCCAGAAAGTCTACATGAGGGGCACACTTGGTGTCCCTGTGCATAGTCCAGTTCAAACCAGTTCTGGGAGCCGTTGGCTCCCGCTCTGGCGCGAAACTGGACAAAGGACATGGGAGTAACCTCCCCCTGTCCAGACCCTCCCCTGGGAGGGTCCCCTGAATCTTCCCAACCCTTTCCCTAGGGTACTTAAGGGCTTACCTGGGTGTAGGTCTAAATATTCGTTGTGGGATAAGATTCAGATCAGACACCACTGCACTTTTACCGTCTGGGCACTCTGGACTTCGCTGGACTTTGTTTGGGCCTGACTTCATCTCCCTTCCAGTCTGCTGCATCGTCTGTGCCTGTGCATCATACAGGAACCTTCCAAGGCCTGTGAAGCATCAAAGACACCTGAAGTAATCGCCCTTGGAGAGAAGGAGTCACTCCCCTGCATTTGCAGACACCACAACTAAGTCGACCGGTCTGCAGATCCTGAGCTCCTCCGGACTCCGTGGGCTCTGCAACACAGGTGGTGGTTTTCCACAGCTCCCGAGGCCTGCCCTGCCCTCTCACCAAGTTTGAGGCCAGTATCCCTTGAGGGGGTTGCAATATCCGAACCCCTATGCACCGCGTCCAACTTGCAGTTGCAAAGGCTTGTTGGCTTCTTTGCAAGAAGATCTTCGGGCTCCAAGTAGCCACAACCTCGAGCACCTCCAGTGACCAGAATCTTCAGCCACACCACATTGTGTGCATCGTAGCCTGCATCTTTTGGCGAGCTGCTTGAGGTCCTCTCGTGACTCCAGTGGCTCTGGCCTGTGGGTCCACTTGAGGGTCACACTTGTTACTTTTGGGCTCCCCTGATTGCTTGGGGCCTGCCCTGACTCCCCTGCCTTTGGTGAGTCCCCTGCACCTTGCTGGTCCCCACATTGCTCCTTCTTTGATTCCTGCGTGGCTTGCCTTTGCCAAGGCTTGTTGGTGCTCCCGCCCAACACCGACCCCTCAGCACTCGACATCCTTCGTGGGACAGTTCGTACCAGGGTCCTGGTCTTCCTCAGCATCGCCAGGTCTTAACAGCTGCAGAGTCAAGGTCATCGACATCTTCCCTGAAGCACCCGACATCAGAGGGCATTCGTCTTCCAAGTCTCCTGGTCACTCCTTGCACCAATCTAGTGTTGTTTGACTTACTGTTGAACCCAGTAGGGACCTGGACTGGCAGTTCAGGCTGGGGTGATCCAGTTGGAGCAGAACCAAGACTGATTTACTTATGTCTGGTTCCCGTCTGAGTTGGAATGGTGGACAAAAAATGATGGCTTCGGATGCGCTTCCAAGAAATTACCAGTGGCTGAGATCATCCCAAGAATTCCACCCATCACTTTCCTATTTTCCCTATCTTTGGGACCAATTAGCAGCTGCCTTCTCAGAAACACAGTGCAGTATCTGCTCAAGTAAGAAGGAAGGGCCTTGTCTGAAAAAAGCCCCTGAACTGGGTAATGTGGCAATTATAGTAGCTGGGCCTGAAGCTAATGGCTTTGATTTAGAGACAACTTCATTGAAGAACGGAGTAAAAACATTTCATCACTTGCTTTTATAACATGGCATTTTGAAGAAGGGTCCCATATTTTTATGAGGGCTACTAGAGGAAGGAACTACTCTACCTACCATTTCCATAGCAGATTTATCTCACAGTTGAGAAGTTCTCAGGTTAGCCATAATAATTTCAGACCACAGTTCTTCCCAAAGAGGTTAAGAGGGTACTGTTACAGAGTATTGAGGGTGCTTAGGTGATCCTTTTTACAGGTAAAGTGCTTGATATTTGGTCTTTTACACTTGACAGTCAGATTTGAAAAATTTCTGCTAAAATGGCAACAACAAAAATGTAGCTCCTTTGGCGTTTAACAATAGTTGGGGTTCGTTATCAAATCTACTCTCTCTTGTTAATGCTTCATTCCAAGACCAATGTGTTTGTCCCCAGAGTACAGCCGTCTATTTTGTTAGGCAGTAGACTTATTGATAGAAATAACAAACTTCCATTCATCCGTCAGGTTTTTTTAAGCACCTTATTTCTGGTTCAGAAGGAAAAACAAGATGCATCCCATCATAAATCTGAAAGGTTTCAATTATTTCATGGTTTCATTCAAGATGGGAACATTATTATAGCTCACTAATTACTTTTACCAGGGTATTTAAAGAAAGGCATAAATAAACCTCCAAGACACTCACTGAACTGTACTAATTCCAGTGTCTCCCATCAATCTATTTTTAGCCACATTGTGCTACATAAAAGTGATATGGGAGAAATATAATATGAAAACACGGTACAACAGCAGGCAGCGTCACACAGCTGTACATGGCGAAAGAGCAGTGCAGGCCAAAAACATGTACTGATGAAAAAGAGGCGAAGAGTTCACTTGAGAACAGGGTGCATGACCTGTAAGATGATAGTTAAAGGAAAACCCATGTTTGACAAGCTTGAAGGAATTTATGGCCTTGGCACACAGGCATGTATTCTGTGTTTTCGATAGATTGCAACATGATTAGACAATGGGAGCAGGAGATTGAATTAGACAAGAACACACAGAATCTGATAAGAGGTCATAGGAGCACAATTATAGAGCACACACACAAATAAATAAGCATTTAACCCAAATGCACATGCATTCAAAAGTAGAAGAATACTTAGTTTGATAAGCATTGTTAGAACAGCAATAAAGGATGTGTAGAGGATTAGGTTAAAGTCTAGGGTCACAGGAGACCTCATGTTTTCCATAACTAATGTGTACCAAAGTGTAACTGCCTAGTAATTCATTGGTTGAAGTTTTGTAACTAGCATTGTTTAACTGTGCATAAAAATAGCTGTCTGTGAAGCAGCAAATTGAGACCGGCTGTTTACTTGTGAGAAGACGGTCGCTATCCTTGATGTGACAGTAAAAAGCTGTTTTTACATTGCCAAGAGGAGTCTGTCTTTTCTTCATTTTTAAGTAACCCTGCAACATTTGCCAGCCTAGGGGTCCTTTTTGCCCTCAACTGACTACTGCCACAGGAACACCGCCTTCCCCTGCTGCATTGATCATTGCGCTTCTTTAATGAGGTGAGCAGACACCGTGTTCTCTAAAGTTCTGCCTATTCACAGGGATGGGTAAGATCCGGGGATTGCTGTCTTTAAGGTGAGGACAATGCGGATTTCGTTCCATGTTTTTGTACACATAACATATTGTATGATGTCTCTTTTAGCAATGGTAAATTCAGATGTAGATATAAGGATATAAGAGAGATAAGGGTATCGCATACAAAATTGTGTACATATGTTGCACAATATTAAGTTGAAGGCGCTACATAGTCAGTTAACGTGTTTATCCCAATATAAATTTGGAAGTGGTCAATGTGGCTGATTTGAAGTTGGGTTTCCAATATGTGTTCCAATATTTGACATAGAGGGACAGCTGAAAGGCTGATGTTGCTAAACTTTACCTCCAGGTACGATCTGAACATTCGAATTGCCCCCTGGACCCAATATCCAGAAGTCATTCCATGGTCTATGAGACGCATGGTTTAAGGGTTAGTGTCTCTAAGTGCAGAGGAAAGTGGCCAATGGTTGCTGACTGCATTTACCATGTAGAGTAAAACAATGGTGATTCACAATTAGAAATAGTTGAAGTGTTTTTAAAAAATGTTGATGGTGAATGCATGCGTGTGGGTGTCAATGGAAATGTGGCCACAGAGTGATGTTGTTGTTGAATAATGTTATTATGATGCATAATGTGTAATATATGATTGTTTTGAACATACTGACAGATTTTAGTGTTTATAAGGACTAGTGTGAAATTTTTAAAGAAAAAGCAATATTGACCAGACAGATAAAAGGTTTAATTATAAGAACTGTTATAAAATTGAGAAATTATGGAGACTCCCCTAGCACATACGCAAAAGACTTTTCCAAATGATCAGAGAAAATTACAAAAATATTGTCAGGAGTGGTTTAAAGCCACTCAGAAATATGCTTATCCCTGGCCACAGGAAGGGACATTTGATGATAAAATATTAGAGCACATTGTTATGCATCTTAAAAGTAAATATGCAGGAGCCAAACTGCAGAAGCGAGAAGCCACCTTACCTTTATGGTGAGTCTTTTGTGAGAAGTCTAAGCACTCCTCATAAGTTGATATTCCTAGTATCCCGTTCGCTCCCCCACCTCCATATGACCCTATGAGTACTTCTCCCAAAGTACCTGGTATATATCCACTAACATTTCTAACAATATTCTGAACATATTCTGACAATTGGATTGGGAATTTAGCTAATTCTTTTTTCACTAAGATAGTAACTATACAATCCTCGTTTGATGGTCCAGACATGAAAGAGGTGTGGGCCACCCAACGGGCTGTCTCCCAGTGCCCAGAAGTCGGGCTCTCCTTATCCATCTTCCTGCCTATGCCTCTTGAGACATCCCTGGCAATAATGAAGGGTCTGAAATCTGGTTCGCCTGTAGATCCCTGCCCGGCCAAATTTCTGGCTTCTGTGGCAGAGATTTTGAACCCTACTGTTAACCGTGTTTTGAACACGTCCCTCCTTAACGGATTAGTCCCAGCTGGATGGAAGAGTGCAAAAATAATCCCTCTACTAAAAAAAGCCTACGGCTGACCCCACGGTCTTTTCTAACTATAGACCCATTTCTCTTCTGTCTTTTTTTGCAAAAACAGTTGAAAAATATGTCCACTCAGTGATCAGCAACTTTGCAGAGGCTAACAATCTGTTACATCCTAGCCAGTCTGGTTTCAGGCAGAATTTTAGCACTGAGACGGCACTATTGGAGGTATCTGAATCCATCAAGGAGACCGTGGACGCAGGTGGTAAGGCGGTCTTGGACCTTTTGGACCTTTCCGCGGCGTTTGACACCGTGCCCCATGACCACCTTTTGCAGAGATTGAGGGAGGTTGGTTTTGAGGGCACGGTGTTGAAATGGTTTGCTTCCTTTTTAGAGGGTAGAAACCAGGAGGTCTGGTCACCTCCCTTTTCGGCCAGTGTGCCGACTTTAAGGGTGGGTGTGCCACAGGGCTCGAGTTTGAGCCCTGTACTTTTTAATTTGTACATGGCCCCTTTAGCTACAGTGGCTGCAGAGAACGAGGTCACAATAATATCGTACGCTGATGACACTCAACTGCTATTCACCTGCAGGAAGGGTGAGGAGTCCAACGGGGAGAAGATCAACAAGTGTCTAAAAGAAACTTTTGCCTGGTTTAAACATAACCATATGAAATGTAATTCAGACAAATCCGAAATCATTTTTTTCGGCTCCCCCCGTTGGACGTCTGGAAACAATGGTGGCCCCAAGATATGTCTCCTCCCCAGGCCGCGGTCAGGATTGTAAAGAACTTGGGAGTTAAAATGGATGACGCCCTCTCTATGGTACCTCAGGTTCAGTCGGAACCTGTTTTGGTCTCCTGAAGATGCTCCGGAGGTTTTTATTTCTACTACAGACCGAGCATAGAAAAATGGTCATCCAGGCCCTTATTATTTCAAGGTTGGACTATGCTAATGTTCTGTAATTGGGCCTCCCGGAGTTCTTACTTAACAAACTGCAGGTAGTGCAGAATGCGGCAGCTAGGGCTGTTCTGAGTCTAGGGCCGAGAGAGCGGATTTCTCGCCACCTTAAGAATCTGCACTGGTTACCGGTGCGTAGTAGAATCCGCTTCAAAGCTTTGGTCCTAGCCTTTAAAGCCCTGCACGGTATAGGAGCAAAATATATCTCCAGAAGAGTGTCTTTCTATATGCCTGGCAGATCTCTTAGATCTGCCTATCAACATCTCTTGGTCATTCCTAAATATCTTAGAGCCCGCAAAGGCGGTCGCTCCTTTCAAGTGCAAGTGGCTGGACTTTGGAATAAGTTGCCTCTTCCACTTAGGCAAGTTACTAACCTGCTCGCCTTCAGGAAACAATTGAAAACTTGGTTGTTTCAACAAACAATGTAACTATTTTTCCGTCCTCTTCGGTTTCTTTCTTTCCTTTCTCTCTTGGCATTTTGGTTCTCTCTGTCTTTAGCGCCGGGACACTCTATCGAGTAGCTGTGCACTTTAGAAATCTGCCCTAACATAACATAACATAACACAGCTACAAGAAGCCGCAGTAGGATATGAGAATCCTGAAGTTGAGCTCCCATGACAAACCTCAAAAGAACTCCCTGATGTTGTCCTACAAATGTCAAAGCCAAGACATACGATCACTCCCAGACAGCAAGTAAGGGTGGGTGACTCTCAGTTTTCAGGACAACTTGAAGCGCAGTTCATACTCATGTTCCCATGAGGCACAGGGTCAAGACTGATTTGCATATAGCTGGGTCTGAACTGAGGTGGCGAAGTGAGCTAAAGAATGATGATGGATTCAACCCAGATCTGTGACTGGGGGTGAGTGTCTGAAAAGTTTCAGCGCTCCGTCCATCATCTCCTTGTGTTTGCTTTGTTCGCCCTAAGTTGGCAGGGTATGCCCAGACGTGGGTCCCTTGCTCACTTTGCCACTGGATTCAAGCTAGCCTGGCTGATGAAGGGTGTTACCCAGAAACCGGTCCCAGGATGCTTGTTTCCGGTTCAGGGAAGACCTGGCTTGGCAGTTCGGGCTGGACTGTTCCCATGAGGCACAGGGTCAAGACTGATTTGCATATAGCTGGGTCTGAACTGAGGTGGGGAAGTGAGCTAAAGAATGATGATGGATTCAACCCAGATCTGTGACTGGGGGTGAGTGGCTGAAAAGTTTCAGCGCTCCGTCCATCATTTCCTTGTGTTTGCTTTGTTCGCCCTAAGTTGGCAGGGTATGCCCAGACGTGGGTCCCTTGCTCACTTTGCCACTGGATTCAAGCTAGCCTGGCTGATGAAGGGTGTTACCCAGAAACCGGTCCCAGGATGCTTGTTTCTGGTTCAGGGAAGACCTGGCTTGGCAGTTTGGGCTGGACTGTTCCCATGAGGCACAGGGTCAAGATATAGCTGGGTCTGAACTGAAATGGCGAAGTGAGCTAAAGAATGATGATGGATTCAACCCAGATCTGTGACTGGGGGTGAGTGTCTGAAAAGTTTCAGCGCTCCGTCCATCATCTCCTTGTGTTTGCTTTTGATTCAGCCTCTCCTTAGCAGGATAAAAGTCAAGAGCAGAGTCCAGGAGCCAGTGATAACCAGTCACGTGTTTCATCAGCCACATCACACTTTTTACAGAAAAGAGACATAACAGGAAGGGTAATTAGGGAATTAATGTCTACCCCACAGCGAATGGATGCAGATGATGCTAGATGGAGTTACTATGTGGACAGAGCTGCTAGTACGGCGCGATGGACAGTATCAAAAGAAAGAGATAGGACTGAAGATAATCTGCCACCTTGGCAGAAGGAGAAAAGGAATGTAATAGTTTCACCAGAGAGTATTCAGGAATGGTTGTCACAAAGTGAGGGTAGGAGAAATGCAAGAGAAGTGAGGAGAGACGAGTATTATGATTACCTTTAAGGACAAATACAGGGAAGTTTTGGGAGGATGTCAAATAGAATAGAGTCCATACAGAGGGGTGTAGATAATATGGGTGAAATACTTAGATCCCCAAAGGCTATGAACTCTACTTATGATATAAGCACCCAAGGAAATCCCCTTATCGATTTAGACCACACAAAGGATACAAGGGATTGCCTAACTGCATTGACACTAGAGAAGGAGAGCAGGATATGTTCTCTACAGCTAGGAAACCCCAAGCCACAGAGGTTAAGCTGTTGCAGCTAGCTTCAGGGAACACATGGCTAGCCAGACCCCATTATGGGATCATGTGAGGCTATGAGAGGATTGATACTACATGATAGGCCAATGTAGCAGGTGAGTGTTCATTCAGTTTTGCGCAGTGCGGATCTCACCCCTAGTGAGATAGTTGCTGAAGGAGAGAATAGTTGGCACAGTGTTGCGCCATATGTGGATAATTTGGCAGAATGGACTGAAGGGTTAGCTCCACAGATTAGTCCATGGCCACATTTGCATTCTTTATAGTAAGGGAGATCCAGACTGAGATTATCCCTATATGCAGAAATGTTTGGCATGTGGCAAAGATATGCCAGGCAGCGCAATCCCCAACATTCAACCAGTCCCGTGTATCAGATGCCCCTGATATGCAAGGGACCTGGGGCACCCTATTATATTCCTTGGCCACAGATGGACTAGGATAATCTTAAGAAATTTTTACTGCCGCTTACAGAGGGAGCTTTTGAAAAGCAAACTGCAGGCATTACCTTGACAGTAAGAGACATGAAAAGTTTGCTTAAGCTCTCTTATAGGAGATTAAATGGACATTGGTTTTCAGAAAGCTGGAGTGAGAAATGTTACCCTCACTGAGACTAGATATGATGAATCTCCATTTAACTTAGTTAAGACAGTAGTTTGGGATCAGCTGAGGAAAATGTATCTTGACAGGCCAGATATTTGGTCCCTCATGACTCATTTGATGCAGCCAAATGAGGACCCCGCTCAGTTTCTCAGCAGGATGAAAGAAAAATGGACCCAAGAGTAGGTCAGTGTTGGGAAGTTACAGGAGGAAATGCCATGTTATTTTATATCGTAGTAAAGAAAGGGTTATCCTCTGATGTACAGGATAATCTTGATAACATAGTGGCATTGGAAGCCAAGCCTTTCGACAGAGGTACAGGCACATATAATTCATTTTTGTAAGAAAAAGCAGGCGAACGGGAGAAGCAAGGAGGAAGTGACAGAGAAAGCAGAAGCAAAGTTAGTGCAGCAAACGTTGGCACAGAAAGGAGCAGTGGAAGGAGCTGTAGTAGCAGTCACTACTCAGATGACTGCAATGTATGTGGGGTTGGTCCCAGGGACCACCCAATGACAGTACCCACAACAGCAGGATAATATAAGGGTACAAGGAAGTAGTGGAGGAAGATGAGGAGGAATAGGAAGAGGCAGGATAGGTCCCCAAAGGATGGACCAAGTATGTAATTACTGTCACGATATGGACATTTTATCAGAGGTTGCAGAACTAAGAGATGGGATGAACAAAATGGAAGGACATGAGTTTACAATCAGCCAGGGAATACAGCAGCAATGCCAAAGTCAAACCCACAAATAGTATTTGTGGCTCAAGCACCACCATAAAATGTGCAGCATTCATTCAATAATGCCTCAAGCACAACAAGTACTGCCACAGCAAAGTTACCAAGCACCCCCAATGGGGACTCCATCTCAAAGTGGACAGGGAGATGTAATTGTGAGAGAAGGAAATCCTTTCCAGACAAATTATGTGGGGAGATATACACAATGAGAGTGTCCATAGAGTATTTCCATGTGTCCAGTATTGTTAGTGACGCACAGGCCAGATGAGGAACCCACTGTGACGGTAGCTATCAAAAACAAAAGATATGGATTCCTCATAAATACAGGCACAGCTCAATCTTATATTAGAGCGGGAGACCTACCAATTTCTAACAGATCAATGGACACACAAGGATTCTCTTGGGAAATAATGAGGGTTCCATTTACTAAACCAGTAGAGATGGAAGTACATGAAAGATACATTGAGGGCTGTTTTCTGTTTTCTCCAGCTGTCCCAGCTAATTTGTTAGAGAGAGATCTTATGTCCAAGTTAAATATGACCATTCATCTTGAGTCTGGTGGTACCATGATTTGTTCTACCCCTGGTATTTCACCATCTAGGATTATGGCAGTTTCAGTAGATTCCTCTACTGGAGATCAAATCAGAGCACGGCCTGCTGATGTGGAGGCATTTATCACAGCACTGTATACAATCATAGCAGAGTTACTGGGAAAGGAGGTCCAGTTACCTAAAGAATTCCTTTTCTGGTGACAAGGGCAAGATTCTTAGAAACCTGACACTGAATTAATATTGCAAATAGAGGCCTTAAAGGTAATACCAACCTATGGCGCTCTTATAGCCAGTGACCATAACCATGTTTTATGGGCATGTGTTATATTAATTGAGCTACTTAAAATGGTTAGGGAAATATTGGATGATCAACAGTTTGATGACAATTCCAAGAAAACAGTTGTAGTCTTTCAGGATGACATACCGTTGAGGACAGTATTAGAAGTAAGGACACCCACACCAGGTAGAGCTTTTGATTCTGTTAGGGAAAAAGGTCTGTCCCAAGTGCCAGACACATTGTGGACTAAGGGTCCCCGTGATGTAGGCCTTATTCGTACTGCTACACCATTCAGGATTACATTAAAGGAAGGTGCTATCGTACCCAGAGTGAGGCAGTATCCTCTTTCTAAGGAAGCAGATGAGGGTATCACCCCTACTATACAGGCATTGTTAGAGCAAGGAGTAATACTTCCTGGAGTATCTGCTTGTAACACTCCGATTTACCCGGTTAATAAGTACAAGGGAAATACTTGGCATATGGTTCAAGACCAGCACCCCCTGAATGACGTAGTGATACCAGAATTTCCAAGTGTTCCTGACCTCTCCATCATTCTAACAAATATACCTCAGGATGCTAAATATTTCTCTGCTATAGATTTGAAGAATGCCTTTTTCAGCATCCCTCTCCATCCAGACAGTCATTATTTGATAGCAGTCTCCTATTGCGGGACTCAGTATTTGTACTCTTGTTTACCCCAAGGGTATTGTGAGTCCCCTAGAATTTTCAACAGAGTGGTAAAAAATGATCTGTCAAACATTCAGTGTGACAGTACATTGTTGCAGTATGTCGACGACATACTAGTTTGTAGTCCTACAGAACAGCAGTGTAGGAAAGATATATCCCTTCTTGTTATTTTTGCACAGAGAGGTTACAAGGTAGAGAAAGACAAAGTCCAGTACTGCCAGGAGGAAGTCCATTATTTTGGGCAATTATTGTCAGCTTTTGGTCTACGGGTAACCCCTGAAAGAGCAGCATCCATTCGCCAAATGACTGAGCCAGAAACTGTTAAAGGAATGCAGAATTTTCTTGGTCTCTGTAATTATGTGAGACAATGGGTTTTTGATTATAACACTTTAAATATCGTCTTTGCTGTCTTCTATCAAACAAGCAAAAGACAGGAATGACAAGATAACATGGACACTAGAGATGAGAGAGACCTTTCCGAAATTGAAAACTGAGGTAACAAATGCTCCAGTTTTGGGAACTCCTGATTATGCCAAGGAGGTTTATCTATTTTGCAATTGCAATGGTCAAGTGATGACAGCTGTACTTAAGCAGAAATATCCCTTAGGACACAAACCCATTGCATACTTAAGTGGACAGTTGGATTCAGTGATGAGAGGACATTATCCCTGCGTGCCCCCTATTGTCATGGGGGCACCTTTGAGCCTCTATGCAGAGCATGCAGTGTTTGCTATCATTCGGAAGGCTAAGACTACTCTGACTACACAGAGAGTGTCAGGATATGAGGTGATACTGTTACTACCATCTTTGCAGGTTGTGAAGTATCATACAGTGAATCCGGCGACATTCTTTGCTCATCCTATATTAGATTCAGAGGATGATACGCATGACTGTGCAACTTACCTTCCTAAGGAACCTAGTCAAGCAACAGAGGATCCTATACCAGGTAGCATTGTCTATTTTGTTGATGGTTCTTCTACTATTGACCAGGATACAGGAGTAAGACACACAGGTGAAGCAGTAGTCAGAACACACAAGCATGATTTTTCTGATACACTCCACATAGTAGAACAGTTACCATTACTAGCACATTATTCTGCACAAGTAGCAGTATTGATAGCCTTCATAGGGGGATCTTAAGCAAGAAGCAAGTGTCATGTAGTTCCTCTATTACCCATACAGGACCTGCGCGTTCGGATAACATAAACTGTGGGTTTGGTGGCAGAGTAACTCTGAGCACCCCCACCGAGAAATGTTAGCCTGTTTGCATAAGCTAGCTAACAGTGCCACTAGTGTCTCCTCTTATCGGGGAGAGAATAGTTTCTGGCAACCTCAGAACATGACAACCCTGATCCCTCAGGATCGTGGAAACAATGTACTACTTTCGCTCAGTCACTCGTGCTTAGTTATCTTGTCTCAGAGATACACATAATAAACAGCCTGGGCGTTTCAATAAGGGTTTATTGAACAGTCGTTATTCTTTTTTTTTTTCTTTTTTTTTTCTGAGAAACACACTATATTTAAATGTAGTCTAGCTAGTGTCCCAACACCCTGCTACCAATGAGGTGTACAATTAATTGTAAAGTATAATCAAAACACATAAATTTTCTGTGACACTGGAGCACACAAAACTCTATTCATTAATATTGTTCCAAACAAGTCCATGAGTTTGGTTTTTCTCTTATTTCCCTTTTTTTTTCACCGCTTCAAGTGCTGTGGATAATATTTTTTTTTTTTAAACTTTATTTTTCATTTTGACTGAAAAACAAAACATACACTTGGGAAAAGGAGGAACAGTCGTTATTCTTGTGTAGAATATATGAGCTGCAACAACCATTAGACAGTAGCAGAGATATATGATTTGCAGTACAATGAATATAAATGGATAGTACAGTTCTACCATCTTGCAATACGCATAAATAAATACATGAATATAAAATGCATTGATAAAAGAAAGCGCGTACTCCTACGATGCCTATCTAGATGTACCTAAGTGTACCTAGCATGTGAGTAGGTGTGAAGCCAAGAATCCCTCTAGGATTTAGTCGAACCCCATTACCTGAAGTGTGAGAATGTAGGAGCCCTTCTTGGTCCCGAGTTGGACACCCCGCGAGGGATGTTCAGATCACTGTCAGCTGGAGCGTCTGCATGCAGGAGCCTCAGCGTCTCTGGTCAGTGTGTCGGCTTGGAAGTCTCGGTTCCCTCTAACTAACACTAGCAAGAGGTGCTGTATTTATACAGAAAGTATCTAGGGCTCCTTTGTCCCTTGTTGCTTGTATTAGCCATTGTTGGATTTGAGGATGATGTATGGGATGAACCGTGTACATAGATATGGGGAGGAAGGTGGTGTAGCCCCAGCCTGGTTTCTAAGAACCCTTATGAATATTCATTCATACCGTGTGAGACTATTGATGGAGTTATAGGACTCTATTGTTTAGGAGAAACCCTCCTTCTGCACCCAGGACTAGAACTAGGTAAAGGTTCAATCCTAAAAGGCTTGTTACAGTGTAGTGTAGGGGAGGTAATGTAGGTGAAGGGGTATGATGTTACCCGGGCCTATATTAGGGTACCTATATGGAACATAACACCCACTCCTCTTCCGAACAGTCAACAATGATAAAAATGCTGGCGAACCATTTCCACTATTAGGTAGTAGCGCATTAAAACCATTAAAACTATCACAGAGTGTTGTAAAAACATTGTCTTAAAATCCGTTTTAAAAGCATTTCTTGGAATTGCTACTTAAGCCAAAGTCCTAATTGAGTTCGTTTATACAAGTCGAACCACTATAAGCGTCAGGAGGCCATGCTTTTCAGCGAAAGTGTCAATTTAAAGGAAATGTTCCAAGTTTAGTTGAGTTTTGGAAAAAGAAAAAAACTGAATTCTTTCCCAGCACACGATGAGCCAATTTTAGATTAAGTGTCCTGGCTGGGAGACGCAACATCATCGTTGCTTGCTGCTGCAGGGGACAGTCCTTGTAACACCTCGCAAAGTACGTCAATGGAGCACAGATGATATTCAGTACTGCCAATAGCTGGTGTAGAGGCAGCCGGTGCTGTAGTCGATACCTCGGTGCTAGTGGTGGAGCTGATGCTCAACCCAGTTGTAAAAGGCACCTGCGGATTCTCGAGGAATGCAGCCATCAAGATGGGAATACGCTGGGGACATTGCCGAGCATGGGCCCTCAGGGGTTCCAGCCGGGTATTCAAGTCCGCAGGCGTGTTCGTTGCAAGTGTCAGACAGAGGTCGAACACGCATTCTTCACCGCAAAACAGGCATCGAAGAACAGGTAAGATGCAGTCCATCCAGACTGGTCTAAATGATAGGAACCAAGAGGCGCTTAATTCCCTTAGGCGAGGTGTGCCCATATGTTGTACCATGCGTTCATGGTATTTGCGCTCCAGGAGCGCTTTTGCCATCTCGCTGGTAATTGGGCCGTCCATTGCGGAGCAGGAAAATGACAATCAGGATCCCTGCGATAAAAAGCAGGATCAGCGGAAGACCTCCAAAAACGCTTCCCAATACGGAGTGTATAAAATTTGGAATAACTCCGAGGATTGTCTGAAAGGTGCTTAAAAATCCTGACCCTATGGTCTTAAATAGGTGTACAATACCACTCATATCAGACATGTTAAAGATACGACCCACCATTTCTGCGAAATGAAAGGGGCAGTTTGTACGTATAAATGCCTGTATCTCGGTCGAGGTCCTTGCGATTTGAAGATCAAAGGTCTCTCGAGCGGAGGTTAAGGGTACGGGTTGCTGCAAAAGCATGGCTTTCAGTCTGCTCAAAGTATCAAATTGTATAAAGGAAACATTCAACGAAGGCCATAACGGCGCCTCTTGACTGTACTTGTTGGGGGAAACAATACTTGCATACAACAAGTAACCCTGGAGTTCACAGTGACCAGATAGGCAATGCCCGGAATCATCCCACAGCAACCTTGATCGTTCAGCATCAAGTAACTCCCATTCGAGAGCAGCTCGAATACCGGTTTAATCACGGCAGCTGGAGTCCCTTTCATGTGACAGTACAAGTTTGCTACCGACCCATTACAAGCTCCGTGCAATGAAATGTCCTGGCACATGAGAGAACCGCTTAGAGCGTTCTTGCAGTTTGTACCGCTTAGAAACACTTCTCGATCCCCACTCCGGCATCGAAATCTGTATGCTAACTCCCAAGATTCCTTAATGTATTCCTTACCCATCTTTTCATATTTGCCTGCCTGCCTTTGCTCAAGGCAATATTGAAACTAAAAAGTAGTGACCGGTAGAGTGATGTGGCCATGGATAAGCCATTCCGTAGACGGAAATTCCGCTACCGTGAATGGTAACCTGTCCAGTTTTTCAATACGCAGCATTGTATATTTTGCTCCCCTTTGTGCCATTTCCATCTGTTTATCTGTTAGATTATATTCAGAAAACAGAGACGTACTGTTGATATAACGCCAAGGCACATAGCCTGCACGCAAAGATTGCAGCGTGTTGTAATATTGCTAAATCCTGTTCCAGTATGTCTATCGCAGAAGATACAATGTTGCCTAAGGAATATATCCTGGAGGTCAAAGTTGTTAACCCGTTGTCTACCACTGCTAGAGATTTTTCCAAGTTAATACGGTCTATTTCCCGTATTCTCTCTGCGGCCTCTTGTTGGGATATTTTCCAGTTTTCATTGTAGGCAGCATAAATGCCAGCATATATGAAACTTTTCTGATGAGGTTTCCTGGGACCTAGTAAAAAATCCCTAAGATCCATGTCTTGTGAGAGTAAGGCTAAGTGTTGTTTCACTTCTGTGAGTGTTGAGGTTTCTAGCCAATCAAGGCACAACTTCACAACACTGTAGGATGTCACTACCCCTGGATGTTCTCTCTGTACATAATGTGGGTCTGGCCTGTGGCTATTGAACCCTTCGGTTATACCCCAGAATCTTTTCTGACATGTGTTCGTGTCTAAGGGCCAAACCACCCATTTTTTCCAATCAGGGTCTGTTCTATTGTACTGTACAATGTCATCTATTGTTGCCCCTTCTTTTAAAGTCGAATTTTGCCACCCTTCCATCTGAGATGGTGTTGGAAATCGAGGTGTGTTCAGGTGCTTGTTCTTGGCTAGTCCAAGACAGGATGTCTGTTGCACAGTGTCATTTAGAAATATCATTTGCTGTGGAATGAGGCATGCTCTAAATAGCGCTTCTGTTCCCTGGACTTGCCAGTCCCTAGAACCCCAGACTGATTTTAAGTCTATTGTGTCCTTCCATAGGTCAAAACCCTGTTCAGACAATTGGGCAATAAAGGAAGCAGAGTATATCTGTTTGGTGTTAGTCAACATAATTTTCAGTGCCGATGTCGGTGTAACCTTATAATAAAATGACGTCGGGTCAGTGGTGTTAAAACCTGAAAAATATGAAAATTTCTGTGCAAATGTATGCGAACTACTTTTTGTTGGTGTAGGGCAATGTTCCCACTGGTGGTACTCAAAAACATTTCTAGGCGAAATCGATTTGTGTAGGAAATGATGACCATAATGTTGGCAACAGTACAAAGTGTCATAGTCTGAATTACCTTCTAACATTTCAGTGTTCGGAAATGCAGCAGTTTTTTCTAAATCAGACAACATGTTATTAACAGTTTCAGAGTCCCAATCATCAGAAAATGTACTGGAGGTAATGATATCACTTAATGAAATTTTAAATACATGTGAAAGTTTTAAAAGTTCAGTCGGACCGAATATATAAAAATCAACTTTGTCCCAGATTATACCGTCCGGTATAGGAACTGCTGTGATGTTCACTGTTGACAAGTCTCTTTGTTCACAATGTGAAGATTAATGTGGCTTTAAAATCAAATTAACTTTTTGGGCTGTAGAGCTTTGTTGAAGGTATTGTCCATTAATAAGCATGCTAAAAGTTATGACTAAGCCTAGCCAGAAAAGAAAAAATAGAATCCCAGTAATTACCCAGAGTTCTAACCAAGGCCATACCAGGTAAGTCTTTTTGAGAAAGTTTAGAAAGTCTTTAACTTGCTGCTTGCATGAATTTTTGGCTGGCGTCGTTTCGGGTTCACTTGGATCCAAGGAAAACGTATCAAAGTTCATGAAGTAGCCAGAAGCAGTTCGATCAATTGTAGGAATTGCATCGGGATTTGTTGAAATCGCATTTTGCTCCCGTCGAGGCATGTTGACGTAGACGTCTGTATTTGGTCTAATTGCAACTTGTGAGTTGTTTTGAATTGAATTTTGAAGTTGAACTTCTGGTTCAAGGGGAACGAGTTCCATAGCATTGTTGCTTAGTCCTTCATTCCGCACTGGAGGTTCTTCAAACGTGATGAGTCTTTCTGTTTGAACTTCTTGGGTGGTAGCTAGAGGAGGGCGTCTGCTACTGTGGAGTCCACGAGGCCTACTGTTCAGTATCGGCCACATAGTGTGGTTTGATTAAGTCGATTGAGACAAATCTTTTCTCCTTTTTTCCGGCAAGAGGCGGCAAAAGTACAGTTCTTGTTCCTTGAACTGCTAGGACAGGTACAGGCTTCCTGTATGATGGTTCAAATTCTTTTTTGTCCGCTATTTTCTTTCCGACCAGATCCCCGACTTTTGGGATCCAGACAGGTCTTGCCGTGACTGCCTTGACTTCCCCAGTGGCGGTCTGTTTTAAATGGACGTTGCTTTGTTGTGTCCTGGATTCATTTAGATCCTGTAAAACAGCCAAACGATTATGGATATCAAAGGGTTTCTCATCCGCCATTGCGCCTTCACAATCAAGATCAGGTACCCACATTCTCATCCCAAATAGGACCTCATATGGAGTGACACCCCCTAGAAAATGTCTTGGCTGGTTATTGAGTGCTCTTTGTACCCCATAAAGGCGATTGACCCAACTACCGCCCTTGCCTAATACCCTAGCTGTTAAAGATTGCTTTAAGTCCCGGTTTTTCCTCTCCACAACCGAATTTCCCTCAGGATGGTACGGAGAGGAGTACCACAATGCAATGCCCATACTTTCCATGGCCTCTTTGTAAGCCCGAGAGCTAAACGCCGGACCACGGTCAGAATGTAACGTGCCAACTGCGTATGTCCTTATAAAGACTCGCAAATCTTTGATAACAGTTCGAGCGTCAGCCGAGCGCTGAGGCCATACCCATAGGAATCTTGAGCAGGAATCCACTGCAACCAGGATATACTTGTAAGCCCCATCAGATTGTAAGAGGCCGCAGTGGTCCAGATACACACAAGCGAGAGGTTTGTCTGATTTTAGTAGTGGTGTCTGTGCCGGGCGTTTTATGGAGGAGCCTTTCATCTGTTGGCAGATGTCACATTTCAAGACAAAGTCTTTAGTTTGTTTTGTTAGACCTGGCCACCAATAGCGCTGTTTCAGTAACGAAATAGTCACTGTAACGCCTGTATGCGCAGAACCCAAACCCTTGTGTGCTGCTAATATTAAACCTTGCCTACGATCCATATTTGGTATTACTCTGTCCCCCACTCCAGGAATCTGAGCATATGGAATGTTGTTCGCATCTAACTTGTAGGAGTACTTGAGTGGAAATTTCTTTGGTACTGCACCGCTGTTTTTGCTTGAAGCATTAACAGCCACCATATTTTCACCGTCTATTCTCGTTTTTGAACGAGTGATTGCAGCTACGGAAGCCGTGCGTACAGCCCCCTTTGCGGCTTCATCAGCCAATAAATTCCCTTCAACGTGAACGCCATCACGTTGATGACTCAGTGTATGGATCACGTGAGCCCTCGGTAGTTCGTTCTTTAACTCAACTACCTGTTCCCATAGCAGTTTATGCTTAATTGTGCCACCTTTTGCGTCTTTAAACCCGTTCTGTTCCCAAAGATATAAATATTCATTGTATGACTGTACACAGTAAAAGGAATCACACACAATTAGTGTGGGGAATTCGTGATCCGTATTTACAAGTGCCAGTATCAGTGCTTTTAACTCTGCCAACTGAGCCGTGCAGTCTCCTAGAGATTGCGTTTTGGTGCAATTCGGATGGAACTTTCCATCCCGCATGCGACCTTTAATGATAGCACATGCCGCGCTGTATTGTTGCTTACACCCTATGGCTGGTTGAGCTGATCCGTCAGTGTAAATAATATATTCATACTGATCGAGAGGCAATATCTCATTCGGTAGAGGATATTCTTGTTCGTATTGCAGAAATGCTTGTGTTTTTAGACTTTGGTCAAATCTGTATTCAACGTCCGTTGCAGTAAGAGAATTATCCCATTGTATCCATCTTGGATGTAAGGCTTTTGCGTTTGGAATGCTTGCCTTTGTAACAGCTTCTAAAGCTGGTACTGGGGTTATGACAATTATGCGTTTCCCCTGAGCCAGTGCTCTTTCTCTTGCTACAGCGGTCTGAACTGCCGTCAGGATTTTTTCTGTTGAAGTGAAACGCATTTCTGCGCTTGTGTACAGGTGTGATTTGTAAGCGATTGGTACGGTTTCGCCTTCATTGAAGGTTAAGTTAGTGTACCCGCATTGATCTGCTATTATTCGGATCACTAAGTTGCGTACGTTTACGCGTCTCTGTAAGTGTTTGGAAGCTATCATGTCTTCTTGTAGTGAACGTAGGATGTGTGTGTGTTCCTGTGTCCAGTGTCTGACTGAAAAGTCAGGTTTGATTAAGTCGTAGAAAGGTTTTACTCTTTCTGCGTAATCTAAAATGTATGTGCTGCCGAAATTTAGGAATTCCAGTATTGATTGTAGATTTTTTAATGATTTCGGTGGTTGAAGCAGCGCACACGTTTCTAAAAAGTTAGCTGCCCGGCTTTTCCCTTCACTTGAAAGCTCATATCCTAAAAATAGGACATTGAGGTGGGCTATTTTTGATTTCTTAAAATTAAATTTGTAGCCCTCAGAGGCGAATCCCATAATAAGGGTGCTCACCCTGGTCAAGTGCCTTTTTAAGTCATCGTCCGTCAGATAAATATCATGACATAGGACAATGCTTCTTCATCAAAATTTTGGAGTAACTCAGTTACTCTTGCTGAGAATACCCCCGGGCTGTTCTTATACCCCTGGGGGAGGCGACAAAATTGTCGCTGGGACCCTAGCGCTGAGAAGGCTGTCAAATACCTGCTTTCAGGCGCTATATTTTGGCAGAAGAATCCATTTGAGATATCTAGTGTAGTTTTGTACTTTTTCCGCACAATGTTATTCATTAATGCGGCACTGTGTGCGTTTTGGACAGCGAATGTCTTTGTGCATGTGTTTAAATGTCTGTAATCTAAAACTCGATGATATGAGTTGTCCGGTTTTGATACTGGAAACAAAGGGTTGTTCATTGGTGAGGTGCATGTTTCAATCACCCCTTGGTATTCAAGTTGAACTAAGATCTCCCTGACCTGTTTTTTAGCTTCTTGCTTTATTGGATATTGCCTTTGAGCATTTGGTGAAACTTTTAACGGGATTACGTGGTGGGTTGAATCCTCATCCCATCTGGCATGATTTTTGTACAATGCTGGAGCTAGGGCAACTGCCCACTCCTGTGCATATGCATGTTTAAGGTGTATGGGAACGAGGTCGGAGAATGATGGAAAAATTACATTTTCTCCCCTAGGGCACTCCATAACGAATGCTGGCGGCCAATCTTGTTCAGCTAATAGGATGTCATAACCAGATGATAGGTTTTTCCAAAAGAGACCTTTAACTTTCCTGGGCTTGTCCCCTCCATTTGGAGTGTTATTTCGTGTAACTTATGTGGGACGCTCACCCTTGTATCTGGTGTTTCCACCGTGATGTAATCATTCAAGTCCGCTGTCACCAGAAATTCCATCAGGTTCTGGCGAGCTATTGTTACTTCTGCCGCACTGTCTAGCATCATCAGAGCCCATTCCCCGTTCAGAAGCTGCGTCCTCAGAATTCTGGGCATGTCTGATCTTTATGCCTGCAACTTTCTTCTTCTTAAACTGAGGTTTTGATTTTGGCTTTTCTTCTTTTTTGGAAGTATAGTCTTGAGCGTGCTGCTTGTCTCTGGACTTTGTACGCTCCTCTTTGTGTTCTGACTGTCCTTCTCTCTCTGAGTTTTTCGTCGAGCCCTGAAAGGAACGAGAGGAACGTGTATCAGTATCCTGATACCTGTCAGGTTTCCTAATATTATCCCTATTCCTAAGGTTGTACCTCTTTTCAGAGGGCTCCTGTGGAGGAGATCTGCCTCGGGATTGAGATCTGTTTTTAAAGTTTTGTTGTTTTTTATTATCCCACTTCTTTTTAGAAGAAGCAGGTGTCTGCTTGGTAGTGTCCTTTTCAGGACTGCCCATCAGTTGTGGTTTTAATGCTTTCCCACCCAAACTGTCTCTGCCTAATTCTGCATACGCAGTTTCAATTATTTTGGGTAGTTCGTGTTGTTGATCCAACGGACTGAACTCCCTTAGGCTTTGGCGGATTGCCACTGAAGCCGCTTCCCCTTTAATATTAGCTAGTATTATGGCTGATACCTGGTCATAGTTATTTAATAACTTCATCCCCAAGTTTAGAGCAGGCTCTGCCCCGTACTCGTTTTGTATTTGTCTTAATACATCTGGTATCACCGCTAATGAAGGAATACCATGTGTCCTGGTATATATGGTAGCAAAGACTGTACCCCAAGAGGTGCAATCCTCTACTTGTGGTGTTATCCCCATGGGCAAGCAGATTGTTAGCATTCTGTGTTTTTCAAACGGGGTAGTATTCGGGAATACTGCCTCGAGCTGAGTAATTTTCTGAGCTACCCAGAATGGCATTTGTTCACGTTTTGTGGACATCTTGCCCATTACTGCGTGTAATGTTTGTGGTGTGATTTTAGTTGCTGTACTCTGATATTGAGTTCCATTTGTTGCAACTGTTGTTGGTTGGACTGTGAAAGTCCTCATGACGAATTGCCTCAAGTTTCTGTAGATTCTAATTAAATCCTTGTGTTGTATGAGTAAGTCTGCCTGTGGCATTGTTTCAATGTCAGGATGTGGTGTGTAGGCCGCTAATATTGGCCATGTTGCCCCGTCTCCTCCGAGGGGCTTAATCTTACTCTGTGTCTTATATGGGGTAGGGCGCCTTAAAACCAGTATAGGTGTTCCTGGTACGTGAGTGGAACTTCTATGTCCTCGCAAGGACCATATTCCTGTGGTACATCTCCTTCTACATAGTAGTGAAATGTCTGTGTTCTTGCATCTGCTTCTGGGAATGTAACCAATGAATAGAATACCTCTGTTTTTTTTTATTTGTGTGCCTCAATTACGAAGGCTACTATGCCACCCCTAGGTGTTAAGCCATATTCTAGTAGTTTCAGGGTGATAGTACGTCTAAATTTAGGTGCAATGAGTATTCCATCCACCTCTTCATCTCCTACTGAGAGGCGTCTAGCCACCATCGGATTATCTGGGTTGGTTGTGTCCTCAGTCATTTTGTAAAGGAGAAGTTTGTTCAAGGGAACTAAGATAAGGTGTTATGCACAATTTTAGGAACAAAATGTCCTTCAAGCTTGATTAACCAGCAGCCAATAAATAGGATATTTCGCCTACTCAGCTGTGGCGGAGTTTTTGTGCCCACCCACTCCAGACGTCTCTGGTGTTTTGTGAGTAGGAGTCTCTGAGAATTAGCACGACTGAACTACTCAGATTCTACTGTTAAATAAGTACCCAACCAACGTTGGCGGCGCCATGTCGTGTAGTTCCTATATTACCCATACAGGACCTGCGCGTTCGGATAACATAAACTGTGGGTTTGGTGGCAGACTGACTCTGAGCACCCCCACCGAGAAATGTTAGCCTGTTTGCATAAGCTAGCTCACAGTGCCACTAGTGTCTCCTCTTATCGGGGAGAGAATAGTTTCTGGCAACCTCAGAACATGACAACACTGATCCCTCAGGATTGTGGAAACAATGTACTACTTTTCGCTTAGTCACTCGTGCTTACTTATCTTGTCTCAGAGATACACAGAATAAACAGCCTCGGCGATCAATAAGGGTTTATTGAACAGTCGTTATTCTTGTGTAGAATATATGAGCTGCAACAACCATTAGACAGTAGCAGAGATATATGATTAGCAGTACAATGAATATAAATGCATAGTACAGTTCTACCATCTTGCAATACACATGAATAAATACATGAATATAAAATGCATTGATTAAAGAAAGCGCGTACTCCTACAATGCCTATCTAGATGTACCTAAGTGTAACTAGCATGTGAGTAGGTGTGAAGCCAAGAATCACTCTAGGATTTAGTCGAACCCCATTACCTGAAGTGTGAGAATGTAGGAGCCCTTCTTGGTCCTGAGTTAGACACCCCGCGAGGGATGTTCCGATCACTGTCAGCTGGAGCGTCTGCATGCAGGAGCCTCAGCGACTCTGGTCAGTGTGTCGGCTTGGAAGTCTTGGTTCCCTCTAACTAACACTAGCAAGAGGTGCTGTATTTATACAGAAAGTATCTAGGGCTCCTTTGTCCCTTGTTGCTTGTATTAGCCATTGTTGGATTTGAGGATGACGTATGGGATGAACCGTGTACGCAGATATGGGGAGGAAGGTGGTGTAGCCCCAGACAGGTTTCTAAGAACCCTTATTAATATTTATTCATACTGTGTGAGTCTATTGATGGAGTTATAGGACTCTATTGTTTAGGAGAAACCCTCCTTCTGCACCCAGGACTAGAACTAGATAAAGGTTCAATCCTAAAAGGCTCGTTACAGTGTAGTGTAGGGGAGGTAATGTAGGTGAAGGGGTATGATGCTACCCGGGCCTATATTAGGGTACCTATATGGAACATAACACAAGAAAAGTAATCACAATCCATACAGATTCAGCCTATGTGACTACCACTGTATATTCCAGCATTGTGAGATGGAGTAAGAGAGGTTTCTGTAAGGAAGATGGAAGTCCTGTTATGCATAGGAACCTCCTAGAGGTTCTAATAGAGGCATTTGTGTTACCACAGGCAGTTGTGAAATGTGCGGCACATACAAATGGACAGGATTTTGTGTAATGCACTAGCAGATTGGACAGCTAAAGATGCAGCTAGGTGAACACCCCTGCTTGTGCCATCAGGTTCACAACATGTCCCTGTTCTAGTGGCTCAGACTGCCTCGCTGTGAATCTGAATCTAACCCTACCACAGAAAATGTCACGCCTCATTATGCTGAGACGTGCAGGAAGCTGCTCCACCACACAAAAAGCAGTTATGGGGGGCTAGAGGATGCTCCCAGTCAGGGGATGATCTAATACATAGAAAAATATCTACAGGTAAACCAGTGATGCTTCATGCTTTACTTATGAAAGCTCTTGATCAGTTGCATTTGCCAGCCCACATTTCAGGAGATCACTTGTCTATACAAATACAACAAGACTGGTTTGTTCCCAATTTGCATGATATGCTTACCACGTACCTTCATAACTGTACTGTCTGCAAACAAGTCTCCCTAATCCCGCATTGAAAGTGATAAATTCTACTATTCCAAAACCACAAGGTCCTTTTAAAGCCCTCCATATTGACTAGATAGGTGTAACAACTATCGGTATCTTATAGTTGTAGTTTGTCCCTTTTCCCGATGGATTGAAGCAGGACCGTGCGTCCATTGTGATGCTAAGTCAGCTGCTACATTTCTGATTCGTGAGGTGATTCCACGCTGGGGAATTCCACAAGGGATAAGATCTGACTACGGCACACACTTTGTTAATGCAATCTTTACATATCTTATGACAATATTAGAGATAAAACATAAACTATGCTCTGTTTAACATCCCTAAAGCAATGGCATCGTTGAGCGCCTGAATGGCCTGCTAAAGAATAAAATCAGCAAGCTATGTGCCTCATTGCACAAGAAGTGGTTGTATTGCCACTGGCACTCTTTTCCCTTAGAAATAACCTGATTCTCATCATCACCTGACACCCCATCAGATAGTGGCAGGGGGACCCATGAATATGCCAGTACCTGCCACTAGGCGTACCGTACAGGAAGAAAGCACCGCAGAAATCTTAAATGATGAAATGCATGTTTACCTCTGTGAATTAATCAAGGCTACAAAGTTCATCTCTAAACAGATAAGCAAAGAAAAGGAGAAGCGCTTCACCACTGTGGTCGACCTCCCAGTTGTGCACATAGGCACATACTCAATTTTTTATGGAAATGGGGAGAGCCCAGATTCGACGGACCATTCACAGTGACCATAGTGGCCCCCGCTACCCTCAAGGTAAATGGCAGGAAGTCTTGGTTCCACAGCACCGATATGTGTCTGAATCCAACATCACGGCAAGCATCATAGACAATGTAAATGGAACAAAAGGGGGGAAATGTTTGTCATCATAAAAATACCCCCCTCCATCTCTGCCTTTGGACAATATTTTGGATCACTGGCATGAAAGTTATGTATTCCTGTTTTCCTTTTTTTTTCTATTGTTGCTCTTTCATAGCAATGGATCTTCTAGCTCTAACCTCACACACCTACCGAGATAACTTTCTATTCATGCTAATGTATGCCATAATGTTCATACCAGATTATCAGATAATATGTGGTATCAGCATTTGTCAGACATATTTTCAGAAAGTACCAATGAATCATGTGTCATCTGCTCTCTAATTCCTCATGCCACAGGATCAGATAGGCTACATTCAACTAAAGAAGTATGCCCAAGCACAGCTCTGTCTCTATTGCATCTCTACTTGTGTAGGATTAAGGCCCAAATGCAATTAACACATGTTAAAGTAGCACATTTTCTAGTAAATTCCACAAAATATGACTCTTCAGCAGAAGTTTTATATATTCTTACAGATAGAAAAGACATTATGGATGAGAAATCACACATGAAGAAGACAGGTTGCCCTACCACTGTAGATTGGACCCAGATGGTTTTAGATTTAGGGTTTTTAGGAGCAACACGCCCACCCACGGAGTGTAAAAGCTACTGGTAAATCCTTTACCCCCAGATTGTGTTCGTAGGCCAGGATTTAGAGTCACTGGATCAATTTCTGCCCACTATCAATGGCATTCTGATATTGAATTCTCCTGTAGGGTCATGTCTTTATGGAATGGAACTGATGTTAGAAAGTATGCTGTAAAAAAAAAATGTGCGCAAATTTGGGACAACAACGTTGAGCATTACACTTGGATAGATAGAACAGCGTGTCCTCGGACAGTCATAAGCCTAACATCTGTTTCTTTGTGTTTCAGAGGAAATTGCACCGTTAATGTAGGATGCAATACCAACTGTGGAAACACAATAGATAATGCCGACATGCAGGGGGGCACCTCCAGCCTCATGGACTATTATTGGCAGTGTGGAGAACTGCTGTAGGCCCAGTTACCACAGAACTGGGTTGACTTCTACACATTGGTCACTTTGCACGGCCCTGTCTTGGTAATTTCTGTAATTAATATATCAACTATCCATGAACACCCATTAACTTTGTTACATCATCATCGTAGGAAGAAAACTGCAGAGTATTAACGCACCACCACATGGAGCAATATTCCTCAAGAGTTTTGGTTGTTTAACGATGCACAGCTGTTCTTTGGGAGCAAGCATGGGTAAAGTGCACAGAGTTCTAAAGCAAGCAAAAATATAGGACCCACAAAAGGCGATAAATCTGGAGTGACCACACTGAAAAGATGGACTTCCTACAACTGGTATGCTGATTTTTTGTACCTAACATGCATGAAAATCATGCCCGTGCACTGAGGCCTTAGCTATTGAAAGGTTCTGAGACCCAGAGCATGGCTATGTAGTCTGGAGTGACACCCGAAGCTGGCATTCATAGGACACAGGACTACTGTCCATGGATATAATCTTAGTGTGGTTGGAGCAGCATATCATTTGTCTTCACTGTAGTACAGGGTAGGCCTTTTCCTGTTCTACAGAACTAACCAATGTCGGGTAAATTTCTTCTCCTTCTAGGGCCAACTCCAGGTTGAAATTCAAGCCAGCCTGAGACAAGGGAAGTGTTTCTAATACTGGGTGCCAGCACCATCTCATCCAATATCCCTGGCAATGTTCTAATCATCTGGCAGTCGTAGAAATGCTTTGGCCTATCCTTTCTGGACATCCCTATTAAATCCCACAGAGGTCTACCAGCAATGTACTTGGTCATTTGAACCTGTGGCCCAGTGGAATATATGTGATTTATGGTACCTGGTAAAATCTGGTGTCCCTGGGTTCAGAATTTATTGGATGTTGTAAACTCCATCTATTACAAGTACACATTGTGAAAATGGGTCTTATTTTATGAAATTTGGTATGTACTATGTTAAAATACACATGTCCTGTTTACTGTTTTTCCCTCTTGTATATTTTGGCAAGTTTAACCTATCAAAATATATCCCCAGGCAATGGGGACTTTATCATATCTGTTAATTACTGGGTGAGAAAAATTTGAGGCAACTGGTAATTCTGACCACTGAAGCACTTGTAATCAGGTTCAGTTGCTTATATTTCTTAATAGTCCATTCACCAATAATTCTCAGCTTGTTTATATCCCTGGCTACTATTTGTGATGAAGGCACACATTGAATAACAGTATGACCCTCCTGTTTGGCAAGAAAATGAAGGATTTTCTAATTAGTGTGAGAGTGACAGTGCTCAGTAGGAGCAAATTGATGAGGAATTGGTGTTCATTGATAATTTAAACACTTTCAATAGATTCTGTGTTTTAGTCTGGTAAAAGAGACTGCAAAGGTTAATTTTAAGTTGACACATGGAGGGGACTCTGTAGGGATGGCGGAGGACATTGATCCCTCTAACCCGAGGGACCACCACCTTCTAAATCTAGAGTTTTCCACCAGCCCCCTGGGCAACCCTTAACATTGACAATATCTGCCAGCAGTTACAAAGGCTTGACGGATGACTCTGTCAAACATGACTGCCCTCCATCAAACCTTTACAGAGTTTTTTTTACTGTCCCTCACTACCAAGTTTTACCCGTGGTGACAGACAACAAAAAGAGCCATCCACACCCATTCTAAATAGGGAGGACGTTCAGATGGCTGACCTCTGACGGCCCTTGCACTGTTAGGCTATCACAGAGGTAAGTCGGCAACAGTGCTGTTGGAGAAGGCTCTGTCATTGGCATATTTTCATGATGCCCACCTCTTAATTAGGCTGTTGCCTCTTCACCAAACTCTGAATCAGGGTCTATGTCTGCCTCCAGCAAATCTATTTCAAATTAGGTTGTGACCTCTGACCATTAGCTTATATGACTCAACCTGCCGATCCCCACAACCCTGTTAGCTAATGGTAGCCGAAAATGTCAGGCACTTCCTGATTTGCATAAAAAAGTTGAAACAACACAATCTGGCACTTTTGTTGTTTTGGACCCGGTGTTGAGTGGATTGGCAAAGGTTTACGCTGACAGAGGTGATATGCACTATACTCCAGGTTTCACTCTCATTGTCTTAAATGCTGCTTTGGTCAACTGCTTGATTCACAGATGGGCTTTGTGTTTGGCTAGTGGTTTCCAACCACCAAGATCCTATGGCCAAAAGGTTGATCATTCAACGGAAATGAAACTGGTATATTAATTGCAATTCTAATTAAGGCGGATGATGAGGATTGCTCTGGCTTCCCAGACAATTATAAGGACGTGTCCAACCTGGAGAACTCATGGTGGCTAGGTTTCTCTAAAGTGAGTAAATCACACTGCTGTGCTAGTTCAATAATACCTAAAATACTCCAAGCTTTGGATGAAGTTCTTGATGAGACTGTTGAACACATCTGCGATTCAGCTTTCATATAACACCCTAGCAATTTTGAATGGGCTCTAGTGTAAAACATAAGTTGTTGCATTCATGGTAGGGTAAGATTAATTCTAGATAAATTGGTCCATAATAAATTAAAATCTGAATTTCTTTGGCCAACCTTAGTGGAGAAAGTTGTGGCCACTGCAATTATTAGCACTAAGATGGTATCCTTTCCAATTACATTAGGCACCTTAATAAGTGGATTGACTTGAACTGGTTATCATGCCAGGACAAATTCTTAGTTGAAATGGGTGCTTTTGGAGGGGTCGCTCAGAGCCCAATCTATCATGCCCTAATTCTAATTTCATAGAGATGGATGCTCACAAATACGCTCAAGTGGGTCCAATATTCAAAATCATTTTGGGTGCAGTTTCTAAAAAAGATGGAGTGCCTGCTCCAGTAAAAAGATCCAAGAAAGAAGCATCTTCGTCTTCTAACTTCCCTACACATTTAACATTGGAAGACCGGTTGAAAGAGATCAGAACCTTGAATCTGTTCATTGCGGACACAAATATGACTTTGCAGAGACTTGAAGAAAAGTGGCCTGACCTTGAAAGATGAGCGACTGACACAGAACAAACAATTAGTGACACAGAGTAGGTTCTAGAAAACATCAGGGTAAATTCTAAAACAATTGACTTACTTAAAAAGATTACCAAAGATTTGGAGAGTAAAAACAGAAGAAATCGTTTGACATTCTGGAAGAATCTGAAGGCTCTGACATGATTGTCTTTTTGAAGTCAATTACACCAAATATGATGGGTCTTAATAGTATGACAGCTCTGACTATTCAAAGGGCTCGCCGAATTAGTCAAAAATTTTCTATCTCTTCAACAAATGCCAATCCAAGAGATATAATAATGTATTTCCTTCAGTTCATAGATTTAATGGTTGTCCTTCCGGCTGCAAAGGAGGAGAGGCAATTGCAGAAAAGGAGCCACAAAACTTGTTTTCCTCAGGAGCCTCAGCTAATAGAAGAAATTAGTTCCTCAGCTTCATCCCATGTTAAGAGCCAAGAACGCTAGATTTGGTCTGATACATCCTTGCTCCTCTAAAATAACTTATAAAGACATAACTTCTACCTTCAATGACCCTAACAAAATAAAATAATTCAGTAATCAACATTAAGGTGAAGATATGGTGGTTAGAATGAATGGAGTTTCTTAAAGACTTTCCTTATTGTTTTCTTTTCCCATACATTTTTCATTAATGTACAATATTCTTGAAATAATAGGCTGAGGAAAAGATTTGAACTTTCATGTAATTATCTATTTTTCTTTTCATATAGGTCTTCTCTCTTTGGGGATTTTTTGTGGGGCCATGACAGTTGTTGTGCTTTTTCACATCTGTAGAAAATTCATGGTGACTTTGTATTGGGTAGTCCTTCTGGGTAAGTGGTTTCTTGCTTCCATTTTGCTGCCATGTCTGGTTAATGGATTTTCATGTTTTCCCTTGTATTGGTCTTTATTTGCATTTTATCTAGTTGTCTTTACTTGTTTTAGTCTGGTTCTAGTTATGTTCTTGTGTTGACTTTCATAAGTTGCCTTTCATGTTTTTCTGTCTTTTATGTTTTATTTGTGTGTTTTTTATTTAAATTATTTCCTTTAAAAATATTTTTCTTTCTTCGTACCTGCAGGCCCTGATTTCTGTGTAAGGGCGTGTGTTACTATATTGGAATTTGTAATTTTATGTCTCACAGATTATAACTTGGAATGTCAAGGGTCTGAGGAACCCAGTAAAGGCAGAGAATACTTTCTCACCTAGCTAAATTGAAAGGAAAAACAGTGTTTCTACTTGAGACTCTGAAAAGAAGACACCACCGGATGAGGTAGGAAGTCAGTTTATTCGGTCTAGCGTCCTTCAGGTCCCGGCAGCAACTGCCTTGCCACGTACTCCATTCCACAATAGAATCCCACCATCCCAAAACGAGCTCAAACGAGCTCAACACAACATTCCAGCCAGAACCCAACACACCCCCCTTCCTTCATAACAGTAAACAAAGAACAAAAGAAGTAACAAAATATGTGAAACAAAGTATGAAGGAAAAATAACGCAGGGAAAGTTGCAAGGTAAAACATTACAGCATCATAAGGCAGAAACAAATAGCAAGATAAGGCATTACAACATTTTATAATCTTGAAACTTGGAGGGAACAAATTTCAATCTCGTGGATGCACATCTTGGAGGAACACGACTAGAAAGCACACGTTCCCTTTCATGAACCACAGTGGGCACAACCACAGGGGAAGGGTGAACACCAAATTTCTTGTTGACGTAACCCAACATGGACTCGGATACCACTGAAACGGTACTTTTGTTCCACACCTTTCCATTCTCCAACACCACAACATTATCTCTCACCGCAGACACTCTCTTGGGAGAAGAAAAACGAGACTCACCTTTGCGAACAAAACCAGGCCTCTTGATTCTTACCCAATCACCCACCTTCACAAACAAGATACTACGAACCCCAGGCCTAGCATCATACTTGGTTTGGGTGGCAGCCCTGATATCAACCACATCAGCCAACTTCCTCATGTCTACCACTCTCCTGGACATCCACTCCTTGTTCAATTTGGACCCCGCAACTCTACCCCTTAGTAAGCAAAAGGGAGCTATTCCAGTGCTAACATGTGGGGTAGTCCTCACAGCCCACAGCATGTCACTGACAGCTCGCCGCCAATGCAAACCATTCACCAAAGCCAGTTGCAAGTGTTCCTTAATCACACGGTTGAAGCGCTCAGCTAAACCGTTGCTGCGGGGGTGGTAAAGAGATGTGAGAATGTGCTTCACACCAATGACTTTCAAAAAGTCCTGCATTTCATTGGAAACCAACTGGGTTCCGTTATCCGACACCAATTCCTCAGGAAAACCCTCCCTGAGAAAAACATCCTGAAGAAAATTGATGACGGACAGAAAATTCACATTGTCCACAAATCGGACCTCAGGCCATTTTGACATGTAGTCAATGAGGACCAAAGCATATTTGGGTGGACTACCAATGAGCCCAAAAGGACCCGCAATGTCAAAGGCTAATTTAGACCATGGAACATTCCTAACCACTACCGGTTCAATGGGGGAAGGATGAGTCACCTGGGATTTGTCACTAGCAACACAAACACAACAGTCGCGAACATAGTGCTCAACATCTTTATCTAACGCAGGCCACCAAAAATCTTGTCTCACCCTGCGTTTCATGGCCCGAATCCCAGGATGACCTTCATGGGCCACATCCAAAATTCTTTTGCGCACAGACATGGGAACCACTAACAAACCACCTCTCCTCAATACTCCATCAACCACAGATAACTCCTCACTAACTCTCTTGTAAGGAAACAACTCAGAGGGACAATCCTTGTCGCCGGGCCACATCCCAGCTAAAAGGTCGATGACCTTCATAACCACAGCATCCTCAGACATACCATCCAGCCACTCCTGTTCAGTAAGAGCACCACCAATAGTGTTCTCCAAAGGACCAACCGCACAAACCATTTCCAAATCGTCATGCGTCATCACATCCTCATCACATGAAAGGGGTAATCTGGACAAGCAATCAGCAACATGATTCTTGGCGCCAGCACATACTCAAGGCGATAGCAAAACTCATGCAACCTGTACTGCCATTTGGAAATGCGAGGCGTTGCCCTGCCACCACCTTTAGTGATAAAAAGATCAATTAAGGGCTTATGATCTGTCCTCAAAGTAAATTCGTACCCCACAAAAAATTCTTGAAGTGTTGGACACCCCACCACATGGCTAAAGCTTCCTTTTCGATGGTCGAGTAGGTGCTTTCAGCTCCCCTTAATGTTCTTGAAGCAAAAGCTATTGTCTCTTCCCGACCATCACCTCTTTTTTGCATAAGGACTGCTCCTAGACCAACATTGCTCGCATCAGTAGATATAATACATCGATCATTAATGTCAAAGAGTTTAGGAGGACCAGCGTGAACAATTTCTTGTTTGATTGACTCAAAGTTGTTATTACAGTCATTATCCCACACGTATTTAACATTCTTTTTTAACAAATTACGCATGGAAGCAGTTTTGGTGGAAAAATTGCTAACAAATTTGGAGTAGTACTCCACCAACCCCAAATAAGAACGAAGTTGATCTTTGTTCACAGGTGTGGATGCATTCTGAATGGCTTCAATAATTCTCAACTTGGGTTCAACCCCCTTATGAGAAATGTGATGACCAAGATAATCAACACCCTCTTGGAGGAATTTACATTTGTCAACTCTCAACGTTAAGCCGCTAGATCTAACTATGCTTAAAACATGCTTAACTCTCTCGTCGTGTTCTGTTTCTGTTTTCCCATATATCAGAATGTCATCTTGAAAAAACACGACTCCAGCAATGTCCTTGAACAAGTTGTTCATCAATCGTTGGAACACCGCTGAAGCCGAGGCAAGCCCGAAAGGCATACGTATGTAACGATAAGCCCCATCTGGTGTGACGAAAGAAGTGAGGTGTCTAGATTCCTTGCACAGCTCAATCTGATGGTAGGCTGAAGAAATATCTAGGGAGGTAAAGAACTTAGCATCCCCCAACGTAGCCAACATCTCGTTGATGTTAGGTAGAGGCTGACGATCAACCCAGATGTTGGCGTTGAGGTCCCTCAAGTCCACACACATCCTCAGAGATTTGTCAGATTTGCATACTAAAACAATGGGGGCCAACCATTCAGAACCTTCAATAGGTTCAATAACTCCCGCTGCACACAATCGTTCCAACTCACGCTTGAGTTCATTCCGGAGACTCAAAGGTACTTTACGCACTTTATGAGCAACAGCCTTTGCATCTTCCTTGAGTACGATTCGATGTTGAAAACCCTTAAGTTTACCAAGGTCACTCTTAAACACTTCAGGATAGATATGCACCCACTTGTCATTAGCTAACTGGGCAACAGTGGGGGCACTGGAAGAGTCAGGAGAAAGCGCAACGTAAAACTGAATTAGTGCACCACGGGACACCACCATATCGGGATGATTGGGATCCAGTATAATATTGAGAGCGCCTTGCTCATCCCACCCCAAAAGATTTGCCCCATCTTCTACTACAAAAATAGCCCCCGAGGTTTGCTCGGCACCAAAAAACTAGATTTGCTACAAACTTTCCTAATACGTCCACTCTTTTCCCACCATAAGCAAAGATCTTGATGTTGGACTGTTGCAATTGGAGACCCTCTAGTTTGCTGAAATCCTTCACATTGATGAGGGTAAAAGGAGAACCAGAATCTGCAAGAAAAGTAAGGCTAAATCCATTTACACTAATTTTACATGAAGGAGATTTCCTTTTCAGAGACCCACCCAAAGAAGATAGTTCTACAACACCTTCAGCATGCGACAAAGAAGGAGACAACATTAACAATTCATAATTCTCATCTTCAGAATCCAACGGGTTTTCTGCAATGGCCTTTACTACCTGTGAGGAATTTTTCTTGACCACAACAGCCCTACACATTCGAGAATAATGACCTTTCTTTCCACATTTGTAACAAGTTTAATTCAAGGCAAAACAAAATTTGGCATTTCCTAAATGGGTTTTGCTCCCACAACGGAAGCACATGACTTCACCTTGCTCATTTTTCAATGGTTTGGAAAGATGTGTAGCTGGACGCACAACATTGGTGTTGGACCCCTTCAATGATTTAGAGATAGGTTTGGCATTCAACAATTTGACTTCACTAGGTGAACCTGTATTGTTCATCTCCTTTACACAAAATTGAGTGTTCAATACTCTTAGCCAGTGTGAGTGCAGTCTCTAAATCAGGATCATCAGAAGATAATAACCTTTCTTGAATTTTTTTGTTAGACGTCCTTTCAATTAATTGGTCGCGAATGATTTCATCCCTAAACTCCCTATAGTTGCAGGTAACCGCTAAGCTTCTAAGGGCAGCGACAAAATCGTCAATGGACTCACCAGGAGTTTGAGCGCGCTGAAGGAATTTGTGACGCTCAAGAACAACATTTCTTTTGGGACTGAATCGTTTGTCCAAAGTTTTGACAATAGAGGCATAGTCATCAATTAAGTGGGAATCACCATCATCACCACCACTTACATGAGTGCTTACTGTCTCCAAAGGTAAAGTTTTCAAAATGTTCCTACCCTCAGTGCCTAAATTATAAATTAATAATGCTTTCTTCTTTTTAGAAGTGAAAGTTTCTCCGTCTATAGCCTCCAAATATGCATCAAATGTGTCTTTCCACTACTCCCATTGGAGAGGTGGTGTACCTGCAGATTGCAAGAAAGGTGGAGGTGCCAAAACGCGATCCATGAGCACACGTGGGTGAGTTGCTGCCCAACACCAGTTGCCCAAATGAGTCCTAAAATATAAATCAACTTAATAACAATCTCCAAGTGTAAAAGAAATAATAATTTTACCAAATGGTGTGCACATCACCGAATGCGCAAACTGAATCCAGAATAACAGATGCTTCACGAAAAATAATGATAGCAAATGGTGTGCGCATCACCGAGAGCGCAAGCGGATTCCAGGATACAATTATCTCACAAGGTAAGTGGTGTGCGCATCACCGGGTGCACAACGTAGGAGCTCCAAGGTGGCTCAACTGAGGAAAACATGCACGCACAAGCAGATGAATTGCGTTGAAGTGAGAAAAGCCCAATCCAAAATGGCCGACCATACGTCAGACGTATTTGCGAGCGTCTGACGTGAAGACGTGCAGTGCGCAGCTGCGCAGGTGCAGGAATACGTCACAAGGATAATGAGGGGATGAGCGTCAAGGCAACAGTGCACGAACCCTCACAGCTCCTTGAGGACGCCAACCGTGAACGAAACGGCTGGCGCGCGGCAGCTTTACAGCGGATAGCCTCACACCCCAAAATTGGCAATGGGGAAACAGGGACTCGACACTCACGTGCTGACGGACAAAGTAGAGCACGGAGGGGAGGATCCAGATGGCACAGGACAACCAGGAAGGATCCGGAACAGAAGGAATCCACACGAACAGGAACAACGTGGCACAGCTTCCAGGAGTACCACAGGAGGGAAAACTGAAGGCGCCAGACCAACTCGTCACCACTGAAAAGAAGACACCACCGGATGAGGTAGGAAGTCAGTTTATTCGGTCTAGCGTCCTTTAGGTCCCGGCAGCAACTGCCTTGCCACGTACTCCATTCCACAATAGAATCCCACCATCCCAACACGAGCTCACACGAGCTCAACACAACATTCCAGCCAGAACCCAACACACTCATTCTCTGCAAAAAAACAAAATGGAGTAGCAATACCATGATAAGCTTAAAATTAGATATTATCTCACATGAGATTGATTCATAGGGCAGATGAATATTTGTTGATCTGAAGGTTGATTATACCTCTCTCTGAATGTTTATGGACCCAATATTTGAGGTTGAATTTTTTTGCAGTTGCATTTTGTCTAAGATGATGTTGCATTCCAACAACAGAATCATTGTGGGCCAGGGTCTGTAATCATGTATTGTACCAGTTCATGGATACAATCTGTAATGTGAAATATGTCCCAAATAACATGCACAAATCTTTTAAGAGAGGTTTCATATATATTGATGCCTGGAGAACTTTTAATCCAGACACCAGAGATTATATTTAATGTTCCCTGGTTCAATATACACAATCCTGGATTGATTTAATTTTTCTTGATAAAAAGCTTTCTCAAATTGTGGTTAATGCAATGATTGGTGCATGTATAATCAGTGATCATGCCCAACCCTAATAGACCTAGATATCTTACTGATGAGGTATAAATTGAACAGAGGAAGATTTAATAATTCTTTAATAAATTATAAAATATTCTTATCTATATTTAGGCTAGAATATTTTGAGATCAACACTACAGTAGAGTGCTCTGTAATCAATATTGGTATAACTTTAAACAACAGAACGGGGTTAACTGTAGGTTATAGTGTCATCTAAAAAAAAGCAGCCGACACAACGTCTATAGCACTAATAATATCACATTGAGTTTGGAACAGTTTATCCCTGCAAATATTGAGTTGATTAAAAATCTACAGAAAGTGATTGTGGCTTTTTGTTAAAAGTTCATGCTAGAAACTTGTTTACAAAAACGTTTGGCTAATTTTTATAAAAAAGAAAAATCTTACGGTAAAAGTCTGACAAATAACAAAGGAGAAAAAGTACTGAAAGATACCAATAGTTTTGCGGATTTGAGTATTATACATTTCTTTAGACCCCTGATACAGACCCTGCAGAAGAGCTTTTAAATGATTATTTTATGGAGTTAAAAAATTCTAAATATGGCATGGTTTATTTGAATTCTGTAGATAAGGATCTGGAGGTTGGAGAAATTTAAACTGACCTCAACAAATTACCCAAATATAAAGCTCCTGGACCAGATGGTTTTACGATTACATTTTTCATGCAATTTTCTAAATTTTTGGTTCCCAAATTATTTTCCATTTATAATTATTTTATGTCTATAGGGAAAGCTGGAGGCACTTTCACAGAAGCTATGTTGTGTCTCATCGCAAAGAAAGATTGTGATCATACCTTATGCAAAGATCATAGATTTATTTCTTTGAGTAACATTGATTGTAAATAATTTGCTAAAGTTCTAGCACCGAGAATTGGCTCTTTTCTCCCCAAATTAATTGGTTTGGAGCAATCAGCTTTGGCAAAGGGTCGAAAAGTTTCACCTAATACCAGAATCTTTCAAAACATTATTCACAATGCTTCAGCAATGAAAGAATCTACTGCTGTCATTAGGGTTGATGCTGAGAAAGCATTTGAGCACGTGAGCTTGCACTTTACAAGGATGTTTCTCATGGTCTGGTTTTGACCCAGAAATTTTCAAATATAAATCCTTAATCTACTCATTTCCCTGATTTTTGTTGTTGTTGTTAATAGTGCCCATTCTTCCTAATTTTCCCTGAGTTGAGGTACAAGAGAAGATTGACCGCTATCCCCACTGCTTTTTGTCCTTTCATATAGTCAATTAATATAAAGCATTAAGAGTGCAAATCCATTCAAATAAAGAAAGCCAACTTAAAATTAACACAGTCAATAGTGGCATCTTGAAAGTTCACAAAAACTGTACTCAAAAAGTGGTTGGCCCTCCAGCAGAAATCTATAAAACCCAAGCAAGGGGAGCTTCATTATATGGAGCTGAACTCTGGGGATATTGCCCATCTAACATTTGATCTCTTACAGAGAATACTTTTATTAGGCAGTTGTTGGGTCTGCCAAAAAGTACTCCCATAATTCCACTTAGGATGGATCTGGGTATTGGACCTATTGCTGATTTAATTGCCTCTCGTCCTCTTCTATTCTGGCGTCGCTTGTGGAGCATGCCTGAGCTAGTTAATTATAGGGAGGAATTGAGGGACGTTATGTCCATACTGGGAGCAGGAAATCTACATTGGTTGACATACATTAGGAGTATATGCTATTCAATGGGGAGGGCAAATATGTGGCTAACCCCCGAAGAGACTTGCCCCTCTATCCCCAAAAAGTCCTTATCCCTAGCTTTTAAAGAACACAAACTTGCCCTATTGACCCAGAATACAAACTCATGCTGCCTGACATCTAGGTTTCTGGATGCCAAGCAACAGTACAAATTGGAACTGGCCCTGGACAGCATTCAACCATTCATGGCAAAGAAATTGTTTTTACAATTTAGGCATAGGACACTCCCGCTCCGTGCATTTACAAACAAATGGAAGGGAGCAACCAAATTAGATTGTCCTGGGTGCACTTTATCTGAAGAAACAGAACTCCATGTTATGTTTTTCTGTCCTGCCTATAAAAGGTCTAGATCTAAGTGGGTCCTCCAACTCTGTAGAAACCTGGGGCTTAGAAATTACATCGAGGTTTTTAGGCTACTTAAATATGAGACACACCCACTATTTGTAGTCGCTACCTCGAAATTTCTATTTGCGATGTGGTGCATACGCAGAGGCATCATAAAGGGGAAAGAGTTGGGCAATAACTTGACTGTGTCTTTCCATTAGAAATGCTACTTTACTATATTTGCACATATCCTCACCTAGGGAAATGCTTTGAATTTTTTTACGGATGAGCAATTTTAATGTTTTACTTTTAAATTATTTTTTTTAAATGTGAACTGTTTTAAATGGTTTTAATTGTTTAATGTAGGAAATCATGGGTATATTTAATGCATATGGTCGCCAATTTTAGGGGGTCGGGTAGTAGGGGTGATAGCTAACCACATAATAAATATGTAGCATACTTTCCCACATTCATTTATTGATATTTTGTATAATTACCCCTTGCCCCTAATCGTTGTTTGTAAAAATTTAATGGTATTTATGTAATGTCATATTTACCTGTGCTTTTATGGCTGTACAGCCGAAATAAAGTTTTTTGACTGACTGACTGGCAAATCCATTTCAAGTTACCTCTGCCAGAAAAAGGAGGTTACATTTGCTGTTTACACAGAGGATGCTTTACTATATGTTGCTAAACCATAAACTTCCTTGCCATTTGTTTTTCAGGAACTAAAATAGTTCTGAGAAGTTTCTGGTTACAAATTAAATTAAATGTTAAAAAAATCTGAGGTTTTACCTTTAAACGGATACTGTTTCACACAACTTTTTCAGGATTTTGGTCTGATTTGGAATAATACCAAAGTATAATGTTTAGGCATTTTGTATTCACATTTGATCAAGATTACACCAAAATATATTCTTGATGAAATCAAAATCAAAATTTCAAATCTCACCAAGAAATCATCTCCTCTGAGACTCTGAAGGTGTGGTTGATTAGATCATATTTCTTCAAATAATACATTTTAGCCATTTAATGTTATCAATTAGAATTTATAGAGCATTGTTGCCCAAAATAGTACACTTTCCAGGTTTTAATGGAACAAAAATGGGTTCTTTGGAGAAACATAAAAAACAAAATTGAATGGAGGGATTTTACTAATATCCTTAAGTATCATTTTGATTTTAATTTCATAGAGATTTGGGATACAGCCTTTCACAGAACTGAGAGGAATTGGCAACATTCCGAGCAAGCTAATTTCCCCCCCTTTTCATAGTAGTAAGTTTATTTTTTGATCACACAACCTCCCAAATTATTGTTACCTCCTATTGTTATTTTGTGTTCTTTGATAAAACAAAATCCTCTTTATAGATTATGTAGCACAGCTAGGTCAGATCCTCTCAAGTACCTTATGGTGTAACAATGCAATTCTTATAAATGGGAAAGGTCTCATTTTCTTAGCTTATTAAATATGAGAAGGTCATTCCATTTTCAGGTTTGACACGTGCCTTCCAGGTAATCGTAGGAAGCAACATGACAAACCTATTGGAATATCATGTAAGATCTTAGAAAAGGTTTGTCCCTCACTGCTTATAGTCACATTGTTTTTATAAAAATAGGTAATCATTTCAGGGGCTGTACGGAATGAAATATACCCAAATATTTTATATTTTCTTATGATAATAGAAAGACATAAAATATTGAGAATATGCGGGAATCTGACTTTGATTGTGTCCAGTCAGTATTCACTGGGGGTAAATTGTGGTTAAGATTTATTCTACCTCACTCTTCAGCACCAGGAAACCTCTGGGTATCAATGGCCTCTACAAATCAATCTATGTTCATCGATCAATCCATCAATCAATCAGGGGTGTATAAAGCGTGGCTACTCACCCATGAGGGTCTCAAGTCGCGGGGGAGGGGCTGCAGATCTGTCTGAGCACTGGGTTCATTCAAAGACCCAGGTCTTGAGGTCCTTCCTGAATTAATCAATATCAAGTACCACCTAAAAATTCTTCTTCGATTATAATACATTGTTTTACACCTCTTTGCCTTCATTTAAGATGATGATTCTTAATGAAGACAGGTGCTGGTCTTGTAAGTAGGTAACTCAGTCTTGTCCCAGGAAAGATGCAAGGGCCAATTTGATCAGAGAAAAAAAAGAATTGCGTCATCCTGCTATTTCAAAATAACATGAGAGCATCTATGAGATTCTTGAGAACAGACAATAAGGCTGATGGAAGAGAGTTACTGTAATGCTTTGGAATGTAACATAACATCTAATTAACGTATACAACAACTTGAGGAAATGCATATTTATGGAAAGAGGTATATCAACTGGAGGAAGTATATTTTGGAAAGAAATTCAAATAGTTATTATGGTTTACATTTCTTTTATTGAGTTTTACAGATATTATAAACAATTCCAGCAACAGACACTGCTACATTCCCAAGATGTCCGAAACCTGGAGAATTGCTACGTAAGCCATCAAACAAGATCGGACAGGTTGGTGAAAGAAATGCAATATGTCGAAACGCTAACTGTCCCTCAATGCCCCCTCCCACAACCTTCCCAACTCTCCCACAACCATTCATTTGCTTAAAAATTCATATATCATGTGCTAGTATTATCTTCCCACCATTCCCACGAGGCAGTCCTGCAGTGGAACCTGTTCAGGGGGTGTGTGTTTTCGTCAGGTGTAGTATTCGTAAATATCTTGGGCAGGTAAGTTCTCAGTATTCCAGGGACAGAAAGTCAAAACAGAGCACCTAAGTCCTCTGGAATTGCGCTTCTCTCTTCTCCAAGGTGGCTGTGATTTTCTCCATTCCTAGTAAGTTCCAGAGTCACTGGAGCCAGTCTCAGTACTCTGGTGGCTATTTACCACACACATATTGCTTGTCTAGCAGGACATAGAGCCATAGTTAAGACTTTGCCCCTACACGATCGCAGGGGATTTGTCAGTAGGTTAGGAAGTCTTAGTATGGTGTATGCAGGGAACTTCGGTATGCCAGTATGAAACAACATTAATGCTATTAAGGACGCTTCCAGTAGTCGTGGAGCTTGGGGCATTCCCACAGTAGGTGAATCAGGGTACCAGCACTTCTGCAGTTTCCCCAGCAGGTAAATGGTTTAGCTGGGTGTATAGTACCAATAATATTTTTATGAGGGCTTTTTTGCCTATGCTGCGATCTGCTGAAATTTGCGCCCTGTTGTAGATCTTGTCCCACTCTTTGCTTGGTATGGGACTCTCTAATTCAATGTCACATTTCTTCTGAGTGGGCATTCTGCCTGGGACACTCTGGTTTCTCAACAGTTTGTAGATATATGGAAAGGACATTTTTGTCATCATGTTTTGTGATTAGCCATTTCTCAAACTGTGTTAGGGGTCTACTAGCTGTTTTTTTTATCGAGGGGTGAGAGACCCAGTGTTGTATCTGGAGGTAATATAGGCAATTGGTTTCAGCAATATGATAGTCCTGTTTTAATTGCTCAAAGGATATCATAGCTCTGTTTAATTGCTCAAAGGTCAAATAGTTATTAGATAAACTCCTGATTAGCAGTTTCAGATCCATGGAGGGGTCAGCAATTTTTATTCTGACACAATCACTAAAAATCTAATTTGAAATACAGTCTGAAAATATTCCAAAATGATGATCAAAAATTAGATGGAAAATCGCAAATATTTGAATTATAGTACATCTGCAATATGCAAGGATTTACCGTCTACTCTAACCCTCATAAGTAATATATCATAATTAATTACCTATTCACTACTAAGCACCTGCTCAAACATAGGTAGACATAGGATAATTTCTCCTATCAGACCATGCGTCTTTTTGATTACATTTGAAGGCTAAACGCATAGTAATGAACCCACAAGAATGAGTCTCAGCCTGTCAGAACTTGTACAGCATATTAAAAGATTCACTATCAATTTCTTAAGTACCACAGAAGCCCTGGATATCTCAACTTGGACAACGTAAGATGTATATTATGCAACACTATGGTGAGAAATTATTGTTCGGGTTGGGAAAAATAAAAAAGAGCTACTGTAAAAATCTATAATGTTTTTGAAAGACATTAAAAAATAAAACCTGCTTCACTGAAGACAATCTAAAATCAAAGTATGCTAACCTTTTGAATCTAAAAGTTTAATGTAACACCAGAATTAGCTTTGCAATGAACTACACTTTCCTAAGCATTGGGGACAAATACCATATGGAAGAGATGAGCCTTGGAAGCACCTGTCAAGTACTTTGAAGCAGGAAAGGAGAAACCCCAAATCACCTTGATCAAGATCATTCGGACAAAACTAAAGCTTCTAAGAGTTTTGCAAGACATTTTACAAACTCCTTACACCCGTGAAATATCACCCAAAAAGAATAACTCAACTCCTACCTCTATTACCTGTGAATTATCAAGCATTATTGACCTATGAAAGTATGAATCCAACATTACTGAGTCAGTGATTGTCAGTAGAATTCATGTCCTCAAACAAAAGGGAAAGCATGATTGCTTACCACAGGGATTCTTACAATTGCTCCAAGGAACTCTGACACCAAAAGACTCCTCTGTGTTATTTCATAGACATGTGAAGGAAGCACCTAGGGCTCATCTTCTGAAGCAACTATCATCCTCATCCAGAAACATGAGAGAGATTGCCAGCTGACAAAAAGCTGTCACCCCCATCTGCTTAATAATTACAGATTGCAGATTCTTAGCCACCAGATAAGTGTCAGTCCTAGCATATTTAGCACATTCCGATGAATCTGGTTTTCTCATCAAATGCAGATCATGTGTATAGAAAATGAGACTACTATCCAATGTCATGAGAGAGGCACAGTACTATAAGCAAATAGTATATTGTGGCATCTCGCTTGATCTTGAGAAAGCCTTTAATAGATTGGAATTTGCTTATTTCTTCAGAGCGCTTGAATGACATGGTCTAAGGCATTCAGCTACACCCAAATTCTAAATGCAAAACCTAAAACCTCAGTGCTCACAAATGGCAGCTTATCAAGAATCAGACTTCAAATTGAAACTCAACGAGAATGCCCCATTCCCTTCTCTTTAGTCTCAAAATCACTGCTTCTAGAGAGAATCAGAAATAGTTAAAATATTGAAAGCATCAAAATTCAAACTCAGCAATATAAACTCTAAGCCTAGGCCAATGATATCCTCTGACTCGCCAACAACTCCCAGCACTCAGTTCCAAACCTCCATCAAGAATTAAACCTACATGCCTTTGAACCAGGATATAACCTCAGCAGGAGAAAATGGAAATCCTCCCTGTCACCATATTATGCCCATGACACCGATTCTCAAACTGAATTTGCAGTTGACTCTTTGACTCCTGTTCCACTTTTAAAAGATGAAAATAGGACAAAAACTTAATCTTGGTCCTTCCTCAACCTACCATGCTGGAGCAATCTTTACACTGTTAAGATAATTGTACCACCAACAATACTATAGACCATGATCCATCTTCCAACTTGCATCCATCCATTATTCGTCTTGAAGTTTGCGTAATTTTCTATGGGAAAGGGAACAGTTTAATATTAATCTCAAGAAACGTCAGCTGCACAATGCCAAGGGAGATGCTAACGTTACAGGCTTGAACCAACAGCCAGGTTTACTCAAACATTCCAGTGGCAAAGAACTCCTAAAAACGTCATGGTTCATCTCAGGGTTAAACTCAAAGAATCTCCTACAGACCCTCTGCCTCTAACAGTATACAGTACCACCAACAACGTGAAAATGTCTCCAACCACACTGTTCCTAACTCTACTCAAACAGTAACCAACAAGTATGACAGAAATCTAAAGAAGAATGACTTAATAAATCTAAATGGTTCAACAATGAACTAAGGCCAAACTAAGGCCAGTGCACCCTTTCTGGAATACCTGAATGAAAAGTGGTGCAAACATGAATACAATTATACAACTATTCAAAGAAGATCTTATTACCATGTTTAATCAATGAACGATATATGTTAAACAGCAAAGATGAAACTCACTTTGTAATATTATTACAAAATAACTGCTCGACACTGGGATCATTGGCATTAAGGGAGAATCACCTTCAGTCTTACACAAATAAATAAACCCCATCTGAAGTTATATCTAGATCCATTTATAACTATGGCCTGATTTAGATCCTGGCAGACGGGTTACTCCCTCACAACGGTGACGGATAACCAGTCCTCCGAAATATAAATCCCATAGGATATTATAGGATTTATATTTCAGTGGGGACGACGTTCGTCACCATTGTGACAGAGTAACCCGTCCCCCAGGATCTAAATCAGCCCCTATGTCAGAAGCTCCTGCACCAATGCTGAAATCACTTTGGGCCAGATGTACGACCGTTTTTTGCGGTCTCAAAAGGGTATTTAACCCTTTTGCGACTGCAAAAAACGGTGTTGGTATGTACCAACGCTATTTTGCGAGTCACAGACTCGCAAAATAGCATTTGCGACACGCTATTAGGAAGGGGTGTGCCAAAGGCGTCCCTTCCTAATAGCGAGTCCAAATGGTATGTACCATTGTTTTGCGACCGCATTCGCGGTCGCAAAACAGTCACAGTTTACCACCTACTTCAAGTAGGTGGTAAACCATTTGCAAATGGGAAGGGGTCCCCCGGGGACCCCTTCCCCTTTGTGAATGGGTGCGAAAATATTTTTTAAGAGCAGACAGTGGTCCCAGGGTCCCCTGCCTGCCCTTAAAAAATGAAACTGAAAAGTTTCATTTTTCTTTTTTAAATGCATCCCGTTTTCCTTTAAGGAAAACGGGCTGCATTAAAAAAAAAAAAACAGCTTTATTTAAAAAGCAGTCCCAGACATGGTGGTCTGCTGACCCCAGCAGGCCACCATCCCTGGGAGTGCTAGCCATTCCCAATGGGGTCGCAAATTGCACTTGCCTCATGAATATAGATGAGGCATGCAATATGCAACCCCATTGGGAATCGCTAACATAACAATGTCTGTGACACTGTTGTACATTGCATTTTGTGAGTCGTAAATTGCGAGTCACAAAGCGACGCAATTTGCAAGTCGCAAAATGTAAGGGTCCTACATCTGGCCCTTAATCTCTCTTTACTGGGACAAAACCAAAGACTGGTTTGGGAAAGCGCCACCAGCTGCTCCAAATCTTTCTCAATCACGTGGCCAATCTATTTCCTTCTGTAAAGGACACTTTGGTCTCCTAACATTAAGCTGACATTTTTAGATAATTTCTACAGGTGTTGCCATGATAGAGTTGAATGTCACTAATAAATGCTACTAAGAACTATGCTAAGATGCCAAAGGACTTAGGGCCTGATTTATAGCTTGGCAGTTGTGCTGTCTGCCTGCCGTCATGGAGATGTAAATCCATCTGTCGGCTTGCCACAGTAACTTCCGACAGATTTATATTTTCCATGGGAAAACCGCCGTCAGTCTTGGCAGAGGTAGATCCATCCTACTAGCGGTCCTACCATGTACACGGCGATCATGCATCTGGTATAACACTCCGTCGGCGATGGCATGGTAGTAATCCGCTTGCGAAATGTATATATGTCCATCATAGGGGTGGGCTCGCAGCGGTATTCTGTCAGAGCAAATACGTCGTGGACCCGTTTTGGCATGGTACAGCCTTGCATCTTAAAGACGGACGCGTAAGTCACGCATCTGATAGTAATGTGCTAAGTAATCCCACCTGCAGAGCACACTGCAAAACTTACCCATGCCATACCATGATCCTTTGCCTTTCTCACAAGCAACGAGCAGCAGCTATGTGTTTTTTCAGCTCTAAGTTGCTTTCCCTGTGTTTAGGTTTCCATTTACCCTACAGTTAGATTTTTTTCCTACTTTTACTTAATTTATAGTTTCAAACCATGGCTGGCAGAAGTAACCCCAGATTCACAGACACAGATTGAAAGCCATGGTGAATGAGATCATTAGGGTAGAGCCAACACCTCTTTGAAGCCCTGGTCCAAAGTACTACTATTACTCAGAAAATACAAATGTGGAATAGAATTGTCTCTAGAGGGAATTCTGTATGTAACAGCATGCGCTCACAGGAGGAGCAGGAGGTTCACAGGAAATTCAAAAGTGGTGCAGGGTAAGATCTCTGGCTTCCGAAGACCACCTAGCAGAGCAGACTGGTGGTGGTTCTCCCAGACCTATGAACCTCTTGCCCTGGGAGGAAAAGGTGTATGGTATCCTACACATTGAAGGCTTTGCCGGAATCCCAGGTGGAGTGGAGACAGGTAAGTACAAGCACAGTACGTTAAACAGCAACTATTGATTCTTTTCTGGCAGTATACTAGATAGAATTGTGTCTTGTAATCCTAAAAAATGAGTTTTATCCTTTATTTTTCCATAACATGTATGCCAAATTTTCTAATAAATGCTTGTGGAGACCATCCTTCTTATTAAACTATAATGTCTCAACATCTATTAACCTCATTTCCTTTTCTTCAGAATGTTGTCAAAAGACCGATATATATTTAGTTCATGCATAACATTGTTATTCTGAGGCAACAAGTAACATTGTGTGTGAGGGCTTTTTCCAGGACACACATGTAAACTAAGAAAATGCATGTTATTTTCATTGCTTGGCCCTTGTTCACATTATTAATGTTCAAATTTGTAACGATTACTTTTATGTGTAAGAAAATTGCTAAGTTGTTACATAACCAATATTGAATCAATCTTTAGTGCAGGTCACAATAGATGCTGCCCTATTACTGGTCAATTAATTCAGGTGCCAAAATGCCTTCAAATAGATGCTATTGGTTTATGTGATGTGACAATCTCATCATACCATATGCTTGACTCATAAGACATCTTTTCAAGTGTTGTATTCTTCAAACAATCTATTTTCACACTCTTCAAAACATACATAGTTTTAAGAAGGTTATAATGTGTACCTATGTATTTTGTATGTCTTCCATGGGGGCTGTTGTGTATTTAACAATCTGAAGAATTTACATGTGGTTGCTTCCTTCTACAAGTTATGTGTCATGTCATATAACTGTGAAATTAATATGATGTAGTTATCAGATATAAAATACCAATGACAATATATGGTTGAGTAAGGTAGCTCAACATGATAAAGGACTGAATAGTACTCTAGGCATATGACTTGCACGTGTGACAGAAATACTGACAATACCACTTGATCATAGTAATGTAACGTTTGTAATTCTAAATCTGACTGAAGAAGTGTAAAGTTCTGTCATAATCAAAGGTGTATTTAACTCTCCTCTCCCTTAACATCCAAGAAATGTGAATGTTTATCAATGTTGGGTTCAACTTTCAGAATTGTTAAATATGCATTATGAGTGTAGATAAGGCTGACACTTACCAATAACCTTACAGTATTACACACAGATGCCCTGACAATCATGTCATTTCATATTGTAGGCCCAGCTCCCAGAACAGAAGGTCAAGAAAGAGCACCTAAACTCCTACCACCATTCAAACTCCTGCAGAAGCCTTCAGTGAGGACACAACTCCTGCTGGTCCTGATCCGGATGAGGAGCAGCATAGTCCCTCAGGTTGGTCTGGGCTGCAAGCTAGGATGAGCCTCACTCTGACTACCACAAGTAATACCATCCATGGTGTGTCTCCCCCTCTGCAACAAGCAGTAGTTGTCACTGCTCCCGCTGGTCCAACGTCCCAAATAATATCTGAAGTGTGCACCCCAGTCCTACCTCCTTTATTGGCGGCAACAACAACAACATCTGCAGGTGAGCCAGTACCCAGTGTGATGCTGCCAACTTAGCATAGGCCACTGGGTAGTGTGGGTTGGGGTAGGCCATCATGTGGACAACAGAGTGAGGCCACTGATGCCCATAGTTTTAGGTAAACTATGGGCCAGTTCAGAACATCATTGGAGGAGCCTCCCGGCATTAAGAACAGATCGAGCAGGTCATAAAGCTCCTCAGAGACAACAAAGAGCTCATGGGTGAAATCAAACTGTTGCAGAGAGAGCACAAAGACCTCAATGAAAGTCATATTTCTGTTTTGTGCTCTTTGTCTTGAGTGGTGCAGGATGGGTTTAGGGCCATATGCAGGGCTATTAGTCAATCCCGAGTGCCATCAACCAGGCTATGCCACAGAAAGGGAGGCCCTGCAACTCCAAGACCCCCCTACTATCACCTCTAACCCTGTAACTGTGGAGCCAATAGTCAACCTGAGGAGGGTTTGTTCATCAGGACCATTGCGAGAGGATCCCACCAAATACACTACCAAGTGGTGCAAGTAATTTCCTCCTGTGGAACAGTCACAGTAACTCTTGGGATAATTCTTTCAACCCATTTGCCTTCTGAGGATAATTTTATTTTGGACATATTCTCCAAATAATTATGGCTGTACCCTTAGAAATATCATCCATCGTCATTGCGATTTCTGTGTTCGATAGTAAAAAAATCTTTTTTGTGATAACCAACACTTTTCATTGTCAGCTTATCCCATCTTAATCATTACATGTGTTAATCGGAATAAAATAGTCTTTTCGCTAAATTTACACTGTTTGTTGTTTTACTCTTTGCTGGATTTTCAAAATGTAGTTGTTAGACCTGACAACCTTGGGGTCGTCTTCCTCCAAACTTTTTGCCTTCACCCTCCTATTTTTCAGAATTTGCTTTTGCTGGTCTTAGGACTCTGGGGGCTTTACCAGTGCTTCCCAGTGCTAAAGTGCTTGTACTCACATCCTAAAACATGGTAAAATTGGCTTACTCCTGATTGGCATATTTAATTGACTTATAAGTCCCTAGTGAAGTGGTTTACCATATACCCAGGACCTGTACATTTAATGCTATTAGTGGGCCTGCAGCACTTATTGTGTCACCCACCTAAGTAACCCCTTAAAACATGTCCCAGGTCTGCTATTGCAGCCTGAATGTTGTTTTAAAATGCCAATTCGACTTGGCAAATGAACCCCTTGCCAAATCATAAACTCCCCTTCCATTACATATAAGTCACTCCTGAGGTAGGCCTTAGGTAGCCCAGAGGGCAGGAGCATTGCACTAAAAGGTTTGACATACACTTTTAAGTTTCACATGTCCTTGTAGTGAAAAACTCTCAAATTCGTTTTTCACTACTGTGAGGCCTACCTCTCCTATAGGATAACATTGGGTTGTCTTATTACTTTTAATAAGTGCTAATGTTTGATTGGGAACAGGTAGAGATTTCAAGTTTGGTGTCTAAGAAATTGTAACCCACTTTTAGAAAGTTGCCATTTTTCTGCCTTTGTTATTTTGTGCCGGCAGAATGTTCCTCACACATGACTAGGTGTAGTTGGTAGTTGGACTCTGTTTATTCCTCCCAGAAAGCCATACAATAGTGGGATTAGGTGTGCCTGGATAGGCCATCACTGGCAGGATAGGGGGCAGAGCTGGGCATAGTCCCACTTACACGTCAATAGGCTGTACCCTGCCTTCACACAAAGGACTTCACACTACCTCATTGTTCATGCAGTCAGGCTGGAACCAGGGTTGGGAAGGCAGGAAACTTTAAGCACTTCAAAGGGAATTATTTAGAAACTTCTTCTACTTCAACAAAGGCAACAGGTGTAAAAATAGGGTCCTCAGGCCCACTCTTCAGTTGACTTTCTGGACCTGCGGAAGGACTGTCAGAAGACTGCCTGCTGCAGTGGCCAACTGTGTACTTCAGAAGACTGCCTTGTTGCACCTGGAAGGACTTCTCTGCTGCCTGAAGTCTGCCTTGAACCCTCAGAGGCTGCCCTGCTGCTTGATTAAGCCCTGATCCACTGTTTTAACCCAGGACTACCAGAGTGACTTCAAGGGCTAATTGGCTGGCATCCTGATCAGAACCTCAGGGACAAAAAATGCTCTAACCATCTTAAACCTGCACCTGGACCCAGCCTGAGTGAGTCCCAACCCTCCAAGTCTTTCCTCTCCACTCCTGGACCATTGGAAGTCGTGCTAAACCTGCCCAGATAGCCAAAATCCAAAACTTGGGGCAAAAAAGTTTTGACTAAAATGTGCTGAGAGTCGAGCGGAGACAGACCTACCTGCTCGTCGATCTGCCCAAGGTGCACCGCCTTTTGGTCTGACTTTGCCACAGCTCCCGCTAGGTTTTTTTACACAGCAGCAATTCCTGTTTAGTGGTCCCTCACAGAAGGGGTATCTGGCCTTGTAGAGCCCTTATTGGCTACAACTTACAGCTTTGTCCTGCTGAAGTTTTTCGACTTCCAAAAAAGAGACTAGTGACTCCTAGATGACAACACCTGCTCCTCGGACACCGCCTGCAGCCTTTCCCAGCTGAACTTTGCCTTCTCAGACATTTTTCTAGGAAATGTCTACTAATTCCAAAGGTAAGCGCTAACTGGGCCCAATCCACTTCCAGTATCCAACCTGCACTCCCTCACAGTTGGCCATATTTTTCGACTTTGCCCCAGGTCTGCGCGGCTAGATTGTTGCGGCTGGTGCCTTGATTTTTTAGGCCCTAGTTTTAACCTTAAACTTTAAGAATTCTTAACTCCGGTTCTACTGATTGGATGTTTGCCATTTTGGTGTCCAATAATTTATTAAACTTTCTTCTATTTTTCTAAATTAGTTTGGCATTTTTCTTGTGTTGTGTTTTTACTTTATTACCATTTGCGTGCTGCATAAATACTTTACTCATTGCCTCTAAGTTAAGCCTGACCACTTTGTGCCAAGCTACCAGAAGGTTAAGCATTGGTGAATTTAGTGATTTTTGTAGTTCATCCTGACAGGGGTTGTCGCTGTTGCTTGAGCAGGGTTATCACTCACTCAACCAACAACTCAGTTTTTCACATTGGTGATCAGTGGTGGGGTCCAGAACTTGTGTGTTGTACAGTACCATACAGTGATTTCTGTAACACAGAAATCCCATATAAATTATTTGAAATCAGAGTTGACTTTTTCTAATATTTCCCCCTAGGTCTTCATTGACTGTTTTCTCCTTTTTCTAAATTTAAGTACCCTATCTTCCTTTCTGTACAGTGGAGATGGAGCGGGTCAATAGTGACATCCTCATCAGAACTGAGCTGCAGAGGCTTTTTGTAGGAAAGTGTCTTTTTGTATGGTCACCCCCCACCATTTGCTCCAAATGCTGATGGTTATGACTCTGATAGTGCACTGGAGTCTGCTGCCCAGACCCCAGTGCCTGTGCTCTCTCCCAAAACTGCTATGTTAGACTTGGTAATCCCAAATTGGCAAAGACTTTTCCCTCTTGTAAGTCCCTTGTATATGGTACCAGGGGTACCCAGGGCATAAGTGTCAAAGAGGTCCCCGGGGCAGCAGCATGGTTTTGTACCACCCTGGGTGCCCAAGCAAACTACTGACAGCAGGCCTGCCATTGCAGACTGCAGGAGCAGTGCAAACTGCTCGAACTCAACTGTGCCCTCAATATGTGAGGCACAGTCAAATCCACTATCTTTAATATATGTCAGGCTCCCTTAAGGTAGGCCTCCTCAGCCCAGGAGGCAGGGTGCAGTATATTAAAGGTATATTAAAGGTAAGGACATATAAGGGCAAGCCTATATGTCCCTATAGTGGCGTTCCCTAGGATAACATGTGCTGCCACATATATGTCAAGTTTGGTATCAAACAACGTGCCTTCTCACCCCTAACATGACTCTCATGCTCTGGGTGATGTGGCATGCACCCAGGTGGCTACCTTAGAGGTTGCCCACATGGTTGCCCCAGCTTCTCAGTGCTCTGGCTGGCAAGCCTGTGTTTCCTGTACCAGCTGTTGCCAAGACAGGATTCCTGACCTCCTGCCAGGCAGTGTGATCACTCCCAGGAGTCAGGAACAAAGGCTTGGGCAGGAAGGAGGTCACACCTCCCTCCTTCCAAGCAGGGTAGTGAAGTGGCACATCAAGGCGGTGAGCTTCAAAGCTGCACCACTTCTGATATGCATCAGGGCTGACTCTCAGTGGAGGAAACAGCCCTCCACAAGAGCAATCTCGAGGTTGGCATATCCATTATGGTACCGCTGAAATATGTCAAGTTTGGTATCAAACAACGTGCCTTCTCACCCCTAACATGACTCTCATGCTCTGGGTGATGTGGCATGCACCCAGGTGGCTACCTTAGAGGTTGCCCACATGGTTGCCCCAGCTTCTCAGTGCTCTGGCTGGCAAGCCTGTGTTTCCTGTACCAGCTGTTGCCAAGACAGGATTCTGACCTCCTGCCAGGCAGTGTGATCACTCCCAGGAGTCAGGAACAAAGGCTTGGGCAGGAAGGAGGTCACACCTCCCTCCTTCCAAGCAGGGTAGTGAAGTGGCACATCAAGGCGGTGAGCTTCAAAGCTGCACCACTTCTGATATGCATCAGGGCTGACTCTCAGTGGAGGAAACAGCCCTCCTCCTGCCCCAGGCACATTTGTACCCGGGCAGGCGGGAAATTAGCTCTGCAAGGAGGTGTATTCCCTCAGAAGGCTAGCCCCCCCTCCAGGGTGAGCATCTTGGTGTGTACACTACAATTTCATTTCTGCCATCTGTAGGAGTGGCAGAATAGAGGGTTCTGGGTAGAAAAGGGGCCCCACACTCCCGGATGTGGTCACCTTAGGGGCGGACTAGCTGCAGGGACTAGTTGCCCATTACTACTAGCTCCCACACCCCTATCTCCCCTAAATCTTGCATTTAAGGGACCTCCCTGACCCTGGAACCTCAGTTCTGAATAGCTTGCATCAAGGAAGGACCAGGAGCAGACCTGTGTTGGCGACAACAGGACCTTGCTCACAACACCAAAGCAAAAGAGGGATACTTTGTCCATGTGGCAACAGACTTGGAACTGCATGACCGAGCCTCGTCCTTGGCTAAAACTCAGCAGTCCCTGGCAGAGGGATCCCTCTGGAAGCCTGAAGCACCCTCAGACTCCCTGGACTTTTGCAGTAGTTGGATGGCAGAGAGGGGTGCGCGTCTCAAGCTCCAGCCACGCTAAAATGGGCGTATATCACTCTCCAGTGCTGATATATGCGAACTGCCTAGGCTGGAGTTTTGACAGAGTCATACTCTATTCTGTCCTTCTTGTTTGCTATCTTGACCACACTATTAGGTGGGAAATATACAAACTCTTGACGCACAGAGAGAGTTGGGGAGATCACTGGGACAACAGGAAGACGAAGCTGGGTTGGACACTCTCAGACAAAAATGAGAAGAGATTCAGTGCATGACACACTGTTCTGCAGATACATGACAGGGAGAGAAAGGATGATGAAGGTGACTTTGATAGGAATCTGCATCTCCAAATATGGGACCTACACAGATGTGATGTGTGTTGGGTGGGGGTGATTGCATAGTGGCAGGCACCATGCCAAAAGTACTCTGGCACTGTGCAAAGTTAAAACTCTATTGGTCAAACATTCCAGACGCCATAGACACTATGCATGAAATGTCAATACCCAGGTCCTGGCATAAATGCTTCAGGGAGTGGCTAACGCACAAACCATCCCACTGTTTTCCAGGAGAGGCAAGTAGATGTCACTGGTACTGTGCACAGCAAAACAAGCTGTCATTACTCCCCGGAGTAAGAATTGCACGCTGGACATCAGAGAGTGATGAGATAGGCTATTGGGCATCTTAGGAATGGAGAAAATACCACAGACACTGGGTCAGAGGGTAGGGAGGACATTGAAGAACTCTGGTCATCCTTTTTGACTTGCCTATCCTCCGAGTTTAGAGAAGTCGCATGTCCTCTTCATCTCAGAGTGCTGAGTGGACTTCCTGCCATTGAATATGCTCAGGTCTGGAAGTAGATAAAGGAAGGCACATTACAACTCGCTGGAGCCACAACTCTGAAAGTGACACATAGTATTGGACTGGAGAACTATCTGTGTACATTTTGGCTGGTCCTTGCGGGGTGCTTTAAAGAGGGAGGGAGCAGGGAATGTTTCTCCTTTATATTTGCTTTGGTTGTCATGCGAAAGATGAAGTTTCATTTCCTTACCGGCCTTTGGTTGTAGGCGAGACTGTGTGTCATCTCTGAAAACAATAAAGCAGATTTCATCCTAGAAAGCTTTGAGTCCCCCTTGAATTTAGGTGGCAAGTGGCCGACAACTGCCTCTCTCTTTTGTTATAAGTTTACCCCCTTGGATAATTCTTAGTTTACCTTTTTACTTGGAAGAACTCAATACGCATGTGTATACAAAGGCTGTGACCAGAGCTAGAAACTTTGCCCCCTTGAAGGGGTTGTCCATTTACAACTAGACCATGGGTACTCGCAAACATTTTCCGAAGGGCCACAACGTTTGATCTGTGATGTGACCGAATGCCGCATTGTAGCCAGCAGATTGGCGGTTGGGGATGGTGGGGGGGTTTGGCGGGAAGGTGGGTGTAGGAGAAGCGAAGCATATACATCTAGTGTCTGAACTGCACAATCTGAAACCAGAATCTTGGAAATAATATCTGCTTCTCCACTTAACCAAATTGTGTGATCCTCATCAATTGTTTTATTTCACTTTCCCTCCTTTTTCTTCATTAACACATATGAGGACCTCGAAATACATGACTTGAAGATGTGTGCTGTACAAAACCACCTCCTTTGTTTGATTTAATAAACTATAATGCTGTTCATGTATAATAGAAACCCATGCCACCCAAAGAGAGCACATAACTGACTTGCCTCTTAGTTCACTACTGGCATTGATGTCAGGGTGGGGTGAAGAATGAATGTTTTCAAATTAATGTTTGAAAACTGTCACTTTAAAAAAAAATACTTCTCAATGATCTGATATCATCTAATGTGCTAAGATGAAACAGTTTTGCATGTGATGTGAAGCAAATACACTTTTTGAATTTTGAACAGACTTTAGCATACTTTTACACTTTTGCTGCAAGATGTCTTTAAAAATGAAGGTATTCCTAAAGTTAAGCGGTGCAGGGCACCCTAGTTGCTTCCTTTCTTTAAATTAAATTAACCTTTAAATGAATGCTTGCCTGTTCGTTTAACATCTATGTAATGTTACTGCAGAGTCGAGTAAATAGCAGCTCAGTGCTGCTGTGGATGATGTAAAGGTCAGGAGGCCCGCATGCAGCCCCCGGGCCCTACTTTGAGTATCACTGAACTAGACTAAAGAAGATTCTGCTTCGTCATCATCCTTACCTCAGATTAGAGCTCAGTCTAGAAATTCAGACCACTGGAGTGAAACGTTTTAGGGAAGCTGCGACTGAAGTCCTGTCTGTGCTGCCCAGGAGGACCAGGAACAGTCAGCTGCAAGCGGTTGAGGGCCCCTGTGCCTATGCCATCTTCCGCTGTAACGTTGTGTTGCCCCTGCAAGCAGAGTTGAGTTGAGCATAAAGGACCCTGTACTTTGCCGCTGCTTCTCGTTCCCATGCCAGCCGCGGTGACCCAAGTGTGAGAACAGTGGGACTCCACACCTGCATGTTCGTTGTCCTCCGAGAGTGGCCCTAGCTGAGTGTGTATCTACCTGTCTCCCCATGTTGTGTAAGTCTGACAGAGCTCAAGTGCAGCTTGTTTCACACAAAGCAACCACATACAGCTAAAAGATGAGCAAGAGAGCACCAGGACTGGAAGTGGGACATCAGTTAAAATGTTAAATCTGTTAAATCTGTTAAAATGTAATCCTGAGTGAATTTGCAATTTGTATATATATAACTCTAACCACTAGTATATGTAGTAGACCATTGTACTTACTACCACTCCTATGTGATTTTAGAGTTTATCTGTTTGTATCTCTTCCTTGAGTGACTTTACAACTTGTACATTTGCAATTTTTTTCTGTTTGCATCTCTTATGTAACTCTTGTAATCCAAAGTCCTTATGTAACGCAACTGGTTCTTTTGTAAAGCGCTCTGACACCTTTGGGTAATGTTCGAGCTATATAAAATCGCATTAAATAAATAAATAAATCAGTATCTGAACTTTAGGTATAAATAAAAAAACAGCAAAACAGTGGCCATATAGCAGGGGAGAAGAATGTGAGACAATATTCATGGAACCTAATGTGCAGCTTGAATGGGTGGGTTTTTTAAAGTTTTCGAAACGCTACCAACTTTGTACTGAGCCTGAGCTCTTTAGGAAGGTGAGTCGAGATTGTAGGAGTTTGGCATGGGAAGGCTTGATTGAGAGTTTTTAATGTTTTAGTCTTTGTGATTTCCAGTAGGAGACTCTAGTGTCTCTACCCCCTCTAAGCACCCTCAAGAATATAGTGCAGTTTGGACCATGGCTTTTACAGGCGCCAGGGTGGCTTTGGGGAGTTGGGTTAACGAAGGATTGATGCCACCAAGGTGCAATAAAATTAGGGTTCGCAACACATTTCTGAAGAACGAGTATGGATGAGAGGGATAATAGGTTTGAGTTTCCTGAGAAGGAAGAACTGAAAGAAGTCAGTTTTTTTGCCAGTTTAGAAATGTGGCAAGACATAGTTATTTTATTGTTAATGATGAAGCTCGGCGACTTTGCTAATGAGACCAATGTGTGGGATATAGCAGGACAAAGGGCGTTGTTTTAGCCAGATTGGATCAGGTGTATCCTCTTAAATAGAGTTTTTTTTGGATTTTTGTTTTTGCTGGGTTTAGTTTTTGGGAGAAAAAGCTAACCCAGTTAGTATCTCAGTGCAGGCACCCAACTGCACTCGACTATGCTTGATGATGCCTCTTACACATCACCAAGAACTGCAATCACTGCTTCCACAACTCATGCAGAGAAGAAGAGAGAGATCACAGCCAAACACAGATGGTGTCTGGTCAATGCATTGCCATGCTGTCTATGCGTTGTTTATAGAATGAGGACTTTCTGACACTACCATTAGTAAAATCTGAATTTTGTGGCAAGACTGAAAGCTCCAATTGCGCTTGTTTCAAGCACATTAATAACCACCACCAGTAAGTGATACTGGCTTGCAATAAACAGTGTGGTAGTTATAATCTTGAGCTGCGTCTGCTGTTCTGCATAAGCCACCAGGTTCAACCTCCTCTCAAAAGGCCTTCCGATTCTACAGCCCCTCTATATGAATAAATATCAGAACATACTAGTGATGTGATCCATTTGCTGCAACTAGTCAGTGTTGGAAAGAGCACTGAACCATAGGGCTTTGGGAAAATAACTATTGCAGAGAACTGTGCATTCTCAGAGGTGCAGTTTTAGCTTACTTGTTTTCATCCAACTGGAAATGGTAAAACAAAAGCTTCATTGCGAGTCTGACAAATGAATTGGTTCTTTTAAAACCAGTGTGACATCTAACATAGGCTTATATCTGGGACTGAAGGGTTTAGTTGCAGTAATCCCTGGAGGAGCTGGTACATAAATGGGTGTTCCCCAATAAGCCTGGTATGTTCTTCTGAGGCTGTAGAATGATACCCGTAACTTGTAGAGTTGGATCTGTTCTGGCGTGCTAGGAACAGTAGCAATTTACAATGAAAGTTACTGCACAACACTATAACAGGACTGATGTGCCCACCAAGGCAACAATTACTCATAGCCATTCATGCCATTTGCCCTTGATGTCTCTGATACCAATGAACTTTAGAACATATTTGCATCTTTTTCTGAAATCCCCCTAATTCTCCATGTACTGGGGACACGGAATGGGATGTTTCATACTGTGCTATTCCACTTGCAGTTTTACCGGTAGATGTAGTAGTAGAGGAAGGAAAACTGGGTAATCCACTGATGGTTCCCACAGAGTGGTTTCCAAGAAGACATGACCATTACCAGGCTTGTTGGTTGGCATCCTGTTTGGGTCTAGGATCCAGCAGTAATCCCAAAAAGAAGACACATCTAATTTACCTCTGCAAACCAATCCTTTAATGAGGCATTAGTGGCCAAAGCCTGCAAGTCTTGTCTAAACCTGGAGTAAAATGGTAGGAGTTGAGATGAGATGCAAATGCATATACTGACAATGTACCACAAAGCACGGAAAGTTGAAGGTGAAATGTCACTATGTTTGGAGCGCAAGTCTTCTACCATATTGTGAATAACCAACTAAAAATCTGCCATTCCAGGCATTATAGCCATATTATTGTGACCCTGTTGTCAATGGAATAATCTTGGGAAAAGTCTGGCATTTCCTTATTTGTTGAATCTTTAGTCTTTGAAGGGTCCAAAAATGGGACAGACCCAACCGGTTGCTTACATGGTTGAGGCTAGAGCACCCATCAGTGCGGATAAGTGATAGAAGAAGAAGGGAAGAAGATAGCACAGTTTGGAATTTTTATTTTTTATTTTTGAGATCATAGTCTCTGAAGTTGAGGAATATCATAGTCTTTGAAGTTGAGGATTCTGCATTTAATCATTGGATTTACATCTGTTTGAGTGGAATAATTGCAGATTTCTAGTCCTGGGTCCCAATCCCCTCACTTTGTCAATTAGACATGGATAAACTTGATGCAAAATTAAGGGTAGACAGGCACTCAAATTCCCTGTGGTCGAAGGACTGTGGCCAACGGCCTTAGTAGTTATGTAAAGAATTTTTAGTTTATTTTAGTTTAGAATAGTTTTAGTTTAGTTTCGAAATAGTTCAGCAGTTTTGTAAAGAATTAAATGGCCAGTGGCAGTTTAGCTTAGGAACAGTTTTGTAGTTTTGGCAAGAACTATGTGGCTGATGGCAGGCGGAAAAGAAGGATATAAAGGGAGGATGTAAAATGAGCGCTGCCACTGAAAATGGTTTGTAGACTTATTGGCATTGTGAAGTGAGCATATTAAAGATATAAGCATGGCCTCCAGGAGCCCAAAATTAGATAATTTCTTAAATGGACGAAAATCTTCCTCATAAAAAAGTGCACAACACAAAGACACTGGGGGGCATATCAGCAAGGGCTTTATCTCCGCTTTTTTGGCTTTAAAACCCAAAAAAGCGGAGATAAAACTATTGCCCTATTACCAAGAGGGTGCTAACATGCATAAACGCATGTTAGCACCCTTTTTCCCTACGCCTCCCTTTGCATCTCTAATGAGATGCAAAGTGGGCGTTCCTCCCCAAAATAACTGGAGAAATGTCGCTAACCAACATTTCTCCAATTATCAATTGGCACGCTAACAAGCATAGCGATAAGAAAAGTAGCGCTAACCGCGGTTATCGCTACTTTCCTTACGCCTGCTTTTAGTTTGACTTAGCCATGATATCCAATGGAAGGTGGATATCATGGTTAAGTCTGCCGTGCCCTATCAACAACGTTGCGCCAAACGTTGTGCGATTATCGCTGGAATCCCAGCGATAATTACACATTTGGCAGCTAACTCGGGTGTTTTTATCGCTCTGGAGATAAGCGTCGCTGATAGCGCGCTATCTCCGCGATAAAAACAAGCGATAGCCGGCGATAATTATCCTAGCCCTAAGTGCGCTTAGCGATAATTATCGCCGGTTGTTGATGATATGCCCCTGAATTCCTTCAGTTTTATGTCAGGCCATGTCTTTTTTTTTAACATGAAAAATAGAACCTAGAAAACCAGTGGGATGAGGAGATGATTGCTCTCTAGCTCCTTTTTGTATAATAGGCCGACTACATCATTATTCCCTAAGTGCTTGTGATGGAGCAGGGTAAATGAAAATTTTTTAACCTCCTAATAATTTTCGTAAAATAATTAATAAACATGTTCGTTTAAGTAAATAACCAACAATGTATGTTACATGTGAAGGGTTAAAGGTAACACGCTATTCCGTGTGCAAAATAATCAACTTATAATTGTTTACATGTCTAACATAACATAATATTTGCGTACTAATTAAATAATAAATGCATGATCCGTGCTTTTAAATAAAACGTGTAGTTGCAAAATAAAGCGATGGTAAGTAAGGGACAGCTTTATATGTTGCTTTTCAGCTAGGTAATACCTAATTGGGGTACGTAGAAAGACGGGAGGGAAACGAAAGGGTTTATATTTCTTTGATTTAACAATATTTTGTTTATCTTTGAAAATAGTGCGCTTAGGCCTGTCGAGCAGAAATATAAAATGGCCGCCAGATGCTAGAGTACGCATGAGCAGGAAACCATGTGATAGAGGAGAGAGGCTGTGGAAAGGGATGATCACGTGCTGGTGCTGAGAGGCTAAGATGGAAGTATGGTCAAGGCTATTGTGACCTTTCTGAGCAGATGTGTGCCAAGATGATCAGCAAGAAGCGTGAGAAGTCCAACTGAATCAATGGACGGAACTGTTGAATCTAAATTGTAGCAGAAAAAGATACAAATTGGACTGATCGAAACGGATGAGCAATGACATAAACTGTGGGAAACGATGCAAACATGGACATTCCACAAGGAACTGGTTAAGACCAGGAAGTTTGATTAAAATGTATATGGGCCTGAGTTTTGACCAATGAGAAAGAATCACGCCATGAAGATGCAACATTTTTATTCTGTAAGCTAGAATTAGGGTATAAGAAGACCTACTCTTGGTGGGAGGAGTGAGTTGCTGGAGAGGGAGATGCTGGAGAGTTGCTGGAGAGTTAGATGCTGGAGAAGTTAGATGCTGTAGATGGGAGAAGTTGCGGTTGCTGATGCTGACGAGCTGATGCTGCTGCTACTATTTTTATTTTCCAGTTGAGTATAAGATGCTGCTTTAGGAGAATTTTTCCTGATAGATTTTTCATTTAGAACTATTAGAGTTTTTCCAAGACAGATAGATTGATCTTTTAGAGTTCTAATATGATAACCTTATTTTTCCGTCTAATAGATATGTATTGCAATTTCAATTTATTCTTATATTGATGATAAATGTAATGATCTGAATAATAAGCTTAACCTCATTTCTTGCATCAAAACTTTATATAAATTTTATTATTCTTTAAACAAATGACTCAGTGATTCTTTAGCTCAATGATTAAAATGAAATGTTAAAGAGTTTATTGTGATTGAGCTGGTCTTAATCACCATCAACTGATTCCTACTAGTTGGTCCATCGACCAATGAGCGGAATACCTTAAAGTAAATGAGAAACATTATGTCATGTTAAAAGAGGTATCCCGTCTCCTTCCAGCGGATCGTTTTTTTCCTAGGTTATTGACGGAGGAAATCCAGGGAATAAATGAGTAAGTGAATGTATATGCGGTGTTATGGGCCCCACCGTCATATGGATATAGTGTGTGTGTTGAAGGAGTAATTGCACCTGGATGACCGAAGTATATAGGAGAATAATTTTTATTGTTAGCGCTGGATCAGATTTCTTGGTAGCAGAGTTATGGTTACTATAGATTAGTTTGGTGATTATTGATTATTGATAAGTTCATGTATAACACTTTTTGTTGAGTCGCGTTATGTTATATGTAAGTTTTCACGCTTCCGGGAAGTAGGAAGTGGAACACGTGTGGCAAGAGAAGTCACATGGAATTGTGCATTGTCTGAGTTCATTTTGGTGATAACACAGGTTGTGTTATGATAGGGACATTTTCCGTATAAAAGGTGTGTAAATGAAATAGTGATCGGTTTTCTTGTGAAACTTTGGCCTTAATTCTCAGGAGCAGTATAGTCTCCACATGTGTTTTATCCCCAGAGAAACGGGTTTACTGATTGCTTGAAAGAAGGGTAAGGTAGAGGGAAGAAAATTCTGTGGTAGGGTAGAGGTAAGCGCTGCCTACGGGAAAATACAGAGTTCTTGTGTAAATGGTCAAAGCTATCTCTTTGGTTTAGCGAATCAGACAATGGAAATGTGTTTTAAATGTTGTAACTAACGAAGAATTGTTGAAAAAGAAATTGCCGATAAATTTTGTAAAGGAGGGGTCAAGAGCAGAAGTGACGTAGACAAGAGTCGCACTGGGATTGGACAGTGCGTCAGTCACACGGAAACAGGAGCAGAACTGACGTAGACAAAAGCCGCGCTGGGATTGGACAGTGCGCCGTAGACAGAAATCGCTCTGATTGGAGCTTTGGTGTGAGTCGCGCAAGGATTGGTCGAATAGCCTAGTGACGTGGAAGTTTGTGATTGGAGTGTTAGTGTGAATCGCGCTAGTATTGGTTGGAATAACGCATACAGAACAGTGTTGAATTGCGGATAGTTTGAGGAGAAAAGAGATTGTGAATCATGTCGTATTATGAGTATGGTAGAGAGAAAACGTCATGGATGTCGAAAGTTAAGAATTTCTTTAAGAAAGACAAAAAGGTAATGACTAGAGAGGGACAAATAATTCCTCCGCCGAAATCACCAGCTTCGCATATGATGCTAAAATATGGATATCATACATGCATATGGTTAGAAAATTAGACAAAATATACCAAGAATGATGGAGCATTGGCTTTCCCTCAGAATGGTTCATTTAATGTAGCTGTACTACGGAACTTGAGAGAAAAGATGGCAATGTTAGAACCTAGACCTAGACCGACACAGTTTGAAGCTTTAACGGAATGGGAAGATGAGATGTATGAGCGAGAGAGATTCAGAGGATTAAAGAATCATGAGTTTGTGCCTGGAAGGTTATGGGGAGTAAATCATGAGGACAGAATAAAGCGTTGGAGATGTGCTAACATGACAGGAGGTTTGTTTCCAGCTTTTACAGTTGAGGAAGAAGCAAAGAGAAAGTGTACTGAGAAAAAGAAACATGTAGTGGTAGAAAAATATGTGTATGGTGGTAGTGAAACAGATGACGAATTGCTGGAAGATATTTTAAACAGAAACCCACCTCCATACCAACAGACTTCTGCGGTGGTGACACCTAATGCACCGCCAATGGAAACTGGGAGGAATAAAAATCCCGAAAGAAGAGATGAGACAAATAGGTCACAAGATCAATTAAAAACTTCACAAAATGAAGAGATAGAAAGTGACAATGCAACTGAATTAGCAAAAACGACAAGAGAATTGACTGAGAAAATAAGAGAATTGACAAAGAATATGGAAGCTGTAACTGTACCAGTAACGATAGGTCCAGTAATGCCAATCTTTGAGAATCAGAAAATTGATGAACGTTCTTTAGTGATTCTCATGAATTCACATTTGCAAAGAAAAAGAGAAGGGATGGAGCTGAATAATGAAGGTGCACACAATTTGGCTAGTACCTATAGACCAAACCCACCTACTAATTTGACGATAAATGAGAATGAGATTAGGAGAATGCCTATGGTGACGGAGTCTGCATCAGGGACACCAGAAAGAAGTAGCAATTGGATAGAATTAAATAGTACGCCTGTAGGTCCGACTCCGGATGAGTTAAATGAATGGATGAAAGCGCAAAAGAAACGGAAGAGAAACCATTAGATGTAATTAGGTTGAAAATAGACATGGAAGAATTGATATTAGGAACAATTGGTACAGAAAAATTAAAAAATTATCAGGATGATGAGATTATGTTTTTGTGCAAAAGTCTTACATGGAGAGCTAGAAATGTACATGACAAATTGGAAGAGACAGCAAATGAACTAGGAGTGGAGTTTGTAAAAGTGAGAACGTTGCAGAAACCATACAGAGTAGATTTTTGTGAGAAGGATATAGAGAATTTGAACACATCAGGAAGACTGACTCAAATAAAAGAGTTAATTGTTTTATTGAGAAAATGGGGTGATGTGGATAGATGGAGAAATAGATGGTCGAAAAGGAATGAGAAAACAACAGATAAAGCATCTTTGGCTTTTGCAGTGACAGATAAGGAACCAGTTGTAAGGGAGTACCCGATGAGAGAAACTCCAGGTGGTAGTTATGTGCATGTACCATGGACCAGACAGGATATACTGTCATTTACAAATGACTTCCCAAAGTTGAGAGAGAAGCCAGTAGAATGGTACAGACAAGTGGAAAGATTTGTGAAGGTTTCAAAGGTGTTGTGGATAGATCTGGATGGATTGTTTGATATAGTAGTGCCAGCTGATTTGTGGACAGAATGTAAGATTACTATTGATTGGCCAACTGTAGAATATCCAAGGGACGCTAAAACAGGAGCGCCAGGACCAGAAGTGATGAGGAAGTACGACCAAGTAATTACCTTTTTGAAGAATAAGATTCCACCTAAAGAAACAGATTGGGTAAAAATAGACAGAATAACGCAGGAAAGTAAAGAATCAGTGCATGCGTACTACGAGAGATTGTTGTTGGTTTTCAAACAGTACAGTGGTTATGAGACACTAAATGAGAAGGATATGAGTCATTTTGTATATAGGTTTGTGTATGGATTGAAACCAGAAATAAGTGAAATGATTAAGCAGCATATGATTTGTTGGCAGAATAGCACAGTGGATGAGGTTTTGAGATATGCTAAGTATTGTAGTGATGATATTGAGAGTAGACAGCGTAAATTGAAAGAAAAGGCCATGTGGGCGCAGGTGAAAGTTGCAGAGAAGCAAGAAGCTCAATTGAGTAATACTGGTAATGAAACAGGACAGGTTAGATCCCGACCTAATATAGGTAAAGGAAAGGGACAAATGAGCATAGATGAGGCAAAGAAAAAGTGGCCATGTCACAACTGCGGAAAGCTAGGACATTGGAGAAACGAGTGTAAATTTCTTCCAAAACCTAATGTGGAAAATCAATCATTAAATTCACAGGTGCAGAGTGAGGTAGTTACTCAACAAGGTCAGGTGCCACAACCACCACTTCCCAAGAGTGTTAACCAACAGAAATACAGTGCAGAAACAGGATTCTACGGAGGAGAACAGGTAACACAGTTGCCGCGTGCAGCTGTAATTTCTCAATATTGGTTACGACAGGATGAGGATGACACGGATGAAAGTTTCTGACGGTGCCTAGGAGAGGGGGAAGAGTGCGTGCTTGGCGCAACTCTAGAGGTAGATCAGTCTGGTCCATTTGTGGATGGAGAAGTGAATGGTGCAAATGTAACATTCCTTGTTGACACTGGAGCTACACGTTCTACTGTTAGGTCAGTGGAAATTCCAAACCTTCCTCTCTCAGGTGAACATATCCAAGTAGTTGGAGTTTCTAATCAGCAAATTAAAACGCCTCTTACTAAATTAGTGGAGGTAAGAATTGGTCCATTTAGCGAAATGCACCGATTTGTGGTATGCGATTGTAGTCCCGTGAACCTATTAGGACACGATTTATTGTGCAAGATGAATTGCACTATCTATTGTACCCCAGACGGAATTGCCTTTCAGACTCCAGATGAGAATGTGCTGTATAAAATGACAATGGTGAATTTAGAACCAGAAGTAAATGGTTTATTTCCTGTATTTGATGCAGAGAAAATCCCAATTGAATTGAAAAAGACAGTGAAAGAAGAAGTGTGGGACTTTACAGGAGAGGATGTAGGATTAATGAAAGGAGTAGATCCCGTTAAAATAACAGTGAAAGAGGGAACGAGTTACCCAAATACGCACCAGTATAAATTGACACCAGAAATAATTGAAGGAATAACGCCAGTAATAAATAAAATGATTGAACAAGGGATTCTAAAAGAAATCATGAGCAGTCCATGTAATTCGCCAATAATGGGACTGAAAAAGCCAAACGGAACATATAGAATTGTACAGGATTTGAGGAAGGTAAACAAAATTGTTGTGCCTTGTTGCCCAATAGTACCGAACCCTGCTGTGATTCTATACCAGATTCCACGTGAAGCAGAATGGTACACAGTAATTGATTTATGTCATGCATTTTTCTCTATTCCATTGCATCCAGAAAGCCAGCCATTATTTGCATTTAGGTTTGGAGAGCGTATTTTGGCATGGTGCCGAATTCCTCAAGGGTACACAGAAAGTCCCTCAATCTTTAATCAGATTCTAAAGAAATCGTTGGAAGATTTAAAAATGCCAGAAAAGTCAGTGATGGTTCAGTATATTGATGACCTACTGGTGGCATCAAAAACGAAAGAAGCATGTGTCAAAGATACAATTGCTTTGCTGAACCATTTAGCAAAAAGAGGACATAAAGTGTCCCCTTCAAAATTGCAGTTTTGTCAACAAGAAGTCCAGTATTTAGGGCATAAAATTGAGAAAGGAGTGCGAAAGGTAACGACTGAAAGAATAAAAATGATTCAAGGAATGAGAGCTCCAATGACACAAAGAGAGGTAAGAATGTTTTTGGGAATGGTTGGATATTGTCGACAATGGATAAGCGGGTTTTCACTAATTGCTAAACCATTGCAAAAACTGACAAAGAAGGATGTTAAAGATCCTTTTGAAATGAATGATGAAGAAATGAAAGCATTCAGAGAGCTGAAAAAGAAATTATGTGAGGCTCCAGCATTAGGAATGCCTGACTATGAGAAAGATTTTGAGCTGTATTGCAGTGAAAGAGATGGATGTGCATTTTCAGTTTTGGTACAGAGACATGGAACTATGAAAAGACCCATTGCATATTTTCCAGCTGTTTTAGACCCTGTAGCGAAAGCGTTGCCTGGATGCTTGAAAGCAGTTGCTGCTACTTGTGTGAGTCTGGAACAGAGTGAAGGCATAGTGATGGGATATCCACTGAGAGTGTATGTTCCCCATTCTGTGGAAATTCTCTTGACAAGAACGAAAACCCAATACATGACACATAGTCGGCTGACTAGGTATGAAAAAGTAATTTTGAGTGCAGATAATGTGACCATAGACAGATGTATGAATGTGAATCCTTCGACATCATTGCCAGATGAAGAAAGTGTGATTGAAATGGATGAAGTAGATCACGATTGTCTGAATGTGCTTGAATACTGTACAAAACCAAGGTCTGACATACGAGATGAGCCTTTGAAAGAATCAGATTATATTCTGTTTGTGGATGGCTCATGTTTGAGAATGAGTGATGGAGTTCTAAGTGCAGCATATGCAGTTTGCACAGTAGCAACTGTAATGGAAGCATCTTGTCTGAAAGGGGTACGGTCTGCCCAAGTCGCAGAATTAGTAGCTCTGATTCAAGCATGCAAGTTGGGAAGAAATGTACGGGTTACGATTGTGACAGATAGCCAGTACGGCTTTGGGGTGGTGCACGACTTTGGTCAGATTTGGTCACAAAGGGGTTTCTTGACGTCTGCAGGAACGCCAATTAGAAATGGAGATTTTGTGAAAAAGCTGCTTGAGGCGATACAGCTGCCTAAACAGATTGCTGTTGTGAAGTGCAATGCACATAAAAATGGGGAAGACTACATAACTGTTGGTAATAAATTTGCTGACGAGATGGCACAGTACTGTGCAAAGAATGTGGTTTCATTAAATAAAAGTCGGGAAAGAGAGCATATTTCTTGTCCTTTGCTTTTTACTAACTCTATTGAGACATGGGATGAGGTGAGACAGTTACAAGAAGCTGCAGATGATGAGGAAAAAGATACATGGATAAAAGCAGGATGTAGAAAACATGAAGAAAATGATGTTTGGGTTTACAGAGATGAGAGACCAGTTATGCCTGATAGCATGATTTCTGACATGGCACGGATGTACCATGGACAAGCCCATATTGGGAGAGATTCAATGATCAGACTTTTAGACAAACATGGTATAATCCAAAATTCAGAGCCATAGCTGAGAGTCTTTGTCAGAGATGTCTTATTTGCCAACAGTTAAATCCAGGAAGGAAGACAGTAGTGAGTCTAGGAACAATAGGACGAGAAGGAGATCCTTTCACTAGAATGCAAATGGATTTTATTGAAATGCCACCTTGCAACAGACTAAGGTATGTCCTAGTGGTCGTCTGTTTGTTTTCCCGTTAGGTGGAAGCATACCCAACAAGAAGGAATGATGGAATAACGGTAGCAAAACTTATGCTGCGAGAATTCATTCCGAGGTATGGTTTTCCAGTCACGATTGAAACAGATAGAGGAACACATTTCCAAAATGAATTAGTTAAACTAATTTGTGAAGCACTTAGCATTAAACAGAAACTGCATTGTGCATACAGACCAGAGGCTTCTGGAATCGTAGAGCAAGTGAATGGAACAATCAAGAACAGGTTAGGAAAAATGTTTCAAGCTACAGGACTCAAATGGCCAGATGCCTTGCCATTAGTTTTAATGACAATCAGGGCCCGATTCTGATGCGGGTTGGAAAAGCTTCCCGACCGAGGGCCTGATTCTGATGCGGTTAGGAAGGCCTCCTAACGGCATTTGCTCCTTCCAAATCGGATCGGGAACGTGTCTTCCCGACCGAGGGCCCAATTCTGATGCGGTTAGGAACAAATGTTCCCATTGAAGTCAATGGGAGTTCAACCAAATCGTATCTGGAAGCATCCGGATGCATCCTACTACGCCGGTCGGACTTTCCCGATCCGAGTGGGTCGGACACCATTTCCCAACCGATTCGGTCGGGAAGCTTTTCCAACCCACATCAGAATCGGCCCCTCAGAAGTATTCCGGAAAGGAAAACTGGACTCAGTCCCCATGAAATAATTATGGGACGAGCAATGAGACAAGCACAAGTACCTGTCAACAAACTACTGACTATAACTGATGATCTAGTGCTGGATTATTGCAAAGGATTGGCAGATGTGCTGCGTTCTGTGTTTCATCAGGTTGGACCGGATGCGACCACTCTTGAAAGAAAACCAGCTCACGACTTGAATCCAGGAGATTGGGTCCGCATAAAAGTCCACAGGAGAAGAAACTGTTTGGTTCCTCGCTGGGACGAACCACGACAAGTGATCTTGGTGACGACCACTGCAGTCAAGTGTGCAGGAGTGAAACACTGGGTGCATGCCAGTCACACCATCAGAGTTCCAGAACCTGAAGATCGACATGTGAGTCGACATCTGGAAGTATTGGATAACAGTTCAGCATCAGAAGCAAAAGAAGAAACAAACAGGGTGCCAGAACTTGAAGATCGACCTGCAAGTCGACATCTGGAAGACCCAACTACAAGTGCAACAACAGAAGAAGTAGAGGAAATAGCTGAAGTTCCAGAACTTGAAGATCGACCTGTAAGTCGACATCTGGAAATATCAGATACCAGTTCAGAATCTGATACAGATCATTCGGATTGTGAAGAAATTCTAAAAAGAAATTGGAATTTTGAGAGCATAAGAGAAGAAACTGAGCCAGAAGATAGTGACAGTGAGCAACCAAGTACAAGTTGTGGTGAAAATCCTTCGGAGATAATATTAATAGATGAAGAAGGGAGAGTTTCAAACAGAAAGCTAGAAAAATCGGAAGATCCCCGAGGAGCAATAGGGACAAATAGTCAAACACGAGAACAGGGAAATCTAGAAGCAGAAAGGAAAACTGACACAAATTCGGAAGAACCTCGAGGAGGGACAGAAATAGGTGAACGAAGGAAGATAAGAAAAGAACCACAAGTAGAGAAAGAAAATGACATTATAAGTTTCAAAATAAGAGGCAATAACGAAAGAATTGAAACAGAGTCTGAAGAAAGTGGAGAAGAAAGAAACCAAAAACTAGAGTCAAGAAAAAGAAATTGGAAAACAGAAAGAGAGGAAAAAGGAAGTGAGGCAAAAAGGCCAAGAAAAAGAGACAATTGGCCCAACGAAGTAAGAAAATTAAGATACAGAATCATAAGGTTGGATGGGAAAAGTGCTGAACAAGTGAATGAAATAACAAGTCAGAGAGAACAAGAAAAACAAGGTGGAAAACACTTGCAGAAAACGAAACGAGTAAAGAAGGTAAATCCGAAGTATAGATCGCCTGAATGGTTGTATCTTGCTTTGACTAGTAACAAAGAAGAAAAGAACACTCACGAGAACCCAGAACAAAGAAACCTGATGGGAGAAAGTGAAGTGCAACAAAACTAAAGAAGTTTAAATAGTTTCTACCGGATTTGACAAAACACTGGATCTGACGAATTTTACTGGATATGACAAAGAAAGAATTCTGAGAAAGAATTAAAAGAAAGTACCAAGCAAAGACAAAACATTGGAGTACAGAGTGGCAAATAAGTCATTCCTGAGGTGTAGTGACACAATTTTCTGGAAAACAAAATAAATAAGGTTATAAAATAAAATGGAGAATACTAGAGATAGAAAATGTAAATGTGAGTTTTTAAGTAGATGGTGCAAGATGTGCTGCTTTTGTACAGGATTATTAATGACAGTATGGGTGGTTTTAGCACTCACTATTCCAATTAGTTTAGCTGTAGTAGAAACGTCTAATAACACTGAGAAAGAAAAAGGAGCTAACACTCAAGAACCAGTTATATTAAAGAGTAGTGCAGAATTACACAAGGACAAATCAATAACAGATTTGTCTAAAAATGTTTTTACTAAATTATTATATGAGTATGTAGAAACAATGGATGTAAGAGATTGCTATGTTTGTATGCAATTGCCTGCATCTGTAGCAGAGGGTGTGACTTATCATCACCTCCCTTTGACGTATGGAATAACATGTAGTGTCTTAGCAAGTTTATTTTATAAAACAGGTAGATTAGAATATTATTACACGGACATAAATAAGATTTTTGCGAAATTTTCTGTAGTTCCCGAGCTAAACAAAATAAAAGAGGGAAAAACGTTTGGTGAATATTTTCTAGAGGATAAGATATTAACATTAGATAATATAATTAGGTACAACCTTACCTGTGAGTTAAAGAAGGAAGAAAAGGTATTTTTAGAGATGGTTGAAGAGAGAAGAGTGAAATTTCAAAGAAAAGTGATAGAAGAGACAAAAACACCTCTTTGGGCGTTTGAGGAAGACAATCATGACAAGAAAAAGACAAATGCAGCTATGACTCTGGATTGGCCCCAACAGGGAAGGTTGTGCATTAGAAGAAATAAGACAAGATATGACAATTATTTTGTGGGTTCCAGCATTTGCCATGACAATTATCAAATTTTAGGCGGATGGGGATTCAAAGGGGGGAAAGATCCAATATTTCCAGGGATCTATTATGTTTGCGGGAATAGGGCTTATTATAGGTTGCCGGACCATTGGTATGGGTCATGTTACTTAGGCCTGGTCTTTCCAAAGATTTTTCATATGGATAGAAAAGAAAAAGGAACACACAAAATGATAAATACCTTTACACGTAGAAAAAGGGAAAGTTTTTCAGAAATAGTAGGTGATATTTTTGGTGCATTGATACCAGCAGTGGGAATATCTTTGAATGCATTTAGAATTCGGAAATTATCCACAGTGGTAGATCGTTTATCTACAGATACTGCTGGAGGGTTCTTGATGGTAAATACCGAGATGGTTGCCATGAGAGCTATGGTGATGCAAAATCGACTTGCCCTTGACATTCTTTTGGCAAAAGAGGGCGGAGTCTGTGGAATGCTGAAAGTCCAACATTGTTGCACTTACATTCCAGATAAAAGCGAAAATATACAGAAGTATATAACAAATATTACAAGTTTGCACAAAGAACTTGTTCCACTGGAGGTTGAAAGTGCTTTTGGAAAACTTGGTAAAGGGTTTTCTTCAGTAATAAATTGGTTGACAAGAATGAGTGGATTAATAATAGGGAAAGTTATAATAATAGCAACCGTGATAATAATAATAATATTAGTACTGAAGCTTACAATAACATGTATAAAGAGAAGAAGAAGACAGAATAAAATAGAAAAAGAAAACATGATAAACAAGGAGAGAGAGAGAGAAATGGGTGAAATAGAGTTAGAAGAAATAAAAGAGAACATGTACAAGAAAACGAAGAGAAAAGTTGAAAGGGATACAGTTGTGTAAACTAACAAAAGCAAACGGATAAAAGATATATGCTGTCTGAGAAAATTGTATAACTTGGGTTTTGTGGTGATATTAAAAATCACCAAAGGGGGGAGTTGATGGAGCAGGGTAAATGAAAATTTTTTAACCTCCTAATAATTTTCGTAAAATAATTAATAAACATGTTCGTTTAAGTAAATAACCAACAATGTATGTTACATGTGAAGGGTTAAAGGTAACACGCTATTCCGTGTGCAAAATAATCAACTTATAATTGTTTACGTGTCTAACATAACATAATATTTGCGTACTAATTAAATAATAAATGCATGATCCGTGCTTTTAAATAAAACGTGTAGTTGCAAAATAAAGCGATGGTAAGTAAAGGACAGCTTTATATGTTGCTTTTCGCTAGGTAATACCTAATTGGGGTACGTAGAAAGACGGGAGGGAAACGAAAGGGTTTATATTTCTTTGATTTAACAATATTTTGTTTATCTTTGAAAATAGTGCGCTTAGGCCTGTCGAGCAGAAATATAAAATGGCCGCCAGATGCTAGAGTACGCATGAGCAGGAAACCATGTGATAGAGGAGAGAGGCTGTGGAAAGGGATGATCACGTGCTGGTGCTGAGAGGCTAAGATGGAAGTATGGTCAAGGCTATTGTGACCTTTCTGAGCAGATGTGTGCCAAGATGATCAGCAAGAAGCGTGAGAAGTCCAACTGAATCAATGGACGGAACTGTTGAATCTAAATTGTAGCAGAAAAAGATACAAATTGGACTGATCGAAACGGATGAGCAATGACATAAACTGTGGGAAACGATGCAAACATGGACATTCCACAAGGAACTGGTTAAGACCAGGAAGTTTGATTAAAATGTATATGGGCCTGAGTTTTGACCAATGAGAAAGAATCACGCCATGAAGATGCAACATTTTTATTCTGTAAGCTAGAATTAGGGTATAAGAAGACCTACTCTTGGTGGGAGGAGTGAGTTGAGGGAGATGCTGGAGAGTTGCTGGAGAGTTAGATGCTGGAGAAGTTGCGGTTGCTGATGCTGACGAGCTGATGCTGCTGCTACTATTTTTATTTTCCAGTTGAGTATAAGATGCTGCTTTAGGAGAATTTTTCCGGATAGATTTTTCATTTAGAACTATTAGAGTTTTTCCAAGACAGATAGATTGATCTTTTAGAGTTCTAATATGATAACCTTATTTTTCCGTCTAATAGATATGTATTGCAATTTCAATTTATTCTTATATTGATGATAAATGTAATGATCTGAATAATAAGCTTAACCTCATTTCTTGCATCAAAACTTTATATAAATTTTATTATTCTTTAAACAAATGACTCAGTGATTCTTTAGCTCAATGATTAAAATGAAATGTTAAAGAGTTTATTGTGATTGAGCTGGTCTTAATCACCATCAACTGATTCCTACTAGTTGGTCCATCGACCAATGAGCGGAATACCTTAAAGTAAATGAGAAACATTATGTCATGTTAAAAGAGGTATCCCGTCTCCTTCCAGTGGATCGTTTTTTCCCTAGGTTATTGACGGAGGAAATCCAGGGAATAAATGAGTAAGTGAATGTATATGCGGTGTTATGGGCCCCACCGTCATATGGATATAGTGTGTGTGTTGAAGGAGTAATTGCACCTGGATGACCGAAGTATATAGGAGAATAATTTTTATTGTTAGCGCTGGATCACTTGTTTTCTTTTCCCTTGAGAGAGCTGAATGATGCCTGTTGCATAGAATAGAGTAAAACTGTGTCTGAAACCCTTGCACTGTCTGGAGTACCCTGATGTCTGTTATTGTTTCCTCCTGTTTTTTGTGTGTGAAGCATAGCTAAGCTGCCTAATGTATATAAGGATTTAAATGGGGGTTGAAACCTCTAAAGAAATGTTCTCTGCCTTGCCCTCTTGACTTTAGAGTCCGGAAACCCGTCACAGTTCCTGCAGTCGTTCTTACCTTCTCCCCCCGGTCTTGTGTGGAGGTGCGATACTTGGAACTGCTTGACTGTGCACACCTTCAGAAGAGGAAGAGGCTTGTGGTGTGCAAGAAGTGTTGGCACTGCCTGGAATAATAAAGCCAAAAAAGAATACATATTCCATAGAGTCATAGAACTCTCTTAAGACATATAAATGGTGTGCGGCCATCATCAACTCCTACAGGGCCTTTCACAACGGTAGCTTACATTTGTGAATAATTTACATGTGTAATTTACTCTTACACTTTTAATTATCTACTACTTTGGGCTATTCACAAAATCTGAGTCAAAAGTATAGACTTACAAGTCTCCACCCCCTAAGTTTAGGGGGTGGAGTTACAATAATCATAATTTAGGGCTTTATAGTTACTACATGTAAATTGCAACCATATTTTACGTCTGGCATGACCGCTGTACTCAGGGCGGAGACTCCGCATTGTAGTGAATAGGAGACTCCGCATGCGGGGTGGTATCTCCCCACATGTAGCAGACACCTCTCGCTTAGTAATGTATAGGAGACCTCCAAATGGCAGTGAATAGAAAACGATACACACCTGAAAGAAATCAGACTCATGTGATACATATTCCCTTACAGTGAATTAAATACCTCCCACACCATAAGATCTGTTTTTGCCTTTTCAGCTTTTGGGTACTGCAGCCACCACTGTGTTTTGTGGCATGAAAGATGCTCTCTGTGTTGAAAATGAAGAGAAATTACACTGAGGAGGAGACTGCCCTTGTAGTAAAATATGTGGTTACATACTATGAGCAACTACATGGGCTGCCTCCATTCTCCGTTAATGAAACCCAGAAGGCTGCCTTAGGGCAGGAGGTCACAGATTCTGTGAACGCATAGAGGAGGTATACACCGTTGTGGACATTAAGAAAAAATGGCTAGATGAGAGGAGGTGGGTGAAGAAGTTCTCCAAAGTTCAGATGCTGAAGCTCTTCCTGGAAGGTCAACTGGAGCCAATCTCCATCTCACCCCTCCTCAAGAAGGACGCCCTCTCCACAAATTAGCCCACCTGCTATATGGACTGCCACTTCAGGACAACACTAATGTGGTGCCAGGGAAAATCACAAGCCTCCTCTCCCCCAACTCTCCGTAGATGCCAAGTTTCCCAAGTCCATGCATCATAAGGGAAAACAGCCCAGCTTTTTTCTTTGAATTCTGGGACTAATAATCCTGCTTTTATACTGGATTAAATAAGAACACAAGTCCCAGAATTCTAAGAAAAAATACAGGATTGGCCTAGCTTGTCACTCATGAACCTGTGAAACATGACATCTATCACTCTAAGGGGCCGATTCTGATGCGGGTTGGAAAAGCTTCCCGACCGAATCGGTTGGGAAATGGTGTCCGACCCACTCGGATCGGGAAAGTCCGACCGGCGGAGTAGGATGCATCCGGATGCTTCCAGATACGATTTGGTTGAACTCCCATTGACTTCAATGGGAACATTTGTTCCTAACCGCATCAGAATTGGGCCCTCGGTCGGGAAGCTTTTCCAACCCGCATCAGAATCGGGCCCCAAGTCTCTACAAAACCAAATCTACAATCACTCATCTATATTTGTCCTTCACCCATACCTCCATTGTTAGTCGCACATCACACATATACCACTCATAAACACCCTGTAGCACAAGCCCTAAAAATGTGTACATGTTGTGTTACTATTGATTTTACTACTCTTTCATACAGCCAGATTGGCTGCTTCTACTGAGGCAGAAGTAATTTGAACTGCAGCAGGGCAACACAAAGGGCAGCCTTGCAATGCAAGCCACCTACACAGACAGGTATGTCCCTGTGCTAACACGCTAACACACTAAAGATGACTGTTCTCACTTGTTTTTTTAACCAAAACATAAATATCAATCTGTGTTTTGCCATGTCTTTTAATTGTACCCAAATCTAACCTTGTCATATGTACTGGTGCACTAGTATATACTACTAGTTTTATTTTTCCCCTTGAAGGCAGCATGTTGTCCAATCCACCACCTGCCACACCATTGACTTCTGCTCCTAGCAGTGCTACAGCACCTGGACTGGCACCACATAGCAGGCAAATTGTACATACTGGTAAGTTCAACAACTTCCCTTTAGTCAAATGATCTAATCTCTTTATTACTGACAGGGAGCTGTCTCTCCGGTTATTACTATATATAACTCCTCAGCTGTAGCATCAGCAATATATGGTGCCGAGATCTGGGGCTATGCTGATGCTGAGAGCCTTACAAAAATAGAAAATAGGTTAATCAAACATTTTTTAAACTTCCCTTAAGCTCTCTCACCACACCGCTACGATTAGACTTGGCTCTCAATCCTATTAATCTAATAGTCGTTTTAAAACCCCTTTTATTTTGGGTCAGATTATGGTCCACTAATGAATTGGCAGCCTGCAGAGAGTGCGTGAAAGATCTTTCTGCTCTCGACACAAATCTAAGAACATCAAAGGATTAACATATAGAATTGGAATGAGTGAATTATGGACTGCCCCGGGATCAATAGTTAAAGATGTTCAAAAAATAAAACTGTCTTACTGGGAAGCAGTCCTACTCCAAACTTGGGAAACCCACCTGACTAACTCTGTCAAAGGTAAATTCCTGAACCACAAAAGTACGCCCAGGTTTGAACCTTATCTGAACAGAATGCACCCACATCAGCTAAAACGCTTGTATGTACAATATAGGTGTGGGGTACTGCCCTTGAGATCACACACTAACAAATGGGCCAATGTTAGATGCCAGGTGGATTGTTGTCCAAATTGCCCAAGCACAGTGGAAACGGAGTCCCATTTTATGCTATTTTGTCCCGCATACATTAATGTTCGAAAAAAATGGCTGGTTGCCTGTATGTAACAACATGGGTGTGAGACATTATTGGGAAGCAGAGAGACTCTATATAAGTGACAGTAGAGAACCCTTAGCCTTCGCAGTTTCTAAGTACTTGTATATTGCCTGGGCATTAAGGAAAAAGGCAATTTGTAAATTCGAATCTTGATAGAGAATTGCTTTGATGAATTGTTGCACATACATACTCTGCTTATTTATACCTCTTGTACAGCCCCTATGTTAGCTATTTTGCACATTTTCATTGTCCCTGTTCGCACCATGCTCAATATGTAAGCATATTGTTTTGCATAAGATTATTGACATACGAATTGGACCCAGAAATTTGGCACTGTAATGGTAGATATGTTAGACTTTGTTTTAACTTGCAGAATATCAATGTTTGTGCTTCTCAACATAAGTAGTAAAACCATATATCTAGTATCTTCTTGTTTGATTTATAATGACTTACTCCTCTATGTATGTCTCTGTTTCCTGTCAGCTTTTGTCATACAACAACCCCTGATGTCAAACTTGAAAATATCCTCAAATAGGACATCAGGGGACATACTGGCAGCAGCAATTAGGCCCTCTACCGTCTTCTGTCAAATAAGTCTAGGACACAGATGAGCTGCGGAGAACCACCAGCATTGCAGCTGGTTGTGAAGCCAATAACTGTATAAGCATTAGATTAAACTGTACACTTGTAGGCACTCACCCTGTGAACCGATGGGTGTGGTAAATTAATGAGTTAAAATGGGGTCGTCTGGCCTTGACAAAAATGCCACAAATTCTCTTGAATGAAACATGCTGGCCATTTGTAGCATACTTGTCAGAAAGTATCATCCTTTCTGTTTTTAATCATAGGCCCAGAGACTGCAAAAATGAAGCTATAATAGCCCCGAAGACACATTTCTAGTTTGCCTGTCATGAGACTGACTGAGTAAACAAAGACACTCTAGACCGAGTGTCTAACACATAAAACTGTTGGGACAGAATCAGGAACACATTAACACATTATGGTTCTCCGTCGTAGGATACTTCACACAGTCATCTATTCCTGCACACTTAGGAGTACGCTGATGATGAGAAGCCCAGGCTGCTGGAATTGCTATCCAGTAGCCCCAAGATGGTTGCTTACATGTGGTGTCTCCTACTTTTTGCAACATTCATTGCTGTTTGGTTCAAGATTAGTAACACCCCCATAAACCAGGCTGAGGCTGGTTGTAGACACACTCAAAATTTGTTTAGCACATAATGGGATATAACTCGTAATGCAGAATGCTGGGTGCTGGGAAAGGAGTTTTTTCTTGTTATTCTGTTGATATTCAGATAAGTCTGGGAACCTGTGATCATAACATCTACATCTCATCATTAGTTCTTTCAATACTCTTTTTGCTCTTTTTTGTAAGTATGTCAAATGTTTAATTAAGATTTATTTCATGGTGGTGTATAAGCCTCTTTTTGTCTCTCTAATATATCTGCATTTGTGGTCATGATATTGATTGACAATATCAATTGAACCAACATCTTAAGTCTATAGCTGCTGGATCTGAACATACTTTGGAAACATCAACTACAAGGACCCAGGTTCACCGGCTGACCTCATGTGTGATCTCCCAAAAGTCATTCATGTTGCCAGAGCTGGTAACTTCATATCAGTATTTTGTTGAGATATAATAATCTCATCTATGGATCAACCCATGACAGCACATGCTGCCTCACATGGTATTAATGTTATTCTTTACTTGCAGAACAATGTTTATTAAAATACTGTGTTGACAAGTTGATATAAAACTGGATTTCATCTGCTGAAATCGTCTTCTTCAAAGTACATTGAGGGACATTGAGCCGTACGATGATGCTGAAACATCTACAAATGGCGATGGTGGGCAGTTTAAGGACAGGATCCGATCCTCCTCCAAGCTGCAATATCTGCAGCCAGACATGCATTAAGGCTGAGGGTAGTTTTCAATGATTCCCTCTTCTGTGATGATGGTCAATTTACGTTCAGAGAATAGGGCGACCTTGTCATCATGTCTCTCAGACATGTTGGTGGTAAGATTTCTCAAAGGAGCAGCAGGATGAAGGAGGATGATGCTTGGAAGAGAGGATTACTCAGAATAATAACAAAATGGACGACTACCCCTTCCTGTATGTAATTTCCTGTTTGTTGTGGTAGGTGGAGATCTCTGTCTCGAGTGCAGAGTCTCCACCCCATGTCCGGAGGAGAACCTCCACACATTGGGCAGACGCTCCGCCTGCGGGAGGGAGACACCCAAGATGTACTACAAGATCTCAAAAAGCGATACAGCAACATAATCAGTCACGGATGGTTTGTGTACCTAATATATGTGTGTTAAGTTAAGATTTAGTATGTTTGTCCTAAAACATGAGTAAAGTATGCGAGATATGGGGGTTGTGTGTTGGCATTGATAAGTGTTACAACGTTTGAGAAATTGAACAGACAACCTTTTTTAAATTTGAGCATAGCATATTAGTTGGCAACATGGGAAGTAAACAGAGTTGTCTCAGGATGGTATTTATGGACACTGTGCTTGTCGTCCACCATTCATCATTGACAAGAGACTTTCCAACCCTACAAATGCAGTAACCAAACTAGCAACTCAAGAGAAAAATGAGTTGACCAGCTGATCCCATATCTGCAGACCATGATCTCTGTTCTGTACCCCATCCCATTGACTAGCATGTGGGCATAGATTAGGGTCAAGATCTGTCTATAAGCCTCATCGTATGATGATGTTGTGCTACACACAACAGACCACAACAATCTTGCACAAAATTTCTGGCGAGTACACCAGCACCCCACCTTATGGTCAAGCCATCTCAATCATGATTTGAGGACTCCGGAAGTGTTTTCAAAAATGGCTCTTGTACGTATACGTGCCCAATTGTATCACTGCTAAGATACTGTGATTAGATGTCTGTATGCCGTGAGGAGATGGGGACACAGAGCATACCAGGCATCACCTGCAAAAAAGATTAAACATTTTTTAACAGAGGCCTCTATTCTATTTGTACTACATCATGCCTACCTACATGCAGCCTGTGTCAGGGTAATGTGTATGTATTGTACTGTAGTGAGTATTGATTAGGTTTGAGATGCCACCCGAGCAACAAATGTAGGCCCAGTGTGAGTTGTTGTTACTTACCAAAAAGCCATATGTAACAAAAATACCCAGCTATCAAATGGCATTCAAGAGGTGACTGTCGGAAAATGCAGCTGTCATGTGTGATGCCAGGAAAGGCAGTTTACACATCAGTGAAGCAGCTCCTGGTATCACAGACAGCTTGCACGTTCATGGAGTGCCAGCGGGGACTGTTCTTGAAAAGGAGTGCTGTGCAGTGAAGTGACTAAAGTGCTGTGCAGGTGTAGTCAATGGCACCTAGCACACGAGGGAAGCAGGCAATGGCATAAAATTCCCTTGCTACCCTCTGCCTTTCCGCCAATGATGGAGGCATGGCTATACACTGGTGCACCTTTCTATATGAGTAGTAAGTATTCCTACTTAGTATTTATTTAAAAAATATATATTTTAATTTATTTTTTGTAATTTTTTCCAATTAGTCAAACTTGATCAATCTCAGCTAAAAGGCTGTAACAAAGATTACAATTTTACACAATAAAATACCTTAAGAATATCAGATAAGACTAAATAGTAGTATTCACTTAAAGGTAGCAAATGCATTGCATTCTCAGAGAAAAGTTTAAGTATGAAAACGTTACAGGCTACAAATTCCCATGACTGCTCCATCGTTATGCTAGGCTACTTTTCGGGGCGGCATTAAGGTTAGAGTGTTACATTCTATTCGTATCTATGGCTTCTTTCTTGTGCCTGTAGATCTCCAAGCTGCCCAGCTATAAGAAGCTGCAGCAAAGTATATTAACTGTGCATCAGACCTGTAGCAGAGGGCCAAGGCATCTATGTGTTGTTAAACTCCATGGGGCAGATTTACAAGCCCCCTGCGCCACCAGTACGTCACTTTTCGTGACGTACTGGTGGCGCAGGGGGCTGCTCCATATTTACAAGGAGAGGAAAAGCCACCCTGCGTGACTTTTCCTCTCCTTGTAAATACGGCCCCTTCACACGCAGCACTTTGCGGTGAAGGGGCGTTGCATGGGTGTTGCTGTGGGTGTTCCCACGCAACACTCATGGAACAAGACACATCTCCAGAATTACGAGAAATCGTAACTCTGGAGATGCATCTGAAAGCTACGCCACCCTAGAGGTGGCGTAGCGAGGCGCACCGAGGAGAAATTTTTTCATTTCTCCTCGTTTTTTCCTCTTTCTAGTGTGCTGCATTCTGCAGCACGCATTGAAAGAGGAAAATGGTTGTAGTGACTGTTTTTGTGCAGGAAGGGGAACCTTCCTGCACAAAAACAATCTCCCCACGACGCAGGCATCCTTGCACCATGGTGCAAGGGTGCCTGCGCCGGCGCATGGCTGCAGTTTGTGCGCCAGCGCAGGGGGAAGCACAAGGATGCGACATATTCTTGTAAATATGTTGCATCCCTGTGCTTCAAAACTAACGCAGCTTGCGCAGCAAAATGACTTGCTGTACCCCGCTGCGTTAGTTCAACGTAAATCTGCCCCCTTATTTCCTAAAGTGTAATATCAGCCACTTCTTACTAGAGGCCATTGTTATGGAGCAGAAAATTATAACATGTAAGACACTATCTCTACCACCAAAGACACAGTCACAGTAGCCCTTAAGATATATTTCTAGGCAGTGTCTGGTACCGCGAGCTTAAGGATAGATTTTCTTTAAATATGGGTCGAAGTCAAAGGATTAAAAAAAATTTGGATATCTGATCATCAGAGATCCATGCTCGGCCACTTGTAAGAGCTTAAAATATTTAGCCATCCAATAGCTATTAGAGAAAATAAAAATACGTATCAGATAAGATAAAAACTATCCATTAGACAACTCTTCTTTTGTCATATTTTATACCGAGGGCATACATGGAGTTTCTGATCTCAATTTATTGCACACTGTTTTGCTCAATTCTTAAGATTTTGGTATGCTGCAGAGGGAACAGATCAAATAAATGTTCTTCAGCTTCATACAGCACACTTCATATTAGTGGGCATGGATCGTATCAGTGGCGTAACAAGAGGGGAGCGGGGGCCGTTCTGCACCAGACGGCATGAGTTTTTGGGGCAGTGGCCCCCTCCCGCCCCCTGCTCTTACCTGCGGCCTTCGCGGGTCACGCAGGAATCACCAGCAACCCCCTTCTGACCTACGACCATCGCGGGTCGTGCAGGAATCGTGACCCCCCCCTCTTACCGGTGGCCGTGCAGCAAAAACAGTTACCGCCGTGGGCGGCATAAGGTCTAGCTACGTCACTGGATCGTATTGCTTTTGCACAAATCTGGAAGAATGTAATTTAGATTTTCTGGATCTAAAGCACCGTGATAGAAGTCTGGAGAATCAGTATCATTCTCAACATCTGTTAGTTATCCTTTGTTTTTGCTAAACCACCTCTTCCTCTGAGAGTTGTGTGGTTGGGAGCCAAGTACGAATCACTTTCGGAAATCAAATTCCCATACCATGGCTCAGAGATTACACATGGGAGTGGCTGGGCACTAATAAAGTGTGACAAAAAATCACACAGTGGTGTAACTGCATTATGCTTTAATAAATACCATGGCTCAGAGATTACACATGGGAGTGTCTGGGCACTAATAAAGTGTGACAAACTAATGCAAAGTGGTATAACTGCATTATGCTTTCATAAATACCATGCAAACACAAGGAGATGATGGACGGAGTGCTGAAACTTTTCAGACACTCACCCCCAGTCACAGATCTGGGTTGAATCCATCATCGTTCTTTAGCTCACTCTGCCACACCAGTTCAGACCCAGCTATATGCAAATCAGTCTTGACCCTGTGCCTCATGGGAACAGTCCAGCCCGAACTGCCAAGCCAGGTCTTACCTGGACAGGAAACAAGCATCCTGGGACAGGTTTCGGGGTAACACCCCTCATCAGCCAGGCTAGCATGAATCCAGTGCCAAAGTGAGCAAGGGACCCACGTCTGGGCATACCCTGCCAACTTAGGGCGAACAAAGCAAACACAAGGAGATGATGGACGGAGAGCTGAAACTTTTCAGACACTCACCCCCAGTCACAGATCTGGGTTGAATCCATCATTGTTCTTTAGCTCACTTTGCCACCCCATTTCAGACCCAGCTATATGCAAATCAGTCTGGACCCTGTGACTCATGGGAACTGTCCAGCCCGAACTGCCAAGCCAGGTCTTCTCTGGACCGGAAACAAGCATCCTGGGACCGGTTTCGGGGTAACACCCTATTCAGCCAGGCTAGCTTGAATCGATGGATTTAGGCCCAGATCTCTGTACTGGGGTGAATGTATGACATTGTTCTGCATTCTGTCCTTTAATTTTCTTTATGCATTTGTCACCCCTAGTGGGACGGGAATGCACAGACGTGGCTCCCGTGCTCTCCATGCCACTGGAATCAAGCTAGCCTGGCTGATGAGGGGTTAAACTCCGAAACCGGTCCTAGGATGCTTGTTTCCAGTCAAGGTAGAACTTGGCCTGGCAGGTCCGGCTGAACTGTGCCCATTGGGCGCAGGATCAAGACTGATTTGCATATGTCTGGGTTCAAACTGGAATGTTATGGGGAGTCAAAAAACGATGGATTTAGGCCCAGATCTCTGTACTGGGGTGAATGTATGACATTGTTCTGCATTCTGTCCATCAATTGTTCTTTTTGCATTTGTCACCCCAAGTGGGACGGGTATGCCCAGACATGGGTCCCGTGCTCTCCATGCCACTGGAATCAAGCTATCTTGGCTGATGAGGGGTGGAACCGCGAAACCAGTCCTAGGATGCTTGTTTCCAGTCCAGGGAGAACCTGGCCTGCCAATTCGGGCTGGACTGTTCCCATTGGGCGCAGGGTCAAGACTGATTTGTATATGGCTGGGTTCAAACTGGAATGCCATGGGGAGCATAAAAACGATGGATTTAGGCCCAGATCTCTGTACTGGGGTGAATGTATGCAGGGCCGGACTGGGAACTGAAACTGGCCCTGGCAAACAGCTCAGCCGGCCCCCCTGGAGGGGAGGGGGAGAGTGCGGCAGGGCTGTTTGTTAGGGCCGGTTTCGGCCAATTTTATTACAGGGTGCAGAAATTGCTGGCCCCCGGTAACCCAAACGGCCCCCAGGGGCCCAAAACCGGCCCCCACCATGGCGGCCCACCGGGGAAATGCCCGGTGCCCGATACGGCCAGTCCGGCCCTGAATGTATGACATTGTTCTGCATTCTGTCCATCAATTGTTCTTTTTGCATTTGTCATCCCGAGTGGGACGGGTATGCCCAGACGTAGGTCCTGTGCTCTCCATGCCACTGGAATCAAGCTATCCTGGCTGATGAGGGGTGAAACCCCAAAACCTGTACTAGGATGCTTGTTTCCAGTCCAGGGAGAACCTGGCCTGGCAGTTTGGGCTGGACTGTTCCCATTGGGCGCAGGGTCAAGATTGATTTGCATATGGCTGGGATCAAACTGGAATGGCATGGGGAGCAAACAAACGATGGATTTAGGCCTGGATCTCTGTACTGGGGGTGAATGTATGGCATTGTTCTGCATTCTGTCCATCAATTGTTCTTTTTGTGTTTGTCACCCCGAGTGGGACGGGTATGCCCAGACGTGGGTCCCGTGCTCTCCATGCTACTGGAATCAAGTTATCCTGGCTGATGAGGGGTGGAACCCTGAAACCGGTCCTAGGATGCTTGTTTCCAGTCCAGGGAGAACCTGGCCTGGCAGTTCGGGCTCCACTGTTCCCATTGGGCGTAGGGTAAAGACTGATTTGCATATGGCTGGGTTGAAACTGGAATGGCATGGGGAGCAAAAAAACTATGGATTTAGGCCGAGTTCTCTGTACTGGGGTGAATGTATGACATTGTTCTGCATTCTGTCCATCAATTGTTCTTTTTGCATTTGTCACCCCGAGTGGGACGGGTATGCCCAGACGTGGGTCCCGTGCTCTCCATGCCACTGGAATCAAGCTATCTTGGCTGATGAGGGGTGAAACCCTGAAACCGGTCCTAGGATGCTTGTTTCCAGTCCAGGGAGAACCTGGCCTGGCAGTTCGGGCTGCACTGTTCCCATTGGGCGCAGGGTAAAGAGTGATTTGCATATGGCTGGGTTCAAACTGGAATGGCATGGGGTGCACAAAAACTATGGATTTAGGCCCAGATCGCTGTACTGGGGTAAATTGATGACATTGTTCTGCATTCTGTCCATCAATTGTTCTTTTTGCATTTGTCACCCCGAGTGGGACGGGTATGCTCAGACGTGGGTCCTGTGCTCTCCATGCCACTGGAGTCAAGCTATCCTGGCTGATAAGGGGTGAAACGCCGAAACCGGTCCTAGGATGCTTGTTTCCAGTCCAGGGAGAACCTGGCCTGGCAGTTCGGGCTGAACTGTTCCTATTGGGTGCAGGGTCAACACTGATTTGCATATGGCTGGGTTCAAACTGGAATGGCATGGGGCGCAACAAAAAAGGATGGATTTAGGCCCAGATCTCTGTACTGGGGTGAATGTATGACATTGTTCTGCATTCTGTCCATCAATTGTTCTTTTTGCATAGTTTCTTTTAGATCACCTTTAATTCTTCCCCTCTTCAGGCGTTTTGATTCTATCTTCAAATTAAATCAAGTTCAAATGTTTTTTAAAGACCTCTGCCTGAACAAGAACACCTGTGGATTCTGCTTAATCCTTTCTTCCAGTCAATCTCACAGCGCATAATTTTCATCTTTACCAATCTGGTTACCAATCAGAACATGGAATTGTAATTTTCTAACATATGAGCCAACCTTCCCTGAAACAGGCGGGAGACTTCAGAATACCGATGCAATCTCCCGTTTCCTAACGGAGGCCCTAAAAAGTCTGATCCTCTCTGAATAGTTGAAAAATTGAAGCCAGGCACAAAGAAAGTTATCTTTTGACTAGTTTGCCAGGATGCCAACTGTGTCATAGCTAGGACCAGCCTATGCAGCTCTTCACCAAAGCTTGGCATTCAGCATGTTTGCATACTGACCCCTAACTCTTGAACAATGCCAAGCAACATTAAAAACAGGGCTTCTGTGGTGAATGTGAAGGGGCAAAGAGCAGTCAGACAGGCAGCAAACACTGAGCAGAGACTACAGAGAGAAGAGTCAGTCGACAGGATATCCCTTCACAGCCCCAATGTCACAGACACAAGCAGAAACTGTGATCAGGCCAAGAGTAGCAAAGTGTAGCTAGGCAGGCTTGCGAGACATCAAGCGTCCGTATCCGGTCGTCTTCCCTGTTATTCCAGATGCTTGGGACCCGTTCCCTGTTTCTCATGCAGCAGCAGGGTTGGACTGGCTGAAAGGGGAGTCTGGCAGTGCCAGAAGGGCTGGTCTGACAGGTCGGTGTGTCAGGTGTTTATGGGTCTGTTTTATGGTCTTAAGGACCTGTTTTTACAGTTGACTTCCCTGATATTACCACAAACATTGCTTGCGGCAAGCACAAACGCGTGCAGTCTTCCATACCTTGCAAAACACAAATACAGCATTCAAAACTGCCTCGATTTGCATATGTGTGACACTTCTTTTTTTTTTTAGCTATCTGATGCGATAACGGGGAGCAGTTTCAGTTTGGTGTCCAGACCTATTTTCCGCCGAAATCATACTCTATGCACGGCCCCAGAAGGACGAGAGACTGACGTTGTATATGTCCATGTTTATGTAACGCTGTCACACTGTTTTTTTTTTCTTTTAACAGCGCTGAGAGACTGCATCATATATTTTGGGTGAAGAAAAATGTAGCTCACAGCGTGACCTACTATTGCAGATCCATAAATCTTGAGTGTAAAACAAGCCAGGATACAAAATCTGACAAACTAAAATAAAGCAGGCCTGCTTTCATCTCCTCACGGTACATTTTCACACAGAGATGAAAACAGGCCTGCGTTATTTTACCTCAGAGGCATTGGCGGGAACCAGAGAACGCCATACTACAGGAGAATAAACCATCGTTTCCGAGCAGGGTGAAAATAACATGAGCCGACAAGGTCTGGCGCTGCCCCGTAGCTTGATTGGTGCTGCAGGCCTGAGGGACCCAATGACCCTGAATATTACTGTAATTCACAGTTCAAACAGGGTCAGAGGGCCCAGGGCCCATGACTCTGGTAACGCAACTGGAAGGGGGCTGAACGCAGTTCCTTTGGGAGTAAAAGTGTACACTCAAGGCAGCTACTCCTTTACCAAAGTAATGCCCCTAACCCGTGCCTGGGAGATGGTACATTCCAGCAGTGCTGTAATACCAAATGATGCGGCCGTCTGCTGAATGCAATTAGGGGCCCCTGGATCTCCCATATCTTATTCATTGGCTGAATGGGGCCCACGAAGGGATGGGGACTCCCTGAATAGGTGCTCCCTCCCACCCCACCGCAGGGGCTTCAGGGACCTGTGTTACGCTGCTGCTCCCTAGTATACCTCTCAGCTTCATCCTCCGCCACAGCTATAAAAATACATTTAATCCACCCAGTCGGAGCCGCCAGTTCACTGAAAGGAGACAGTAGATTGGCACTGACTACTACAGACACACACCAAATGGCTGTAAACGGAGACACACTCATTACCCCTACCCTCCCGCAGGGCCAAAAGAAAGCTCAGACTTTGCACTTCTCGCAAGTGTTGAATTGTGCCTCGCGCCTTGTGGCTGAATCTGTATTCGGCTTATTTTCTGTGGCCTGTGACGCTGCCTCCCTTTGCAGCAAGTCCCTTTTCTTATTCTGAACGGCCGTATGGGTGTGATTTCCTTCTGACAAATACAGAGCATTTCGAGCAGACATGCGCGTGCCAGCTGGTCTGAAACAACATAAGACAGGAGTGACGTAGTTTTCATTGGTGCAGCAGGTGCAGTGTCACCAGGACCCAGATGCCCGAGGGGCCCAGTGAACACTGATTATTGTTGTATTTCACAATTCAGAGGCCAGGATTCCATCTCCTTCTTGCAGGAGGGCCTATGACACAATGGCTACGCCACTGTAAGACAGCTCTGGTGTGCCCTGTGCATCACTGAAGGAATTTTGAGGGGTTCAAGAACTTGGAAGAAGAGTATAGAGATCACAGGTGGCACTATACACCATGGGTGATTGACATTCTCAGATTGGGACAGAAAATAGGCCCAGGCACCAAAATAAAAGTACACACCATTAGTGAACCAGCTAGAAAAGTGGCTTGTGTTTTCAAACTGGGGCAGTTTTGAACTTGTAAATACATGCTGCATGGGTGTTTTGCAAGGTATGGGAGACTGCGTGCAATTGTGCTTGCTGAAGGCAATGTTTGTGCTAGTGGCAGAGAAATTAACAGTAAAAACCGACCAACAAGCCCATAAAACAGGTTGACAAACAGCCAGGAAGCCATACCTCGCACTGACCTGTGAGACCAGGTTTTCTGGCATTGCCAGATTGCCCTAAAGGCCAGTCCAATCCTGGTGACTGGTATGGAGGCTTCTACGTGCAGTGCACACCCACACTAGAGAGGGTCTCCAAACCATGCACAGGCTGAAGACTTTGTAATGCAACAAGTGCTTGTGGGTGGACCTTAGGATAATTTACACGCCACTTTGAGGGAACTGGTCCGCACTTGCACTGATGATGATCTGGACAAAAAAGGTGCAGATTATACCAGGATGCACATCATCTGGTCTTAGAAGGCTAATATTACGGAAATCATTATGAATCTAGAGGCCATTCTCAACCTCTGCTTGTCACACCATTGCCTCACATATGGGCTACGAAGACAGAGGTATGAAGAGGGGGTGCTGTTTTCTGTTTGTCAGGCAACAACAGAAACTTATGAGTTGAAATATCCAGGTCAAATATTTGATCCAAGAGCCCCAGATTTTAGTATGTTTGAGTGGGTATCTCTTACTACACATACTGAATCTGTAGTATGGCACATCAATCCATGCCCCGTGCACACACCCATTGGTGCTGTCGGTGACAGCCAACACTTGGCTATATCTCTCCTGGGTATAAGACATGCCAAACCTATTAGTGTTCTCTTATGTCTGGGGTTTCATTCATCCATTTTTCCCATTAGCATCAGTTTCGGTCAGAAGGTCACTGGCAGGTGTTATATGTGCCAGGAGTCGTCTGATGGAGGTCCAGTATCTTTGTACCAGCGCGCATGACCAAGTCGCATGAAAGAAACTCCCCTTTTCTGTTTGGCATCCCAAGCATAGCTGGGAGGGGAGTCTGTCCATCCTCTATAGCCTTTCTGGTGTGCAGTGTAGTCTGTGCATATATTTAAATAGGATGTGTCTAAGAGTGGCAGAGATTGCCACTGTTTGGGCCACCATTTTTGTTTCTCGCCAAGCATCCTCATCCAGCATTCCTACACCTGCCTACCATGCTGATTGGAGAGCTGCAATTCTATCTGGGCCACTATTAATTAGGATGTGGTATACCTGTAAAATATCCTTCCCGCCTTCAATGGGATCCATAGTAATCTTGGCTTTTAATGGGTTCTATAGAGTGACCATTTCCGTCATCTTTACGTTGCAGGATAGTGCATGCCTCAGCAGGAAATATTTGCAAAATTGTGAATTATGTTACTTGAATTCCTGAACTAGTGCGGAGAAGAATTTCATATGGCCTACATTCCACACATCTCCAACCCTGGAAATGTCAGTAGTGTCCCATCTCGTAAACCACCTGAGGATATTGTCCCGTTTTATCAAATTCCCGTTTTATCTGTTATTTGCCTATTCCAGCTCACCCATTTCTGTGTTCTCCTTCAGCATCAAACACAACTCTCTTGACCGGTGACAGACGACTGCATATGTGACGTTTTCTATATATGGTATCCATGAGCTCTGTCCTTTCTAACACAGTGCCTGGGTTGTCCTTCCTCCCAAAACTCCAATTGTTTAGAACTGATAACTGACCAGCTGTAACGAGGTGGGCCCGTCGGGGGTACAAAACGTGGACATTATAGAATGGTGGACCGTAAGTCCCGCCTCTCCACCTCTTATTTCTTCCCGGCAGGACTCCTGGACTACAGGTCCCAGAATTCCTTCCGTCCTGGAGGATTCCATGGATGATGACGAGACGGGATGGGGGCTCCTGCAGAACGTAACTCCGCCCCATGACATCACACTCCCTGAACCCATAAGGACGCAGGAGACCCGGAAGAAGGTGTGTGCTAACACCGGCGACAGGACGGAGACGGTGTTGAAAGTGGTTCCAGCCTTGTACAGAGCGAGCGGATTGCTGGGGGAGCAGGCGGAGCGAGAAGCAGAGCCAGCGAGAGTTGGAACGGTGCCAGGAGGCCAACGACCCCTCGGATCGCCCAGCCACGCTCCAGGAGGTGCGTGGCTCTCAGAGGTACGCAAACGCTTCACGGGTTGGTACGGGAGGCGGGATAGCGTACCCCCTTAGACCACGAAACTGCGTGTCCCTTCTCCTTTTATTTCTGTCGTTTCACTTGGTATGCGGTATCACCCTTCACTCGAGCACGTCCAATCAAGTGAGAATAAAACACGAGTGAGTTGGTGTCCTATCACAACCCCTCCCTATCACTGCAAACATAAGGAACCGATCCCTTACCCCAGTATTTCTTTCTTCTATTTTCCTGATACATGGCCACGATATCCCCGAGGACTCGGCGCCAGTTAAGAAGGGAATCAATAAGAGTGGAGCGGAGTCCTGCCCGTACACCCATCCTGGGTCCCTACGTGACCAGAACATTGGCAACAAGAAAGAAACACCTGTCCATACCTATTAAACCCTCTTTATCACACCCTGGTGTCGTCTCTGATCCTTTGCCCACGCAACACCAGCCCAGTTGTAAACCTGAGCGTCTGCCGTTGCCACCTCTCACCCTTTCTACTGTGACAGCAGGCAGGACAATGCTATTTGAGAAAATAGTGCTCAGAGGCTGTAATTAAAGCCTACCGAGCAACAACACACGTAACAGGGGGTGTCGCCATGGGAGGTTCCAAAACGAGACAAGGCGGTACTAAGGAGGGACTACTAAGCCTTTTGACCAATAAACATCCACAGTTTACAGTGGACAATGACACAAGCCAATGAAAAATGTGGGCGGAGAGTGGGTGGAGCTTCAAGTCCCTACCTCAATACAGCATGCCTCACAGAGCAGCGCATGCACTGCCCAGGCTTGACCTAAAAACAACTCTAGGCATTTCATGGGCCCACAGAAACGCAGTAGCTTCTTTTTTATTATATGGAAGAATGGAAGAAATAATCATGGATTTGGAAGGGGTAGTTTTGTATCAAGTATAACTGCCTAGGCAAAGAGACCTTTTTGAATAAGAGATGGGGTTCCCGTAGATATCTACAAACATAACATCGAACTCTGGGCTCCATTATTAACATGTGTGCTAAACGCTGCCAGTGCAAAAGGAATAATTGAAACATGGACCGAATCGATCATGGTACCAATTTTTAAGAAAGGGGACAGACAGGATCCAGCATGCTACCGACCCATCTCTCTATTGGATTCATTAGGGAAGGTAGCGGGTAGAATAATTCTCAATCGCTTACAACAATGGGCAGGGGATAATAATATCCTATCAGATCTGCAGTTTGGATTCAGGGAAGGTTTGAGTACCATTGATCAGGGCCTAAATTTATCCATTGTAATTGAGAAATACACAAAGGCAAAGAAGGGGAAAATCTATTTGGCGTTCGTCGATCTTTCCGCCGCCTTTGATTGTGTATCGCATAAGAAATTATGGAGTATCTTAGAATTAATGGGGGTCGAGGTTTCAATAATTCATTTTCTAAAAGCTCTTTACTCGGACGCAAAAGCTAGAGTGCGTTATGGATCTAATGGAGAGTGTACGGAGCTTTTTCGGTGGAGAGAGGGGTTAGACAGGGCTGTGTCCTGGCACCCTTTCTCTTCACATTATATACCAATGGCTTGGAAAAGGCGATGTTGGAAGGGGGCCAGGATTTTCCCCAGTTGGAAAAACGACCGATTCCCGTGTTATTATACGCGGATGACGCCGTCATAATGGCTAGGACCCCATTGGCTCTACAAAGAGCACTTAATTCTTATAAGGACTTTATGGAAAATCTGGATCTTAAAATTAATGTTTCTAAAACCTATCTGATGAATTGTGGAAAGGGAGGTAAAAAGCAGAAAGATATCTTTTTAAATAATAAGAAATTGATGACAATCCCCACATACCCGTATTTAGGAATTTTATTTGATGATAAAGGCTCATGGCGTCAAGCCATCTCTACTAGAAAACTTTTGTTCATGAGAACTACAATAGCACTTGTTAAGTTTGCACAAAAACTGGGCAAGAGGCCCCCAAACGAACTGATAAAAATTTATAAGGCAAAGTGTATAACCTCAGCTATCTATGGGGCAGGGATTTGGGGCTATTGTGAGCTCTCCGAACTACAGAAAGTGGAGAACGCCTTTTTAAGGTATCTTTTAGCAGTCCCGAAAACAACATCTACTTTTATCTGCCACACGGAACTTGGTTTGCCATTCATTTCGGATATTATAAAGATGCAACCAGTCTTGTTGTGGCACAGGATCTGGACCTCACAAAATCCTTTTTAACCAATGTGTATTACGGGACAGCCTAAACTTGGAACATACTCTAGAGATAAGATGGTTAAGATATATAAAGGATTTTATGAATGACATAGGAGAACCAGAATTTTATACAAATCCCCAGACAATGAGTAAGATCTCAAAAAGTGATTTTAAAAAACGGTGTATGCATCACCTGGAATCAATTAGAGTTACTAGTGAGGCTGTAAAAATAACCGTCCAACTGAATCAACAGATATGTATTTCCCCTTCTATCCAGCCATATTTGCTTTTTAGTCCATGTAGCTACGATAGATTTGTACTCATACGATTTAGACTGAGTGTATTTCACCGCATGGTTAGTTTTCCGATGATTAATGATTGGTCATTAACTCTACCAAATTGCCCCTGTGATGGGGTTTCACCGCAATCGACTATACATGTCGTACTATTTTGCAAATTTTATCTGGCATTAAGGAAAAGATGGATTAAACCAATATTAAAAATATGGGGTTTGAGGCAGTGTCGCCCAGCGTTTATTGCTCTTCAGTATTTAGATAACGAGATAGTCACTAATAATATTGCATCATTTCTGAAAAGCATGATCCATTATAGAAAACGAATTGAGATTGGACCTTGCTAGGAATCCTTCTGGTGATATTAATATTCTTGGTTTTAACAAATTATTAATTATATGTAAGGATGTTGTAATGAAATTATGGTATTAAATAGTTAGGATACTAAAGTGAAATAGAAATTAAATTGCTGATGCTAGATGTTTTTAGTCTAAATAGATTTTAGTTAAAGTTTTAAAAAGAAAATTTCTGTGTATAATGTAATCTGGATGTTTTTCTATCTATGGTCTTTTCCTTTTTTTATGATTCATATTAATTTGTATGTAAGCTTTTATGATTTTTTTTTACTAAAAATCGAATAAAGCTTTTTTTGAATTTGAATTTGAATAAGAGATCTGATCCAACAATGGAGAGGTGCAATGAGTCCCATCTTGACAGGTTCACCTTTGTACACTTTAGCTGTTTTTGCTAGTTTCAAATCTAATGTGATCTGTGGGTCATGGGTAAAGTGTATGGTAGAGTATTAGAAACTGTGTTGAGCAATGCATAACCTGGCTGAAAACTTTTAACGGAAGGAGATCACATGAGGGATCATGAAAGTAGGCAGGACAGCTTCCGCTTGAGAATAATTTACCATCCACTTTCAGAAGTCATTAACATGGCAATTATTTGCAAACGCAGTTGATATCATTACGCATTGATATATTGCCCAGGAAATCAAAAATAAGAGACAAATGCCCATTACATACACTTTTTCCTTTGAAATTGTTTGCAGTTTTATACAGCGCAAACTCGACCCGAAGGTATCAGAGGGCATTACATGAGCACCAGTTACATTACACAAGGACACATTCATTTTTGGTAGGCACGGAGAGTCGGGGGGATTAAGTGACTTCCCAGAATCACAGGATGTTGAGCTGATGTCGAGACTCGAACCTGGTTCCCCAGTTCCAAAGTTGGCAGCTCTGGCCCTTACGCTATATTTGGAGAAGTGCAATTTTCAAATTGGAAAGAAGACTTTTCTGAGTCACAATATGTTTTTGGTACATTGCAAAACTGCATTTTTGACATGCAAAGCATGACATTTTGCAAATCACATTTGCAGCTGTAAAAATACTTAGCACATCGGGCCCTGTATTGCCTTCCTCATGACTGTATGAGACCTATTCAGACCTTTACTTGACAGCATAATATCCAGCGCTCCACTCTGCTCCATATATGCTACTCAGCAGGGCAATTCATGCCATTCCTGATATCCTGCAAGTTCACACTCCTTCTGCACTGATCATTCAATATATAAAAGTCTCAATTCACTGATTGCAGCTTGTTTTCTCTACCAGAGCTCTCCAATTATTGGCGTCTAGACTGCAGCCCATTCTTTAACCAACTCATTTTCTTCCTGTCCTACTCCTAAATTGACATTTTGGCTAGTTTTGCATTTAGAACCTTTCTGTAGGTTCTCCGTATCCATCAAAAAGTAGGTTCCCTAAATAGAATATCGTATGAGATCTAAAATAAATTCTAATTTAAAAGTTGTCTTTGTTTTTATGAATTTACAAGAGCATTCTTTTTACCTTAACCTAATATGAAAGTGCACCCACATTTAATGAGAAAACAAATTTGTTTAACCTAATTAGAAAATGAACTTGTTCTTTATTTTATGTGAAGGTCCTTGTCTTTAAATGTAGGCTCGTTAATTGGTTTACGTCTCATCACAAGCGCCGCCCCCTTTTTCTACACTTCTTAGTTCCTTGTTGTGAAGAAATTTCTGTTCTACTAACATCAATTGTTGGATCTTGCCTATGCAGCGCATGCGCTGTCTCTCGAGACATGCTGCATCTACTGTATGGGTTTTCAGCACATCCATCCGTTCTCTTTCGTTCCTTCATGTGCCTTTCGAAATTCCTTTGTTTTCGTTGGCGAATAGTTTGCATTTGTGCCTCCTTCTGCTGTTTTGGTCATGCCCTGGAGACTGGCCCTGTTACATGGATCACTTCACTATCGGCCATATGTTAGTTTCGGCGCACTACTTTTTCTTTTGCCTTGGCTTGTTTGGCTTTCCGAACGTGCTCAGACGAGGGCTGCAAATCATGTCCTCATCTTGTTTTCCACTGTCTTTGGTTTCACAAGCTCTTTTTCAGCACGAGGCATGTTGTTTTTCATCCGATAAAATTTTTGGTTTCATTAGTTCAAATGTCCAAACCTTAAATAATATAATTACTTAATGGAAGTGTAGTTTAAGAAGAATGCCATCAGTAGGATCAACCAATTTACATTGTGCTTTTGACAGAGTGATTATTTGGATACGATTAAAAAGGTAAACATTCTGTTATTACTCCGTTTTATGAAAATGGAAGCAGCTTTAATTTGCATGCTTTCAACTTTTGATGCTTTCTTTTAGGTTTCAATCGTTGGTGAAACAAAACCGATATCATGGGATGCCTCGTGCTCTCCATATGCAGCATGTAGTGTGAGGCTACTTAACAATACATCCTGCAAGTAGACAGCGCAACACCTCATCAGCACCACTGCAGCACCACCGCAGCATCAGTGCAGCACCACTTCAGCACCAGTCAGCATCATTCAGCACCACCTGAGCATCACTCAGCAACACCTGAGCACCACCACAACACTAGCACAGCACCACCTCAGAATCACTAAGCCCTAGTGCACCACCACCTCAGCCCCATCGCAGCACCACCTTAGTTCCAGTGCACCACCTCAGCACCAGCACAGCACCACCTCAGCACCAGTGCAGCACCACCTCACTACCAGCGCAGCACTACCTCGGCATCACTGCAGCACCACCAACTCAGTATCAGTGCAGCACCAGCACTGCATCACTCAGCACCAGCACAGCATCTCCTCAGCATCACTCAACATCACCTCAGTATCAGCACAGCACCACCTCCACATCAGTGCACCAGCACAGCACCAACTCAGCACCAGCGCAGCCCCACCACAGCATCAGAGCAGCACCACCTCCACACCAGTGCAGCACGATCTCAGCAGCAACTCAGCACCAATGCAGCACCACTTCAGTGTTAGCTCAGGACCACCTCAGAACCAGTGCAGCATTAACTCAGCACCAGCGCAGCACCAACTGAGCATCACTCAGCACCACCTGAGCACCAGCACAGCATCACTTGAGCACCACCAAAGCATCACTCAGCACCACCTCAGTATCACTCCTCACCACCTCGGCACAAGCACACCACCACCTCAACACCACCTCAGTACCACTCACCACCAACTCAGCACCAGTCAGCACCACCTCAGCACCAGCACAGCATCAGCGCAGCACCACCTCAGCATCAGTGGAGCACCACCTCAGCATCAGCACAGCACCACATGAGCACCACCACAGCACCACATCATCATCAGCACAGCACCATCTCAGCATCAGCACAGCATCACCTCCTCATCAGTGCACCTCAACCAGGGCAGCACCAACCCAGCATCAGCACAGCCCCACCTCAGCACGAGCGCAGCCCCTCCTCAGCTGCAGCTCAGCACCACTTCAGCATCAGCGCAGCATCACCTCAGCACAGCACCAACTCAGCATCACTCAGCACCACCTGAACACCAGATCAGCACCACCTGAGCACCAGGCACCACCACCTCAGCAGGACAACACAGCATCACTCAGCACCACCACAGCATCACTCAGCATCACCACAGCATCACTCAGCACCACCTCGGCATCACTCAGCGCCACCTCAACATCATTCAGCACCACCTCAGCATCACTCAGCAGCACCTGAGCACCAGCACAGCACCACCTCAGCACCAGCACAGCACCACCTACGCATCAGTGCACCACCACCAGCGCAGCACAAACTCAGCACCAGTACAGCCCCACCACAGCATCAGCGTAGCACCAGTGCAGCACCACTTCAGCAGCTATTCAGCATCAACGCAGCACCACTTCAGAATTAGCGCAGCACCACCTGAGCACCAGTGCAGCATCACTCAGCACCACCTGAGCACCAGCAGAGCATCAACTGAACATCACCAAAGCATTACTCAGCACCACCTCAGTATCTCTCAGTACCACCTCAGCACAGTGCAGCACTGCCTCATCACTAGCACAGCTTCAGCGCAGCACCACCTCAGCATCAGGGCAGCACCACCTCAGCATCAGGGCAGCACCACCTCAGCATCAGTACAGCACCATCTCAGCATCAACACAACACCACCTCCTCATCAGTGCATTGCCACCAGTGCAGCACCAACTCAGCATCAGCGTAGCCCCACATCAGCACCAGTGCAGCCCCACCTCAGCAGCAACTCAGCACCAATGCAGCACCACTTCAGCAATAGCGTGGCACCACCTGAGCATCAGCGCAGCATCACCTCAGCAGAGCACCAACTCAGCATCACTCAGCACCACCTGAGCACCAGTACAGCACCACCATCTCAGCATGACTCAGCACCACCTCAGCATGACTAAGCACCACCTCAACATCACTCAGCACCACCTCAGCATCACTCAGCATCACCTGAGCACCACCACAGCAACACCTCAGCATCAGCAGAGCACCATCTCAGCATCAGCACAGCACCACCTCCCCATCACACTACCAGTGCAGAACCAACTCAGCATCAGCGCAGCACTAATGCAGCACCACCTCAACATCAGCACAGCACCATCTCAACACCCAGCACAGCACCATCTCAGAATCAGCACAGCACCACCTCCGCATCAGTGCACCCCCACCAGTGCTGCCCCACCTCAACCCCAGCGCAGTACCACCTCAGCTGCAATTTAGAACCAATAAAGCATCACTTCAGCATCAGTGCAGCATCACCTCAGCACAGCACCACCTCAGCATGACTCAGCACCACAGCATCTCTCGCACCACCTCAGCATCACTCAGCACCAACTCAGTATCACTTAGCATCACCTTCACACCAGCACAACACCACCTCAGCACCACCTCACCATCACTCAGCACAATCTAATTCTGCCCTTGGAATCTGGCATCTATTAATTCTCCCCTAGTGTCCATCCGCAGCTCGTGTTGTAATTCAGGTACTATTTCTCAGCCTCGACTCTCCCGTTGTTTATGTCACCCCCATAACAAAAAAAGCAATAAAAAACAAGCATTAGAACAGGCAGGAAGAAGCTGTCAGCATTACAAGGACAAAATAACTAGAAGACATTTTTTATGTTAATTCTTTTTTTAATAGGGTCGTTCATTTGTACATAATGTCTTCTTGGTTCTATATAAGGTAACAAAAATGCTTATAGCACTTTTTATTATAACTTTTGAACATACTCCACAGCAGCCACAATGCTCTGCAACATAGCTTAAAGACATTGGCAAAGCCAATAGCTCTGACTAAAAACTTATAAGGTCCGAAAGGCGAGAACTATTGGCTATGCCAATGCTTGTTTAACAATGCAGTCATTTCTTCCTCTCTTCTGCTCTACATGGACCCTTCCTTCCCACACTTTTCTGACTCTGCCACTGCTCGTCCCAACATACTTAACCTCGCCTTCTAGGGAATCCAGCCCGTCAGCAGGGGCAAGGGTGCAAAGGTTAAGGGCATCTTCTTGTGGCCTCTTCCTTGTTTGGGCCAGGTTCGGCTTGGATAGTATCATTAGTGTTCTCAGCTACTCTAATACCTCTGCCTCAAGATCCTCTCTAATTTCTTAATCTGATCCCTCCTTCCATAAATGTCTGAAACTTCCACATTATGTCTCTTTCACCTAAATGTCCTAAGTCCCTTCTACAGATGGTCGGGCCTTAGCAGCCTCCTGTTTTTCTCCTGGTACGTTAACCTCACAAGGCCACTACTGTGGAGTTTTCTTAATTTGCAGGGCTGCCCCCTAATATGATCCTAGTTTTATCTCTAAGCCCCACTACTGTAGAGTCTATTTAACATTTTCTTGGCAGCTCCCTAATCTGCATCGAGGCTGACAACATATCCCAACTGCTGTTCATTTAACACTCTCAGGGCTGTGGGCTAATCTGCTCTCGGGTGACCTCAGAGGCCAATTATTGTGGAATATATTTGAGTTTTACAGAGACTACACATTCAGTTTGCACCTAGGTTGACCTCATAGGCCCGCTATACTGGAGTACATTTACTCTTCTCAGGGCTATATCCTAATATGCACCTCAGAAGACCTCTTAGGCAGCTGTGGCTGTGCCTTAATCACTCCTGGACTGAGCTCATAGCCCCACCTCTCTGGTGTCTATTAATATATGTAGAGCTGTACCCGAATCTGCTACTGGCCTCAGCTCACAGGATCAAGTGCATCAGTTGACCAATCACCCAACCAATTGTCACCTCTGGAAGTTGTTGTCAGGAGTCAGTCTCAGATTCAGTGTTCTCCAGGGGTTATCCCAACAGAGAAACATTCCCTGACAGTTAGGACATCATTTGCCAAGGATCCTAACAAGTTACAGTAGTGGCACAAACATACACAGGCCTGGAAGCCCTGAAGAATTTGTAGATGGAAGATGGTAAGGCCCTGTATGGCTGGGTTTGGGAAGCTCGGGCCAGAGTGGCCAGCTATTACTTTCACTTCAGGATATGATAGCCAGTACCAGGTAAAAAAACAAACAGCAAGCATGGAGTACTATGCTTGGTAACAGCGTTTTTTTGACATTATCTACTTCCGACTCAGTTCACACCTGTTTGGCGTTCCCACGTGTTTTTTGTATTTTCCCTTTGTAGTTAGCTCCCTTCTAGGCAGGGCTCTCCCTGTTTTCCATCTTCTCCTCTGTTTCTCTACAGTCCTGTGCCACCAACCAGTTGACATTCCTCCATCACTTTCGCTCTCTTACTGAAGACTCCAAGACCAACGATTATGTTGCCCGAAATTCTCTACCCTTTCCAGTCTCTGGCTGTATTCTGGTAGCTGGGGGGGGGAGGGGGGGTTTGTGGTAGTTACAGAGCTTCCCCTTCTTAACCCTGGTAAGCATAATATTAAGTCTGAGCTTTGGAGTTATTCATAGTTGTGATATATCTGTTTCTAATGTGTTGTGTGCTTTTGATATAGAAACTAGAAGGTGTAGCAAGTCCTGGTGATTTTCCAAGTCGTGCTGAGCAGCCTTATCACCAGGTCCTTGCCTGTCTCTCTCTTTCTCTCTCTCTCTCTCTCTTTATCCTCTGACCCCTCTTTTCTCTTGGGTAGTGTTAGCTTCATGTGCGTTACTTGTTGTAGTGTCTTACGAGTTTTTATGATGAAACCCTTTTGGTTCCTCCCGGACTCCGTAAGTGTAAGAGCAGAATGCAATGAAAGTTTGGTTTAGAATGTTGAGTTTGCAGTAACAAGCAGCAGAATAAAGATGTGTAATATTAAGCTCTGTGTGTGGCATCGCCATTGGCGGGTACCCAGGCTGGGGTGGATGCTACAACTGGCGACGAGATGGGGGGTAAGTCACCCGAAGAACGACTGTTTTCTCCAAGAGAGTTTGCTGTGGTCCAGGCAGACTGCTCATGCGTGCCACGTCTGTCTTTGTTGAAGTGTGGAATCGACGCTTCATGAATGTGGAGTCAAAGCGCAGCTCCAGCTGCTGTGAAGCATTTGAAGATTACGAAAACAGTGCAAAGAATCTACACGTCATTGGCTGAGAACCTGCCATACATAAGGTATGGCCTTACATAAAGGTACTGCGCTGCCACGCAAGATAAAGTTGTGCATTATACGGAGTCTAAACGCTGAAGGCGGATTCAACCAGGTTTACGAAGCACAGTTGCTGATAATCATAACTTGCAAAATAACGCTGCGAAAAGAAGTGCTGCCAGGCAGAGATCAACTAGGTGTCAGAAAATACAAACTGACACTCCAAAGTAACAAAGTAAATGACTTTCCCAATTCTTTAAAGAGAGTCATTGTACCACAGCAAGCGTTGAAGTGGCTCAGTGAGAATTGCCCAGGGTTGTGCTTACAGGGCAGTCCATACCTGAAGAGGCCAGCCACCAAAATTGCAGAGTGGGGCTCAGAACAACTTCACAGGTCTTCAAAGAATAAAGAGCGACTCTCGGAATAGTGACATTTTTGAGATGGCTGCAAAAAAAGTCACGTTTTCAGCTATCATTAAAGATGATGTCGAGGCCAGCATGTCGCAAGGTCTCACAGATGAGTTGCCTACACCAAGTCACAGTGATCCACCGGTGATGTCAATATGTTCCACACTGGTCTACAATGCTGCTGCATTCCTGAAACCATTACCACCTTTCGATACCGCTGAATAAGCAAAATATTGGTGATAGTGGGTCTGTGTGGATAGAGGCATTTGAAGATTTCATTGATGCACGTGTAGAGACTGATAACAAAAAGATTATCAAATACCTTAAAAATCTTGCTGGTGATGTTGTGAAAGAAGTTATAAATAAAATGCAGCGAACTGATGAAGAAATCACAAACCATCAGATTAAAGAAACATTGGATCTCAAATTTAATCCAGTCCCAAATGTGGATCACAAAAGATATATTTTCAGTCAGGAACGACAAAGAGTTTGTGAAACCATTGATGACTTTGTGGAGAGACTCAATACCCTCATCAAACACTGTAAGTTCAATGAATTCAATAATAAAGCTATGCACCTTAGAGTTATAGATGGATGCTTGTCAGATTCATTCAGACGACGAATGCTGAGAGAAACTCTAAGTCTGGAGTGAGTGGCTGTCAGAGCTGAAGAGCATGCTGAAAGACAAGCTGCTGACATGGAGGTCGGAGGTGCTCTGAGTGAGTCAATCATGAGCGTAAAAAGTAAGCCAGAGCAAAAGACAGAAGGACACAAAGTGATGTCTACATGTAAAAAGAAGTTATGTTTTAGATGTGGATTTTCGTTTCCACACAAAGGTAAATGTCCCGCCATTGGTCAAATATGTAAAGGCTTTGGGAAGGAGAACCATTTTGTGAAAGTTTGCAAAGCGAAGAAAAAGGTAAGTACGTCACGGTGTGAAGACAAAATGACAGCCAGAACCTTCCAGAAGCAACGTTCGATGCACGCTCCCAAGTCCAAGCGGCGACGTCAGTTGAAGAAAATCAACACTGAGCGAAGTCGATTGTCATCTAAATCATCGTCAAACTGTTCATCTGCCTCGATATCGAGTGAAAGTGAAGAAGATGGTTGTGCAATGTCAATGGTTACCTCAGAGAAACGTGCGCATGTTGGACTTGCCGCATGTGAGAAATTATGGCAGTCACATACAAATCGGTAGGTAGTCACCACCCAGACTCAAGCCACTACAGCTCTGCAAGCGTTCAATTAAAAAAATTTAACAATCCGAAACCACGTTTTAAACAACTTAATCCATTGTAATCCATGTCTATTCCAACAATTCCTCGATGTTATTACAGAGATAGTGTCATTCCACACTTTTAATGCTACTGAAATGCCAATCCAGGCCTTATTCTGTAGAATGTCAGAATTCCCTATACATCCTTGGAAACCGTGCGTTTCTGTACCCAATGCATTTCGAGCTAATGAGCCCTTCGTCAGGGGTCTGAAATATAAATAAAGCCCATCAGTTGACGAAATTAATCATGAATATACATGTGAACATAAATACATTGACTTAACCTACTCTTATGCCCTGCAATACAATGTTTTCTAAATTTAAACTTGTTCTGAAACAAAAACCATATTCTACGATTTCCCCATTAACAAGCTCCAATGTAATGTGCTCCCTTACAACAATAACATTCCTCCCTGGTTTAAACTCGTGCAGAAACTGATTGTGTGCCTCCCTCTTACAAGCCAAAGCAGTCGCAATCCACTCACTAAAATATTCATAATAAAACCTATAAAATGAGTAGCTAAAAAGAGCCCACATTGATACTGTACCAGTTTAGAATTGACAGTTATTAATAATGGGGAGCATTGAGTTGCACAAAATATGGAGACTACATGAGTGTTAGCCTCAACCTCCACATAAGTGGAATTAGAGAATCTACTGGCTAATAATGAGACAACTTGCCCTTTAATGCCAGGCCCACTTTAAATATCTTGACAAGGCAAACACTTGTTCACGTGTGTCAGATCTAAAGATACTTTGTACCACAGTACAGTGATTGGATCCCAGTAGGCGCCATATCGGAATAATCCACTTAGAACAGGGTAAAACATAGTTTGGGCAATAAAATAAGAAGTTGGCCTCAGTTTCCTTAACCGTAGGGCAGAAGGGACAGTACTCCACTAGCCTGTTTACCCCTTTCCACTTTGCTGTCAGCAAATTAAGAAGAAGAGTGCCAATCCTGAAACAAAAGTATAATGTTTTGGCTTGATGGGGAACAATTCTATCCATATAAGGCTCGTATTCTGGAAGATATTTTTGAGCTAAAATCTATCACTCCCTCCAGCCGAGCACCTAACCAGGTTTCAGTAACAGCAAACTCCCAATAAATCCTCTTGGTCTGAGATGCCACATTGCTACCCGTGTTTTCTGGGTTGGCGCGCATTTCAGTCCTTTGTAAACGACTGTAGAGATCCTTAATCATCTTTAGCCAGGGCATGGAGCAGTTCCTATCTAGTGCTATCAATTCTTTCAGTACCAACCTGTATGAGGCCAATTCAGGTGTGTGTCAGACTCTGATCCAATATTTTATAATCCTTAAATAGACAATATGGTCAACCCTCTGTGTGTCCAGGACCCACCTCAACAGTATCATCGTAATAGTGCTTGGTAAATTAAGAAGAGACCTTAGGAAAAAAAAAAATGTGTGAACTAGGGGGCTAATATTGCAAAATCCCCCCCCCCCAAATGCAACTCTTCTATATACCTTTAATACTGGAGACAGTGCCCTACTAGAAGTACTTTTTTATAATGGCTGGCGAACAACGTTGTAGCAAAGAATGACTTTTTTTTTCAGTTTGAGGCTTCCACGATAATTTGTCTAATAGACTCACTCCTAAATAGTCAAAACTCCTGACCCGCTCAATATGGATACCACCTACTTTCATCTTACCTTTAAATGCACAGTGGGGGTTTATGGCCATATATGCTGTCTTCCCTGCATTTATTTAAAGTCCTCTCATCTCTCAAAATTTGTGAAATTCGTCCAGCAGTACTTGGAGACCCATGGGGGTACGTGATATAATGAGGGTGTTGTCTGCAAACATTAGCACCGGAATGCTGATGTTTGCTAATTTAGGAGAATTGTGTTGACACCTATTCAGCCATTCCACCAGGCCATTTATCTATAAGCTGAATACCGTGGGGGCTAATACACATCCTTGCCTAACCCCGTACTCTGTTGAAATTCTGTTGGTGAGGTCTCCTTGATTATTCCACCTTACTTGAGCAAAGGTACCAGTCTGTAATTTAATTAAAATTAACAAAAGATCTTCAGGGATATTATGTTGTTTAAGGACATCCTACATGCCTTTCTTGGGAAATAAATCAAAAGCGGCCTTCAGGTCCATGAAGGCCACGTAAAAGTGATCTTTTCTTAACATGATGTACTTCCAGCAAATAACTGAAAAACGAAACACCTGGTCCAGGGTACTAGTCTTCTCTCGAAAACCAGCCTGGAAGTCAGATAAAATATGATGTTCTTCCATCCAAGCTTGCAGTTAAAAGAGAACATGCCTGGTGAAGATCTTTTGGGGAATATCTATGAGGCTAATAGGCCTATAGTTTTCTGGTTTGTCTCTTGCACCCTTCTTGTAGATGGGGACAATTATTGCCCCACGCCACATCTCTGCCAGATCTTGTTCCCTGGTGACAGCATTTACCAGGGTGTTAAAGTATGGAATCCAGACTTCTGTTTCTGAAAGAAACAAATCGCCTGGAATGCAATCAGTCCCTGGTGCCTTCCCCTGCCTTACTAACTGAAGCGCAGCCTCAGTTTCTTTTAGAGAAAAGGTGCACATAGAAGGTTTGTTTTTGACCCTGTGAAAGTGTAAAGAGCTCTGGCTCCTTGCTTTATATCACACGTAATAGTTAATTTAGATGTATCACACTCTTTGTGAAGGGAAGAAAAATATTGTGCCCACTGCTCAGGTGAAACAAATGAATCAGGTTGGAGAGTGATCATTCTACTACCTACAACAATAACTTTCCAAAATGTTTGGACATCTTTCTTTTTATGGAATCTGTGAGTTCTTTCAATTGGGCCTCTTCCCACTCTTTCTTGTTAGTCCTTAGGGTACACTTAAGAGGATTTCTGGCTGCAGTTAGTTCGATTTTGGTACCTTTTCTAGTGGCCCCAAGCAGCCCCAACTTGGCTTTTCTGCACTCCCAGTTAAACCATGGACTGGATGACTTCAAGCTAGTTTTACCTTTGGCATGAGACAGGAAAATTGGTCTTAATGCAGTTAAAACCTTGGTATGAAAAAGAACAGAGTGACTATTTATAAGGCCAGCTGTTTCATAATGACCAAAGAAATCCACAAAAGCCTGGTAAACTATGCCCAACTTGGAAGTATCGTTTATTATGTCTGACCACTTAACATTTCTTTGGTTATTGGTAAGAACCAGGGGAGCGGGAGACTATCTCTGGTACTCAATCTAAGACTAGGGCGTTATGGTCACTATCCGGGCGAAATACAACGCGGAAATCACTTAGGTATGACCATAATCTAAGATCCAAGAAGATGTAATCGATGTAACTTAAAGAGCTTCCCCTCTTAAAGGTGGGATTGGCCGGGTGATCTGAGTTGTAAGAGTACAATTATATCATTGTGCATAGTCCAGGAAAGGATCAGAATCCTGCTGACTACTTTTCCAGAGTGCCGATACAAGGTCATCCAAGACGGCTGAGGCCTATATCAATTTCATTGTCAAAACAAATATGCCATATCGTTAGGCAGATTATCACTGCCACTAGTCATGATAGTGACATGCTGAAAGTGAAAGATATAATTACACATCAGTCATGGAACCAACACACTTGACCTCTCACCAATGATGGTGAATATCAAAAATACAAGAACGTTAAAGATGAACTGTCCATAACTCAGGAAGGAGTCATACTACGAGGGTCGAGAATCGTAGTTCTGGAGAGTCTGCGATAGATTATGATTGAAGTGGCTCATGAAGGACATCGTGGTATAATTGTCACAAAGAGAGCTCTTTGAGCTCGAGTTTGGTTCCCATACCCAGAGGAGCGAGTCTTAAAGGAAATCAAGGCCTGTCATCCATGCACTGCCTTTCTACAAACATGACTCAACATACGTTGAATATGTCAGAACTCCCTAAGCATGCTTGGGAGAGAATAGCCATCGATTTCTTTGGTCCACTTGATAATGGACGCCATTTGCTAGTAGTTGTGGATGAATATTCCCGCTTTCCACTCATAGAAGATCTTTCATCTAGTACTCAAAAACATGTCATTGAGAAAGTGGATAGCATCTTTGCGACATGAGGCATTCCAGCCATTATGAAGTCTGATTATAGCCGCCCTCTAGTAGTCTGGAATTTAAGGATTTCCTGCAACATCTGAACATAAAGCATCAGAAGAGTACACCTTTGTGGCCGTAGGCCAACAGACTTGTTGAGTGTTTTATGAGTGTGCTAAAGAAAGCGGTACAGTGTGCAACTCTAGAAGGGCTCAAGTTGAATACTGTACCCTACAAGCCTATCGTTCAACACCGCATTCAACCACCGGTAAAAGTGGTGCGAATTTGATGCTTGGGAGAGCAATGACAACCAAGTTGCCTGAATGGACCAACCAACGAGAAAGTAGTGAAAGTACCACTTGCTTAAAGGACTTGGTTAACAAGCAGAAAAATGAAAGCCTATGCAGACAAGAGGCGACGGGCAAAGAACCTCATGTTCACAGAAGGATATCTTGTGATCGCCCTGCAAATGCGAAGAAGGAAGTCTATTGATCCCTATGATGTTGAACCCTTTTATGTGGTATCCACCAAGGGACCTATGGTGACAGCCCAGCATCCTGGGCAGTCTGTGACCAGAGACTCTTCTCACTTAAGGCATTTAACTCATCGGTCTCCTGATCGAAGTGGGGAACGAAGGACTGAGTCTGAAAAACCAATGATCGTTGTTGTTTCTTCAACATCTTTGAAGATCTTTGACACTAAAGACAACAGCTCCCAGCTTCCAGTAACCAAATTAGGTCATATGATTGAAGCTCCAAAAAGACATAGGGCCTGATTCTGATGCAGGTTGGAAAGCTCCCCGACCGAATCGGTTTGGAAATGGTTTCCGACCCACTCGGATCGGGAGAGTCCGACCGACGGAGTACGATGCATCCGGATGCTTCCAGATACGATTTGGTTGGACTCCCATTGACTTCAATGGGAGCATATGTTCCTAACCGCATCATAATTGGGCCCTGGGTCGGGAAGACACGTTCCCGATCCGATTTGGAAGGAGCAAATGCCATTAGGAGGCCTTCCTAACCACATCAGAATCAGGCCCTAGGTGGTAATGCTTTCCTAACCGCATCAGAATCAGGCCCTAAGTGAAGAGATGTAAATATATGTGTATATATGCTGATTTGTAAAGAAAAAGAAATTAAGTTTTTATTTAACAATTGGGGAGATGTAGTGTCTTATGAGTTTTTATGATGGAAACCTTTTGGTTCCTCCTGGACTCTGTAGAGCTGTGACATAGATGTTAGAGGGGAATTCATATAAAGCTTGGTTTAGAATGTTTAGTTTGCAGTTACACACAGCAGAATAAAGATGTATAATATTAAGCTCCGTGTGTGGCATAGTCATTGACGGGTGCGCAGGCTGGGTGTGGACGCTACACTTGTCACACTGTTGGTGCTCTCTTAGGGAAAGACTGAAATATACAAAAAGTGATAGTTGGAAATGCTTGAATTAAACTCAACCACTGGTAATTACTCGGGTCACATCCCAATCCATTGCTATTTTGCACACCATGCCACCTCAGTTTGGACCCAGCCAGAATGCAAGTAACCCAGCACCAAGCTATTCCTGGCTGATGAGCCCTAACTAGGATAAAGCTTGTTCTGTTCTGCTTTTGTTCCGGTTCAGGGAGGACCTGGCTTGTAGTTCAGTCTAGACTGTTCATATTGGAGCATGGTCAAGATTGATATGCATATTGCTGGGTTCAAACTGAGGTCACATGGTGTGCAAAATAACGATGGCTTGGGAGGCGGTCCAAGTATTATCAGTGGCTGACCTTAGTTCATGCATTCCATCCATCACTTTTTTGTATACTTTAGTATGAATGAATGAATTAAATAATTTCTATAGTGAGCAGCTACTCCAAGGAGTGTCCTGGCACCCTAAGTGATACGGGTATGCCCAGACGTGGGTCCAGTGAACACTGTGTCACTGGAACCAATCTATACCTGGCTGAGAAGCTGTAACTGGGGTGAAACTGGTCCTGGGGTGCTTGTGTTCCTGTTTAGGGAGGACCTGGCCTGGCAGTTCAGTCTGAACTGTTCCTATTGGAGCAGGGTCAAGACTGATTAGCATATTGCTGGGTCCACACTGAGGTGACATGGTGTGCAAAATAATGATGGCTTGGAATGCGGCCCAAGTGATTACCAGTGGCTGTGATTAATTCAAGCATTCCATCACTTTTTTTGTATACTTTAGTATGTCTTAGGGAAAGAGGCAGATTACATCCACTTTAGAGAAACCACGAACAGACTTGAGTTCTGACAGTTGTTGCTTCTGCAACTCCAAATGAAGCTCAACATTTCCTTGCTGTTGCATCCCTAGCTGACTTGGCTTTCAGTGCTCCATCGAAAAAAAACCTTAACTCTAAAAAAAAAAATCCATAAGGTCTTAGGATTTAACTCCGGCTGCCTACACATACCAAGAAGTCACAGATCAAGGTTGGAACCCATAGCCGCGTGGGGAACAATCTAAAAATCTGGGCTCCATTGTCCCGCAATAAACACGTTAGCTCTAGAACTCAAGCTAGTAGACCATTGCCTTAACTCCCATGTACAATCACCACTCCAAAGCTAAGGACCTTTTACATTATTCAAAACTACAGCTTACATTGAACCTAACAAATCTTCCAAAATTATGGTAGTTGAGCTTCTGCTGCTCTAGATCTAAACTCCACTCTGCAAGTCAATTGTATCACTTTCCAGAGATATTGACACCAAGGAGGTGCTCGACCTGATCAAAGAAAAGCACCAATAGAATAATCTACAAAAGTGCCCCACCCAGTTCTTCCCAAAGAAGCCACTGACCAGCACATCACCTAGTCTTTAAAGCTCACCTCTCTACAACTATACAACTAACTACGTCACATCTAAACAGAAATATTCTAAAAAATAATTCTCCCAACGTTCCCATCGTCGATGCCAGGCCAGTCAGACAGTCAAAGATTCTTTATTCGGCCAGTAAAGGCCATAAAAGCACACAAGTAAAAACAATTGTACCAAATACACTTATAAATACAAAGGCTTAAAAAGAGACCATAAATACATAGCAGGTCCGGTTAACACATATAAAAATATCTGACTATTTATACAAATAGGTCAAAAATAGACTCACTGTTAAAAAGATAATACGGAGGGCAGCTCGAAATATAAAATTCAGCAGATAAAGTGCAAATATGACAGTGCATGGGCGTGATCAGGGAGCAACAAATTCAAACCATACAATGTACCATCGTAAGATAAGCACAAGTAATGCCCAAGGATCGCTAATCGCCATGCAAATGATAAAACCTTTGCTACATCAATACATTTGAAAAACTCCCATTCAACAAAGAGGCAGATATCTTAGTGATGAAGGACATTCTGGTGCTCTACACCAGCATACCACAAGACCTAGGGATAGAGGCTATGCAGATGTATTTGGAACAATGGGACAGACTGCACCAGATCCCCAATAATTTATTAACTGATCAAACTATTCACGCTTGCCTTTAACAAAAAATATTTCCTGTTCCAAGATCCATTTTGTAATTAAATGAAAGGAGTAGCCACGGGGTGTAGCTTTGAGCCGGAGACAGCTAATCCAGTCATGGCAAATTTCGAGATGAAATTGATATAAACAGAACACCTATTCTCCAAACTTACACTGCATCTGAATAGGTACATCGACAGTGTCATCTTAGTTTTGAGAGGTAGTACTCTCAAAATGAAAGTCTTCCATTAATGGATTACTGAATGTATGCCTGATCTGCACGTTCTCTGAACTACAGCAATTAAAAAATTAACTTTCTTAATCTATGGCTTTACGACGAGGAAGCAAAATACCTACCAGCCTCCTCAGGAAACCTACGGATCGCAACATAACTCCCCATTTTGAAAGCCACCATCCAAGATGGCAAAAGGAAAATGTGTGGCCAGTTTCCTAGAAGTAATGTGTGCAATGATGCCATAGAAGGTAACCAACTTTTAGACAACAGTAAGGCCATCACACACTCAGAATTCACTAATTGGCGTCCCTAACACATGGTGTATGCCATCCTATTCCATGTAACCTGGCATATATCTGAACGAAGGATCAAAAAATTAAAACAAATATAATGCAGCATAAATCAAAGGTATGATGTAAAAATGTCAAATGTACCGCTGGTGGAGCACTTTGAAAAGCAACAAATCCTGAAAAAGACGTTAGATGGATAGTAATTCCTAAAATCAGAAACGGTGCCAGAAGAAGGCACATTGGCAAATGCGTGCCTCGGCCAGAAGCTATTATGATTGCTTCTCTCCAGACTTACATCAAGGGACTTAATGAAACAGACGAGATTCGCAACTTGTGCCGAGCTCATCACACCAATATCATCATTGTCTTTGTTCGCCCTTTTCCACCTTTTGTGCACCTCCCTATTGTGGACACATATGTGCCAGGCAAATTATTCATGCGACACCCCCACGGTGGCCAACTTTCTCCAGTGATTCAATATAAAAAAAAATCTATAGATTAGTATAATTTATAGCTTCTTTGTTGAGTTTTGAATGGTCTCCAACTTCCTGAATGGATCCTCTGCTCCTTTATGAACGGTCTACCTCAATGCTTTGAAAGTTCATTAAAGGTGAGACACAAGCCTTCCATTACAGACTACATTCCCACGCTCACCCAGGAACGCCAATACGCTATGCCACATTCCTGTACACTGACAGTGGATTCCGGTTTCTGCTACGTGTTACATTTTTTTTTTTTTTTACTTTATTTATCGATTATCCATAACAATACAGACAGTCAGTGCAATGTAAGTAGTCATGGTGTATTCAGGCAATTGCGATTGGCGAATCAACATATTCTCAGTCGATACAAACCACAGAAAGTACATGGCGACATCAAGGTGACAGCGTACATCAGCTATATGTAACAAGTAGCTTATATCTATCCTCCCAACCTCTTGGGTGTGTGTAGCCCAGGACTTCACCCATGTATGGTGTCAGCACAGCTGTCTCCTGCATTAGCAAGGGATGGGGTGCATACGACCACCGCGAGGACAAAGGAGAGCCAAGCTCGGTGGTGTGGGCTGTCTGAGACACAGCATGATGTGGTGCAGTGGAGGATCACCCAATCCCAGCTGGCACTAAGCCTGAACTTAGTTGTGTGTCTGCTTCGCAGGTTATCAACATATGTCTTATATGGGCCCCAGATATCTATCGGGCGGGCCGTGCCTGCCTGTGTGCTGGCATATATCTCGCTATTGATGTTACAATACGCCATACTGTGTAACCAGCCCTGTAATGTAGGAGAAGTTCTGGAACCCCATCACAATGCTATCTCTCTCTCTTTGCCAACAGAAGCCCAAGGTAGGCCAGTCGTCGGACCCTCTTAGGAAAATTGACCGTATAACCCATGAGTGCTATCTCTGGTATGGGAGTCAGTTCCATGCCAAGCATGGACCCCAGCGCAGTATGCAATCCGCCCAGTAAGAACTGATGAGGGGGCAGGTCCAGGTCATGTGGGCAAAGTCCGCCTGCTGAGCACCACATTTCGGGCAAGTGTGTGGCCTGGTGGGAGCTATCTTATGTACCTTAGCCGTTGTCATGTATAGTCTACGTAAAAATTTAAAATGCAGCAGCTTATGCCGACTATTCAGGGATATATTACCAGTGGCAGCGCAGCATACGGCCCATTGATCGTCTGTGATTGGTTGTCCCAGGTCTGTCTCCCATTCCGCCCGCAACTTCTCGTCTGCAACGGGGATCTGCGCACTGCAAAGCTTATAAAGTTTAGATACCAGATGTACTCCACAGTCGCTCTCTATAATTAGAGACAGAGGCTCAAACGAGACCGGCTCCAACGGGTAGCAGGTAAACGCCGCCCGCAAGGCAGAGGAGAGGCGACGCAGCACAAACCGGTCCATGAACGTGGCCTCCTGGAAGCGCGTCTCCTCCGTGGGCAAAAACACATGGCCACCCGGGTACAGGTCTCCTATCTTGACCATGTCGAATTTGGTTAACGTACGCTGTACAAGCCTCTCACCCGTGAGGGGGAGCAGGCGGACATTGGTGAGCGGGAGAGCCAACGCATATAACGCAGGAGCCCCAGTATAGCGCTGGAGTCTGCTCCAAGCCCAGCTGGTGGTTGACACCGTCTGGATATCTACGGGATCTCTGGGCTCTCCTTTGGGGAGTACGTTCGCCAACCGGTCGGGAAGGACCAAATCAGATTCTGGTCTCAGAAATGGAATCCTGGCGTCAGGGTGATACCAGGCATAGGCGTAACTACCTTGTGCCACTAAATAGTATAAATAAAAATCCGGCACCCCGAAGCCACCCCTGTCATACGGAAGGGTGAGTGTCGTCCATCGGACCCGTGGCTGGTCCCGCCCCATACCAACCGAAGCAGGTGGGAACGCAGAGTGCTGAAGAAGCTCTTCGTGAGTGGGATGGGGATATTATTAAAAAAATATAAAAATTTGGGCAGTACCATCATCTTTATCACAGCTATTCTACCCGCCATGGATAGTGGCAGGCGCAACCATCTTTCCACCTGCGCCTCCAGCTTTACAATGGCTGCACCGTAGTTAAGTTGTATCATCTGAGCCGGATTTAAGTGTATCTGAATTCCCAGATATCTCACAGAGTCTGTACACCATTCCAGAGGGTATTCACAGGGCCAAGGGGTAGTGCCGACGGTTAAAGGGAATATGATAGATTTCTGCCAATTAATACCGAGGCCTGAGTGCCGCCCAAAGCGTAGGATCTCTCGGACAAGCGGGTCCAGGTTCAGGCGCGGCTCCCTAACGTATAAAATGGTATCGTCCGCATATAAGGACACCAACAGAGGGCCCGTCCTAAACTGTAGCCCCCTATGCAGATGCTTTTCTTGGAAATGCCGTATTAAGGGATCCATAGCAAGTATGAATAAAAGGGGGGACAGTGGGCAGCCCTTTCGCGCACACCGGGTGAGCGAAAACTCCTCCGACAGCGTGCCATTCAAATGTAAGCGTGCCTTCGGGCGACTATACAGCAGGCTCGTGGTGCCTATAAAACCGGCCGGCATGCCCATGCGGCGCATGATGGATAAAAAAAAAGGCCATTCCAGCGTGTCAAATGCTTTTTCCGTGTCCAAAAGTATAGCCGCAGCTGGTACCTCAGGGCTGATCCTATGTAGCGCCGCAAACAGCGTTTGTAAATTCAGGGAGGTCGATCGGTGGGGAACAAAGCCGGACTGAGCTGGGGAAATAATGTACTCCATTAGCTGTGAGAGCCTATGTGCGATAATTTTGGCCAGTATCTTATAGTCAATGTTCAATAGAGAGAGCGGTCGATACGCTCCGCAAAGAGTGGGGTCCTTTCCAGGTTTGGGAAGGAGGATAACAACTGCCTCGCTTAACGTGGGGGGCAAAGCCCCTTGCTCTAAGGCTTCGGCATATACTTCAATCAATTTCGGGGCCAATTGATCCATAAAAGTCTTATAAAATTCCCCGGTGAAGCCATCCAGCCCGGGCGCAGAGGACCCCCGAAGTTCTTTAATCGCACCGCGCACCTCAGTCACTGTGATCGGCTCAGCCAGGAAGTCCTGCATGTCTTTTTCTAAATAGACTAGGGCTATCTCGTCCACATATGCCTCCCACGCAGCGGGGTCCACATCTGCCCTGGAAGTGTACAGCGCGGCATAGTAGGACCGGAATTCTTCCACGATGTCCGTGGGGGACGTGAGCATAACCCCGTCCGAATTGCGAATCTCGGTGATGAAAGCTTTATTATATGGGGGCCGTAATATCTGAGCTAGAGTGCAGCCCCGTCGGTCACCCTCTCCATAACGTCTAGCCACGTGATATTTGCCTAAATAGAGAATCTCTCGATCAGCCGTCTCTCTATATTCCAGGAGCAGGGCCAGTCTTTTATCTTGCAGCGGGGCGGACGAACCGGCCGTGGCCTCCCTGTCTAAGTCCGCAATCTCGCTCTCCAGTCTTGCTAGTGTCGTGCGTAAGGCACCGAGCACTCCCGCGTGTTTGGAGATACAGACCCCTCGGATGTAGGCCTTAAAGCCCTCCCACAGCACTGCCCATGTGTCTACTGAGCCGCTATTGTTGGTGAAGTAGTCCTCTATGGCCTCGCCAACCTCATGGCAGAAAAGTGCATCTAAGAGCGCGCGTCCAGGGAACCGCCACTGCCTTTCAAAACCCTCAGGCCGAGGAACACCCAGAGTCAGCTGGACCGGGGTGTGATCTGAATATGTCCTGGGGAAAGTATTGGTCGCCCGAAACCACGAGGAAACCTCCGGGGAGAGGAGCCAGAAATCAATCCTGGTCCAAGTGTCATGTTGCCCTGAATAATGCGTGTATTGCGTGCTAGTCGGATTGCGTTTACGCCAGACATCTATTAGGGAGAGCTGCTCACATAAATCTAATAGCGCGCGCCTTGCCCTAGACTTGGAGTCCACTGAGCGGGAGGTGCTGTCGAGTGTAGGGTTGAACAGGAGGTTGAAGTCCCCACCCATCAGTATCAAAGATGATTCTAATTTTGTCAGTTGTGCCTGCAACGTGTAGAAAAATTCTGGGGAATCTGTGTTGGGGGCATAGACACATACCAACGCCACTCCGTGACCCATCAGGGACCCCCCGACAATGGTGTAGCGGCCTTCCTTATCATTGATCAGCAATTGACAGCTAAAGGGGACCCTCTTGTGAATAAGTACAGCCGTCCCTCTGGCATAATTGCTATAATTGGCAAAGTATCTATGCGCCCCCCAGCTGGAAGCAAACCGTGTCTGATCTGTGACTGGTAAATGTGTTTCCTGGAGGAAGGTAATGTCGATTTTGTGCCGGGCGAGGTAATGTACCACTTGTCTCCGCTTGCACGTGTTATTTAGGCCTCTAACGTTCCAGGACAGCAGGGATAAGTTGGCGGGGCCCTTAGACAAGCCTAACTGCGCCATTCGTGGTCAAGGGAAAGTCTCTGCCAATCGGAGAGTACATTGAATATGACGATCTGCATGTATGTAGCATAGAAAAGGACAATCAAACAAAGAATCTGCAACCCTACCCAAACCCCCCTCCCCCCACCCAGCCTCACTAACCAAAAGGCGAGGCAAATCCCAACCTGCAAAAAGAAACACCATAGTACCAATGAACTGTGTTGGGCAAAAATACAACTGCCGTGAGGTACATTAGAACTATCCAGTAAAGGCCCCGGGAAGCAACCCAGGGGTGGCAACGCCACGTCAGTCGACCAACTATGACAAATGAATTAAACATTAACGTCTTGCAGTCCCCATGCAAACTTCAAGAGAACCGTAGGGTCCCCGCTCAGCCAGGCCCCCCGCACCAGGTTCGGAAAACAATTCCTGACTGACGGCCGATACGTTCTGGGTAGGAGGCGGATCGTCTCTGTCATTATGTGGTTGCTCATTGTTGCGCTTAAAGGTGTGGCAGAACTCCTGGACCTCATGTGGTGACTCGAAAATGCGTGTCTGGCCCCCCGTTTCAACTCTGAGTCGGGCCGGGTAGAGCATGCCGTACTTGAGGCCGAGATTGCGAAGAGCAGCCTTCACTCCGTTGAACTTGCGTCTGGCATCTTGCACCATAACGGTGAAGTCAGGGTATAGGGCAATCTTGGAACCTTGCCAGGTGGTGTCACCCGCTCGCGTGCCAGGCGAAGAGCAGTGTCGCGATCTCTGAAGTTCATGAGGCGAGCAATGAGGGGACGGGGGCAAGCCCGGGTTGGGACGCGGCCCCAAGGAGCGGTGGGCCCGCTCCACCACAAAGCCAGTTGTGAAAGAGTCTCGACCAAACAAATCCGAAAGTAGTTTCCACAAAGGTGTCGAGGCGGCCAGTGGCCGTGGACTCAGGGACTCCCAGAATCCATATATTGTTCCGGCGGCTGCGCGCCTCGAGATCTTCATTTTTAATGGCCACTTCCTTTAGGATGCGCTCCATTCTGTCCAGTCTCTTGGTTGTCTGCGCAGCGCCATCCTCCACGTCCGATATTCGTGCCTCGGCCACATCCAGCCTCCTGTCGTGAGCTTGGATCTTGGCGCCCATCGTTTCAAGCGTTTTGTCTAGGGAATCAAAGCGACCGTCCAATGATCGAAAACCAGCCCTCATTTCCTGCAGCCATGCTGCCAGAGGGGCCGCAACAGTCTCATCCCGCTCAGTGCCCTGGCCGTGCTCCGCCATCTCTGCACCGTCTTCCGCCTGTTTCTCCGAAGGCTTATCAAATGACAGTGTCCGTTGTTTCGGGTCCTTACGACCCATGCCGAAGAACTAATGGAGGGAGCAGAGGTCGCGCCAATGTGTGCTATGGCGCACGTCAGGGCCCCGTGCAGGCGCCGGTGTTATTAGCGGCCCACAACTCAATGCTGGTCAACGCTGAGGCGCGGAGGGTAGTGCAGGGAGCCTGGTGTAACGGCGTGTCCGCCCCGCAATCACCGCAAAGAGGCAAGAGTGGTATCTGGGGGGGCACTAGCAGAGCAATGCAGCAATGTTTCCTGTACACGCCTCTCAATCCAGGCCTGGGCCTGTGTGGTGCAGCAGTTCCAGCGCAGCAAATTTAGGTGCCAGCCAGGCAGGGGAGCGCTTTCATGGGCCAAAGAGACAGCAGCGGCCCGGTAGCACTGGGCCGCGGGGTCGAGAAGCAGGGTCTATGCCTGATCTGATCGTGGGCCCGGTGCACATTGAGTAGGGCCTCCGGCCTCCAGGGACCGCGCGGTAGAGGCAGCAGGCACCGGGGGCAACAGGCCGCCACCAACTCCCCCCCCGTGAACCCCCAAGCGGCTCAGTGTCACCGCTTGTTTCAATCGGGTCGGCGGGGTGCTTGCACAGCCCGGCGGGGAGCGCGCAATGATGCGGCCGGCTCACCCGCGACCTCAAACGAGCAAAGCACGCTCGTGCCTGTGTGCAGGGGGAGAGGGGGGGGTCGGGGGCACACCAGACCGGCACCCGCGGCACTCACCGGTAGCAATGTCCTGGGTACGCGGGAACTCCGCTTCATCAGCTGCGTGCAAGGGCCCGGTCCGTCTCCGTCTACCCCTGGGCCGCCATCTTCACTCCGGCTGCATCCTCGGAGCACCGGGGCCCAGCGTCGCCGCCACCGGTCTCAGGCGCCGTAACAAGGCACCGGGTCGCACCACAGGTTAGTCGCGGTCCCCGAGAGGCATTTCCGCTGTGTTTCATGCAGGTAGCATGGGGGAAAGCACGGATGTCGTCGGTCGGCTGGCGGAGCTTCAACGCCGCGCGGCCATCTCGGTCTGCAGCTTGGCCACGCCCCTGCTACGTGTTACATTTAAAATTGGCTGTTCACTAACACGCTTCTTTTGGATTGGCGAACTGGCCGATCGCTGGCGATCCGCTCTGCACCCCACTCAAGTTCCTATCACAGCTTGGACCCCGGTCTTCCCCTCAGCAGTCTTCTGGAACCTCATGCTGGCTATGCGCAGAGAACTACCACCCTATGCGCATTCTGTGGAAACCATACATTCCCATTTCCAATGTACTACAGTATGGCGGAGGAGCGTCGCCCCACTGATTTCTAGCAGTGCAAGAAGAGGAAACATAACATGAAAATAACTTTCAGTTATTATCATGTTATGTTATCCTTTGCGGGCGTGAGGGTGGGCGGGGCTGTTCTGCTCAGGGGTGGAGTGGTTTGCCCAAACAAGTGCGCAATGACTGTTTGGTCGGCCCTCTCGGGCCGCCCAAAGCAGTCATTTGGCACTTCCCTGTTCTTCATGCAGGCTGCATTACAGCCTGCATGGAGAACATGCCCACCCCTACAGCCCCTGGCTGAGCGCTGTGTCACGGCGCTCATACCAATCACAATGCTGCACTACGCATTGTGATTGGCTTAGGGGAGGGAGCCTGCTGCCTGCTTTCTGTTCCTGGAAGCAGACTCAGGAGAGCAGGAGCCCAGAAGTCACTGGACCCTGCCTAAAGGTTTTTTTTTTAAATTCTAAACCCCAGTCCCCCCCGCGCGACACCCCGTGACCCCCGGCGACACCCCCCCAACCCCCACCCCTGCCCCCACCCCCGAGCCATGCCGGCCGCCCTTGGTATACTATGAGGTAACAAAGGTAAACAAGCCAAGGTTAAAAATTATATTTTCATCACCAAGCCCTTATGACCACTGATTCCGGGTTTTCTCCTTTTTTCTCTGCTAATTTCTTAAGAAGCTCTGAAGAAATACCATCATCCTCCGTTAGGTAGTAACTTATATATGACATGTTTTATTTGGTTCCCTTCAAATCTCCCACCACCCCAGATTTATACTTTTCATTTCTCTCACTGCCACAGCCTGTGTACTTGCCTTTTGCATTCTGCCAAGTATGACATTATTTTCAATGGGTGTGCACTTCGTCCTTGAACTATGTGGCTGCCCGCCGCCCCCAAAGGGGGCCACCTAAAAGGGCGGCCCTTTAGTGCCATTGCGGCACAAGCCTACCCCTCGCTCTAGCAGCAGAGGGCTTCCGCCTGGAGCCCGCTGTTCAGGGGGTGTGGCGTCACTTCCGGTACGCCCGGGGGGGAGGGAGGGTATGTATACCCCTCTGACCCTCCCAGTGGCCTCTTTTCCGCCAGCCACGCCATCTGGCAGGTCGTCCGTCAGTCCCTCCGTGTTGTCGTCGCGCCGTTTGGGACCTCTTGGCTACTGGTCTCTTGCGGTGAGTTTACATCCTCCCCCCCAGCTCCCCCTAGTCATAGGGGGGAGGATAGCTCCTCGAGGGCTGAGGGCCGCAGCGGCAATCGTCGAAGGGGTTTGCGGGCTGCTGTGCTGTGCAGCAGTGGTGCAGTGGGGGTGCTCGCCCACCCCCTTCTATCCCGGGGTGCCCGCGGGCGTTCTCCCGCTCCCGGGCTGGCCCCCCCAGGCTGCCGCGAGCCTCCTCGTCTAACTGTGGGCAGTTCCTGTCTTTCGGAGTCATGGGTGCGGGTATCGCTGCACGTTGTGGCGGGCGAGGCTGCCGGGTTGGGCCCTTGGCGGGTGGGTCTGGTCCAGGCGTGGACCGTTGCGGCTGGCCGCCTGGGGGAGCGGCGCGGCTGGCTCAGCATGGCGCATTGGGGCCACAGGGCTATTGCAGCACCACGCGGCAAACGCGTGAGAGCCCTCCACATGCGGGCGGGCACATAGTGCTGCAGGCTCTGATGCCGCAGGCAGGAGCGCCTGGCCGTCAGCAAGCGGAGCACAGGTCCGTGGTCCATGTTTGTAGCGTGTCCATGTTTTTGTGGCGTGGGCCGGGACCTGGCTTCGGTTGTGTGGTTTGGGGAGGTCGCGCCGCGCTATCCTCTCCTACCCTGCAGCCGGCCAGACGGCACGTTTCACTCAGGCAAGGGGAGGGGGCAACCACACCTGCTGCACAGGAATCATCCGACTTCACTGCAGGCCAGGCGGGGGTAACTCGTACACTGGAGGATTGGAAAGCTGACTTCGCGCGGGGGTTGTGATGGCGCGTTGGTTGTGGTGGCGTGGGACAGCGAGGGCCGTGTTCCGCCCTTCATATCAAGGACATGGAGGTGGGCGAGGTGATCGCCGCTCGCGCGCCATGTCACCGCCGCTCTCGGGGCGGATGTCGAGGCTTGCGCCCAGGTCCGCACCAGTGGGGTTGCGGTTTGGGCCCGACCTACCCCGCACCCACCCCACGCAGGCGGTTGCCGTCCTGGGCACGGCGCACCGGTGCGCGTGCAGGCCCCGGGTCACGCACGTGTGCGCATTGTGTAATGGGCTCCACGTACTGGTAGACTACGGTCCAGGGGATCGCAGCCCTCTGGCATTCGGATTGGTGAGTGCTCACCGTGGTGCGTGCCTCACAGGACAGGGGGGGGCCGCGTTCCGCTCTTCCGTCTTGCGCGGCTCAGCGAAGATGTGAGGTCGCAGCATGGGGGCGGTTTGGTCAGGCCGTGGTGGGCTCCGGGGGCCTGATGCGGGATCGGATCTTGCCCGGTGGGAGTGGTTGCCTTTAGTGAAGGGTGCAGCCCAGCTCCGGGCAGGGGCAGACACGGGGGAGCATGGGTCGAGCAGGGACAGATGCTGACCTACAATTAATACGTCTGCGCCACAGAGTGCGGAAATAGCAGAAAGGGGTGACAAATGTGAAGAGGCGCCCCCTCACCCCCACAGCCCCGCTCGCCGGGGGCAGCCAGCCATCCTACACCAGCATTCCCTGAGGCCGGTTGTTCCCTACAACACAATACTGGCATTAGGGAAATTGAGCAAGACACGTGCAGTCCACCCTTGTAATTTGTGTGGATTAATGATGGGTGCTTTATTACAGGAGCCTCCTTCAGGCCATGTGTATACGGGGGGGCATCCCTACCATCGTTAGCGGGATGTGTCGCTCATCAGGGATGGGGACCAGTTAATTACGCTTGTTTTGTTTCTGAGCAGGTCGGGACCGGACGTTTCGCACAGCTACCGTCGGAGCGAGTCTTGGTGCGGAGGAACCTCGCAGGTATGGGTGGCACCTCACAATTTCAGTGCTAGCAGCCCCGCTCAAGCAGCAGGTCCATGAGGGGCGTGAAGGGTGGACCTTGGGTCCCTGGCGTGGGGCATGTGGGAGGCGAGCTGGAGTACTCGCCGGAATTGCATGATGCTGCAGCTGTCACTAGAGTAAATATGAGAAGGGGGTCAAGTGATCGCTCTAGTCCGGTGCCCAGGCGATGGGGAAGGAAAACCCCAAGAGCAGAGGGGTGTTGCTGCAAAGAGGTGCAATGATGGGTACTTTCTTTTCCAGAGCTGTAGCAAGGCGAAACACAACGCAACAGGGCATCGGTCTGAGGGGGTGTGCCATTGTCATATGAAGACACACTCATGTATTATCTTGGTTCTGTAGGTAGAGTGGGCCCGGACGTCTTGGGCAGCTTTGCTGGGTCGTAGCCCGGGCAAGGGCGCTGTGCAGGTAATGGGACACATCCGCAAACCACCCCCCGCCCCCCCCGCCGCTAGTTTTCCCCATCCCGCAGTCACCATGCTGATTTACAGCCGACTGCGCGGCAGGAAGGCAAGGGGGACACACCGACAGACACAGGGTCTGGCGGGGCCACGTTAGTAGTTTGGGGGAGTTTTGCAGCACGGGACAACCCGGTGGTCGCATGGCCTTGCGATGGCCTCATCTAAACGATTTTATTTCCTCATTGCAGCTCATCCGGACATCCACGGTACTCGCAGCCATCCGGGGACCATTGGGACGTGATCTCAGGACAAGGGTGAAGGCAACAAGCTAGTCCGTTTCGATCAGGTCGCTAGGGCAGGAGCTGTGTTGAAGTAAGTATCAGGGAGGCATTGGGCGGGAAACGCGCTGGGGTCGGGGGGCCCATGGGAACGGCTGCTCTGCGGCAGGGAGGTTTCGTTTGCTGGCTCAGTGCTGGGACTCACCTTTGTCTTTTGTTCTAGGGCGCGGCTGGGCAGTCGGCCAGACAAAGTACAGCATGAACAGCCAGGGGACCCCCGCCCTCTTGTTCTCGCAAGTCAGCTGTGTAGAAGAGTCGCAACCAAGCACGTCCCAGGATTTAGTGTGGGGGACCTTTATGGCAATGGCAAAAGCCAAGGGAGTGGAATGGGCTCAAGGGATGCTTGACGCCTGTGGGCAGGAGGATTCCGGGGTGTCACTAGACCAACCATCAGGAAGCCAGGCGGGACCACCCGAGCTGGCACCTCCCAGACCAAAGCGGTCACGAAGGCCCACCAACAAAGACTTCCCTGCGGACCCCCCCCCGGCCAAGGCCAGGGTAGTGGCTGTGCAACAGCCTCCAGCGCCGGTGGCTGCTCCTGCTAACCCTCCGCCCCCTGCCACAACGGGCGACGTGAACATTGAAAAAATCGGTAAGGCGATGGACAACATGTTGGCTTTGATGAATAAATTTCAGACACGTTTGGACAGATTGGAGGCGCCCCCTTTAGTGGTGGACGCAGCGCTGGTGCCCAGGGTGCCACCTTCAATTACTCAGGTTTGGGCGGGCCAGGCCGGTGGTGCATTGCCCGCAAGCGGGGCAGTTATGATGGTAGCCGCCCCATAGGCAGGAGTGAGTGGAACGGCACCTAGTGGTAGTGCAGGGCAAGATATGGTTCCCTCCAGCGTGGGGGGACAGCAGATGACGGCAGCGCCTTCTACCAGCAACGCTCCTGCCCCAGCGGCTCCTCCTGCTCCCTCTCCCGTCCCTGCGCCCGCTTCCACGCTTGTGCAGACCAGCTCCCCCCCCATCTTCCCACAAGTCTGTCCACCGCAAGTTTGGCCCCCCCCGACGACTCCAATGGTAACAGTAGCTCCCCTAGCGTCAGGGCGTTGTTCTCTGGCGTGGGAGGTGCCTCAGGCCGCCAAGGAAGGCATTTGGAGAAGGGAATGTGTGGATATCTTGACCTTACTTATGCACAGCAAGGCAGGTTTAGACACCAGGAAGATGGGGGGAAAGGAGGAGGACAAGAAAGTGCGGTACCAACGCTGGCCAGACAAGACAATAGAGAATTGGGTGGAGGCCTTCACGATTCTCTCAGCAGTAATAATGGAAAGACACCCGGAGCAGGGTCCTGCTCTGATGCAGTATTCCCACACCATCCAACAGGAGGCAAAATTGTCGGGCGGGTTGGGATGGTTTTACTATGATCAGGAGTTCCGTAAGAGGATGTCATTATGTCCAGAATTGGGGTGGGACCAAAAGGAGATCCAACTCTGGATCCAACATATGGGTAGACCCACTACAGAGTTTAGGGAAAAGGGGGCAAAAGTGCAGAAAGGTGGTGATAATCAAGGGGCCTCCAAACAATCTGGGAAGCGCCCCTTCAGACAGCCTTTTCGAGCCCAGCAGGGGGGGGGGTCAGCAACAAGGGAATAAGAGGTTCTCCTCCGGCACCTGCCGGTTATACAATGCTGGATCTTGCTCCTGGGGCAAAGGATGCAAATTCGCCCACAACTGCAGCAAGTGTGGGGCCGCCCATCCGGCCGTGTCGTGCAACTCAAAGCGGGACAGTCCCACCCCCCGCTGGAAAACAGAACAGTTAATGACCCAGTCAGGAACACCCCCCCGGCGCTGCCACCCCCCTGTTGCCAACCAGCACTGGTCTCCGCCCAACCAAACTTTCCCAACAAAGGGCCCTCCCCCGTCATATTGCAGAATCTCCTCCCGCTCCTGCGGCAGTACCACAACACCAAAGACAGGCTGCTTTTAGCGCAGGGGTTCCTCGAAGGTTTCACGATTCCGTTCCCGGGGCCGCTATGTAGCCGCGATGCTGATAATTTGAGGTCCACCAAAGAACTGCCGAGAGTCGTAGGAGAAAAAATTCAGAAGGAGGTGGCACTAGGCAGGGTAGCTGGCCCCTTCAACTCACCCCCACTGGAGAACTTTCTAGTATCCCCGCTGGGTGTAGTCCCCAAGAAAGAACCTGGGGCTTTTAGGCTGATTCACCATTTGTCATACCCCGAGGGCGATTCAGTGAATCACTGGCTAGAGGAGGGCACATGTTCGGTTTCTTACTCCTCACTGGACATGGCCATTGACATGGTGAGGAGGGTGGGTAAGGGGGCCTGGTTGGCCAAGGCGGATATAGAATCTGCTTTTCGCCTACTGCCAGTCCACCCGTCCAGCCAGCACCTGCTGGGGTTCAAGTGGCAGGGTCAACTGTACTTTGATTGTTGCATGCCCATGGGCTGTGCAGTGTCTTGCGCGTATTTTGAGGCCTTTAGCTCCTTCTTGCAGTGGTCACTTCATTGGGAACACAGCCTTGAGGGAGTGACCCACTACCTGGATGATTTTTTGTTCATCGGGAGCTTAGGGTCTCGGGAGTGCAGCGAGGGATGGCGGTGCTTCCAGGACTTGGCGGCTCGCCTGGGGGTCCCCCTGGCACCGGGTAAGACTGAGGGTCCGGCGCAGGTTCTCACGTTCCTAGGCATTGAGCTGGACACCGTCAAGGGTGAGTCCAGGCTCCCTGCCGGGAAGGTGCAGGAGTTGCGCAACAACATCCAAAGCTTACTGGGCAGAGACAAGGCACCCTTGGGCGAGATCCAGAGTCTCATGGGCAAGCTCAATTTTGCAGCTAGAGTCATCCCGGCTGGGAGGGTGTTCTCAAGGAGACTGGCCAGGGCCACGGGAGGCGTCCGCAGGAAACATCATTTGGTCAGGTTGGGAAAAGGCATAAAGGAAGCCCTGGCGACTTGGGCTGAATTCATGGTGCAATTCAATGGAACTGTGATCTGGAGGGCGCCATGGGCCTGCAGCGCTGAGCTGTGCCTTTTCACTGACGCCTCCGGGAGGGAGGGTTTTGGAGCCATCATGGGGAGGAGTGGTGCGCGCAGAAATGGCCCAACGCTTGGCACCGGCGCAGGATCACAGCTAAGATCACAGTGCTAGAGCTCTTCCCCATCGTCATCGCCCTGCATTTATGGCCCTCTGCGCTAGCAAACAGGAGGGTGGTCTTCTGGTCGGAAAACATGGCGGTTGTACAAGCGATAAATGGTCAGTCAGCTAGGTGCCCACTAGTGCTTTGCCTGCTAAGAGAGCTTGTCAGGGCCGGGCTGCGCCACAACATTGGGTTCAGGGCCAGGCACATTGAGGGGGTCAAGAATGTTGCCGCTGACGCTCTCTCTCGTTTTCAGTGGCTCCGATTCCGGGAGGCCTGGCCGCGAGCGAGAGCGGAGATGACCCCTTTCCAGCGCATCTGTGGCTCATCTTGCAGTGGAGCAATGGCTGAGGGAGATTGGGGAACGGTCCTTGGCTCCAGGAACCAGGAAGAAGTACAAGGCCCACTGTGCAACATTCTGGGGCGTCTCTGATATTCTGGGCACCAGCTCCCTTCCTTTGGAACAGAAGGTGGAGGCCTTTGTGGTATGGGCTAAGGACCAAGGGAGGAGCCACTCTTGGGTGTCCAGCCACCTGGCGGCAGTGTGCCACGATGAGAAACTGAAGGGCGGGACTGATCCGGCCAGGTCTTTTCGGTTACGGGCGGCTCTTAAGGGCTGGGCCAGGGAGGAAGTGAGGGTGCCGGACAACAGGGGGGCCATCGATTTCCCCAGGCTCCAGGGTATGCTTGATGTCCTGCGGCAGGTTGCGCACTCTCCTTACGAGGCCAGCCTACTAGCAGCCGCCTTTTGTTTAGCATTCTTTGGGGCATTCAGGATGAGCGAATTGGTGGCCAGATCCAAGGCTGATGGGTCTGGGGATGCACTTGGCATGCAAGACGTGAAGATGGCTGCCCAGCTGGTGCTCCGCATAAGAAGGTCTAAGACTGACCAGGCAGGGCATGGGGTGTAGGTGGTTCTTAACCCGCTAGGGGATCCCAGGTACTGCCCGGTCTCTAGAGTAAGGGACTACTTAGCGGTGCGCCCCGCAACACAAGGTTATTTCCTGGTACATGCAGACCTGACCCCCCTGACCAAGTTTCAAGTGGAGCGGGTTATGTGTGCATGCTTGGCGCGCGCCGGCCTGGCCAGCCCTGACAAAAAGTATTCAAGTCATTCATTCAGGATTGGGGCGGCTACGGCTGCATTCAAGGCGGGCATGGAGCCGGCAGGCATTAAAAAGGTGGGGCGTTGGCAGTCGCGCTGTTTTGAACGGTATATCCGCCCTTGACTGCACAGTATGTAAATAATTTTGGAGTGCCGTGTTTTGCAGTGTCGTGTTCAAATATGATTATCTGAGTAATAAACAGTTGGTAAAGAATGGCGTTCGTTTCTTTAGGTGTTCGCGTATGGGTGATCGGCCATTCGTACGTGGCCAGGTTGGAAAAGTGGGCCAAGAGCAGGAACTGGATGCGGGGTTTCACGACACTCATTTTGTTTGGATGGGTTTCCCAGGTATGAGATGGAACAGCATCATTAACAGGCTCGAGCAACGCCTGGCCCTTGGGGGAGCCCCGCCCAATGTCTTGGTGATCCACTTGGGGGGCAATGATCTCATGACCGTGGGGAGGAGGGGATTACTCAGGGCCATTAAATCGGACTAGGGCGAACTAAGCAGGCGTTTGGGTCACTGCGAACTGTTTTGGTCTGAAATAACCCCCCGCATGCATTGGCGTGGTGCCAGGTCAAGGGAGGCAGCAGAACATTCGCGCAAGCGGGTCAACAGTGCTATGCGCAAGTTTCTGGGTCAGAGGGGATTGGGCTTTATCAGGCATGAACTCATCCAGGCAAACGTTAAAGGTTACTTTGAGGAGGACGGGGTCCACTTATCCCCGGTGGGGATGGACTTGTTTCTCCTGGATGTAAAGGAATGTTTGGAAAGGGCTGGTTGCAGGTAATAGGAGGTGCAGTGGTGGGGGGCCCTGGCTGCGACGGTGGCCGCCTCCAGGGCTGTGGCGGAGTTACAGGACGATCTGGAAGCAGTCTGGTACAGTAAGGGTACCTCTGCGGCAGACTGGTACAGTAAGGGTACCTCTGCGCGGCACAATAGGGGTGCCAGAGCCAAAGACCAGGATCCTCAGGGCAGGGTCCTGGAGAACCGTGACGGCGCCCCGTTAGTCCTTCGGGCGGTTGGGGGCCTGACCAACCGGGGGTTTGCCCTGCTACGCTCCGCCCTGAAAGGGGCGTGAGTAGGATGGTAACAAGGGCAACGTGATCCAGTGGTGGATCAACAAAGGTGTAACGCTGATCGGGCATACATCCCACAGTGCTGGCTCATCAGGCGGGCAGGGGCAGCATAGGTTGGATGGCTGCCTGCCCATGGATCGCCCGTAAGATAACCCACCTTATTGCATACTCTTGTATGGAATAAACCTGCGACAAGTTTTTCCCATAAACAAAGTGTCTTGTGTGTTTATTTATGCACGATCGCCTAGTGGAAGGTGGGGTTTGTTGCCGGTATTGGGACTATGTGGCTGCCCGCCGCCCCCAAAGGGGGCCCCCTAAAAGGGCGGCCCTTTAGTGCCATTGCGGCACAAGCCTACCCCTCGCTCTAGCAGCAGAGGGCTTCCGCCTGGAGCCCGCTGTTCAGGGGTGTGGGCGTCACTTCCGGTACGCCCGGGGGAGGGAGGGTATGTATACCCCTCTGACCCTCCCAGCGGCCTCTTTTCCGCCAGCCACGCCGTCTCCCTCCCTTCCTCTTACCCTGCGGCTGGGCTGGTGGGCAAGGTGTAATGAATGTTTTAATGTTTTCTTTTGTGTTGCAGGCGGAGTTACAGGGCGATCTGGAAGCAGTCTGGTACAGTAAGGGTACCTCTGCGGCAGACTGGTACAGTAAGGGTACCTCTGCGCGGCACAATAGGGGTGCCAGAGCCAAAGACCAGGATCCTCAGGGCAGGGTCCTGGAGAACCGTGACGGCGCCCGTTAGTCCTTCGGGCGGTTGGGGGCCTGACCAACCGGGGTTTGCCCTGCTACGCTCCGCCCTGAAAGGGGCGTGAGTAGGATGGTAACAAGGGCCACGTGATCCAGTGGTGGATCAACAAAGGTGTAGCGCTGATCGGGCATACATCCCACAGTGCTGGCTCATCAGGCGGGCAGGGGCAGCATAGGTTGGACGGCTGCCTGCCCATGGATCGCCCGTAAGATAACCCACCTTATTGCATACTCTTGTATGGAATAAACCTGCGACAAGTTTTTCCCATAAACAAAGTGTCTTGTGTGTTTATTTATGCACGTTCGCCTATGGGAAGGTGGGGGATGTTGCCGGTATTGGGACTAATGCCTCCTCGCACTCATTGCTCCTTCTTAAAAATGTTTCACAGCACTGCTAACCCCGTGTCCGGATGAACGCCCACAAACCTAGTCCCACAAGGTAGAAACGCAACACTTAGATGACCACCTCTGTAACTGGTTTAAGGAAAATATTGGAAGAAGGAGAAGACTTTTGGTTTTCAAAGGCTGTTTAAGTGCCCTTTCTGATCCCCACAGATCGCCTTCTAGGGATGCCCCTGACACGACCCTTGTACCTCAAGCAAACAAGGGATAATTTGTACTGGAGCTCCTTCGTGGTTCTACGCCAGGGGTCTCCAACGGGTAGCTCGGGAGCTACTGGTAGCTCACCAGCACCCTTAAAGTAGCTCTCAGAGGTGAAGCCAAACAAAGCCGATCTCAGAGAGTCTCTGTATATTAAAGAAGGCAGCACTGCTTGTTTCATTACCCTTAAGAGTTACAGCGAGCCAAACCAATGGAAGGGCCTCATGATAACACTCAAACACACAATGTGTTGGCCTATGGGTGCCACAGGAACCATCTTTATCCACTTTAAATCTACCTAAGAAGGAGACTGGCCATGTTATACGCCCTGTTATATTAGTCGCACAGCACCGTGTGTGACATAAAAAAATAGTGGCAGCAGTTGCCAGTGCTGACCCACCAAAGTATGTGACTGCAAGAACTAGATTGAAAATGTGTTAGTTGGGAGCACGATAAACCCAAGAGCTGAGGAGAAGAGAGTATGCATCCAGGGCAGAGAAAATTAGAATCACCGCATTCATTTATGTGTGGGTGTGTGACAGTGTGTCCTTCCCTAATAAACACTATTGAGTCCTTGAAGCTACTCCTAGGGCTCAAATATGATGTTGGGCGAACTTAAGTCCGCCCGACATTGTTTTGGTGTTGGGACCGCCCGACCAATTAGTATGCGACCGAACAGTGTTTGGTTGCACGCCTATTCTTTACAATGGGAGCATGCATTCCGACCGGAATGCATGCTCTCATTGTAAAATAAAGAGGTTCAGTTTATCCCTGCACCCAGTGGCAGGCACCTCAAGGTGCCTGCCACAGGGTACAGGGATCAACAGGGGGGCTCTATGGCCACCAAACTGAGGCCGTGCACCCATGGGGGCCCCCAAAGTTGACTTCTGATAGCCTTTCTGTGTCGGAAAGGCCAGCACAGAAAGGCTGTCGGAATCCGACATTGTAATCCCTCAGGCAGAAAGAGCCGCCCTTGGGATTACTGAAGTAATTCCAACTGTCGGGCTCTCCGAGCCCGTCGGATGGCAGTCGAAATGACTGGTCGGAATGACCAGTCGGATTCCTTCCAACCGACACCATCCAAATGGGTCGGTCGGAGAGGAATCCGACCAGCAGATTACGATGTGGTAGGAATGGCTCCGACCAACGGTCGGAGCCGTATCCTACCAAATTGTAATCGCCCCTTAGTGTCAATGGCTGCCAAATATCTATGCTGGTCCCCAACATAACAGTTATCTCTGATGCAATTGTGCCAGTTCATGGTATAATTGTGCCTAAGCCATAATATTTCCATCCTTGACTATTTTGGGCATTTTGATCTAGTAACAGTTGTTCCGAACTGGATGCCATCATTGACATATTAAGAGCATGACTGACCTGCTTTTAGCCACCCCTGCCAGAATGGCAAATGCTTCTCCCATAACAGTGGCCATAAATGATATATAGTGGGCATCCAGTCCTGGCACAGAGGTATCCCTGATTTAATGGTGGGCGTTATTAGCATAACACAGGAATTTTTAGTGTAATGGCCAGCATGCATGGCCTATGATTGAAATACCTGGGTATTTGAAGCACAATCTGTCCATGAGAGGCATGGCGGTACTCAATGAAAATGGCAAGCTGATGTTTGCGGTCTGTGTATTTTCTAACAATGAAAACTGATTTGATTTTTAAAGGAAAAAAATATTCTTTTTCAGAAAAGGGTTTTTTTCTGGAAAATTGAGTTTGATTGCTCAAAGTGGAAAGTGGTATTTGATAGAAACATATGTGTATTTTCAAAAAATAATATGCTAATGAAGACAAAATATGGCAATTCTAAAACACATTTAAAGTTGTTAGCCGAATGATAGTTCAGTTTGAGTTGGGGAGACTTACTGCTGTGGTTATGCCCTTTGTGGCACACGGCATGCGGTGATTTGAATGTTACTTGATTACTCACTCAGGTGAAGGCATTTAATATTGATAAACATTTTCCTAGCATTCTGCTGATAATTTTACCTGGAATGTTTGGGTGGTTACTACTGATACTCGTGCTTAGGGTGGTCATAGTGTAATGTTAATACATATCATCAGAATTTTACAGTGATAAAATATGCTAGTAGCTCAGCAGGACTTTCATTGAGCAGAAGTAGCTCTCACTACAGAAAAGGTTGGAGACCCCTGTTCTACGCTATTCTAGTGGGGTCTACTTACAGTGCTTTTTCTATTGGTTTCATGTTTCTTATTGTTTTGATTTCCCATGTGAGAGTATTGCACAGTGATTAGGCTTTTGACAAAATACATCAGGAAAAATATTTAGCTTTTGTAATTTTTGCTACTGTTATTTAGGATTGTTTGATAATAAATTGGTACTAAAGAAAATACCCTTTAAGTACATAATGCTTTGCAATACAGATTACATGCAGGTCTATGATGGAGGTTCATTACTTGCTGAAATATAAATTAATAAGGCTGTAATTTGTGACCGGAGATCTCTGCAGCAGTTGCCTTAAACCCCTAAAATATCTAAAAATGCAGCCTATAATGGATTTTCCACAGTACATTTTTTCCATTTTCAGCACTGCTCTCTGTTAGTCTAAATGATCAGGATTCCCTAAAGAGGGTGGAACCATGTTATTCTTAAAATCAAATTGTTTCATTACATATATACAGGTTTTAAGCAGTAACAACATTTACCACGAAATTCCTATCATAAAATTCTTAACATTATTAGTTGATTTGTTATAATGGCCAGATCCAAGCATCAGTAGCTCATGCATTTTGACTTTTCATTCTGAGATTTGTCGTCCTGATTTTATAATGTGATAATGAGAACTACAGGTCCCAGATGCAAGGCACAAGACTGTACTGGATTAGGAACTCTTGCCTGGGGAAAATTGAGAGCTCTGCAAAGACCTTGATAAAAATTCACCAATGTATTTTAACAGTTTTCTTTCTGCACCCTCCAAGAAAATATAACTGGGAACGATGTCCAGAATTAGGGCCTGAATTTTGATCTTGGCGGTATTACTGCAATCTCGCAGCGGTCCCTAGTACTCCATTGAGTCAATGGTCTTTCGTCCGCTGTATTTAGATGCATGTAGGCTGACTCACCATCCGCGTCGACAAAGTGTTTCCTGCTGCGGTTGCGGCACACCGCCGCCGACACGGTGGACTCCCATGTTGGCAAATACTACTCTGTTGCCGTCGGGGCGGCGGTTTCCCAGGGAGCCGATTTAGATTTCACAGATGTGCTGGCGGTCTACAAGCGGCGGTTCCCAGACGGAGTGAGTCTGTAGCGGTACACGCTCAACCATACCCCATCACTGTGGCCATTGGATGGACGCTAGCAGAACACACCTGATGTCAATTGGCCAAACAGAAACACCTGCATACCACGCTATAAAACACACCATATTTCAGACTATGATCCTTTGCTATTTCAGCCCCACCATGACATTTGATCCCAGAGGCTCTGCCAGTGAAGTGAGGTTTTTTGCTTTTCATTCTCCGCGTCTCCCGTGCCTTCATCCCCTTTCTTTTGGTGACTTGTAGTTATTAATTTACTGATTTTTATTTTGTGCACAATGACAGGCCCCAAAAAATCCACGTTTTACTGAGGTAGAATTGTCAGTCATAGTGGATGAAATCCGAAGAGTAGAGCTACAATTGTTTGGAGCCCAAGTCCAAAATACACCCCATCACAGAAAATGCAAATGTGGGCCAGAAGAGTTGACAGAATGAATGCTGTAGCTAAAAACCTGCACACACGGGCGGAAATTAGGAAGAGGTGGAATGACCTGCGGGGGAGGGTGTGTTCCCTGTCCTCCAAGAGCCACATTGAGGCCAATGGGACTGGTGGTGGCTCTCCCAGGCCCCCAATGCCATTCATGCCCTGGGAAGAGAAGCTCTTGCACAGCTTACATACTGAAGGCTTGACAGGAATACCTGGTGGAGTGTAGTCTGGTAAGTCACAATAAACCACCTCAATGTCCTGTTTGTTCTCAAATCAGCTATTGTCAATGTGTCAATGTGCACAGATTTTTGTAACATACAAACCTCAAAGTATCTAATAATCATTACTGTTTCTGTGAATGTATTGTGTTGCATCTAAGATTACAGGTATCATTCTCCATTACATGTCACATGATGGTATGGTGCCTGTAATAGTTACAACAACAAATAACCCATTACCCATATGTATGTCAAAATGTAAGTGCCTGGGCCTTTTCCACTGCATATTTTCCACAGGTATTTTCTGCTAACCATTTTGCAAGTGTTGGGAAGTTGCCTTTGAAATGACTATATCTACCATGATACCCTGTTTCTGTTCCTCTAAAGAATATTGCTATGTCATGTTGTTCATTCTCTCTTTCCTAACAGATTTCAACACATGGTAAAACGTCATGTAGGGGCTGATTCACAGAACTAATCTGAGACAAAATCCTAAACTTACTACTTATAGCATTCACAGAATGCACTTACGACTATTATCTTTACGTCCGCACTCGGGCCGGAATTTCCGCCCCCGGAGCGGAAATTCCACACCCGGAGCGGAAATCCTGCAATTGTGCTGGACATTCCGCACTCGGGCCGGAATCTCTGCTTCCAGGCCAGAATACCCACAATCTGGTGTTAATTGACTATATCTGATGCATGGTGGGGATGGTAGGCACTTGGACAAGTGATTAGCATTGAGGGCAATGCTCAACCGGCCAGAATGCGGGTATTCCGGCCCGGGAGCGGAGATTCCGGCACAAGTGCGGGATTTCCGCTCCGGGTGCGAAATTTCCGCTCCGGGTGCGGAAATTCCGGCCTGTGTGCGGACGTAAAGTTAATAATCTTAAGTGCAGTCGTAAATGCATTCTGTCAATACCATTAGTAGTAAGTTTAGGATTTTGTCTCAGATTAGTTCTGTGAATCGGCCCCGTTGTGATCAACCCCTTTTCAATGCTCTCTAATTAAAATGGTCTGTGTTGTTTCACTAATCAAACTATGCTGACACAAAATATGTCATGTATGCAAATGACGATGCTGAATATAAGTGGTACTTGCAAATATTGACACATCACATGATGACTAATGCCAAACATCCAACCCAGTAGTGGAAACGTCTGTTTTGCAAGTCAGCTAGGCCTTGGAATTGTCAATTACACATTTCACCTCTCCACTGTGTTGGGCTGAATGGTTGGAAGATGTCAGGTGGATTCCCTAATCCAGTGGCCCGCAAACTGGGTGCTTGGTATGCGGCGCTCCAGGCTAGTTATGATGGCGTACCTGGGTGCCACGGCGCACAGAATGGGAACCACTGCCCTAATCACTTATGAACATTTCAGGATATCTGATAACCTGCTGATTTGAAGTTCTACAGTTTGAAATAGAAAAAAGTTTGTGTAATATGTTCAATACTAGAGGAAGCTATCATCACAATAATCTCTACCTTCTAGGTGCCTACATTGTCTCAAATATTTGAATGTACAATACACAGTTTTTCTAATAAGAATGCTCTCCATTTCTCAATAGGTCAATCTGGCAGGTTCCAGCCACTGAAGGAACCTCAACTCCAGCCCAGGATCAAGCCTTCAGTGAGGACAGTACTTCTGGTGATATGGAGGAGCTTGAGGAGCCTGGTACATCTGGTCAGTCTGGGACGATGGCTCCAGTGACACTCCCTGCGCCCACACCGACACCTCAGCAACATGAATACTCCACTTCCTGTGTCCCTCTCACTGTGACACCGATCGTGTGCCCCCCAGTCCTGGTGATGTTGACACCACACCACCCCCAGCTCACCCAGGACCCAGTCCGATGGGGCACACTGGGTCAAGGGCACAGGGTAGTAGGGTTAGGGGTCATACAATGGTGTTTGTGGGCCAGCCTACTGAGTCCACTTGGGGCACTGACACAGAGACCACCATCGACCAAGTCTTGGGGGCTTACCATCAGTTCCAAGACATGATGGGCCAGGTACTCACTGAGCTCCGGGAGATGAAGCAGCTGCAGAGGGAGGACATGACCAGATGGAGGCCCATAATTCTAACATGGGCTCCCTGATTGGGGTGGTGCAGGACATTTACACCTGCATGTGCAGGGCTTTCCCAGCACCATCCACCCCTTCCTGTGGTCCTACCACATCAGAGCCATCATCATTGGCCACAGCCACAGGAAAGGGAGGACTTGTCACCGGAAGAACCACCTGCAGCCCCCCCGCCCCTGCAGCTGTGGATCCCCGCCCCTGCACCAGGGCACATCGTCCACGCAGATCTTCAGGAGGTGAGGATTGCAAGACCTCTGCAACCGTTAGCAAGAAATATCTATGCTAATTTCCTCCAGTGTGTGCCTACCATTCACACTGTGGACTATTTCTAGACACATTTTCTGTTCTGATGCCAGTAGCATTTTGGACATTGGACTTCAAACAATTTTGGATCTACAACTAGGGTTTGATTCACCATGACTGACTTCTCCACTTTTTGCTTTGCTTTTTTTATGTTCACCTTCTTTTTTTCAGCACATTTGGAACAATAAATTTTCTAGTCAAAAAAATCATAGCCTGGTGTTGTATATATCAACTCTATCAATGCATTTGTTTAATTCCATCATAACTTGACAATGACAGAACATCAAAAGATTGTGTCGACATAGATGATTTGCAAGTAGGTATTGTTTATTTCAAGTTTCCAAACATGAATCCCAAAATATGTCATACCATTCATTCATGGTCTACTATGTTTATCCCATTTGATTGATACTTGTCTGTCAACATTTGCACTAAAATAACAATCCATGCATTAGACTAATACTCAGTGCCAGTTTTCACATTTCCAGTTCCACACCTTGCCAACATGGAAGAAGGAGATATGTCTAAAACAATAAGATAGAATAGGCAAACTTTCATTGATTCATGTCATCAGCTGGAGCAAGATCTTCTGGCTCACATACAGAAGTCCACATCAATAACACCAAGAGCCAAAACCATGGCAGCACTACATTTTGTAGACACAGGATCATTACAAAACAGTGTTCCAGTATCTTGTGGAATCTCACAACCAAGTTTCAGTGGTGTGCCACAAGACGTATGTCCTACAATGATGAGACACATCAACAGCTACATACACTTTACACACAATAAGGATTTAGCCAATGTGAAGGGAGATTAGCATGATTTGGCTCTACTACCATATGTGTTTTGAGCAAATGATGGCACACATATAGCTTTAGTGCCAATACACTACAAAGAACAAGTCCAATGTAATCTTCAAATCTCCCCTCCAATCACAGTGCAAGTCGCCTTGGTACAAGGTTTGTACATCCAAAGTCTTTGTCCGTCTTTCCCAGTATCAACCCATGTTCCCTTGTACTTGGAAACAGCACCACATAGCTGCAAATGTTACAATTCGGAAATGTCCAAATGAAGATGACATGGTGAAGGAACCTAGAACAGATTCAATAAAAAAGATTGCCAATCACAGAGAACATGATGGCCACATTACAAAGTAAACATTTGTGGGACACAGTTTCACAATACAATAAGGAATAACCAATGTAACTGAACACAGTAGTCAATGTGTCCACACTTTGATCTACAAACACCTTTGGCCTGATTGTCCCAGAACTTCGCCTTCCGAACAAAGTACCACCACATACTCCTCTCATCACCACATCAATAGTTGGTGTAACGGTGAAACACATGACATGTAAAGATATACTTACGCTCATGAGAAGTTGTCAGTGACATCTAGACATAAGTCAACCAATTCCTCTTCACCACTATCATCTCCATTTGGCATATCAGGATCCTCACCTGGAGCTTCTTTATGGTATCCATCCTCTGCGATGTAAGGGATGTTCCATCGCAGGGTGATATTGTGGAGCATGTAGCAGGCCACAGTGATATGGCACACTTTAGCGGGTGAGTAGAGGAGGGCTCCACCACTTTTGTCCAGACATCGAAATCTGGCCTTTAGGAGGCAGAAAGCCCGCTCCACTGGCCACCGTGTTTGTCCATGGACCTCATTGAAGTGGATTTCCACTGGCATTGTTGGATTCCTCAGCTGCGCTAACAACCATGGTCAGTTGGGATAAGCTGAGTCTCCTAGATGGAAGAAAAAAGGCACAAAATTAGGTAACGCAACTCCAGATCATGCAACTAGCAATACCCCAAATAATATTATGAATGATTGTACTACCCAACAAGCCAGGCCCTCTCAGGTCCAAGTTGAGACATTTGCAGGTGTATGGGGCTCTTCAGTAGTACAAAGGAATCAGGACAGAGCCAGGGAAACTGGCCCAGATGCTTGTGATGTACAAATACGGTAAGCAGACAACTTGCACGTTGATTGAGTGGAAGTTCTTTCGATTCCGGTACACCTGTTCTCTGGCGTGTGGTGGCACTAAGGCAATATGTGTGCCATCAATTGCTTCAACCACATGTGGTAGGCGACCCAAACCGTACAAGTCACCCTTCACATTGGCTAAATCCTGCTGCCGTGGAAATTGGATGAAGCTGTTAATGAGCCTCATCATCAAAGATAGAACTTCTTTTAGCACACCACTGAATGTTGGTTGTGACATACCACCAGATACTTCATGCAAATGCGCTCCGTTGCGTCATTAATCAATTATTTTGTAGTGAACTCTTTTGGCAAGGTTATTGCGTGCAGACTTGCTCATGTTATGCCCCAACAGCACATTTCAAATGGTTCCAAAACACATTGGAGCGTACATTCCGTTCCAACCACATGTCGCACTGCAAAGAAAGGAAGTACAAAGGAATCCTATTTATCCAATATTCCATTTTTTAAATCCTTTTTTCATCCATAATCTGTTCCACAAGTTTATCACATCTTTTTTCATTTTTCATATAAATACTTCGTAAATCCCATATTTTTCTAATGCTGAAAACATGCCTATCCAGGCCTCATTCACTAGCATGTGGGATTACGCATCCCTAGGCAGCCTCATTCAAAATTACCCAATGCATTTCGGGCTAAAAACAGGCCTTCCTCAGGGGTAGCTGCAAGGTTAAAAACAAACATCAGTGTGACATGTATTTAACAGTGATCATCTACTCAACATATTTGTAACCCTTGTACTAAGTACAATCCATATTCAGCTGTCAAACTTGTTTTATGATACCGCCATTACTGTGCCTTCCTCTGTTCAAAAACATATGCAATCAAAATTGCGTCATCAATAGCGTGCTCCCCGACTTGCCCAAACATAAAAACCTCATCCTTTAGAAACAAAAAAACCTTAAAGAACACATTTAGAAATATTTATCAAACGACAAAACCCCATCTGCCCCATTTGTTTGAACCCACGATGCTTAAAGAATGACATTGTACCTGCAATTTTCAAATTCATGGTCGCCAATGCAGCCGTCTCAATTATACTCCATAGCACAATCGTGCCTCTGTAAATCAGCTCGTAGCTCAACCGTTCCGACTTCTAAAAGTGGCCCTTCTATTTCAACCCTCCAGGATAGTTTGAACCACCCATGTGACTGTAAAACCTGACTCAAACGATAAACATAAAAGAAATACAACTCCCATGCCCTTAACTTAAATCTACTCTCCGTGTATGCAAATGCAACCCAAAGCCCCAATTATATGAACACATAATGTAAATTTTTAAATTTTAATGGCAAACTCCATTTCAATGATAACTGTCCATGTCGAAATTGTAATGACAGTGTTTTTATGGTTGTAAGTCCTTGATGGGATTCCTGTTGTTCTTCACTTGCAACATGAGTGGTGCTGACCCACTTAACAGTCACTAACACACTATTTTGAAGACCTAAAATGGTGGATGCCTGACCTTGGCGATTGGATATTTGGAATCAGACAGCGGCGGCAGTCGACCTCGCAGTGGGCAGTAAACTCCACGACAGACACAGCCATAGGCTAACGTTGGTAAAATTAAAAATAGAAGGCTAATGACTGTCTCCATCCTCGGTGACGATTGCATACGTCGCGTACATGTATGCGGCGGCTGGAAAAAAAGCTCATTTCCCTCCTACCACTGCTGCTACAAAGACCTCCTCTAATTTTGCTGCTGTTTCTGACTGGTGGTAGCAACCATGACAGGTCAAATACCTGAGAGGGCCCCTGCCTTCATGCCAGAGGAGCTGGAGTTGCTGGCAAAGTAGGTTCTCTCCCTGTATGGCCATCTCTATGGCCTGCCAGAAGAACAGGTACATGCCTGGCTAATATATGTGAATCTGTCTAACTGGCTCTTTTACATTTGCACAGACTAGAATGTCCCTTTGAGTTCCAGAGTGAAGCGTAGTGATTGATGTCGTGTCACATTATGTGGTCCTTACATAGGACAATGATGTTAGGGAATTGTATGCTCTCTCCAATGTCAAATATACAACACCATCAAAATGTGTTGTGTGCTACAGGCTCTAGATTCACATTGGTGTGTATGTAGAGATCTATGCATGTATATGTTTGATGTACTTGTGATAAGTTTCCAAATAACATCATGGTAAATGGTGAACACATCATGAACTCTTTACACCTGGAGATATGTATGTACTGTGTCCAACCAAATTGAAAATAATGTTACCTATGTGTATAGTCCCACAAATCATCCATCCTAGAACAGGGCTCTCCAAAATGTAGTTTGGGTGCTACCGGTAGCTCCCAGACCCCTTCAGAGTATCGCACAGCCTTGAGGTGACTTAATGGATGAGCACAAGGCAGTGCTTAATTTGTGCCTGTGGTTTCCGGCACTCAGCACCAGAACTTAATTGTCAGCACCAGCTCTAGTGACAGTCCACCACATGGTGGCTCTGTCTTTTTTTAAATTTTGAGATGAGCACAACAACTGTGTTTATTAGGTCAATATACATTGGTAATGAATACTACTAGCCTCTCATGCCATTATTACAGCAGTGTGTAGCCTGAAATAGTCTGAATTGTCACACTTGTAAGAGTGCGGTGGTTAGATGTTATGTTGGTACTGCCATTAGCAGCGCTGACAGGGTATGGGTGGTGCATGCACAGTGGCCTTCCAAGAAGAGCACAAGCACTTCATTTTTTACAAATTAAGCACTGGCACAAGCTGACCCTTGTAATGTAAAAGTTGAAGAAAGGCGGCATTTATGTAATATCATGATCATCAGGCTGCATATAGCAAGGCTTGTCTTTGAGCAGTGCTCATCCCGATTCATGGGCCAGGCTGGGCCTGAGTCACAGGGTCATACAACTTATGCACTGAGGTACAGCTGGCAAGAATATATCTCCTTTGCAGCACAAAATGTGAGGTGTGCTAAGATTATGCTCCTGAATGCTTTTAAATGGACAACAGTTGAAAGTGAGAGTTCCCTGACTTCTTGAGCTAACACTTCTTTTCAATGGACTAACATTCCAAAGAATGTCATGTCCAAACTTCAGGCCCCTTATTCACAGTGGCCACTATTCACTGTGCCATAATCATTCATGTTTAGCCTTCAGTAGTTCACAATCTTTAGCAGTGATCAGCAGAAGGTCACATCACAGATTATGTAGGTGCCCCTGGGCTAGATGATGCCACAGGCCTTGATTTGTGTGTTGAGACTATGGCATGGGATGAGGATGGGCAACAGTTCACTATTGAAGGGTGTATGAGGATATTTGTTTAGGTCAGCATGTGACGATACACATGTTGTATGGTAACTAATGAGTTATGCTACTGATAGCTGTAGACAATTTTTGTGATAGCAATACTGACAAACATAAAGTCTCAATATCATTGTTTGTTCTTTCCTTTCATGGATCCATAAAGGTCAATGTCCATCACAAGTGTGACATATAGAAGGCCATTGGCTGGAAGGTGCGTACCATGGGGGTCTACAGGCAGCACAGCGTCCATTGCTGCAAGAGGTGGGAGGATCTAAGATGCAGGACCCGGAAGATCGCAGAAGTCCAGCTCGTGAAGTCCTCCCAACATGTATGGGGCGTGCACCACACACTGACCCCCCTAATAGCCTGCATTCTTGTGGTGGCCTATATGGAGCTTGATGGGCAGTTGAGGACCCAACAGCAATAACAAGGGGGCAAGTTCTTATCAGAGTTACACATGTTACGTGACCCATTTTTTGTTACAACCAGGATTTGTGCTATCAACATTCAGGGTGGTACATGTCTAACCCTCAAGAAGAGTTCTTGAAGGTGTAAGTGTTTTGTACAAGGTGTATGATGATGTGCTTTGGCTATTGTTTTTGGATAATGTCTCCACCTGATTCCTATCCCCAAACAATGGACTGTTCTGAGGAGATACATGGCTGCCTAAACTCCACATATACATCATGTTGTTTTATGTCATGAGGGGCAGTTGTAACTAACAGGCAACTGGTCTTCATTGTGTCAGGTGGGATGGTCCTCACCAGGGTGGATGATGTCATGTTAGCCCTATTACAGGTGACATAGCACACTAGGCACTTATGATACAGTGGATGTACCAACCGTCACATTTGTAAATTGGGATTCTACACAAACCAGAGTGAGCATGTGATCCAACATGACTAGTGACTGCAGAATTGATGGCTACATATTGGTATAAAGACCTATCCAAAATGTGTTCTGCATCAGAAATACGGTTTCATACGTGTTAAACAGTGACAAATTAGCATGATGTCTTACTGCTTCACAAATGTGTGTGTAAGGCAGTCTGCTTATAGCCAAGTTATTGAGTTAGGCATACAATATTGATAAATACAGACAGGAATTTGTACACAATGGTGACAGAGTGCCAAATAGCTCAAACCATTCATCACTGTCCTTTGTCATTTCCAGACGAACTATCAATGATGGAATAAAATGGGAAACTTGAAGGTATTTTGGAAGATGGATGTTCCGTCACACATATGTATGAGCATCCCAACAGGAAAACTCAGATTCAGACCAAACTCATGACTCATTAGGCAAATTTTGAACTGCATAAAGGTATACTATGTTGCATATTGAGATTGACATTTCAATCTTTGAAGTAATATCATGTATGATTCATCGTATGTCATGATTAGTGTGATGCTTTACAATGTTTTGAGCACAGTAAAAGCCAGCATTTTAGAGAAACCATTTCACAAAAATACAAGGTTCAATACCTATAGATATTTAGGAGTCAAATGTGAAGATGCCTTTGCTCTGTACTGAGGTGTATTATGAATGTTACAAGGGCTATGCATGTCATTATGTTCTAGTAGTCATTTGCCAATCCAAACAAATATTACTTTCAGACTATCTTCAACAGCATTGGTATGCAGATACTATGTGATACATTGCTAAGCTACTTCAGTACAGGATTCCTGTATCAATGTTGACACCTGAAAAATGTACTTTACTGACTTGACGTGAGTGTTACCTTCATGAAATGTCCAAACAATGGTGACCTGCTTTCAGTTTATGCCAATATGCGTACAACATTGTAGTATATGTTGACAGACATTGAGTCATATTTGACTGATTGATGACGATAAGTATGCAGATTTTAGGGCCTAGTGAACACACAGTACAAATGTATTATTGGTGTATACGCTTTTTGTGACATCAGTTCACTAATCTGTACAGCAAAGGCCAACCATTCTGAGGGGTGCAACCGTGCCTGAGGAGACTTAATAATAGATAAGAGACAAGATCATACATGATATAGGAGCTATCGTGCGGAATGGCATCACTGTGACCAAGTGTCTTCTTCAAATGTTGCCTAAATGCATTTGCTTATGCTAATGTAGAACCAAACTTGTAGAGGCTTGAGGCAGGTGAAATGTGACAACTTGGTAACTGTTTTGTGGTGAATGTTAATGATCTGTTCTGTTTACACAAATACAATAACACCATTATGTATTTCATTTCAGCATGATCCCGGCAGGTAAAGGAGAAGGTGCCAACGTAGGTGGGAAAGCATCTGGCCACAGTGGATCTGGTACAGACACTGAAGGACACAGTGGCCCGGGGTGAGGGGAGTTCAACGGAGGCCACCAGTGGCACTACATCTTCGGAGGCCTCCTCTTGCGAGCTCACTCTAGTGGTGGCAGACCCTATTGCACAAGTTACACCTGCATCGTTGTCCGCCACCCAGAGTAATATCTCCACCGTCCCTCTTGCTCCCTCCAGTTGGCCCACCCAGGTCCTCTAAAAAAACTGTGATCTCCTTTGCTGCAGGTAACTAGCCCCCTGCACCTGTCTTCCTGGCTGCGCTGAATGAGGAAGCTGTTGTCCTCCTCTGGAGAATGACTGTAGGCCAGACTGCCCTGCTGAATGCCACCCTGTATGGTGACTTTTAGATATTTCATTTTGATATCCTATTTTTGTGCAAGTGTCAATTTTTGGGACGGCAGCTTGAACTAAATCCATACACACAATGTGTTGATATAGGCGTGTTTCTTTAAAATTCTAAGACGTCAACATTACAGACATCCGCATTGCACATTGGTATGCTATTGCTTGTACGAGCGATTTCTAAATGCACACGTCCTGTGCAAATCTTGACAGACAAGTCATTCGGTAACAGGTAAGAGTGTGGCTTACCGTTGATTGCCTCCACAATGGTGTTGGTTTTGCTCGTCATCACCTGGACCTGGCTTGGCAGTTTGGGCTGGACTGTTCCCATGAGGAGCAGGGTCAAGACTGATTTCCATATGGCTGGATCTACACTGAGGTGGCAGGGTGAGCAAAAGAACGATGGATTTAACCATGACCTCTTGACTGGGGTAAATGTTTGATTTGTTCTGCCTTCTGTCCATCATTTGTGTGCCTTTTGCTTTCTTGACCTAAGTGCGCCGTGTATGCCAAGACGTGGGTCCCGGGCGCACTGTGCCACTGGTTTTAAGCTAGCCTGGCTGATGAAGGGTAATAGCCTGAAAATGTTCCCAGGATGCTTGTTTCTTTGTCCAGGGAGGACCTGGCTTGACAGTTCGGGTTGGACTGTTCCCATGAGAAGCAGAGTCAAGACGAATTGGAAACACCAAGCGTTTTTGAAAAGTTTGGGAAGGGAGTGCAAATGATTGGAAACTGGTTTTCAACAGCAGGGAAATGAATTTTGAAGGCTATACTAATGCCAATAATAATAAGAGGGCTAAGCTTAATATTTCTTTACGCTTTATTTGTGAGCTGTAGATGCATTTTATGCAAAAGACAGGAAAGGATGCAAAGAAAGTTATATGAGAAGGATTTGGGTTTCATGGAAATAATGAATGATGATTACATGAAATCACAGAAATTTAGAGGTTTGAAAAGAAAGAGACATGATTCAACTGAAGTGAGAGTGCCCTCTGTAATGGACTCACATGGGAAACAAACTAGTGTGAAATAGTGGGATTGATAGAGCATGAACATTTAACTTAGAATAAGTGTCCTAATTTGCGCAATATATTAACATGAGAATGCTTAAATATGAAAATTTAAAAAAAGTTCCTTTTCTTAAACGCGCAAATTAACGTGCAGCATGATGACTTTTTATATTTTTGTCCTAAGCACTTATTTCTATCGTAATTACATTGTTAAGTCAGACTAGGCCTCATTTATTTCTCTAATCCTCTCTTTCCTTTCCTTTAACTTTCTTCTTAAAATAAATAAATGCTTTTAGCAGATGCTGAACTGTGCTGTATTAAATAAATAATTCAGGTCTGACTGCATTACACGTCATCTTTGTAGAATGAGCTGACTTTAAAAATGTATTTTCTTTCCTTCCTAAGCTACATGCTCTCATCGTATTTAGTTAGATTTTTGCTGCCACATATTCCCTATAATGAATGCTAAGCAGTATATTAAAACAATGGTGCCTACATGAAAACATGGATCTCATGACTTAATTCGGTAAAGTTACAACTAGAATATTTCTGCTTAGGAAAGTTTATTGTCACGCAGTGAAGTTTGAATAGCTATCGTTTAAACTGCAGGGTTCTCGTGAGAACTCAGAGTGAATCTAACGCACATGAATGTTAACAACTAAGTAGACATTCTGTAGATAATACCCTGCTGACTTTGTAAGTTTACTGTGGGAATGGAGAAAGAAGCAGCAGACCATCGGACAATACTTTTCCATTGATTCGAGATGACCTAACACCGGTGTGAATGGATACATGTGTTTTTGTGTTTAATATACGTGCTCCTAGTTAGATTTTTGCCCTATTAGCTGTAAGCTACTGCTGACTGTGATTTCTGTCACCTACTACTTTGTGGTTGTCTAATTTCTTTAATGGTTATAGCTACTTCTGTGACAACTTTCCTAGCTTAACTTTGAACAGTTATTACTGTAACTGTTTGCTGATGCTGTTTGAAGAAAGGAGACTCGGACAAGTTTCCAGCACTACTCTTCATGAGGAGTTCAACTACAATCTGATTCTATTTCAATGCTCCTTTAAATCTCACTCTTTTTCAAAAGGGCTCTTTATGGGTTCTGGTAGGTTAGGATCTGCAAGAGTAGAATTGGGACGTAGCTAATATTTCCTTTATGGAGCATGCTGCAATTTTCTTGATTGCCTCTAACCATAATTTTCTTGATATTTCTGTAAACGGATTTATTTGATAGCTAATTTGAATAAAGATACTAAAAGCAAAATACTAAACTCTTAACGATGAATAAAGGTTTTTGAACTAAATTAAAACTCTCATTATTGACTGAACATAATAAATTGTGTTTATTGAGATGTTGTTGGCTTATGCTCCATTCTAATACGGTGACAAAGATCCAGTCGACCTGAAGAAGAACAAGTCGCAGAGTTGGAGACCACCTTTGTAAGTCACAAGTTGAACTGATTTACATAAAAATGTATTTCTGTGCCAGCACACTCTTTTATATGTTTTACACTAGCTTCAAAGATGCCTTTGTATAGTTTCATGTAAAGTGCTAATACATTCTTCTGGATGGACCGCAAAGACGTAACATCAGCAAGAAAAGAATATAAGAAAACCAGAGCTGGGACACATCACAAAGAAACCAAGTGTTAACTCCTATAGTGATGAACTTTTCCTCCATATCCTGACTGTCATCGCAGAACCCAAACGTATATCCACAGAGTGACAAACTGAGCCTCTCCCAACTGATAATATATTAATAGCAGACCATTTATTCTAAATGAAATCACTACAAATGTTACAAAAGAGAACACTCCTATCTGCGCCAACACATTCCTCAGAGGAACCCATCTACTTGCTTGACAATCTGGGTTACAACTCTCCCCCACAACTGCTGCCATATCCACCCCTCACCTCATATACATTCCTCCCCTGTTCAACCCACCCCCTCCAGTGTCATAACCCCACCTACAACTCCTTTCTCAAACCACCATTCTCCAATAGATGTTTCCTCTATCCAACCCACCTCTAAGTTCTTAATGTCTCTCGATCACAGCCTTACCTCCCTAAAAAACCTCTCTACATCACACTTTCTTTCATCATACTCGCTATCAACTCCTAGTTCAGCAGTCAGACTGAAAACTATACCTCACCCTTACTTCTCTCCTACACCTACAACCACAATACCCTTCTCTCAACTACGATCCACCTCGGAGGTCTCTTCTGCCTGCAACTACAAAACTCATAATCATTTCACTGATGATTTACCTCTATTCCTGCTTACTCATGCCCTAGGACATAATGTCCCACAGAAAAGATGACGCACAACTACAAAACCTGCATTGTCTTCAGCCTACTTCTCTTCGCACCTTCTTTTTGCTGACCTTTCCGATAATTCTTTTGATATCTCCCCTATCCTTGTACTACAACCTCACCTCTCAATAACCAGCCAACCTCTCTCCACCCTCAATCTGATTAACACTAGTGGACATGTCCCTCTCATCCAATCACCCCAGTTAAGTCATAACTTTTCCTTTTGAAGGACCTTGATAAACCTTTTGCCAGAGTTTACTCACCACCATTGCCAGCAGACTGGCCAGTGAAACAACCTGAGCACCAACCTGATCATTTACCAGAATAATCAACTAAACTTTGGTTGCCAAACCAATTTAGAACAACCAACTTAGCGATCAACTGACCCCTGGCTACCTAGGACATATGTTCCCAAGACAACAACAAGAACACAAAACCTTGAGACATCAGCTAAACTATAGCCCAACTGCGAAGAGGAACCATAAATCATACCCCTACAGCAATATTGACCAGAAGAATAAACAGAGTGCACTTACCAACAGGCATAAAAGTAAGGTGCTGCACATTATTAGAAAGTGGAAAGAGTAATCCCATGCTACCTGACATGATGAGGTGAAAAATGTGGATTCATGCATTCCAAATTCTCACTTCTAACCTAAGTCAAGAAAGTGACGAGAGACCCATTGTACATGAAAACAATATTACAACGTACCTACCCCAAGACCTCTAACACAGGGTACAGGCATCACTACCCATAGCGATATCACATCTAGATTATGCCAATGGTCTTCATCGGATTATCTAGAAAATGAATAGTGAATTCTTCAATGCACCCAGAATGATGCAAGAAGACAAGTCCTCAATCTGAGCACACAATATCTCCCGCTCTACACGGCTTACCAATCACCATAAGAATCTCCTTCAAAACCTCTGCGTTGCACAGCTGCTGGACCATGGTGTGATAATGTGATATAGTGGCACTGTGATGCCACGCAGAATGGTGGAGGGTGGAAGGTTCCAGGGTGGAAGGTAAATGAGCTTTCAAGGGATTACAGGGCAGTTAAATCAGGGAATAAAAGAAGGATACAGCACAGTATACGATGCAATGGGGTGGGGAAAACTCTCCTGCAATTGAAACTCAGATATAGAGCCAGAGAAGAAACCTCAGATCAAAAATAGGTGGGCTACTGAAAATTCCCCATTTTCCAAAAACACTACTGGGGGAAGCTCCTTCCTGGGTCAGAAATGGCAGCTGCGGAGTATGCTCCTAAGGAGAACAAAGACTATCAACATCACCTACAATCCGGATAAGCAATAACTACCGAGCTAGTTCCAACATCCAGACCAGAGTGACTCTCAAAATGCAACTTTGACAGACTTGTATTGCAGAATGAGAAGAGATCCCTGACATTCTTATGGGTTACTACTCCATGCATAAGGTTCTACAACATTCTGCAGTGCCAAGTGTTTTGGCAGCATGCATATACTTTAGACTGAGTAGCTTCATGCTCATAAAGGAGTGGAGCTGTGGGGCTTCGGCGGGAGGGAGAAAAGCGCTATAGAAATGCTACACTACTTAACAATACTATATACTGTGACAGGGCGCATTAAATGAGTCCTTCTGGTGTTATGATCCAGTTTCCAGCACACAACACGATGAAGTGGTGTTTATACTTTTGCCTAGGCCATGCAATAACAGCAAGTAGTACAGGTGTAGGCGCCCTCTACAAAGACCACCAAGAGGTATACTCAGGGCTTCAAGTGGGCCGGGTCCTGTCGCTACTCAGCACCGGCAGTTCTATTAAGCAGCTGCTGAGACGGGTACTTATCAGGCTCTCCATTTTTGCCCTCACCCTCATGGTGAAGAAAAAAATTCTTAACTCTGCATCAGTGCCGTTGAAGTAACTTCAAAGAGACTTGGTATGGTTCTTTCACAGTCTCATCATTTCAGAACTGAAGCATTTTCAATATTATATACAACGAAGCCGTAATTGTTGCTTTTTTTTCTTCTACAACTAACAACCATTGATAAAGCCAATAGTCCCGGCTTGTTGAAGGTATAATGTTACTTGTTATATTATATATCTGGATACAATGACAGAAACAGCAAAATAGCAGTCGGGTGCCACACTATGCTAAGCACAGATTTTTAGCTTACATGTTTTAAAGCCACGCCCTTAATTACATCGGCCACGCCCCTTTGAGAGTCCCCACCCAGTTTTTTCATCCTACTTAAAGCCCTGGGTATACTTAAGCCTGTATTGCATAAAGGTGTTGTATGTGCACAGTCCTCATAGGGGTGGGTCCGTACAGCCTGTTGTACAGGAGGAGCTGTTCTTTGCATGGTGCATTGAGAGGTTCTTTTCCAGTCAGCAGTATGATGAACACAGAGATGTTTTTATACATTTTCCAGGAAGTGTAGTTATTATGTGTTTTTACATTTGGTGGTGTCCCGTCACCAGCTCTTACAGGGCAGTGGTGGCGTTCTTCATACAGTTACCAGTGCAATGTTATAGTTTCTTTCTTTCTTTAGGAGTCTTCTGTGAAAGGCCACACCCCGAAGTGCACCGGAGCACTGTAACTTCTGAATGAAGAATCTAGAAAACAGTTATTAGGTTACACTTCCTACAGTAAATGGGTTCACTGAAAATACAAGAGCAGCAGGATTTACAATGAGCTCACGTTACTGTGTCCTTCTTTCTTCTATACAAGATGAGAATTGTTTTCATTTCTTCCTCAAAAGTTGCATAGGGCGAGTGCTTCTTAGATGTCTGCAACCAGCATTCCACAGGGACAGGTCTCCAACTTGAAGCGGCTCAGAAAGATGAAGGAGCAGGGTAAATATAAAAATTTTAACCTCCTAATATTTTCGTATAATATAAATAAACATGTTCGTTCAAGTAAATAACCAACAATGTATGTATTGGGGTAAGGATAACACGCAGTTTAATGTGCAAAATAATGAACTAATAATTGTTTACGTTTCTAACATAACATAATATTTTGCGTACTAAAATGATAATAAAATGCATGATTTTGTGCTTTGAATAAAACGTGTGGTTGCAAAATAAAGCGATGGTAAGTAAGGGACAGCTTTATATGTTGCTTCTGCTAGGTAATACCTAATTGGGGTACGTAGAAAGACAGGAGGGAAACGAAAGGGTTTATATTTCATTGTTTTAATAATATTTTGTTTTCTTTAGAAATAGTGCGCTTAGGCCTGCCGAGCAGTAATATAAAATGGCCGCGAGTTACTAGAGTGCGCAGGAGCGGATGCAACCATGTGATAGAGGAGAGAGGCTGTTGCAAAGGGATGATCACGTGCTGATGCCGAGAGGCTAAGATGAAAGTATGGTCAAGGCTGCTGTGACCCTTCTGAGCAGATGTGTGCCAAGATGATCAGCAAGAAGCGTGAGAAGCCTGGTTGAATCAATAGAAAGGACTCTATTATATAAATTGTTGCAGAAAAAGAAACAATTTGGACTGATCGAAACGGATGAGCAAGTGCATGAACTGTGGGAAACGATGCTTGCATGGACATTCCTCACGGAACTAGTTAAGACCAGGAAGTGTGATTGGAATGTATAGGGTCCTGAGTTTTGGACCAATGAGAATGGATCGCGCCATGTAAGAAGAAACATTTTATGCTGTAAGCTAGAATTAGGGTATAAGAAGACCTACTCTTGGTGGGAGGGGGTTAGAAGGCTGCGGGATGCTGCGGGAGATGCTGAAGAAGTTAGATGCTGTAGATGGGAGAGTTTGCGGTTGCTGATGCTGACGAGCTGATGCTGCTGCTGTTATTTTCCTTTTCCAGTTGAGTATGAAATGCCGCTTTAGGAGAACTAGCATTTGACAAGATTTATATTAGAATTATTAGGTTTTCCCCGAGAGATAGATAGGTTGATCTATAGAGTCCTTAGTATGATAACCTCATTTTTGGTCTAATAAAAGTGTCATGCAATTTACAATTATTCTTATAATGATGATAAACGCAATGATCTGAATAATAAATTAATCTCGAATTTCTTGCATTCAAAACTTTATATAAACTTTATTATTCTTTAAACAAATGACTCAGTGATTTTCTTTAGCATAATGATTAATAATGATTTGGTAAAAGAGTTCATTGTGATTGAGCTGGTCTTAATCACCATCAACTGATTCCTACTAGTTGGTCCATCGACCAATGAGCGGAATACCTTAAAAGCAAATGAGAATTATTGTGTCTTTATAAAAGAGGTATCCCGTCTCCTTCCAGCAAATCGTTTTCTCCTAGGTTTCATGTCGGAGGAAAATCCAGGGAAATAAATGAGTAAGTGAATGTATATGCGGTGTTATGGGCCCCACCGTCATATGGATATAGTGTGTGTGTTAGAGAAATAATTGCACCTGGATGACCCAAAAACATAGTAGGAGAAAATATTTTTATTGTAAGCGCTGGATCAAATTTCTTGGTAGCAGAGTTATGGTTACTATAGATTAGTTTGGTGATTATTGATTTTTGATTATAGATTATTGATAAGTTTATGTCTAACACTTTTTGTTGAGTTGCGTTATGTTATATGTAAGTTTTCACGCTTCCGGGAAGTAGGAAGTGGAACACGTGTGGCAAGAGAAGTCGCATGGAATTTTACACTGTCTGAGTTCAATTTGGTAATAACACAGGTTGTGTTATTTAGGGACATTTTGCGTATAAAAGGTGTGTTAGTGAAATAGTGATCGGTTTTCTTGTGAAACTCTGGCCTTAATTCTCAGGAGCAGAATAGTCTCCACATGTGTTTTATCCCCAGAGAAATGGGTTTATCGTTTGCTTGAAAGAAGGGTAAGGTAGAGGGAAGTGCTACTTTATCGACGAAACTGAAAGTTCTGTGGTAGGGTAGAGGTAAGCGCTGCCTACTGGAAAATACAGAATTCTTGTGTGAATGATCAAAGCTATCTTTTCGGTTTAGCGAATCAGACAATGGAAATGTGGATAAAATGTTGTAACTAACAAGAAGTGTTGGAAAAGAAATTGCCGATAAATTTTGTAAAGGAGGGGTCAAGAGTAGAAGTGACGTAGACAAAAGCCGCGCTGGGATTGGACAGTGCGCCGTAGACAGAAATCGTTGTGATTGGAGTTTTGGTGTGAGTCGCGCTAGCATTGGTTGAAATAAACGCATAGGGAACAGAGTTGATTTGCCGATTGTTGTAGGAGAGAAAGGTTGTGAATCATGTCGTACTATGAGTATGGAAAAGAGAAAACGTCTTGGATGTCGAAAGTTAAGAACTTCTTTAAGAAGGACAAAAAGGTAGTGACTAGAGAGGGACAAATAATTCCTCCGCCGAAATCATCAGCTTCACATATGATGCTGAATTATGGATATCATACATGCATTTGGTTAGAAAATTGGACAAAATACACCAAGAACGATGGAGCATTGGCTTTTCCTGAAAATGGTTCATTTAATGTAGCTGTATTACGGAACTTGAGAGAAAAGATGGTAATGTTAGAACCCAGACCTAGACCGACACAGTTTGAAGCTTTAGCGGAATGGGAAGATGAGATGTATGAACGAGAGAGATCCAGAGGATTGAAGAATCATGAGTTTATACCTGGAAGGTTGTGGGGAATAAATCATGAGGACAGAGTAAAGCGTTGGAGATACGCTAACATGGCAGGAGGTTTGTTTCCAGCTTTTGCGGTTGAGGAAGAAGCAAAGAGAAAGTGTACTGAGAAAAAGAAACATGTAGTGGTAGAAAAGTATGTGTATGGTGGTAGTGAAACGGATGACGAATTGCTGGAAGATATTTTAAACAGAAACCCACCTCCATATCAACAGACTTCTGTAGTGGTGACACCTAATGCACCGCAAATGGAAACTGGGAGGAATAAAAAACCCGAACGAAGAAATGAAATAAATAGGTCACAAGAAACATTTAAAATTTCACAAAATGATGAGACAGAAAGTGACAATGCAACTGAACTAGCAAAAACGACAAAAGAATTGACTGAGAAAATAAGAGAATTGACAAAGAATATGGAAGCTGTAACTGTACCAGTAACGATAGGTCCAGTAATGCCAATTTTTGAAAATCAGAAAATAAATGAACATTCTTTGGTGATTCCCATGAATTCACATGTGCAAAGAAAAAGAGAAGGGATGGAACTGAATAATGAAGGTGCACACAATTCGGCGAGTACGTGTAGACCAAGTCCACCTACAAATTTGACGATAAATGAGAGTGAGGTTAGAAGAATGCCAATGGTGACAGAGTCCGCATCAGGAACACCAGAAAGAACCAGTGATTGGATTGAATTAAATAGTACACCTGTAGGTCCGACTCCAGAAGAGTTAAATGAATGGATGAAAGCACTAAAAGCAAAAGAACCAGAAGAAAAACCATTAGATGTAATTAGGTTAAAAGTAGACATGGAAGAGTTGATTTTGGGAACAATTGGAACGGAAAAACTAAAGAATTATCAGGATGATGAGATTATGTTTTTGTGTAAGAGTCTTACATGGAGAGCTAGAAATTTACATGACAAATTGGAAGAGATTGCAGGAGAACTAGGAGTGGAATTTGTGAAAGTGAGGACGCTGCTGAAACCGTACAGAGTAGATTTTTGTGAGAAAGACATAGAAAATTTGAACACATCAGGAAGACTGACCCAGATAAAAGAACTGATTGTTTTATTGAGAAAGTGGGGTGATGTGGATAGATGGAGAAATAGATGGACAAAGAGGAATGAGAAAACAACAGATAAAGCATCTTTGGCTTTTGCAATGACAGATAAGGAACCAGTTACCAGAGAGTACCCAATGAGAGAAACACCAGGTGGTAGTTATGTGCATGTTCCGTGGACCAGACAGGATATACTGTCATTTACAAATGACTTCCCAAAATTGAGAGAGAAACCAGTAGAATGGTACAGACAAGTGGAGAGATTTGTTAAGGTGTCAAAAGTGCTGTGGATAGATCTAGATGGATTGTTTGACATAGTAGTGCCTGCTGATTTATGGACGGAATGTAAGATTACAATTGATTGGCCAACTGTGGAATATCCAAGGGATGCTAAAACAGGAGCGCCAGGTCCAGAAGTGATGCGGAAATATGATCAGGTAGTTACCTTTTTGAAGAATAAAATTCCACCAAAAGAAACAGATTGGGTGAAAATAGACAGAACAACACAGGAAAGCAAAGAATCAGTGCATGCGTACTATGAGAGATTGTTGTTGGTTTTCAAACAGTATAGTGGTTATGAGACGCTAAGTGAGAAGGACATGAGTCATTTTGTATATAGGTTTGTGTATGGATTAACACCGGAGATAAGTGAAAGGATTAAGCAGCATTTGATAGGGTGGCAGAATAGCACAGTGGATGATGTTTTGAGATATGCTAAGTATTGCAGTGATGAAATTGAGAGTAAACAGCGTAAATTGAAAGAAAAAGCCATGTGGGCACAGGTGAAAGTTGCAGAGAAGCAAGAAGCTCAATTGAATAATACTAGCAGTGAAACAGGACAGTTTAAATCCCGACCTAATATAGGTAAAGGAAAAGGACAAATGAGCATAGATGAGGCGAAGAAAAAGTGGCCATGCCACAACTGAGGAAAGCTAGGGCATTGGAGAAACGAGTGTAAATTTCCTCCTAAACCTAATGTAGAAAATCAAACATTAAATTCACAGGTGCAGAGTGAGGTAGTTACTCAACAAGGTCAGGTGCCGCAACCACCACTTCCCAAGAGTGCTAATCAACAGAAATACAGTGCAGAAACAGGATTCTACGGAGGAGAACAGGTAAAACAGTTGTCACGTGCAGCTGAAATCTCACAATATTGGTTACGACAGAGTGAGGATGAGTCGTATGAAAGCTCATGACGGTGTCTGAAAGAGAGGGAAGAGTGCGTGCTTGGCGCAACTCTAGAGGTAGACCAGTCAGGTCCATTTGTGGATGGAGAAGTGAATGGTGCAAATATAACCTTCCTTGTTGACACTGGAGCTACCCGTTCTACTGTTAGGTCAGTGGAAATTCCAAATCTTCCTCTCTCAGGTGAACATATACAAGTGGTTGGAGTTTCCAATCAGCAAATTGAAACGCCTCTTACTAGATTAGTAAAGGTAAGAATTGGTCCATTTAGTGAAATGCACCGATTTGTGGTGTGTGATTGTAGTCCCGTTAACCTTTTAGGACGCGATTTATTGTGTAAGATGAATTGCACAATTTATTGTACTCCAGACGGAATTGCATTTCAGACTCCAGATGAGGATGTACTGTACAAAATGACAATGGTAAATTTAGAACCAGAAGTAAATCATTTGTTTCCTGTATTTGATGCAGAGAAAATCCCAATTGAGTTGAAAGGGACAGTAAAAGAAGAAGTGTGGGACTTGACAGGAGAAGATGTAGGATTAATGAAAGGAGTAGATCCCGTAAAAATTTCAGTAAAAGAAGGAACGAGTTACCCAAATACGCCCCAGTATAAATTGACTCCAGAAATAATTGAAGGAATAACGCCAGTAATAAATAAAATGATTGAACAAGGGATTCTAAAAGAAATCATGAGCAGTCCATGTAATTCGCCAATAATGGGACTGAAAAAGCCAAATGGAACATATAGAATCGTACAGGATTTAAGAAAGGTAAACAAAATTGTTGTACCTTGTTGCCCAATAGTACCGAACCCTGCCGTGATTCTATACCAGATTCCACGCGAAGCAGAGTGGTACACTGTGATTGATTTATGTCATGCATTTTTCTCTATTCCATTGCATCCAGATAGCCAGCCAATATTTGCGTTTAGGTTTGGAGAGCGTATTTTGGCATGGTGCCGAATTCCTCAAGGGTATACAGAAAGTCCCTCAATCTTTAATCAGATTCTAAAGAAATCATTGGAAGACTTAAAAATGCCAGAAAAGTCAGTAATGGTTCAGTATATTGATGACCTACTGGTGGCATCAAAAACAAAAGAAGCCTGTGTCAATGACACGATTGCTTTGCTGAATCATTTAGCAAAAAGAGGACATAAAGTGTCCCCTTCAAAATTACAGTTTTGTAAACAAGAAGTCCAGTATTTAGGGCATAAAATTGAGAAAGGAGTACGAAAGGTAACAACAGAGAGAATAAAAATGATTCAAGGAATGAGAGCTCCAATGACACAAAGAGAGGTAAGAATGTTTTTGGGAATGGTTGGATATTGTCGACAATGGATAAGCGGTTTTTCACTAATTGCTAAACCATTGCAGAAACTGACAAAGAAGGATGTTAAAGATCCTTTTGAAATGAATGATGAAGAAATGAAAGCATTCAAAGAGCTGAAAAAGAAATTGTGTGAGGCTCCAGCATTAGGAATGCCTGACTATGAGAAAGATTTTGAGCTGTTTTGCAGTGAAAGAGATGGATGTGCATTTTCAGTTTTGGTGCAGAGACATGGAACTATGAAAAGACCAATTGCATATTTTTCAGCTGTTTTAGACCCTGTAGCAAAAGCGTTGCCTGGATGTTTGAAAGCAGTTGCTGCTACATGTGTGAGTCTGGAACAGAGTGAAGGCATAGTGATGGGGTATCCATTAAGAGTGTACGTTCCCCATTCTGTGGAAATTCTTTTAACAAGAACAAAAACACAATACATGACACATAGTCGGCTGACTAGGTATGAAAAGGTAATTTTGAGTGCAGATAATGTGACCATTGACAGATGTATGAATGTAAATCCTTCAACATCATTGCCAGATGAAGAGAATGTGATTGAAATGGATGAAGTAGATCACGATTGTCTGAATGTGCTCGAATACTGTACTAAACCAAGAGCTGATATACGAGATGAGCCTTTGAAAGAATCAGATTACATTCTGTTTGTGGATGGCTCATGTTTAAGAACGAGTGATGGAGTTCTAAGTGCAGCATATGCAGTTTGCACAGTAGCAACTGTATTGGAAGCATCTTGTTTGAAAGGTGTACGGTCTGCCCAAGTTGCAGAATTAGTAGCTCTGATTCAAGCATGTAAGTTGGGAAGAAATGTACGGGTCACGATTATGACTGACAGCCAGTACGGCTTTGGGGTCGTGCATGATTTTGGTCAGATTTGGTCACAAAGGGGTTTCTTGACGTCTGCAGGGACACCCATAAGGAATGGAGATTTTGTGAAAAAGTTGCTTGAGGCGATACAGCTGCCTAAAGAGATCGCTGTAGTGAAGTGCAATGCACATAAAAATGGGGAAGACTACATTACTGTTGGCAACAAATATGCTGACGAAATGGCACAGTACTGTGCAAAGAATGTGGTTTCTTTGAATAAATGCCGCGAGAGAGAGCATATTTCTTGTCCATTGCTTTTTACTAACTCAATTGAAACATGGGATGAGGTAAGACAGTTACAAGAGGCTGCAGAAGATGAAGAAAAAGATACTTGGCTAAAAGCAGGATGTAGGAAACATGAAGAAACTGATGTATGGGTTTACAGGGATGAGAGACCAGTTATGCCTGATAGCATGATTTCTGACATGGCACGGATGTACCATGGGCAAGCCCATATTGGGAGAGATTCAATGATCAGACTTTTTAGACAAACATGGTACAATCCAAAATTCAGAGCCATAGCTGAGAGTCTTTGTCAAAGATGTCTTACTTGTCAACAGTTAAATCCAGGAAGGAAGACAGTAGTGAGTCTAGGAAGAATAGGACGAGAAGGGGGTCCTTTCACCAGAATGCAGATGGATTTCATAGAAATGCCACCTTGCAGCAGATTGAGGTATGTTTTAGTGGTCGTCTGTTTGTTTTCCCGTTGGGTGGAGGCATATCCAACAAGAAGGAATGACAGTATCACAGTAGCAAAACTTTTGCTGCGAGAATTCATTCCGAGGTATGGTTTTCCAGTCACGATTGAAACAGATAGAGGAACACATTTCCAAAACGAATTAGTTAAACTGATTTGTGAAGCCCTTAGTATTAAACAGAAACTGCATTGTGCATACAGACCAGAGGCTTCTGGAATAGTAGAGCAAGTGAATGGAACAATCAAAAACAGGTTAGGAAAAATGTGTCAAGCTACAGGACTGAAATGGCCAGATGCTTTGCCATTGGTTCTGATGACAATCAGAAGTATTCCGGAAAGGAAGACTGGACTCAGTCCACATGAAATAATCATGGGACGAGCAATGAGACAAGCACAAGTACCTGTCAACAAGCTACTGACTATAACTGATGATCTAGTACTGGATTATTGCAAAGGATTGGCTGATGTGGTGCGTTCTGTGTTTCATCAGGTTGGACCGGATGCGACCACTCTTGAAAGAAAACCAGCACACGACTTGAATCCAGGAGATTGGGTTCGAATAAAAGTCCACCGGAGAAGAAACTGTTTGGTTCCTCGCTGGGACGAACCACGACAAGTGATCCTAGTGACGACCACCGCAGTTAAGTGTGCAGGAGTGAAACACTGGGTACATGCCAGCCACACCATCAGAGTTCCAGAACCTAAAGATCGACCTGTGAGTCGGCATCTGGAAATAACAGACAACAGTTCAGCATCAGAAAGAGAAGAGGAGACAAACAGGGTGCCAGAACTTGAAGATCGACCTGTAAGTCGACATCTGGAAGACCCAACTACAAGTGAAACGATAGAAGAAGAAGAAGAAATAGAGGAAATAGCTGAAGTTCCAGAATTTGAAGATCGACCTGTAAGTCGACATCTGGAAATATCTGATACTAGTTCAGAATCTGATACAGAACATTCAGAAGAAGAAGAAATCTCAAAAACAAAGTGGAATTTTGAAAGCATAAGAGAAGAAACTGAGCCAGAAAACAGTGACAGTGAACAACCAAGTACAAGTTGTGGTAAAATTCCTTCGAAGATAATATTAATAGATGAAGAAGGGAGAGTTTCAGACCAAAAGTTAGAAAAATCGGAAAAACCCCGAGGAGCAGTAGGGACAGATAGTCAAACACAAGAACAGGGAAATTTAGAAGCAGATAGAGAAACTGACACAAAACCGGAAGAACCTCGAGGAGGGACAGAAGTAGGTGAACGAAGGAAGATAAGAAAAGAACCACAAGTAGCTGAAAGCGAAATAATTAGTTTCAAAATAAGAGGAAATAACGAAAAGATTGAAACAGAATCAGAAGAAAGTGGAGAAGAAAGAAATGAAAAACTAGAGACAAGAAAAAGAAATTGGAAAACAGAAAGAGAGGAAAAAGGAAGTGAAGCAAAAAGGCCAAGAAAAGGAGACAATTGGCCCAACGAAGTAAGAAAATTAAGATACAGAATCGTAAAATTGGATGGAAAAAGTGCTGAACAAGTGAATGAAATAACAAGTCAAAAGGAGCAAGGAAAACAAGGTGGTAAACACTTGCAGAAAACAAAAAGAATAAAGAAAGTGAATCAGAAGTACAGATCACCTGAATGGTTGTATCGTGCTCTGACTAGTTACAAAGAAGAATTGAACACTCACGAAAACCCAGAACAAAGAAACCTGATGGGAGAAAGTGAAGTGCAACAAACCTGAAGAAACAAACCTGAAGTGGTTTCTGTAGATAGTTTACCGGATTTGACAAAACACTGAACTGACGAATTTACCGGATGTGACAAAGAAAGAATTCTGAGAAAGAATTAAAAGAAAGAACCAAGCAAAGACAAAATTTTGAAAGTACAGAGTGGCAAGCAAGTCATTTCTGAGGTGTAGTGACACAATTTTCTAGAAAACAAGTACAAAATGGAGAATATTAGAGATAGAAAATGTAGATGTGAGTTTTTAAGTAGATGGTGCAAAATGTGCTGTTTTTGTACAGGATTATTAATAACAGTATGGGTAGTTTTAGCAATAACTATTCCAATTAGTTTAGCTGTAGTGGAAAAGTCTAATAACACTGAGAAAGAAAAAGGAGCTAACACTCAAGAGCCAGTTATTTTAAGGAGTAGTGCAGAATTACATAAGGACAAATCAATAACAGATTTTTCAAAGAATGTGTTTACTAAATTACTGTATGAGTACGTAGAAACAATGGATGTAAGGGATTGTTATGTTTGTATGCAGTTGCCTGCATCTGTAGCAGAGGGTGTGACTTATCATCACCTCCCTTTGACATATGGAATAACATGTAGTGTATTAGCAAGCTTATTTTATAAAACAGGCAGATTAGAATATTATTACACTGATGTAGATAGGATTTTTGCAAAGGTTTCTGTAGTTCCCGAGCTTAATAAAATAAAAGAGGGAAAGATATTTGGTGAATATTTCTTAGAAGATAAGATTTTAACATTAGATAATATATTTAGGTACAACCTTACCTGTGAGTTAAAGAAGGAAGAAAAAGTATTTCTAGAAATGGTTGAGGAGAGAAGAGTGAAATTTGAAAGAAAAGTAATAGAAGAGACAAAAACACCTCTTTGGGCGTTTGAGGAAGACCATCATGACAAGAAAAAGATAAATGCAGCTATGACTCTGGATTGGCCCCAACAGGGAAGGTTGTGCATTAGAAGAAATAAGACAAGATATGACAATTATTTTGTGGGTTCCAGTAATTGCCATGACAATTACCAAATTATAGGTGGATGGGGATTCAAAGGGGGAAAAGATCCAATATTTCCAGGGATTTATTACGTTTGTGGGAATAGGGCTTATTATAGGTTGCCGGACCATTGGTATGGATCATGTTATTTAGGCCTGGTCTTTCCAAAGATTTTTCATGTGGATAGAAAAGAAAAAGGAACACACAAAATGATAAATACCTTTACACGTAGAAAAAGGGAAAGTTTTTCAGAAATAGTAGGTGATATTTTTGGTGCATTGATACCAGCAGTGGGAATATCTTTGAATGCATTCAGAATTCGGAAATTATCCACAGTAGTAGATCGTTTATCTACAGATACTGCTGGAGGGTTCTTAATGGTAAATACCGAGATGGTTGCCATGAGAGCTATGGTGATGCAAAATCGTCTTGCCCTTGACATTCTTTTGGCAAAAGAGGGCGGAGTCTGTGGAATGCTGAAAGTCCAACATTGTTGCACTTACATTCCTGATAAAAGCGAAAATATACAGAAGTATATAACAAATATTACAAATTTGCACAAAGAACTAGTTCCACTGGAGGTTGAAAGTGTTTGGGGAAAACTTGGTAAAGGGTTTTCTTCTGTAACGAATTGGTTAACAAGAATGAGTGGATTAATAATAGGGAAAGTTATAATAATAGCAACCATGGTAATAATAATAATATTAGTATTGAAGCTTGCAGTAACATGTATAAAGAGAAGAAGAAAGCAGAATAAGATAGAAAAAGAAAATATGATAAACAAAGAGAGAGAGAGAGAAATAGGTGAAATAGAGTTAGAAGAAATAAAAGAGAACATGTACAAGAAAACAAAGAGACAAGTTGAAAGCGATACAGAAGTATAAAACTAACAAAAGCAAATGGATAAAAGATATATGCTGTCTGAGAAAATTGTATAACTTGGGTTTGTGTGGTGATATTAAAAATCACCAAAGGGGGAGTTGATGGAGCAGGGTAAATATAAAAATTTTAACCTCCTAATATTTTCGTATAATATATAATAAACATGTTCGTTCAAGTAAATAACCAACAATGTATGTATTGGGGTAAGGATAACACGCAGTTTAATGTGCAAAATAATGAACTAATAATTGTTTACGTTTCTAACATAACATAATATTTTGCGTACTAAAATAATAATAAAATGCATGATTTTGTGCTTTGAATAAAACGTGTGGTTGCAAAATAAAGCGATGGTAAGTAAGGGACAGCTTTATATGTTGCTTCTGCTAGGTAATACCTAATTGGGGTACGTAGAAAGACGGGAGGGAAACGAAAGGGTTTATATTTCATTGTTTTAATAATATTTTGTTTTCTTTAGAAATAGTGCGCTTAGGCCTGCCGAGCAGTAATATAAAATGGCCGCGAGTTACTAGAGTGCGCAGGAGCGGATGCGACCATGTGATAGAGGAGAGAGGCTGTTGCAAAGGGATGATCACGTGCTGATGCCGAGAGGCTAAGATGAAAGTATGGTCAAGGCTGCTGTGACCCTTCTGAGCAGATGTGTGCCAAGATGATCAGCAAGAAGCGTGAGAAGCCTGGTTGAATCAATAGAAAGAACTCTATTATATAAATTGTTGCAGAAAAAGAAACAATTTGGACTGATCGAAACGGATGAGCAAGTGCATGAACTGTGGGAAACGATGCTTGCATGGACATTCCTCACGGAACTAGTTAAGACCAGGAAGTTTGATTAGAATGTATAGGGACCTGAGTTTTGGACCAATGAGAATGAATCGCGCCATGTAAGAAGAAACATTTTATGCTGTAAGCTAGAATTAGGGTATAAGAAGACCTACTCTTGGTGGGAGGGGTTAGAATGCTGCGGGATGCTGCGGGAGATGCTGAAGAAGTTAGATGCTGTAGATGGGAGAGTTTGCGGTTGCTGATGCTGACGAGCTGATGCTGCTGCTGTTATTTTCCTTTTCCAGTTGAGTATGAAATGCCGCTTTAGGAGAACTAGCATTTGACAAGATTTATATTAGAATTATTAGGATTTCCCCGAGAGATAGATAGGTTGATCTATAGAGTCCTTAGTATGATAACCTCATTTTCGGTCTAATAAAAGTGTCATGCAATTTACAATTATTCTTATAATGATGATAAACGCAATGATCTGAATAATAAATTAATCTCGAATTTCCTGCATTCAAAACTTTATATAAACTTTATTATTCTTTAAACAAATGACTCAGTGATTTTCTTTAGCATAATGATTAATAATGATTTGGTAAAAGAGTTCATTGTGATTGAGCTGGTCTTAATCACCATCAACTGATTCCTACTAGTTGGTCCATCGACCAATGAGCGGAATACCTTAAAAGCAAATGAGAATTATTGTGTCTTTATAAAAGAGGTATCCCGTCTCCTTCCAGCAAATCGTTTTCTCCTAGGTTTCATGTCGGAGGAAAATCCAGGGAAATAAATGAGTAAGTGAATGTATATGCGGTGTTATGGGCCCCACCGTCATATGGATATAGTGTGTGTGTGTTAGAGAAATAATTGCACCTGGATGACCCAAAAACATAGTAGGAGAAAATATTTTTATTGTAAGCGCTGGATCAGATTTCTTGGTAGCAGAGTTATGGTTACTATAGATTAGTTTGGTGATTATTGATTTTTGATTATAGATTATTGATAAGTTTATGTCTAACACTTTTTGTTGAGTTGCGTTATGTTATATGTAAGTTTTCACGCTTCCGGGAAGTAGGAAGTGGAACACGTGTGGCAAGAGAAGTCGCATGGAATTTTACACTGTCTGAGTTCAATTTGGTAATAACACAGGTTGTGTTATTTAGGGACATTTTGCGTATAAAAGGTGTGTAAGTGAAATAGTGATCGGTTTTCTTGTGAAACTCTGGCCTTAATTCTCAGGAGCAGTATAGTCTCCACATGTGTTTTATCCCCAGAGAAACGGGTTTATCGTTTGCTTGAAAGAAGGGTAAGGTAGAGGGAAGTGCTACTTTATCGACGTAACTGAAAGTTCTGTGGTAGGGTAGAGGTAAGCGCTGCCTACTGGAAAATACAGAATTCTTGTGTGAATGATCAAAGCTATCTTTTCGGTTTAGCGAATCAGACAATGGAAATGTGGATAAAATGTTGTAACTAACAAGAATTGTTGGAAAAGAAATTGCCGATAAAGTTTGTAAAGGAGGGGTCAAGAGCAGAAGTGACGTAGACAAAAGCCGCGCTGGGATTGGACAGTGCGCCGTAGACAGAAATCGTTGTGATTGGAGTGTTGGTGTGAGTCGCGCTAGCATTGGTTGAAATAAACGCATAGGGAACAGAGTTGATTTGCCGATTGTTGTAGGAGAGAAAGGTTGTGAATCATGTCGTACTATGAGTATGGAAAAGAGAAAACGTCTTGGATGTCGAAAGTTAAGAACTTCTTTAAGAAGGACAAAAAGGTAGTGACTAGAGAGGGACAAATAATTCCTCCGCCGAAATCACCAGCTTCACATATGATGCTGAAATATGGATATCATACATGCATTTGGTTAGAAAATTGGACAAAATACACCAAGAACGATGGAGCATTGGCTTTTCCTGAAAATGGTTCATTTAATGTAGCTGTATTACGGAACTTGAGAGAAAAGATGGTAATGTTAGAACCTAGACCTAGACCGACACAGTTTGAAGCTTTAGCGGAATGGGAAGATGAGATGTATGAACGAGAGAGATCCAGAGGATTGAAGAATCATGAGTTTATACCTGGAAGGTTGTGGGGAATAAATCATGAGGACAGAGTAAAGCGTTGGAGATACGCTAACATGGCAGGAGGTTTGTTTCCAGCTTTTGCGGTTGAGGAAGAAGCAAAGAGAAAGTGTACTGAGAAAAAGAAACATGTAGTGGTAGAAAAGTATGTGTATGGTGGTAGTGAAACGGATGACGAATTGCTGGAAGATATTTTAAACAGAAACCCACCTCCATATCAACAGACTTCTGTAGTGGTGACACCTAATGCACCGCAAATGGAAACTGGGAGGAATAAAAAACCCGAACGAAGAAATGAAATAAATAGGTCACAAGAAACATTTAAAATTTCACAAAATGATGAGACAGAAAGTGACAATGCAACTGAACTAGCAAAAACGACAAAAGAATTGACTGAGAAAATAAGAGAATTGACAAAGAATATGGAAGCTGTAACTGTACCAGTAACGATAGGTCCAGTAATGCCAATTTTTGAAAATCAGAAAATAAATGAACATTCTTTGGTGATTCCCATGAATTCACATGTGCAAAGAAAAAGAGAAGGGATGGAACTGAATAATGAAGGTGCACACAATTCGGCGAGTACGTGTAGACCAAGTCCACCTACAAATTTGACGATAAATGAGAGTGAGGTTAGAAGAATGCCTATGGTGACAGAGTCCGCATCAGGAACACCAGAAAGAACCAGTGATTGGATTGAATTAAATAGTACACCTGTAGGTCCGACTCCAGAAGAGTTAAATGAATGGATGAAAGCACTAAAAGCAAAAGAACCAGAAGAAAAACCATTAGATGTAATTAGGTTAAAAATAGACATGGAAGAGTTGATTTTGGGAACAATTGGAACGGAAAAACTAAAGAATTATCAGGATGATGAGATTATGTTTTTGTGTAAGAGTCTTACATGGAGAGCTAGAAATTTACATGACAAATTGGAAGAGATTGCAGGTGAACTAGGAGTGGAATTTGTGAAAGTGAGGACGTTGCAGAAACCGTACAGAGTAGATTTTTGTGAGAAAGACATAGAAAATTTGAACACATCAGGAAGACTGACCCAGATAAAAGAACTGATTGTTTTATTGAGAAAGTGGGGTGATGTGGATAGATGGAGAAATAGATGGACAAAGAGGAATGAGAAAACAACAGATAAAGCATCTTTGGCTTTTGCAATGACAGATAAGGAACCAGTTACCAGAGAGTACCCAATGAGAGAAACACCAGGTGGTAGTTATGTGCATGTTCCGTGGACCAGACAGGATATACTGTCATTTACAAATGACTTCCCAAAATTGAGAGAGAAACCAGTAGAATGGTACAGACAAGTGGAGAGATTTGTTAAGGTGTCAAAAGTGCTGTGGATAGATCTAGATGGATTGTTTGACATAGTAGTGCCTGCTGATTTATGGACGGAATGTAAGATTACAATTGATTGGCCAACTGTGGAATATCCAAGGGATGCTAAAACAGGAGCGCCAGGTCCAGAAGTGATGCGGAAATATGATCAGGTAGTTACCTTTTTGAAGAATAAAATTCCACCAAAAGAAACAGATTGGGTGAAAATAGACAGAACAACACAGGAAAGCAAAGAATCAGTGCATGCGTACTATGAGAGATTGTTGTTGGTTTTCAAACAGTATAGTGGTTATGAGACGCTAAGTGAGAAGGACATGAGTCATTTTGTATATAGGTTTGTGTATGGATTAACACCGGAGATAAGTGAAAGGATTAAGCAGCATTTGATAGGGTGGCAGAATAGTACAGTGGATGATGTTTTGAGATATGCTAAGTATTGCAGTGATGAAATTGAGAGTAAACAGCGTAAATTGAAAGAAAAAGCCATGTGGGCACAGGTGAAAGTTGCAGAGAAGCAAGAAGCTCAATTGAATAATACTAGCAGTGAAACAGGACAGTTTAAATCCCGACCTAATATAGGTAAAGGAAAAGGACAAATGAGCATAGATGAGGCGAAGAAAAAGTGGCCATGCCACAACTGAGGAAAGCTAGGGCATTGGAGAAACGAGTGTAAATTTCCTCCTAAACCTAATGTAGAAAATCAAACATTAAATTCACAGGTGCAGAGTGAGGTAGTTACTCAACAAGGTCAGGTGCCGCAACCACCACTTCCCAAGAGTGCTAATCAACAGAAATACAGTGCAGAAACAGGATTCTACGGAGGAGAACAGGTAAAACAGTTGTCACGTGCAGCTGAAATCTCACAATATTGGTTACGACAGAGTGAGGATGAGTCGTATGAAAGCTCATGACGGTGTCTGAAAGAGAGGGAAGAGTGCGTGCTTGGCGCAACTCTAGAGGTAGACCAGTCAGGTCCATTTGTGGATGGAGAAGTGAATGGTGCAAATATAACCTTCCTTGTTGACACTGGAGCTACCCGTTCTACTGTTAGGTCAGTGGAAATTCCAAATCTTCCTCTCTCAGGTGAACATATACAAGTGGTTGGAGTTTCCAATCAGCAAATTGAAACGCCTCTTACTAGATTAGTAAAGGTAAGAATTGGTCCATTTAGTGAAATGCACCGATTTGTGGTGTGTGATTGTAGTCCCGTTAACCTTTTAGGACGCGATTTATTGTGTAAGATGAATTGCACAATTTATTGTACTCCAGACGGAATTGCATTTCAGACTCCAGATGAGGATGTACTGTACAAAATGACAATGGTAAATTTAGAACCAGAAGTAAATCATTTGTTTCCTGTATTTGATGCAGAGAAAATCCCAATTGAGTTGAAAGGGACAGTAAAAGAAGAAGTGTGGGACTTGACAGGAGAAGATGTAGGATTAATGAAAGGAGTAGATCCCGTAAAAATTTCAGTAAAAGAAGGAACGAGTTACCCAAATACGCCCCAGTATAAATTGACTCCAGAAATAATTGAAGGAATAACGCCAGTAATAAATAAAATGATTGAACAAGGGATTCTAAAAGAAATCATGAGCAGTCCATGTAATTCGCCAATAATGGGACTGAAAAAGCCAAATGGAACATATAGAATCGTACAGGATTTAAGAAAGGTAAACAAAATTGTTGTACCTTGTTGCCCAATAGTACCGAACCCTGCCGTGATTCTATACCAGATTCCACGCGAAGCAGAGTGGTACACTGTGATTGATTTATGTCATGCATTTTTCTCTATTCCATTGCATCCAGATAGCCAGCCAATATTTGCGTTTAGGTTTGGAGAGCGTATTTTGGCATGGTGCCGAATTCCTCAAGGGTATACAGAAAGTCCCTCAATCTTTAATCAGATTCTAAAGAAATCATTGGAAGACTTAAAAATGCCAGAAAAGTCAGTAATGGTTCAGTATATTGATGACCTACTGGTGGCATCAAAAACAAAAGAAGCCTGTGTCAATGACACGATTGCTTTGCTGAATCATTTAGCAAAAAGAGGACATAAAGTGTCCCCTTCAAAATTGCAGTTTTGTAAACAAGAAGTCCAGTATTTAGGGCATAAAATTGAGAAAGGAGTACGAAAGGTAACAACAGAGAGAATAAAAATGATTCAAGGAATGAGAGCTCCAATGACACAAAGAGAGGTAAGAATGTTTTTGGGAATGGTTGGATATTGTCGACAATGGATAAGCGGTTTTTCACTAATTGCTAAACCATTGCAGAAACTGACAAAGAAGGATGTTAAAGATCCTTTTGAAATGAATGATGAAGAAATGAAAGCATTCAAAGAGCTGAAAAAGAAATTGTGTGAGGCTCCAGCATTAGGAATGCCTGACTATGAGAAAGATTTTGAGCTGTTTTGCAGTGAAAGAGATGGATGTGCATTTTCAGTTTTGGTGCAGAGACATGGAACTATGAAAAGACCAATTGCATATTTTTCAGCTGTTTTAGACCCTGTAGCAAAAGCGTTGCCTGGATGTTTGAAAGCAGTTGCTGCTACATGTGTGAGTCTGGAACAGAGTGAAGGCATAGTGATGGGGTATCCATTAAGAGTGTACGTTCCCCATTCTGTGGAAATTCTTTTAACAAGAACGAAAACACAATACATGACACATAGTCGGCTGACTAGGTATGAAAAGGTAATTTTGAGTGCAGATAATGTGACCATTGACAGATGTATGAATGTAAATCCTTCAACATCATTGCCAGATGAAGAGAATGTGATTGAAATGGATGAAGTAGATCACGATTGTCTGAATGTGCTCGAATACTGTACTAAACCAAGAGCTGATATACGAGATGAGCCTTTGAAAGAATCAGATTACATTCTGTTTGTGGATGGCTCATGTTTAAGAACGAGTGATGGAGTTCTAAGTGCAGCATATGCAGTTTGCACAGTAGCAACTGTATTGGAAGCATCTTGTTTGAAAGGTGTACGGTCTGCCCAAGTTGCAGAATTAGTAGCTCTGATTCAAGCATGTAAGTTGGGAAGAAATGTACGGGTCACGATTATGACTGACAGCCAGTACGGCTTTGGGGTCGTGCATGATTTTGGTCAGATTTGGTCACAAAGGGGTTTCTTGACGTCTGCAGGGACACCCATAAGGAATGGAGATTTTGTGAAAAAGTTGCTTGAGGCGATACAGCTGCCTAAAGAGATCGCTGTAGTGAAGTGCAATGCACATAAAAATGGGGAAGACTACATTACTGTTGGCAACAAATATGCTGACGAAATGGCACAGTACTGTGCAAAGAATGTGGTTTCTTTGAATAAATGCCGCGAGAGAGAGCATATTTCTTGTCCATTGCTTTTTACTAACTCAATTGAAACATGGGATGAGGTAAGACAGTTACAAGAGGCTGCAGAAGATGAAGAAAAAGATACTTGGCTAAAAGCAGGATGTAGGAAACATGAAGAAACTGATGTATGGGTTTACAGGGATGAGAGACCAGTTATGCCTGATAGCATGATTTCTGACATGGCACGGATGTACCATGGGCAAGCCCATATTGGGAGAGATTCAATGATCAGACTTTTTAGACAAACATGGTACAATCCAAAATTCAGAGCCATAGCTGAGAGTCTTTGTCAAAGATGTCTTACTTGTCAACAGTTAAATCCAGGAAGGAAGACAGTAGTGAGTCTAGGAAGAATAGGACGAGAAGGGGGTCCTTTCACCAGAATGCAGATGGATTTCATAGAAATGCCACCTTGCAGCAGATTGAGGTATGTTTTAGTGGTCGTCTGTTTGTTTTCCCGTTGGGTGGAGGCATATCCAACAAGAAGGAATGACAGTATCACAGTAGCAAAACTTTTGCTGCGAGAATTCATTCCGAGGTATGGTTTTCCAGTCACGATTGAAACAGATAGAGGAACACATTTCCAAAACGAATTAGTTAAACTGATTTGTGAAGCCCTTAGTATTAAACAGAAACTGCATTGTGCATACAGACCAGAGGCTTCTGGAATAGTAGAGCAAGTGAATGGAACAATCAAAAACAGGTTAGGAAAAATGTGTCAAGCTACAGGACTGAAATGGCCAGATGCTTTGCCATTGGTTCTGATGACAATCAGAAGTATTCCGGAAAGGAAGACTGGACTCAGTCCACATGAAATAATCATGGGACGAGCAATGAGACAAGCACAAGTACCTGTCAACAAGCTACTGACTATAACTGATGATCTAGTACTGGATTATTGCAAAGGATTGGCTGATGTGGTGCGTTCTGTGTTTCATCAGGTTGGACCGGATGCGACCACTCTTGAAAGAAAACCAGCACACGACTTGAATCCAGGAGATTGGGTTCGAATAAAAGTCCACCGGAGAAGAAACTGTTTGGTTCCTCGCTGGGACGAACCACGACAAGTGATCCTAGTGACGACCACCGCAGTTAAGTGTGCAGGAGTGAAACACTGGGTACATGCCAGCCACACCATCAGAGTTCCAGAACCTAAAGATCGACCTGTGAGTCGGCATCTGGAAATAACAGACAACAGTTCAGCATCAGAAAGAGAAGAGGAGACAAACAGGGTGCCAGAACTTGAAGATCGACCTGTAAGTCGACATCTGGGAGACCCAACTACAAGTGAAACGATAGAAGAAGAAGAAGAAATAGAGGAAATAGCTGAAGTTCCAGAATTTGAAGATCGACCTGTAAGTCGACATCTGGAAATATCTGATACTAGTTCAGAATCTGATACAGAACATTCAGAAGAAGAAGAAATCTCAAAAACAAAGTGGAATTTTGAAAGCATAAGAGAAGAAACTGAGCCAGAAAACAGTGACAGTGAACAACCAAGTACAAGTTGTGGTAAAATTCCTTCGAAGATAATATTAATAGATGAAGAAGGGAGAGTTTCAGACCAAAAGTTAGAAAATTCGGAAAAACCCCGAGGAGCAGTAGGGACAGATAGTCAAACACAAGAACAGGGAAATTTAGAAGCAGATAGAGAAACTGACACAAAACCGGAAGAACCTCGAGGAGGGACAGAAGTAGGTGAACGAAGGAAGATAAGAAAAGAACCACAAGTAGCTGAAAGCGAAATAATTAGTTTCAAAATAAGAGGAAATAACGAAAAGATTGAAACAGAATCAGAAGAAAGTGGAGAAGAAAGAAATGAAAAACTAGAGACAAGAAAAAGAAATTGGAAAACAGAAAGAGAGGAAAAAGGAAGTGAAGCAAAAAGGCCAAGAAAAGGAGACAATTGGCCCAACGAAGTAAGAAAATTAAGATACAGAATCGTAAAATTGGATGGAAAAAGTGCTGAACAAGTGAATGAGATAACAAGTCAAAAGGAGCAAGGAAAACAAGGTGGTAAACACTTGCAGAAAACAAAAAGAATAAAGAAAGTGAATCAGAAGTACAGATCACCTGAATGGTTGTATCGTGCTCTGACTAGTTACAAAGAAGAATTGAACACTCACGAAAACCCAGAACAAAGAAACCTGATGGGAGAAAGTGAAGTGCAACAAACCTGAAGAAACAAACCTGAAGTGGTTTCTGTAGATAGTTTACCGGATTTGACAAAACACTGAACTGACGAATTTACCGGATGTGACAAAGAAAGAATTCTGAGAAAGAATTAAAAGAAAGAACCAAGCAAAGACAAAATTTTGAAAGTACAGAGTGGCAAGCAAGTCATTTCTGAGGTGTAGTGACACAATTTTCTAGAAAACAAGTACAAAATGGAGAATATTAGAGATAGAAAATGTAGATGTGAGTTTTTAAGTAGCTGGTGCAAAATGTGCTGTTTTTGTACAGGATTATTAATAACAGTATGGGTAGTTTTAGCAATAACTATTCCAATTAGTTTAGCTGTCGTGGAAAAGTCTAATAACACTGAGAAAGAAAAAGGAGCTAACACTCAAGAGCCAGTTATTTTAAGGAGTAGTGCAGAATTACATAAGGACAAATCAATAACTGATTTTTCAAAGAATGTGTTTACTAAATTACTGTATGAGTACGTAGAAACAATGGATGTAAGGGATTGTTATGTTTGTATGCAGTTGCCTGCATCTGTAGCAGAGGGTGTGACTTATCATCACCTCCCTTTGACATATGGAATAACATGTAGTGTATTAGCAAGCTTATTTTATAAAACAGGCAGATTAGAATATTATTACAGTGATGTAGATAGGATTTTTGCAAAGGTTTCTGTAGTTCCCGAGCTTAATAAAATAAAAGAGGGAAAGATATTTGGTGAATATTTCTTAGAAAATAAAATTTTAACATTAGATAATATATTTAGGTACAACCTTACCTGTGAGTTAAAGAAGGAAGAAAAAGTATTTCTAGAAATGGTTGAGGAGAGAAGAGTGAAATTTGAAAGAAAAGTAATAGAAGAGACAAAAACACCTCTTTGGGCGTTTGAGGAAGACCATCATGACAAGAAAAAGATAAATGCAGCTATGACTCTGGATTGGCCCCAACAGGGAAGGTTGTGCATTAGAAGAAATAAGACAAGATATGACAATTATTTTGTGGGTTCCAGTAATTGCCATGACAATTACCAAATTATAGGTGGTGGGGATTCAAAGGGGGAAAAGATCCAATATTTCCCGGGATTTATTACGTTTGTGGGAATAGGGCTTATTATAGGTTGCCGGACCATTGGTATGGATCATGTTATTTAGGCCTGGTCTTTCCAAAGATTTTTCATGTGGATAGAAAAGAAAAAGGAACACACAAAATGATAAATACCTTTACACGTAGAAAAAGGGAAAGTTTTTCAGAAATAGTAGGTGATATTTTTGGTGCATTGATACCAGCAGTGGGAATATCTTTGAATGCATTCAGAATTCGGAAATTATCCACAGTAGTAGATCGTTTATCTACAAATACTGCTGGAGGGTTCTTAATGGTAAATACCGAGATGGTTGCCATGAGAGCTATGGTGATGCAAAATCGTCTTGCCCTTGACATTCTTTTGGCAAAAGAGGGCGGAGTCTGTGGAATGCTGAAAGTCCAACATTGTTGCACTTACATTCCTGATAAAAGCGAAAATATACAGAAGTATATAACAAATATTACAAATTTGCACAAAGAACTAGTTCCACTGGAGGTTGAAAGTGTTTGGGGAAAACTTGGTAAAGGGTTTTCTTCGGTAACGAATTGGTTAACAAGAATGAGTGGATTAATAATAGGGAAAGTTATAATAATAGCAACCATGGTAATAATAATAATATTAGTATTGAAGCTTGCAGTAACATGTATAAAGAGAAGAAGAAAGCAGAATAAGATAGAAAAAGAAAATATGATAAACAAAGAGAGAGAGAGAAATAGGTGAAATAGAGTTAGAAGAAATAAAAAAGAACATGTACAAGAAAACAAAGAGACAAGTTGAAAGCGATACAGAAGTATAAAACTAACAAAAGCAAATGGATAAAAGATATATGCTGTCTGAGAAAATTGTATAACTTGGGTTTGTGTGGTGATATTAAAAATCACCAAAGGGGGGAGTTGATGGAGCAGGGTAAATATAAAAATTTTAACCTCCTAATATTTTTGTATAATATAAATAAACATGTTCGTTCAAGTAAATAACCAACAATGTATGTATTGGGGTAAGGATAACACGCAGTTTAATGTGCAAAATAATGAACTAATAATTGTTTACGTTTCTAACATAACATAATATTTTGCGTACTAAAATTATAATAAAATGCATGATTTTGTGCTTTGAATAAAACGTGTGGTTGCAAAATAAAGCGATGGTAAGTAAGGGACAGCTTTATATGTTGCTTCTGCTAGGTAATACCTAATTGGGGTACGTAGAAAGACGGGAGGGAAACGAAAGGGTTTATATTTCATTGTTTTAATAATATTTTGTTTTCTTTAGAAATAGTGCGCTTAGGCCTGCCGAGCAGTAATATAAAATGGCCGCGAGTTACTAGAGTGCGCAGGAGCGGATGCAACCATGTGATAGAGGAGAGAGGCTGTTGCAAAGGGATGATCACGTGCTGATGCCGAGAGGCTAAGATGAAAGTATGGTCAAGGCTGCTGTGACCCTTCTGAGCAGATGTGTGCCAAGATGATCAGCAAGAAGCGTGAGAAGCCTGGTTGAATCAATAGAAAGGACTCTATTATATAAATTGTTGCAGAAAAAGAAACAATTTGGACTGATCGAAACGGATGAGCAAGTGCATGAACTGTGGGAAACGATGCTTGCATGGACATTCCTCACGGAACTAGTTAAGACCAGGAAGTTTGATTGGAATGTATAGGGACCTGAGTTTTGGACCAATGAGAATGGATCGCGCCATGTAAGAAGAAACATTTTATGCTGTAAGCTAGAATTAGGGTATAAGAAGACCTACTCTTGGTGGGAGGGGGTTAGAAGGCTGCGGGATGCTGCGGGAGATGCTGAAGAAGTTAGATGCTGTAGATGGGAGAGTTTGCGGTTGCTGATGCTGACGAGCTGATGCTGCTGCTGTTATTTTCCTTTTCCAGTTGAGTATGAAATGCCGCTTTAGGAGAACTAGCATTTGACAAGATTTATATTAGAATTATTAGGTTTTCCCTGAGAGATAGATAGGTTGATCTATAGAGCCTTAGTATGATAACCTCATTTTTGGTCTAATAAAAGTGTCATGCAATTTACAATTATTCTTATAATGATGATAAACGCAATGATCTGAATAATAAATTAATCTCGAATTTCTTGCATTCAAAACTTTATATAAACTTTATTATTCTTTAAACAAATGACTCAGTGATTTTCTTTAGCATAATGATTAATAATGATTTGGTAAAAGAGTTCATTGTGATTGAGCTGGTCTTAATCACCATCAACTGATTCCTACTAGTTGGTCCATAGACCAATGAGCGGAATACCTTAAAAGCAAATGAGAATTATTGTGTCTTTATAAAAGAGGTATCCCGTCTCCTTCCAGCAAATCGTTTTCTCCTAGGTTTCATGTCGGAGGAAAATCCAGGGAAATAAATGAGTAAGTGAATGTATATGCGGTGTTATGGGCCCCACCGTCATATGGATATAGTGTGTGTGTTAGAGAAATAATTGCACCTGGATGACCCAAAAACATAGTAGGAGAAAATATTTTTATTGTAAGCGCTGGATCAAAGGCTTTTGGTGTGGACGGGCTCCTCTGGTGTGCACATGTTTAAATTTAGAGGCCAAGTGGGGCGGGGTGTCAAGGTGCCCAGACTTGCATCCTTTGACCACAAGTTTGGGGTGGGTGTGCCTTTGCAGAGGGTGACACTGAAGGTTCCAGGGGGCAGTGGATGTGGCCTAGCGGCTACAACTGTCCCCTTTGGCTTGTGGGGACCCAGGCTTGAAACCCAGTGTCGGTGTTTGACTCAATACCATGTGATTCTGGCCAAATCACTTAGCCCTATATTTAGATTGCCGATTGAAGTGGTCACTGCAGTAGGAAATTTACAGATTTTGATTGAGAAAGGCAGAACACAGGGATTGTCCCTGGAGAGCTTCTCTCCCATTGTAGAGTCTTCCATTGGCCATTAGCTGAAAGGGACTCTGTCTCGGATGGACTTGGCAGTTCGGGCTGGACTGTTCCCATGAGGCACAGGGTCAGACTGATTTGCATATGGCCATGTCTGAACTGGGGTGGTGGAGTGAGCTAAAGAATGATGATGGATTAAACCCAGATCAGTTGACTGGGGGTGAGTGTTTGATTAGCTCAAGCGCTCCGTCCATCATCCCCTTTGATATCGCTTTGTTCGCCCTAAGTTGGCAGGGTATGCCCAGACGTGGGTCCCTTGCTCACTTTCCCACTGGATTCAAGCTAGCCTGGCTGATGACGGCTGAATAGCCAGAAAACGGTCCCAGGATGCTTGTTTCCGGTCCAGGGAAGACATGGCTTGGCAGTTCGGGCTGGACTGTTCCCATGAGGCACAGGGTCAGACTGATTTGCATATGGCCATGTCTGAACTGGGGTGGTGGAGTGAGCTAAAGAATGATGATGGATTAAACCCAGATCAGTTGACTGGGGGTGAGTGTTTGATTAGCTCAAGCGCTCCGTCCATCATCCCCTTTGATATCGCTTTGTTCACCCTAAGTTGGCAGGGTATGCCCAGACGTGGGTCCCTTGCTCACTTTCCCACTGGATTCAAGCTAGCCTGGCTGATGACGGCTGAATAGGTAGAAACCGGTCCCAGGATGCTTGTTTCCGGTCCAGGGAAGACATGGCTTGGCAGTTCGGGCTGGACTGTTCCCATGAGGCACAGGGTCAGACTGATTTGCATATGGCCATGTCTGAACTTGGGTGGTGGAGTGAGCTAAAGAATGATGATGGATTAAACCCAGATCAGTTGACTGGGGGTGAGTGTTTGATTAGCTCAAGCGCTCCGTCCATCATCCCCTTTGATATCGCTTTGTTCGCCCTAAGTTGGCAGGGTATGCCCAGACGCGGGTCCCTTGCTCACTTTCCCACTGGATTCAAGCTAGCCTGGCTGATGACGGCTGAATAGCCAGAAACCGGTCCCAGGATGCTTGTTTCCGGTCCAGGGAAGACATGGCTTGGCAGTTCGGGCTGGACTGTTCCCATGAGGCACAGGGTCAGACTGATTTGCATATGGCCATGTCTGAACTGGGGTGGTGGAGTGAGCTAAAGAATGATGATGGATTAAACCCAGATCAGTTGACTGGGGGTGAGTGTTTGATTAGCTCAAGCGCTCCGTCCATCATCCCCTTTGATATCGCTTTGTTCGCCCTAAGTTGGCAGGGTATGCCCAGACGTGGGTCCCTTGCTCACTTTCCCACTGGATTCAAGCTAGCCTGGCTGATGACGGCTGAATAGCCAGAAACCGGTCCCAGGATGCTTGTTTCCGGTCCAGGGAAGACATGGCTTGGCAGTTCGGGCTGGACTGTTCCCATGAGGCACAGGGTCAGACTGATTTGCATATGGCCATGTCTGAACTGGGGTGGTGGAGTGAGCTAAAGAATGATGATGGATTAAACCCAGATCAGTTGACTGGGGGTGAGTGTTTGATTAGCTCAAGCGCTCCGTCCATCATCCCCTTTGATATCGCTCAGATGGACTGACTATCAGGTAATGAACCATCATTTATTGGTAATACAATCTATGTAGCGCCTCTGTAACTTATATTTGGTGGTGGAAAGTATCAGCTGTGAAAGGGTGCCCTTATGTGCCACTAGGTGGCCGGGCAGCTGTACGCTTACATCAAAGAGCAAACATAACAGGAGAGACCCTGGGATGACTCCCAGTTTAAAGAGTTGGACAAGAGGCCACCCACACCAGGACGTTATTTGTGGTTTTCTTCCTATATTCTGAAATGTGAACCTGATCAATCAAGGTTTTTTTATAATTGATCATGGTAGATAACCAGTATTTAAGTGCACACCTTGTAAATATCCGAAATATTTCTGCCTAAAGTAGACACATTTTCCAATCATACAGTACAATATTTTTCATAACTTGCCCTCATAATATTGTAATCATGTTCCAGTGCTTGAACTGTAGGGTGGATTAAGAAGTATACAGAAACGTGAAGGCACATTTTGTGGCCAAGATTGAGTGGGGTGACTCTGAGGGCTCTTGGCTGGTATCTTTACAAAGGTTTACCAGTAGTCTTGCTTCCCTTCATAAAGAGCATGTTAAGAAATTTGAATAAATGTTCTCTTACTATAATGTATACATTGTTTTTATGTAGCAGTTGTAAACATTAGATTTGCCCCTTGTCACAGATGTATTGTGTTGACTGTCTTGGCCATGTTCCTCAAAAAGGGACAAGGCAGCGTCTAAACAATGAAATTCTTCATTCAACACATTTGTTGTCAAGACCTTATGAGTAGTGGAGGCGATTAAGATGGCCAACCAGTAGCAGCTTTTTGGCTCAGCTCGGCCTTGCTGTATATTACTCAGTTACACTCACTGATTTCTGGGTCTTCTGTTCTCCTCCATCCATTCCTCGTTACAGGGGAAAAGAGCAGGAGGGATCATTCTATGCCTCTGAAGCCCTCTACAGTTGATTGCATTTAGTGATCCTAGCTGTAGTCAGAGACCTTGAGGCAGTCGCCATGCCATGAGGATAGTGCACGCTTAGCCCTTCCTCTGGAGGCCTGGCTTCAAGTTGGCTTTTTAATCCTGCAGCTTGGGTGCACCAATGTGCTGGAGCAGATCTGGCTTGTCATGGCAGCGGATGGCGTGCCCTGAAGGTGGTCACATGTGTGGTGTGGGAGGGCGATTGGCCCAGCTGGTCTTCGTGCTCAACTTTGGTTCGGGTCCTTTTGGTACATGAAGATCCACTTGAGATCTAAGTGGTCTCAGAACATTAGATCAGGTGCTGTGAATGGCCACCAGTGCTGCTGGTATGGTGGGTGTAGCTGGCCCAGTCACATCATCAGGACTGGAATAAGTGATTGCCATACTTAAGAGGTTGACATAAGTTTGGACTCAGGCTTATATAGGCCTCTACCTGCAGCGGTTGCATCACACTGTGTACCTGGGCTTGAGGTATTTAGGAACAAAGCAAGCTACATATAACTGGGATTAAAAGGCAGCAGAACCCACTGCTGCCCTTAGGTTTGGCATAACAACATAATAACCAGCTCGAGGGTGCTATCAGGTGATGCGAAATGAATGCCAGTGCAATGTAATAATGAAGGGAAAAAGAAAGATAATGCAGCAAATTCAATATTTTATGTAGTTCATCTAATTGTTCAAGCAGTGTCACTTCAGTGTCTCTTGGAGGAGGGGGCAGGTGTCTTGACTGGTCGGATCCTCCAAGGAGGTGACTGGCAGGCAGAGCAGTAGGTGTATATGGAGAAACATGTTACAGGTCCAATTGGGCATAGTTTTGAAAAGCAGGAGTTACAATAGTATAACAACATTGTTGGTATCCTGGGAGTAGAGCATGGAAGAGGGGGTGGAGCCCCTGGTCCATCTACTGAAGGACCTTTTTTCCCGGTTCAGGCGCCTAAAGCTTTTCAGACTTTACGATTATCCCAGGAGTTCCTCTGGTTTACCTTGTATCACCCACACTTTTTAAAGCCCCTATAACAGCGCTGCTCTTCCTACGATGATAAAACTTAAATCTTTTCACAGTAGACGGGGTAAAGATCAAACCTCCATCCTTCTCTAATACTTAAAACTAATAGAAGACTGAATGGGGATAAATTGGCCCTAGTTGAGCCCCGAAAAAGAGCCAAGGCAATCAGTGTTGCTTAAATCGACAGTCTCACCCACCCCATTTGTACGGGTACATCACTTCTCGCGCGGCCAAGGTTAGGATTCTGGGTGTAGTGTGGGATAATGATCTGTCCATGAATTTTCTGCAAATTAAAGAGAACCTTGGGTAATATTCACTCTAGTAATCAAGATGATTCGGCCCTTGACCAACTGGCAGCTGGACTTCTGCAAAACTTTGTATGTTGAGATGTCCAAGTCTTTTGTTGCACCGGGACAGAGCCCACGGTGGCACTGTGATCCTTGTGGTAACTTTGAAAAAGTGTGACCATTCATAGGGCACACTAGGTTCAAGCGAGTGGCGTGGTTGGTAAAGTCTTTTTACTGATGTACTGGAATATCTCACGATTACTTAATATCAACCCTGTATGTCTCTTAGTTTGAGCAAACAAGGCCTGTTGATTGTGCTACCTTTAAAAATGGTCACTGTTATTAACTGCATTGCTTGGAAAAAACAATTTCAAGGGCCCTAAGTTTCTGTTAGAACCCCACCTTAGGTGCTTCAAATGTCAGGTTACTGAGTACCACCGCTGCCTAACTGAGATTCCACCTCACGTCTCTTTCTGTCACTACCTTACATTTATTTTATAACCCTTCTTTCTCCCTATCTTTCTCTTTCAGGTTCTATCTCTCTTTCTCTCTCTTGCTTTGGGTCAAAATCTGATGATAAAAAGTAAGTCCTGGTCCCAAAAAATGAATGCCAGTGCCCACCATCTGAAACTATGGAAACAATTAAGCACTTGAGTGTTTTTTAGAGCTCAGGCTCATTTTGCCTGGAAGGAGCTGCCCATGAAGTTGAGAAGCATTTAGGATCATCCACTGTGTAGGTGCAATTGATGGCAGCTGTATTCAGTTAGGTCCGCTCCCCTTTCACCTGTCATTGATAGTTGTACAGCACCTCTGGACAGTTTTCTCAGAATAGATTGTATAAATGTTCTTACTGGGTCATTTGGGCCTCCTTCTGGGATGCCATTTGCAGTTTGATCGCAGTCGGTTTACGTTAGTGCGTTATGTGTTTTTTTGTTAACAAACATTTGCTCCTATTTGCTAGTTTTTGCCCTTTTATGGTCTGGCTTGAGAGCGCCGCTGTCACCAGATAATTATGTGAGCATCACTAGAGACGGGCTTTGGCTCCGTCCACATGTTGGGAGCCAGGAGTACATGTTTTGATTGGGCAAAAGTTGTGTGCTCCCACAAAAAAAGTGTTTGCTCTTAATACAGCTGTGATCATTTTGTTTATTTATCCACCTGTCTAAGCTTGAAATTTCAGGGGCACACACATGACATTGGAATGCTAATAAAGCATCTTAGATAACTAGATTATTCATGTTGTTTTTTTCTCTAATAGCAGGACAGATGTGAGGAGGGCAACTATTAACTTACATGGATTTTTTGGTCTTGCTAGACAGTGTAACTGTCAGCTGACCTTTTAACCTACACCAATATTATTTTACAGTTCTTTGCTTCACACAAATACATGTCTATACCCATGCTACTTATTTCTAAGGCTTCACATTACCATATAACATTCCTTGCAAGCTAGACCTATTGGGATTACCAATGCTTGTTTGCACATTGCTATAGTGATTTGCTAATTATGAATTGCGGCATGAAGCTAGGGTTATGGCATTGTTGCTCTCTACAAATATCAAGCTAAACTAATTAGCCTTGCAAATTAAATATTTTGTGGATGCAATGTCTTGCATTTTTATAGAATGGTTTACAACCATTATACCACGGTTGTGTTTTTAGGTTATGCCTCCTTTTTTGCATTGCAAGCAGTGGCGGCTGGTATTCAATGGCATTGGGGGTAGGGTCGCAGGGGGTGGGAGGGTTTGAGGGAATGAAAAAAAATAAAAAGTCACCTGTCTTCTGCTGCCGCCTCAGCCGCCGCCTCCTCCTCTCGGTCCTCTTCGCCCGCTTCCAGGACAGGAAGCAGGAAGCACCAGGCTCCCAGCCTCCCGATAGCCAATCACAACGCTGCAATGCAGCGTTGTGTTTGGTCTGAGCGCCGTGGATCGGTACTTAGGCAGAAAATGGGAGGCTGGGCATGTTCTCCTTCTAGGCTGTAATGCAGCCTGAATGGAGAACATACAATGTGCGCAAGACTGTTTGACCGGCCTGAGACAGCCGGCCAAAGCGCCATGCACACTTGGAGTGGGAAAACCACTCCTCCCCTGCACTGCTCTGTGAGCAGAGCAGCCCCGCCTCTACCCAGCTGAGCAAGGAGATAAATAAAATGATAATAACAATGAGTTATTATCATTTTATTTTTTCCTGTTTGACCTGGTCAGTGGGGCGATGCTCCTCCACCTTAGCGGAGGAGCCCCCACTGATTGCAAGCCCTCTATGTAACTATCTTCTCATCTGTGGAACAGTTTGTGACTTCTCAACCTCTTCGTATATATAGCCTACAGCCTAGAGTACGTCTGGAAAGTTGTCCCCTCATCTGGAGATGCACTTTAACTAAACCTTGAATGCCCTGCACTTAAAAAATGTTGCTCTTTGAGTTCATCATAGTAAGGGGGAATTTAGGCCTACGTGATGCCTAAGACAGCAGGAAAACAGAACTACTCACAGAAATGTGGGGGTAATTAGAACATTGAAGCACTTCTTATCCAAAAACACCTGCTCCAGGTCTTTTTTTTTTTTTTTTTAAAGTTTTATATAGCGCTAGCTTGACTTGTGGGTATCAGAGCGCTTTACATACACACTGTAAAAACAGAAGGAAATTGCAATACATAGTAGGAAGGTAGTAAGGAAGCAAAACAGAGATACAAAAATACAACATGAAAAATAGGTAAACAGTGCAGGGGAGGGAAAGAAAACAAACTAAGGTGGCTAATACAGTCCGGTCACCAACTATCCTTGAATGTCAAGAGAGATAGCAGTCAACTCAGATATTGAAGTCTAGGTTAGTTGACGTTGGTCAGGAAAGTATTTGTTAAGAAGATGTAGTTTCAGGTTCCTTTTGAAACAGGAGAAGGAGGGGTTGCATCTGAGGACTCTAGGGAGAGCGTTCCACATCCTGGGAGCATTGCCAGAGAACGATCGGTACTGGGTGGTTTTCTTTTTCAGTTTCAGAGGGATAAGAAGGAGTGAGTTGGAGCTTCTCAGAGTTCTGGATTGACCTGCTCTTACCAGTTTGTTGTTCAGGTAGTTGGGGGCCGGAGAGTGAAGGGTTTTGTGTGTATTGCAGGCCAGCTTGTAGATACACCTCCCTTCCATGGGAAGCCAGTTGAGGGAGTTGAGAGCTGGAGTGATGTGTTCAAATCTTTTTACTCCAGATATGAGTCGAGCGGCCATGTTCAGCACTGCCCTTAGTGGGGCTAGGTGAGCTTTTGGAGTCCCTGTTAGGATGGCGTTCCCGTAGTCGATTTTAGAGAGAACTAGGGATTGAACTACTGTCTTGAGGTCATCATGGGGAAGAAAAGGTTTCAATTTCTTGAGGTGTTTTAGTGAGAAAAGAGCGCCTTTTGCAGAGTTTTTGATGTGGGCCTCCATTGATAAGTTCTTGTCAAGGGTGATGCCTAGAGACTTAACTGAGTCGGATAGGACGAGGGGCAGTTTAGGGCATCCAGATTCTTGAGCCACTCTTGGATTGGTCGGTGGTTGCTTTTTGGAGAGAATAGGATTAGTTCCGTTTTATCTGGGTTGAGTTTTAAGTGGTTAGCGTTGAACCAAGTTTGGATCTCGGTTAGAGTGACATTGAGGTGTCTGATGTCGCTGGGAGACTTGATTTTGAAATAGATTTGGGTGTCATCGGCGTAAAGGTGGTAATTCACTCCAGCTTTTTTCAAGATGATTGTGAGGGGCTCCATGAAGAGATTGAAGAGGGACGGGGAGAGGATCGAGCCTTGCGGGACCCCAAGTGTGACTTTTGTTGGCTTCGAGAGACAGGAGTTGATTTTAATTTGTTGCGAGCGGTGTTGAAGGAAGGAGGTGAACCATTTTAGTACTGTGCCATTAATGCCGGAGCGCTTCGACAAGGTCTCCAGAAGAGCTGGATGATTTACTGTGTCGAATGCTGCCGATAGGTCAATAAGGATGAGTAGGCAGGCATCACCTTCATCTAAAGCCTTGTGAATATCGTCAGAGATGTTGAGCATAGCTGTTTCAGTGCTACAGCCTTTCCTGAATCCTGATTGAAAGGTGTCGAGGAGGTTGAACTCATCAATGTGTTTGTTGAGTTGGTGGAGAACGCATTTCTCCAATGTTTTTGCAAGGAACGGGAGGTTGGAGATAGGTCTGAGGTTGTTAAGATCATTAGGGTCGGCCCCTGGTTTCTTGAGAATGGGTGTGATTTGTCCAAGTTGAAGGGAGTCTGGGACACAGCCTGAGATGAGAGAAGCGTTGATGATTTTTGTCCAGAAAGGGGAAATGGTGTGGTTGAGTTCTTTTATAATTGTGGATGGGAGGGGGTCCATAGTGTGGGAAGAAGGTTTTAGGTTAGAAATTATACTGAAGACCTCGTTTTCCGACATTAGCTCAAAGTCTGACCAATGCGCATTGTTTTTTAGCTGGAGGTAGACCTGATTGTCCTTGGTAAGAACTCTTTCTGATTGGTCAAGGGTGGTTAAAAGGGGGCAGGTTAAGAGGGAAGGAGGGTTTGCGGTTTGGATGAAGGATTGATCAATTTTAGAGACTTTATTCGTGAAGAAGGTGGCAATTTCTTCACATCGCTCTTTGGTGGCTTTGATTTCGTGAGAAGGAGTGCAGTTTGTTTGGCTTTTGACAATGTTGAAGAGTTCTCTCGGTCTGTTTTTCGCCACATCTAGTTGGCTGCGGAAGAAGGACGCCTTTTCACTAAAAATGTGTTTTTTGTATGCCAGCCGAGCAGATCTAAGTTGCGCTAGGTGCAAGGTCGAGGGGTTTAGTCTCCAAGACCTTTCCGTTTGTCTGAGTTGACGCCTTTCGTGATTAAGATCCACGTTGAACCAGGGTTTAGATTTGGTTCGCCTCATTTGTTTGAGTTTGAGTGGGGCTACTTGGTCTAAAACCTCTGTCATTTTTGAGTTAAAGTGTGTAGTGAGGTCATCGGCCGTCCAGGAGGAGGGTTGGAGTTGTAGATGGGCATGAATCCTGGATTCAAGTTCGGGTAAAGGGACTTTTTGATGTTTCTGGTCCAGTGGTTAGGTTTGTCATCACGAATAGGTTGGTGGCTGACAAGTGCGTCAATCTTGAACAGAATGAGGTGGTGGTTGGACCAGTCAATGGGAGAAATCGCTCTCAGAGAGACCAGTTCATTGTTGGTAATGATCGCATCCAGTGTTGCACCTTTGCTGTGAGTTGGTTTATTGCAGAGTTGTTTGAGGTTGTATATTTCAAGTAGGTTGGATAGGTTCTGGACAGTGGAGTCTTCTGGGTCGTTCCAGTGGATACTGAGGTCACCCAGGAACACGTCTTTTGTGTCTGTCATGGAGAAACGTGTTATTAGGTCTGTTAGTTCTTCGGGGAAAAGGGTACGTTCTCCAGGAGGATGGTAGATGGTGTGGAATTTGATGGGTGAGGTGCCCTTGGCAGTGAGTTCGACACCCAGGTATTCAAACGAAAGGTATTCTGCAGGTTTAAGTTTGGTAATCTGTATTCCAGCTTTGTGAATGATGGCTAATCCCCCCCCCAGTTTTGATCGGCCTGTCTTGTCTGATGATGTTGTACCCTGGAGGGGTGAGAATGTCAAGAATGGGGGTGGAGTGCACATTGAGCCAGGATTCTGTGAGGAAAGCGATGTCAATTTCTTCAGCGAGTAGAGCTTCAGCAATGTCTGTGGCGTGTTGAACTGCAGATCTGCAGTTTAGGAGCATGCAAGAGAGAGGGCGGGGAGCCTCGATGGTGGGGAGAGCTCGGTGGATAGAGGAGTATTGAGCAGGAGGTCTGGGCGAGTGGACAGTTTTAGGGCTTCTGTTAGTGCCAATAATAACAGGGATGGGGAGAGGGGCTGACTTCTGTCTCAAAGCGAGGTAAGCGTCGTTGATCTCATCAGGTTTCGGTACCGAAAAGGGGTGGTGATCCCGGTTGGGTCGAAGTGCCTGACTTGCTGATGGACTGGAGGGTCGAGGGGTGCTCTGTGGGGCCATGGGAGAGGTATTGGGTGGGGTAGGAGCAAATCTACCCGGGGAGAGGGAGCACGGTGGCTTGGTCCTGTTGAGAAGGTCTTGTTGCAAGTATAGGAAATCGGCAGCAAGGGAGTTAATTTTCCGCTCCATTCTGTTCAGTTGCTGATTTTCAGGTCTACTTTACAACTAGGGCTTCCAGTTTTATGGCATTTATTTTTTTAACATTTCCGTCTGTATTTATCCATATTTAATTTTTGGCCATCTTATTGGTATTTATACATATTTATTTTCTGAATGAGAATAAATGGAGTCGTAAAATGATATATTTCCACATTTAATTTACTGATAAATATGCACTCGTACTTTTCTGTTTGTCGCGTTTTAGAAAATTAAACAGCCAAATTTAGCGAACCATTACACCCACAGGTAAATATCAACATTATATTACACATATATGTTAATGTATACCTGTTTTTAAGGAAATCTCAACCGGTTTTTAACTTCCCATGCTGTCTATCTGCTCAGGTGTTGTCCTGGAAATCACGAGGATAGCATGGAGAGTCACCCACATGAAGCACAATTTTCCGTACTTTTCCACTTTTAAAAATAAATACAGACAGGAAACACATTGTTTTCTAGCTGCATTTATCTGTAAAAATCAGTAAAAACGGAAAACTGGGAGCCTTATTTACCACACATCAAGTCACTGGTGCCCTCATTACAAAGCCTAGCAGGTGGGCTGGTATTCCCCCACCGACAGAGTTACACATCCCAGGTGTATACCATAAACCCAAAGGAAAAATCTGGCACATTACGGGTTGGACCCGTGGCTGCCACTAAGAAATGAGGAATTACTGGGGAAATCGGCAATTCCAAGTTGGATTCCCATGGTAATTCCTCATTTTGAACTGGACTTTTACAAGGAGTTCTGGTTGCTTTCATCTGACGACATTTCCAGGTGAAAGTAAACAGATCCTCGGCATTTCAGGGGATCGAATAATCTCGAAGGGGCAGGAAACTGCTGGTATCGGCCTCAATGGAATTAAGTTAACACTCGTTGTGGGAGCATCAGAAACATCCCTTAAGCAAACTATACTTGCTAACTACTAATCCGAAAACCTTTTTCGAAATGCTGAAATATTAAAGAAATGCAACCCCTCGCTCTACAAAGCTCAAGGGCCCCTTTGGAAAAGGCAAACCTAACATGATGCAAACTGGCGAAAAACGCCTCCCCCTTTTCTGTAACCAAAGCAGGACCTCTATGTGCATCCACGAAATCACATTTTAAAGCGCCGCGATGCCCCCACAGTGCTTAACATAGCCACTAATAAACAGTCTATTCAGCTCCTGAAACCAGTAGGAAGCTGCAGTCCTCGGAGGGCTACGTCAGAAGTATGGGGGGGAGGGGGGCGGGCATGGAAGCTCAATAAACAAACAAGGACAAACAAAGGGCAGATAAAGATCCACACTGGAGGGAATATGCAGGACAGCGAGGTCAAAGGGCAATTCGTACTGTTGACAGACTGGTGTGGTGCAACGACCTGGCCAGATGCCAAAGCGCTGTGTACAAGGAGGTCAAGCGTTGGAATCCGTTCCAGGTGGACAGATGCTTGAAGTCACTGCGATCTACTGGCTACCCAGCAGCCCAGTCGTCCTCTCAGTTTTGAACCTGGGAGGATTCCGTACTGCAGAGTTCCTGGTGTCCTCCCGACATGACTCGCGCTTAACAGAATCCCCATCTCAAGCAAACTGAATGTGGGTAGGCTTCCACCTCATTACAAATCCAAGCTTCAAACTACAACTCTCATGATAGGCCAAAGACTGAACGATGTAAGGTACATTTACATCCCTGCACGTCGAATAATTAAAATGCTAGTGCCTGATCAAGCGATGGCGGCACCCAGTGACACCTGAAGTTATCAAATTGTCGAACCTTTGTCACAACCTCTTATTTGGTGCTGACAATGCTCAATTTTTAAAATAATATATGCCAAGGCCTAAAGTTTTGCTTAGAAGCCTGGGGCCGGTGCTATCGAAATACCGAATACCGAATACCAAGGCTCCCTGGACTTGATGGCATCCATTGCATCTTTGATCCACCACCAGACACTCCCTACCCCGTTATCTCACTCTTTCAGGTGCTTTATCATCATTGCTTTCTACCTTTGTCACTGTATTTCCCTCTTTCTCTTTCCCCTTCCTTCTCCTTAAGTATTCTTTTCTCTTGCTCTGGGTCAAAATCTGATGAGAAAAAGTAAGTGCTAGTCCCCAAAAATGAGAGGCAGTGGGCCCCAACCACTGGCTCAAATTAAGCTCTGGGTGTTGTGAAGGTATGGTAAGGGCAAAGAATGTCAACTACAGGAAGTAAAGAACACTTTTTACTTCCTTTTCCTTCCTGTGCTTCCATGACCCCCTGTGACCACGAGCACCAAGGGCAGTACCAGGGGTATTAAAGAGCAATCAAAGGGTTGCAGATGCTATCCCTGGCTACCCTTAATTTATATACATGTTCACAGATCATCCCTAGTGCAGAGGTCTCTAGAGAAAGAAAATCATGGTAAGGAAGGGAATCCAGCTCCCTTAATCCACCTAGTGATAATCCTTATTGAGATAAGCCAATGGCCGAATGGACAATGAGACGCAGCTCATCCATCATGCCTGCATAAATTGGTACCAGATAGAGACAGTTTAATTTTGGGATAATTTCCAAAACCCAGATGCTTATCATAGGCTGGAGGGGGAGTAGCATTGTCTTTGGTCTCCATTGATATGGGTCTATTCTTCCAAAGATCCCATTAAGAGCAAGACCACTGACTTATTGTCCGTGAAATTGCTCTCCCACCCTCGCAGCTCCACCATCAAGTGAGGCCCTCCTGAGCCCCTGCACTCTCGAGTGTTGGTGTTCAAGGCCCTCCTCCACCCGCAGGCTATAACTGCGCCTCATCCCTGGTGGTCCAGTGGACCTCTCGCTCTTTCTCTCGCTCCATTTTTCTGCTTGCTTTTTTCCTTTCACCTCTTCCCTTTCACCTTCGTTTTTCACCCTTTTACTGTCACTCTCTTTCTATCACTTTCCATCCTCCTTTTCACTTTTACTCTGTTTTCACTCTACTCTTTATTCTGTGCACCTCTCTCCTGTTTTTTCCCTGCCGCTGCTGCCCCGCGGCCCCTCCCCCCCAGTGCGATCAGCCCAAGCCAGTTTCCCCTCCCCGCTCCCGACTCCCAGCTGTCCAGCCCTCCCCGACCCCTACTTAATGGCGGCCGCTGTGCAGGCGCGCCGCTGGCACGCCGAAGGAGCGCCAAAGGCAAGCCCGTCTGCACCCGTCCGTGACCCGAACGTGACCAGCGCCAGGAACCCTGGATCTCCGAACCGCCAACGCTACAACCCAGCGGCACTCTACGCACTCAACTCAGGTCGCAACAACAACTGCAAGCTAGCATCACCAGCCGACACCCAAGGACCCTTCAGCTGTCACCGCTGCCGCCACTCCTGCAGCACCGCTAAGACTACTGATTCAGCACAAACCGCCCGCAACAACGCGACCGCACCAAAGACCCTGCAATGCATCCTCCTCAACGTCCGATCCCTCCACAAACACTCCAGCGAAATCTGGGACCTCCTCGACAGCACCACCCTGGACGTCGCATTCTTCACTGAAACCTGGACCAACACCACCTCGGGACCTGACATCGCCATCGCCATTCCCCAAGGATACAAGATCTCCCGGAAGGACCGCCCCACCCGCCCTGGGGGGGGGGGAATCACCATCGTCCACAAATCTACCCTCCGACTGAGCACACTTTCCGACGAGCCCACATACCTGATGGAACACCTACACTTCAAGATACAGGCCAGCCCTACCACCACCCTTCAGGGAACCCTCATCTACCGACCCCCCCGGACTCCGCGGACCATTCACCAACTCCATCACGGACAGCATCACCCCGCAGGCCATCACGTCCACCAACTACACCTTGCTGGGAGACCTCAACTTCCACCTTGACAACCAACAAGACGCCAACACCTCATCCCTCCTGGACAACCTCCACAACATAGGACTCCGCCAGATCGTGACTGAGGCCACGCACTCAGCAGGACACACCCTCGACCCCATCTTCACCACAGGAAACTCCATCACTTTCAGCCACACCACCGAACTCCCGTGGACAGACCATCGCTGCATCCATTTCACCTTCAGAACACCCACCATCCACAGAACCCAGCACCTGCTCCCATGCAGAAATTGGACTAAAATCACCGACGACCAGCTCACCAACTCACTCGGCAACTCCACCCAAACCATCGCGGACAACGACGACCCCAACACCACAGCCCGAACCTTGCACAGATGGATCTCCGACTGCGCCAACACCATAGCCCCCCCTCAAGAAGAACAACAACACACACGCCAGGAAAGCCAGCTGGTTCACCACCGAACTCCGAGAGTCCAGATACACATGCCGCCGCCTCGGAAAGGCCTGGAGGAACTCCAAATCTACAGAAGCCCACAACAACTTCAGAGCCGCCACCAACGCCCGCCACCAACTCATCAGAAATACAAGAAAGAAAGCAATCAAAGACAGAATCTCCACGCACAACAGCAAAGAACTCTTCAGCATCATCAAGGAGTTCGCCCAACCCATCAGTGAGTCTACAGACATCCCTCCCTCACAAGACCTCTGCGACAAACTCAGCACCTTCTTCCACCACAAAATCAAGAACATTTACGACAATTTCGACGAAGACAGCCAACACACAGAACCCTCACCAACCACCCCGACACCTTGAAGCCAACGATTGACAGCTGGACAGCCCTCACCACCGAAGACACACTGAAGACGATGAAGTCAATCCACTCCGGGGCCCCCACGGACCCCTGCCCCCACCACATCTTCAACAGAGCCGCCGACACCAACGCCCCCATGCTTCGCCACACCATCAACCGCTCCCTCGCGAACGCCTCCTTCCCCTACGACTGGAAGCACGCTGAGATCAACCCCCTCCTGAAGAAACCCTCGGTGGACCCCACTGACCTCAAGAACTACAGACCCATCTCCCTGCTCCCGTTCCCAGTGAAAGTCATCAAGAAAGCCATCAACAGCCAACTCGCCACCTTCATCAAAGAGCACAACATCCTTGACACCTCCCAATCTGGCTTCAGAAAGAACCACAGCACGGAAACCGCCCTCCTCGCCGCAACAGACAGGGCCGGACTGGCTACCGGGCGTTTTGGCATGCTGCCGAGCTGGGGGCTGATTTCGTTGATGGGGACCTGCGTGTGCTGAATGAAATTCGTTTTGCTTTGTTGATTTCGAAGCACACGCAGGTCTCCATCAACGAAATTAGCCCCCACCGCAGTGACATCAGCCCCCAGCTCGGCAGCATTCCAAAACGCCCGGTAGCCAGTCCGGCCCTGGCAACAGACGACATCCGCTCCCTCCTGGACAGAGGAGAGACAGTAGCCCTCATCCTCCTCGACCTTTCAGCGGCTTCGACACAGTCTCTCACCGCACCCTAACACGCAGACTTCACGACGCAGGGATCCGGGACAAGGCCCTCGAATGGATCCGCTCATTCCTCTCCGGCAGAACGCAGTGGGTCAGACTCCCTCCCTTCCCCACACCAACCACCTGCGGAGTCCCCCAAGGATCCTCCCTCAGCCCCACGCTGTTCAACATCTAAATGGCTCCGCTCGCCCCATCGTCAGAACCCACGGACTCAACATTGTCTCATACGCAGACAACACCCAACTCATCCTCTCCCTATCCAACGAACCCAACGCAGCCAAACGCAACTTTCAAGAAGGCATGGAAGCAGTCGCCAAATGGATGAAGAGCAGCTGTCTACAACTCAACACGGACAAAACAGAAGTACTCATCATGGGCCCACACCCCAACGCCTGGAACAACACCTGGTGGCCCCCTGTCCTCGGAAGCCCGCCCACCCCCACAGACCACGCACGCAACCTCAGAATCATCCTGGAATCTGAACTCAAAATGGACCGCTTCCACACCCTCCGCCTCCTACGCAAGACCTTCAAATGGATCTCCCTCGAACACAGAAAGACCGTCACACACGCCCTCATCACCAGCAGACTTGACTATGGCAACACACTCTACGTCGGAATCAACAAAAACCTCACACGCAAACTTCAAAACATCCAGAACGCCACTGCCAGACTAATCCTCAACCTGCCACGACACTGCCACATCACCCAGCACCTGTGCACACTCCACTGGCTCCTCATCTAGGCAAGAATCACCTTTAAGATTCTCACCCACGCACACAAAGCCCTCCACAACACCGGACCAGCATCCCTGAATAGCCGGCACCCCAAAGGACCCTACGATCAGCCCAGCTCTCCCACGCTGTGGTCCCTCGCACCAGGAGGTCCAGATCAGGAGGCAGCTCCTTCTCCTTCCTCGCGGCCAGAGCCTGGAACGCCCTCCCGATCCACCTCAGACAAACAACATCACTCCCCAACTTAACGAGGGACCTCAAAACATGGCTCTTCGATAGACCTCCTCCTTGATGGACAGGACCCTGCGCCCCCCCCCCCCAGCGCCTTGAGACCCTTACGGGTGAATAGTCGCGCTTAACAAACCCATGATTGATTGATTGATTGACTAAGCATGCTAGGCACACTTTAATATGCAGACAGCCTTGTGCTATTCACTGCCAGGTTTACTGTGGTGACATCACCAAAATGCTGTTTTGAATGTGTAGTGCAGGGCAAGAGTCGGGGGTACACGCGGGTGGACGGAGTCCACCCACTATTTTCACAGGGTGAACGCCGTCCACCCTGCCAAGAATTTGGGCCCCACTGAATATTGTGCTGAACTCATCCCGTTGTAATTTCCAAACACCGGGATATTTTCAGCAGCGCCTGCACGTTGTCTGCTTTCCATCTGCAACAAGCAACAACGTGCAGGTGGGGACGGGGCTTTCTTATTTAAGACTCCTGCTGGGCCCATAACAAAGGCCAAATTTGAGGGGTCATCAGGCCTCCTTTTGTGAGTCACTTGGCTGGAAGCAGTCAGGAGCCTCACACCTAGATGCAAATGAAGCGGTGGGGAAACAAAGGTTAGCACTTCACACATACTTAAGAAAGGCAGCTTTTCACTTTGTTTTCACTTTGTTCAGTCCCTGTTTATGAGATATGCATGCACTGTAAGAATGTCAGAGGTGTTGGGCTTTCCCAGTATTTACACACAGCAAATTGCATTTATATAGAGCTTGCTACACTTGAGGAGGCGCAATTTGCATATTCCCCACCAGGCTGTAATGGACAGCTTGTGAGGGAATATGCACAGGCTACCTGTCCCTATCTGAGCACCGATCCACGATGCTCAGACCAATCACAATGCTGCATTGCCTATTGCTATGGGGAGCCTGGGTACCTCCTGGTTCCGGGACTGCGGAGGAGGGACGCGATATATATATATATATATATATATATATATATATATTATCTACTGGCGGTCGCCAGTAGATAGTTATAGTTAGGACCTATTTTCCATAGGAAATCCGCAACATTCTATTTGAAATAACTCTTGCGTCGGTTGACGAATCTTCGCGAAATTTTCAAACTTTATGGCCCGCTCTGGTCCGCTCCTACCCTGAAAGTTTCGGGGTGATTCGTCAAGCGGGGGCCGAGAAAAAAGGGGGGTCCCAAAACGTGTTTTCCCCATTCATTTTCCCATAGGAGCTCGAACTGCTGAACGGAATTACACAAAATTTGGCAAAGAGGTAGTTCTTGGTTCAGAAAGAACCCTTTTGTTAAATGGTGTAAATCCGTTCAGTAGTTGCGGAGAAATTAAAAAAATAAGAGTCAAAAAATCAATTTCCCATAGGAAACTTTATGCAAGGCTACAGCCCGAACTGCTGAACGGAATTACACCAAATTTGGCAAAGAGGTAGTTCTTGGTTCAGAAAGAACCCTTTTGTTAAATGGTGTAAATCCGTTCAGTAGTTGCTGAGAAAATCAAAAGTAAAAACACATATATATCTGGGCGGAGCCTAACCACACATGTCATCGTGAGATCTGATTGGCTGTCAGCACTTCATCCTGGAATTGCTGGCAGCCATCTTGGGACCAATATAAATGATAGTACCCCATTGAAATGCATTGTAGTGAATCGAAGATTTTGAGGGTTACCAAAAGGAGAACTATAAAGGGTGATAACAGACTTTAGTTACATTAGAATTCATTTGTTGATGGTACCATACTAATTTCAGGAATTGTGGTGTGTTCTAAGGTGATTTTACCCTGTGAAAAACCTTCTGCTGGGATATCATGAATCATGTTTGAGAGAAAACTATTTTCACATGCTTGTCCCATACAGTTTTGGAAGGTGCTCCAGAAGCTAAAATGAGAGCATATTTTCTGTAAATTCACATTATCTTTCTCAGTCATGTGAGAATGAAGTCTGACATTCTCAGTAAAACATGTACATCCAACAATGGCAGAGACTGTCAGTTGATTCCTTTGTGTTCTACTGCAGCTTCCCAGAGTGTTCTAAAGAACAACTAGAGTGCTAACAGCCTTACTTATGACAAAAGTATGGCACACCTGAAGCCATCTTGATTGGAATAAACTGGTAACACTTAAAACATTTAATTTAAAAAGGAACAAAATGATGGGGTTCATTTTGTCATAGAAATTATGGTTAGTGCTGTAGAAAGAAAAATTAGGACATGTTTCAAGTGTGATCTCAAATATCTTCCTGTTATATTTCAACAGGAGCAGCCTGTCAGTTGATGCCTTTGTGTTCTACTGCAGCTTCCCAGAGTGTTCTAAAGAACAACTAGAGTGCTAACAGCCTTACTTATGACAAAAGTATGGCACACCTGAAGCCATCTTGATTGGAATAAACTGGTAACACTTAAAACATTTAATTTAAAAAGGAACAAAATGAGGGGGTTCATTTTGCCATAGAAATTATGGTTAGTGCTGCAAAAAGAAAATTTAGGGCATGTTTTAAGTGAGATCTCAAATCCTCTTCTATTTCATTAGAAAATTCTGTCATGCAGACTGAAACAATCACTTTCAATACCAGCAGTAGACTTCCAGTTAACTCCTTGGTGAGCAGTAGCTTTACTACAGTGATCTAATGAACAACTAGAGTGCTAACATTCTGAATTTATGGCAAATGTGTGACACATCTGTATGCCTTCTTGATGGAATCAAAGTAAAAAACTGAAAGCATTTCCTACTGAGGAGACTGTAGTAAATGAGGAAATTAGGAAACTTTATAACAAATAAGTCTCCCAAGATGGCCACCAGAGAAAAAAGAGCCCAAATGTAGCACAAATATCACCCAGAGGTAGCCCACGTATAGCCCAATGACAAAAGTGTGCAAAACACTTTTTATTTTTTGTTTTTTTGCAGTTTTATATAGTGCAGACTGGTCAGGTATTGGAGTGCTTTACATGAGCATTGGTTACATCACACAAGGACAAATTCATGTTGGTTGACCCCTACACTACCCAAACACCACTGCACTACCCTAAACCCTAAAACACTACCCCCAGCACGACCCCCTTCACTACCCAAACACAACTGCACTACCCTAAACTCAAAAACACTACCCCCAGCACGACCCCCTACACTACCCAAACACCACTGCACTACCCTAAACCCTAAATCTACCCCTACACTACACAAATACCACTGCACTACCCTAAACCCTAAAACACTAGAACCCAGCACGACCCCCTACAGTACACAAACACCACTGCACTACCCTAAACCCTAAAACACTACCCCCTACACTACACAAACACCATTGCACTACCCTAAACCCTAAAACACTACCCCCAGCATGACCCCCTACACTACACAAAAACCACTGCACTACCCTAAACCCTAAAACACTACCCCAGCACGACCCCCTACACTACCCAAACACCACTGTACTACCCTAAACCCTAAAACACTACCCCCAGCACGACTCCCTACACTACACAAACACCACTGGACTACCCTAAACCCTAAAACACTACCCCCAGCACGACTCCCTACACTACCTAAACACCACTGCACTACACTAAACCCTAAATCTACCCCCAGCATGACCTCCCACACTACACAAACACCACTGCACTACCCTAAACCCTAAAACACTACCCCCAGCACGACCCCCTACACTACCCAAACACCACTGCACTACCCTAAACCCTAAAACACTAACCCCAGCATGACCCCCTACACTACCCAAACACCACTGCACTACCCTATACCCTAAAACACGACCCCGTACACTACACAAACACAACTGCACTACCCTAAACCCTAAAACACTACCCACAGCATGACCCCCTACACTACACAAACACCACTGCACTACCCTAAACCCTAAAACACTACCCCCTACACTACACAAACACCACTGCCCTACCCTAAACCCTAAAACACAACCCCCAGCATGACCCCTACACTACACAAACACCACTGCACTACCCTAAACCCCCTACACTATACAAACACCACTGCATTACTCTAAACCCTAAAACACTACCCCCAGCACGACCCCCTCACAACACAAACACCACTGCACTACCCTAAACCCTAAATCGACCCCCAGCATGACCCCCTACACTACCCAAACTACACTGCCATACCCTAAACCCTAAAACACTACCCCCAGCATGAACCCCTACACTACCCAAACACCACTGCACTACCCTAAACCTTAAAACACTACCCCCAGCACTACCCCCTACACTACACAAACACCACTGCATTACCCTAAACCCTAAAACACTACCCCAGCACTACCCCCTACACTACCCAAACACCACTGCACTAACATAAACCCTAAAACACTACCCCCAGCACAACCCCTACACTGCACAAACACCACTGCACTACCCTAAACCCTAAAACACTACCCCCAGCACGACTCCCTACACTACCCAAACACCACTGCACTACCCTAAACCCTAAATCTACCCCCAGCACAATCCCCTACACTACCCAAACACCACTGCACTACCCTAAACAATAAAACACTACCCCCAGCATGACCCCCTACACTACACAAACACCACTGCACTACCCTAAACCCTAAAACACTACCACCAGCATGACCCCCTACACTACTCAAACACCACTGCAGCCTAAAACACTACCCCCAGCATGACCCCCTACACTACTGCACTACCCTAAACCCTAAAACACTACCCCCAGCACGACCCCCTACACTACCCAAACACCACTGCACTACCCTAAACCCTAAAACACTACCCCCAGCACGACCCCCTACACCACCCAAACACCACTGCACTACCCTAAACCCTAGAAAAGAAACCCCCACCCCATGCCCAATCCCCCTTACCTCTCACTCCTCGTGGTTCCTCTCTCCTCGTGGTTCCTGCTTCACGTCGTCTCTGAGGGGCGGTGCACGTCGTTGTGAGGAAACGGAACAGCCTCTGTTTCCTTACAACGACATGGATCGATCTACATGTTTTTAGAACGCATGGTCATTTACCATACATACCTTTACAACAAAATTCGTTGTAAAGGCATGCGTGGTAAATGACCATGCGTTCTAAAAATGCGTAGTAATGACTTCGTGATGTACAACGCATGCGTGGTAATGCATGCGTTGTAATGGTATCGCAAAGTAAAAAAGTCGTTGTAACGGCTGTTTACCGATCGAAGCTGGCCCCTGTTCTTCAGTGAGACGTTTATTTGATTAATTAGGAGGAAGGAATGTGTTTTTTTACCGAAAAGTGCATTCCCGGCTGTTGTATTGTGAAAGTGTCCGCGTGGCCTGGTTTCACTTCCGGTGAGAGAGTGGAAAAGTCTGTTTGGATCTAAAGGAGTTCTGTTGTTGGACGGGGCCGGCGCAACATGTCATCAGAAAACATAGCTAATGGAAAGCGTCCTCCCTGAAGTGTGGAGCAGTGCCATGAGAGGTCAACGAGTGTGCGTCCCACCGCAGTATGACCGTACCGCGTGACCCATGTGCCGCCTCCAGGGTACGGGAGGCAGAAGCGGCATCGCAGGTCCTCTTGAAGACCGTTGTAGCACTAATTCTACATTTTGGTACTAGGGCATTTTAACTTTGTTGTTCCTGCCAGATACAAAGAGAAGATCCTGTGTTATTCAGTGCCCTCGTTACCTTTTTGTGGGTTGTGGTGCTTGTCACTTCGCTGCCCCGCCGGTGCACACGACTGGGCACCCCACCTCGTGTGCCATCTTCAGGTCCTCTGCCCTCGGATCACTGGTTTCGGTTTCTGGAGTGGCAACATAAACAGTTGCTCCCAAAGGACTAGCCTGAACACTTAGGTGAATATCCCCTGCACCAGCATTCCACAGAAATTCTTTCCTAGCTCTCCCATGTCAACGAGGACGTCATAATAGCACGGCTCCGCTCGCGACACCGTATGACGTCATCGGAGCCATAAGAGAACCTCGTCGGCGTGCTGACGTCAGTTCCACCCATTTTTCCGTGCCACCGAGGCAAACAGGGGACCGAGACATTTTCACATGTATACATAGTATAATAAATATATATATATTCACTGAAAAAACCATAGGTTTCAGGCACGTTATAGTTAGAAATTAGCATTTAAAAAACCTTAGAAATTCACTGAAAAAACCATAGGTTTCAGGCACGTTATAGTTAGAAATTAGCATTTAAAAAACCTTAGAAATTCACTGAAAAAACCATAGGTTTCAGGGGCGTTATAGTTAGTTGGACATTTCACTCATACAAAACCATAGAAATTCCCCGTTATAGTTAGTTCAGCTAACTATAACTCGCGCACCCGCAATGCACTGCTGATGACGTCACATATTACATCACTCATGACATGGTCAGTGACATCACTCATGACATCACTGATGACATCTCAAATGACATCACTGATGACATCACTGATGACATCATCCAGTGAATGTGTGTTTTTCTGAAAATTAAATATGTTTTATATATGTATATCTCAAGGTCGATGGAAGAATAAATGGGTATATAAGTGTCTAAATGGATGATTTTGTTTTGTAAAATTGATTGTATAACTGACTAAGTGTATCTTAGTGAATACATGGGTTAGTGAGTAATGTTTAAATATGAAAATATCTGTATCAGTCTCTCACTTTGTGTATAAGTGGCTGCATGGGTTGGTGAGTAGCTACATGAGTGTCTATATGGGTTATTAGTTGGTTTTTTGAGTATCAGTATGAGTGTCTGAGTGTCTGTATGGTTCGGTGGGGGGTATAACTTAGTGCATAGATGCATGAATGAGTGAGTCACTGTTTGTATGTGTTGAAGACAGCATGTGTGCAGGACTGTATAGGTGGATGAGTATGTGTATGGGTGTGTTAGTGAGTGATTGACTGTCTCAATAGTGTCTTTATGAGAAAATACATATGTTTAAACTAGTATATGTGAGTATTGGTGTATATAAGTGAGTATATGTGAGAGTGAGAGATTGGAAGAGTTCCTGTACAAATAAGTAGGTGTTTCTATAAGTGATTGTTTAAGAGAGTAAGTATGTGTAAGTTTCTGTAGAAGTAAGTGTGGTAGTGTGTGTATAACTGTATATGCAAGTAAATGGATGTTTGATACTTTGTTTGCGTGTGTGACTATGTGTGTGAGTAACTCTATGGATGAGTGGCGGTGTGTAACAGGATGTATAGGTGTATGAGTACATATGATGAGTGAGTACATGTATGAGTGACTGTATAGAGACTGTTGGTGAATGAGTGGATGTGTGTGTAGATCTTGGAATTACTGAATAGGTGTGTTGTAACTGGTATTGGTATGTCCATTGTTTTGAAAACGTTAGTTTGTATTTTTGATTGTGTGTATCAAAGGTTATATTAGGGTGAGAGGAGGTCTGCCACTCTATCACAAGCATGATGTCATCAGTGATGTCATCAGTGATGTCATTTGAGATGTCATCAGTGATGTCATGAGTGATGTCACTGACCATGTCATGAGTGATGTAATATGTGACATCATCAGCAGTGCATTGCGGGCGCGCGAGTTATAGTTAGCTGAACTAACTATAACGGGGGAATTTCTATGGTTTTGTACGAGTGAAATGTCCAACTAACTATAACGCCCCTGAAACCTATGGTTTTTTCAGTGAATATATATATATATATATATATTCACTGAAAAAACCATAGGTTTTAGGGACAGTTATAGTTAGTTGGACATTGCACTCGTACAAAACCCGTGAAATTCCCCTGTTATAGTTAGTTCAGCTAACTATAACTCGCGCCCCCGCAATGCACTGCTGATGACGTCACATATTACATCACTCATGACATGGTCAGTGACATCACTGATGACATCTCAAATGACATCACTGATGACATCATCCAGTGACTGTGTGTTTCTGTCAAGTTTAAATATTTTTAATATATATAGGGAAAGGCGTATTGAAGAATGAGTGGGTGTATAAGTGTCTGTATGGATGATTTAGTAGGAGCGTGACTAACTCTATAAGTGAGTGATTAAACGTATCTTACTGAATGCATGGGTTAGTGACTAAACTGGGTGAATGTCTGTATCCGTCTGTCTGTTGCTGTGAAAGTGGCTGCATGGGTTTGTGAATAGCTACATGAGTGTCTATATGAGTTATTGATTGGTTGTCTGAGTATCTGTATGGGTGCCTGAGTGTTTGTGTGGGTGGGGTGTGTGCGACTCTGTGCATAGATGTGTGAGTGGGTGATTCACTGGGTGGATGGTTTCAAGAGTGCATCTGTGATAGACTGTATGGGTGGGTAAGTGTGTGTAAGAGTGTGTTAGTGAGTGAATGTATGTTCCAGTGGTACATGTGTGAGTAACTACATATGTGAAAGGCAGTATATATGTGTGTTGGAGTATATAAATAGCTATAAGCGAGAGTGTGTGATTGTGAGAGTGACTGTATGGATGAGTGTGTGCTTGTATCAGTGATTGTATAAGAGCGTAAGAATGTGCTAGTATTTGTATGAGTAAGTGAGCTGGTGTGTGTATAACTGTATAGGTGAGTAAATGGCAGGGTGTTTAATTATTTGCATGACTGACTAGGTGTGTGAGTACCTCTATGGATGAGTGGCGGTGTTTGAGTGTCTATATAGGAGTATGAGTGCATATGATAGTCGTGTACTGAGTGACCGTAAGTATGAGTGACTGTACGGGTGAGTGAGTGGATGTGTGTGTAGACCTAAGAATCAGTGAGTGGGTATGTAGTTATTGGTGTTGGAGTGTCTATGGTTTTGCGAATGGCAGTCTGTAATTTAGAGTGGGTGTATCAAAGGTTATATTAGGGTGTGAGGAGGTGCATCAGATTATCACGTGGATGATGTCATCAGTGATGTCATCAGTGATGTCATTTGAGATGTCATCAGTGATGTCATCAGTGATGTCACTGACCATGTCATGAGTGATGTAATATGTGATGTCATCAGCAGTGCATTGCAGGGCGCGAGTTATAGTTAGCTGAACTAACTATAACAGGGGAATTTCACGGGTTTTGTACGAGTGCAATGTGCAACTAACTATAACTGTCCCTAAAACCTATGGTTTTTTCAGTGAATTTGTAAGGTTTTTTAAATGCTAATTTCTAACTATAACGTGCCTGAAAGCTATGGTTTTTTCAGTGAATTTCAAAGGTTTTTTAAATGCTAATTCCTAACTATAACATGTCTGAAACCTATGTTTTTTTCAGTGAATTTCAAAGGTTTTGTAAATGACAATTTTTAAATGTATTAATTGTTATATTTATTTTTTTGATACTGATTTACTACATTTTTTTAAACTATTTATTTTTAGATATTTTATTTTTTAAATTACATTGTAATTACATTATACATTACATTACAAAATATACTTTCTCAGAATGAATTACTTTAGTTTAAATACTTTGCAAATAGGCAATAGACTTAAGTGCAGTAGTTACAGTTGTTGCAATGGGCAACACAATTTCAAACACAATGCAACATTGAGCTCAATGTGAATTTCTAGTTAAATGCAATTAGTTACTTTATGGATTACTTTTCTAACCACAGGACTGGATCCTAGATTCAGTCCTGGGACATCTCCTGTAAACAGTTGAGTAAAAGCGTTTTGGTTACAGTAGTGATTTTTAAGGAATATTATTGTATTTTAAAAGTTGACACTTTTTCACATAGAATCACCAATGTTATCCTATGGGAGGAAATTCACTTAGCAGGTAAGTAGTGTTATCGTTACTTTTTCTTACTCAGTGGTGGATCCTGGATCCAGCACTGGTGCATCTCCTGTAAACAGTTGAAAGAATGCGTTTAAGTCATACAGGCGATTTTTAAGGAATATTTGTAGTTTGTGAAAATCGACACTTTGAAACTTTTCTGCTGAAAACCAGACAATGGATTCCTATGGAAGGAAATACAAGTTACTGGTAAGTACGGTTAGAATTACTTTTCAGGGTCAGTGCTGGGCTAAAAGATGCAGCACTGGGTTCTCTCCCTCCTGATAACAGGTGAGTAAATCGGAGTTCGTAGTTCGGCTGATTTTAGAGGAATATTATAAAGTTCCAAAACTCCACACTTAGAAGAATTTCCAAGTGAAACCAGTCAATGTTAGCCTATGGAAGGAAATTCAAGTTACTGGTAAGTATGGTTAGAATTACTTTTCAGGTTCTGTACTGGGCTCAAAGATGCAGCACTGAGGTCTCTCCTGATAACAGGTGAGTAAATTGGAATTCGTAGTTCAGCTGATTTTAGAGGAATATTATAAAGTTCCAAAACTCCACACTTAGAAGGATTTCCAAGTGAAACCAGTCAATGTAAGCCTATGGAAGGAAATTCAAGTTACTGGTAAGTACGGTTAGAATTACTTTTCAGGATCAGTACTGGGCTCAAAGATGCAGCACTGAGGTGTCTCCTGATAACAGGTGAGTAAATCGGAATTCGTAGTTCTGCTGATTTTAGAGGAATATTTGTATGTTTCAAAAATCGACACTTAGAAACTTTTTCAGCAAAAAGCAGGCAATGATATCCTATGGAAGGAAATTCAAGTTACTGGTAAGTACGGTTAAAATGACTTTTCAGGATCAGTACTGGGCTCAAAGATGCAGCACTGAGGTCTCTCCTGATAACAGGTGAGTAAATCGGAATTCGTAGTTCGGCTGATTTTAGAGGAATATAATAAAGTTCCAAAACTCCACACTTAGAAGAATTTCCAAGTGAAACCAGTCAATGTTAGCCTATGGAAGGAAATTCAAGTTCCTGGCAAGTACGGTTAGAATTACTTTTCAGGATCAGTACTGGGCTCAAAGATGCAGCACTGAGGTCTCTCCTGATAACAGGTGAGTAAATTGGAATTCGTAGTTCGGCTGATTTTAGAGGAATATTATAAAGTTCCAAAACTCTACAGAATTTCCAAGTGAAACCAGTCAATGTTAGCCTATGGAAGGAAATTCAAGTTACTGGTAAGTACGGTTAAAATTACTTTTCAGGATCAGTACTGGGCTCAAAGATGCAGCACTGAGGTCTCTCCTGATAACAGGTGAGTAAATCGGAATTCGTAGTTCGGCTGATTTTAGAGGAATATTTGCACAATGGTGAAGGAAGGGGGTGGGGCCTGAGGTGACATGTCTGCAAACACGCCCTGTGGCGCGTTTTAAGTTGGAGAATTAATTCCTCCTCAATCCCGAGGGTCCCTAGGGGCCAACTAGCCCACCAGATACCTCCAGTATGCGCCAGAGAGCTGCGTTGCAGAGAGGTGTTCAGAGGCCACGCCCCTTTTGCACCTCTCTGCAACGCAGCTCTGTGGCGCTTTCTGGACGTACCTGGTGGGCTAGTTGGCCCCCAGGGACCCTCAGGATTGAAGGGGATTTAATTCCCCATCTTAAAACGCGCCACGGGGCCTGTTTGCACACATGTCACCTGAAGCCCCGCCCCCTCCCTTCACCACTGTGCAAACGCGCCCCGTGGCGCGTTTTAAGTTGGGTTATTAAGTCCCCTTGAATCATGAGGGTCCCTGGGGTCCAACTAGCCCACCCTGTACCTCCAGTATGCGCCAGGGAGCTGCATTGCAGAGAGGTGTTCAGAGGCCACGCCCCTTTTTACACCTCTCTGCAACGCAGCTCCGTGGCACTTTCTGGACGTACCTGGTGGGCTAGTTGGCTCCCAGGGACCCTCAGGATTGAAGGGGATTTAATTCCCCATCTTAAAACGCGCCACGGGGCCTGTTTGCACACATGTCACCTTTAGCCCCGCCCCCTCCCTTCACCACTGTGCAAACGCGCCCCGTGGCGCGTTTTAAGTTGGGGGATTAAGTCCCCTTGAATCCTGAGGGTCCCTGGGGTCCCTCAGTAGATAATATATATATATATATATATATATATTATCTACTGGCGGTCGCCAGTAGATAGTTATAGTTAAAACCTATTTTCCATAGGAAATCCGCAACATTCTATTTGAAATAACTCTTGCGCCGGTTGACGAATCTTCGCGAAAGCTTCCAACTTGTTGGGGCGCTCCGCTCCGCTCCTACCCTGAAAGTCTCGGGTTGATTCGTCAAGCGGGGGCCGAGAAAAAAGGGGGGTCCCAAAACGCGTTTTCCCCATTCATTTTTCCATAGGATTCTTTCATCGCGGCTACAGCCCGAACTGCTGAACGGAATTACACCAAATTTGGCAAAGAGGTAGCCCTTGGTTCAGTGTCGTGCCTTTTGCTTAAATGGTGTAAATCCGTTCAGTAGTTTCTGAGAAAATCAAAAGTAAAGTCACATATATCTATGGCCGAGTAGGGTCCGCGTACCCTCCCGATCACGAGCTGCATGCTAATTGGCTGTCAACACTCCAAATCAGGAAGTATTGGCAGCCATTTTGTCCCTCGGTAGAACCGAGGGACAGAAACAAGTGCGCAAAGCGCAAAAGGGAGCAGGGTAGAAACACCCTGACCCCTAGGTCTGCTCAGGGGTCCCACAAGGACCCCTGGGCAGAAAAAAGCATTTAAAAAAAAAAAAAAATCGGCGGGATGCGCTTAGGGTGCGCGGATCCCGCCGAGAAAAAAAAAGAAGAGAAAAGTGCGCAAAACGCACAAAGGGGGCAGGGTAGAAACACCCTGACCCCCTAGGTCTGCTCAGGGGGTCCCACAAGGACCCCCTGGGCAGAAAAAAGCACTTAAAAAAAAAAAAATCGGCGGGATGCGCTTAGGGTGCGCGAATCCCGCCGAAAAATAAAAAAACGAAGCGCGGGGAGCTGCATCTTAGCAGCTCCCCATGTGGAAAAGCAATGCCGGCTCCCGCAGGAGGCGGGGAGCCGGCAGGGTCCGTGGGGGAGTTGGGGTCCCCCCATGGACCCCAAAGGATAGGGCCAGCCCCGGGGGATGGGGTCCCCGGGGCAAGTAGTGGCCCGGGAGGGGGGCCACGCGGCCCCCCTCCCCAAAAATAATTTAAAAAATAAAGGCCGGCCCCGGGGGATGGGGTCCCCGGGGCCTAAGGAGGCCTTTGAAGGGGGGCCACGCAGCCCCCTCCATTAAAATTAAAAAAAAATAAGGTGGCAATGACCCGGGGGATGGGGTCCCCGGGTCGAAATTGGCCACGGGAGGGGGACCCACGCGGTCCCCTTCCCGTACCTTTTAAAAAATAAATAAAAGGGGTCAGGCCCTAGGGGATGGGGTCCCCAGGGCCCAAAATAATTACAAAGAAGGGGGGGCCACACAGCCCCCTTTTAAAAAAAAAATCAACAAAAAAAAATCCGGCATCGCGCCGGAGGCCACGCCCCCTCCTTGTCAGCACTCTGCAAACGCACCCCCTGGCGCGTTTGCAGAGAGGGAACGAATTCCCCTTGAATACTGGGGGTCCCTGGGGGCCAACTAGCCCACCAGGAACCTCCAGTATGCGCCAGGGGGCTGCGTTGCAGTGAGGTGTTCTGAGGCCACGCCCCTTTTTACACCTCTCTGCAACGCAGCTCTGTGGCGCTTAATGGAGGTAGTTGGTGGGCTAGTTGCACCCCAGGGACCCTCAGGATTCAAGGGGAGTTAATCCCCCGACTTAAAATGCGCCACAGGCGCGTTTGCACAGTGGTGAAGGGAGGGGGCGGGGCCTGAGGTGATGTGTGCAAACACGCCCTGTGGCGCGTTTTCAGTTGGGGAATTAATTCCCCTTCAATCCTGAGGGCCCCTGGGGGCCAACTAGCCCACCAGGTGCTTCCAGTAAGCGCCACAGAGCTGCGTTGCAGAGAGGTGGTCCAGGCCATGCCCCTTTTTACACCTCTCTGCAACGCAGCTCTGTGGCGCTTACTGGAGGTACCTGGTTGGCTAGTTGGACCCCAGGGACCGGCAGGATTCAAGGGGAGTTAATCTCCCAACTTAAAACGGCCACAGGGCGTGTTTGCCCACATGTCACCTCAGGCCCCCCCCTCCCTTCACCACTGTGCAAACGCGCCCCGTAGCGCGTTTTAAGAGGTAGTTTTCATCCCCCTGCCCTATTATTGTTGCCGTTGCCACTAACCGTTGTATACTTCAAGGCTCAATCCACAGGAGCGACGAGAAATCCCCCACACTCCTAAAGGCAGCCTATGGATGAAAGGAAATAAGACACTTGCACCCCTAGACTGATTCTCGGAGATGTGGGGATTAGAAACCAAGATGGGACAACTTCTTAACCCCCCAGCCGATTCCCTCAGGGTTGACCAGACAACAGATAAGGTGAAACCTACAGGGAGACAAGAATAGACAGTGATAAGAAACTTCCTTCCCTCCCCCTTCTAACAGTAAATATCCACAGGGTAAACTTCAGTGCTTGCGTTATAGAAACACACTTTCCCTTACCGGCTGGACATCTCCTTGTGTAGAATATTGGATCTTCTCAGTGCTCCGGAAGTGTAGGCAAATACTTCTTTACCCTCGCCAGTAATTTGTGTCACTGAGATTGGTTCAAAAAAATAAACAAAATAAAAAAAAGGGGACCGACAAAGAATCTGTATAATAACTCCTAACAGATTCTAAGGAGAAGTGTTTCCAAACTGACTGGACTGTGAGGGCATATACATAACAGGACAGGAAAGTCAGAAAATGCCTCTCCAGCCTTTTAAACAAACAAAGCAATCAAACGCGCAAAGCGCATAAACACAGATACAATGTATCAAGTTTTAAGTCAGTTTCCACTCACAAACACGGCAGCGTCTATTCAAGTAAAAGAACGCCGCCACTCGTCAATTTCTTCAAAGACGGGAAAAGTTTAGGATGAATCAGGAACAAGGGTGAAAAAAGCCTCTCTGTGAGCGAGGGCTTCAGAACGCGGCCGCGCGTAGATACTGCCAAGAACGCGGCCGCGAATCAAGGGGTCAGCGGGGTACTTTGGAATTGCCGTTTGTAGGTAAGGCAGGGGACACAGATAAAGAAACACAAAACAAACTAGAATCGCCTTGCGATCTTCTAGAGGCTGGTAGCAGGACTCGCTCTCGGTAGGGAAAAGAGCTAGTGTACTCTCAAGAGAAGTGTTGCCAGACACGGAGTTTCCAGGATAGGTCAGAGCGTGGTGCAGGATCAAAGCCAAGCAACGGTTCTTCGGCGAGCCGGTATATTTAAAGGAAGGGAGTGTCTACAAACTCCACCTCTAACAGAGAGGTGAGGGGTCTGCTAAAAAGGGTTCAACTTTCTACAAGGCAAGCACTCAAGTTCCCCCAGGGCTCCAAAGGACTGTGCAGGAGGCCGGACGTCTAACAGTTCTCCCACCCAAAGGCCTATTTACGGGACGGGGTTTTGTGGGATATAAGGCATGAAATCTACGAACTAGAACAGGGGCGTGTACGTTTTCAGCAGGTTCCCATGACCTGTCTTCCGGGGCATAACCAACCCAATCCACCAAATATTGGAGCTTACCCCTGTATCTACGGGAATCAATGATTCTTTTCACCTCATATTCTGTTTCACCTCCCACTTGGACAGGGGGCGGAGGTGCTTCAGGGTCCAATGAGGGTCTATACTCTTTAAGTAAGGAAGCATGAAACACTGGATGGATACGCATCTCTTCAGGTAACTCAAGTTTTAGTGTAACGGGAGTTATAATCTTGGTGATGGAATAAGGCCCTATGTAACGGGGTTGTAATTTGCGGGGGTCCTCCATTCTCAAGTTCTTGGTAGCTAACCAGACCTTGTCCCCCACTTTATATACAGGAGCAGGACGACGATGTTTATCAGATTGTTGTTTCATTGCTTCTTTGGTTTTCACTAGTTCCTGTTTCGCTGTTTCCCAAATGTCTAAAAGAACCGCATGGTGCATTTGTACTGCAGGAATTTGCACTAAATGAAGAGGCAAGGGGAAGGGAAGGAACCTAGGATGATGTGCATGTGCAAAAAAAAAGGGAGAAACTCCCGTAGATGAATGGGTGGTGTTATTATAAGCGAACTCAGCTATATGCAAGGCATATACCCAATCAGAGGTAATGGTTGATAACAAACAACGCAGGTATTGTTCAAGAGTCTGGTTAGTTCTCTCTGTCTGTCCATCTGTTTGCGGATGGTATGCAGTAGACAGTCTATGGTCTATTCCCAAGGATGTACACAGTCCCTGCCAAAAACGTGAGATGAATTGGGCTCCTCTATCAGTTATTATTATAGAGGGAATGCCATGCAATCGGATTATTTGTTCTATGAACACCTGTGCTAATTCTTTGGATGAGGGTAACTTTTTCAACGGAATAAAGTGAGCCATTTTAGTGAACATATCCACAACCACTAAAATGGTATTGTAGCCTTGCGCTCGAGGTAAGTCTGTAATGAAGTCCATACTGACTGAATGCCAGGGGACAGAAGGAATGTCTGTAGGTTGAAGTAGTCCAGCAGGGGCTGCGTGCAAGGACTTTTGTCTAGCACAGACAGGACATGCCAAAACATAGGCCAAGATATCTTTATTCATGCCTCTCCACCAAAACCATCGTTGGCATGTTTGTACCGTCTTTTGTCCACCAGGATGACCGGCTAAAGAGGTGTTATGACACCATCTAATTATGTGTTGTTGCATGTCTACTAGAGGCACATATATTCTATTGTTATGAAAATATAACCCGTCCTTGATAGTGTGTTGTGGCTCTTTCATCCACTCGAGGGGAGAAATCTCAGAACAGGCGGTTATTAACCTGTTCAAAAAGGGAGGTGACTGTATACCCATGTCTCCTAGTCCTATTATTTTATGACAAGGAACAAGAGGAGGGTGCTCATTCACTTGTATTCTTTTGTTCGAACCCAGCCTGGACAAAGCATCGGCTTTTCCTTGTTGGGGTCCTGGACGATAGGTAATGACAAAGTCGAATTCACTAAAGAACAGGACCCACCTCATCTGTCTGGGTGTTAATGCCCTTGCTGATTTAAAAAATTGCAGATTCCTATGGTCCGTGTAGATGGTAACAGTGTGAGGAGATCCCAATAAATAATGCCTCCATTCTTGGAAGGCGCGTTTTATCGCTAACAGCTCTCGCTCTCCGATGGTATAGTTCTGTTCAGCTGGAAGAAGCGTCTTAGAAAAATAGGCTATAGGGTGTAAACAACCAGTGGTAGGATTTCGTTGCGACAAAACCCCTCCCACTGCATATTGGGAGGCATCCGCCTCCACATAATATGGTTGTGAGTTGTCTGCATGACGTATGATGGGGGAGGTGGTGAACCTTTTCTTGAGTTGAGAGAAGGCCTGTTCTGCTTCTGTGGACCAGACAAAGACGACCCCTTTACGGAGCAGTCGAGTAATGGGGATAATGAGGTCTGAAAAATGATCAATAAAACGTCTGTAAAAATTTGCAAACCCAATAAAGGATTGTACTTCTTTTACATTACTAGGACTGGGCCACTTGACAAGGGTGTCTATCTTCTTTGGGTCCATGTGTATCCCCTCAGGTGAGATGACAAATCCTAAGAATTCCACTTTAGTAGTGTGAAAGGTGCTTTTATCCAGTTTAGCAAATAACTGGTTGTCACTTAGTCTCTGTAATATTTTCTTAACATGTTCGACATGTTCTTGCTCGGATTTTGAGAAAATCAAGATATCGTCTATGTAGACGATCACGAATAGGTCTAGATATTCTCGTAAGATGTCATTAATAAAAATTGGAACGCCGCAGGGGCATTGCAGAGACCGAATGGCATGACGCAGTATTCGAACAATCCGAATTTGGTTCGGAAGGCAGTCTTCCATTCGTCTCCTTCCTTAATTCGTATCAGATGGTAGGCCCCTCGGAGATCCAATTTAGTGAACATTTTGGCTCCACGCACTTGGTCTAACAGAACTGAGATTAGCGGGAGGGGATACTTGTTTTTGATTGTGACTTTATTCAAGGCACGATAGTCTAGACATGCTCTTAATCCACCTTCGCGTTTAGGAATGAAGAAGATGGGAGATGACACAGGGGAAGTAGAATGCCTTATAAACCCTTTCTTTAGCATCTCGGTAATATAATTCTGGAGATACTCCGTTTCAGGTTCAGTCAATGCATACACTCGGCTCACCGGCAATTCCGCCCCAGGAATTAAGTCAACTCGACAATCATAACTCCTGTGAGGGGGTAAAACCGTGGCCTTGTCTTCATCAAAAACTTCTCTATATTCGCTATAAATGTGAGGAAGGTTCTCCCTTTCCACATCCATTGCACAACATAACGGGGTTTCCCACTCACTGGCTTCACGATAGCAATGCAACAAACAGTAAGGGGATTTTAATGTGACCTTGCGTGTGTTCCAATCAATGTGAGGATTGTGGGTTTGCAACCATGGGACCCCAAGTATGTCCCCAAAGTTTGGTGTATCGATTAAATCAAATACAAAGGTTTCCGAATGTCCGTTGCTACATACCATGATCAGTGCCGGAGTATGATACGTTATTAATCCGGAAGATAGCTCAGTCCCGTCTACCGCCCTCACTGGTTCAGGTTTTGCTTTTGGCAAAAAAGGAATACCTAAGGTATGAGCTAGATGGATATCTAGAAAATTTCCAGTCGCCCCAGAATCAAGAAGGATAGACAACGCTTTTCTGCGTTGAGTGGAGACAATGATAGTAACCGCTATCGTAAAATGTCGTGCCACAGGAGCCGTAATACTGGCTATCTCTTGAGAGACCTGAAACGTATGACAACTTGAAGAAGCGGTCTCCGTCTTCTTCAAGTATTCTAGTTTCCCGACAAGGGGTCGTAACACTGACTCACAGCAGCAGTCTTGGGGGTGATAGAGGTTTTAGCAGGACAACCTCTCGCATAATGTCCTCCTTTACCACAATAAAGGCATAGATTGTTCTTTCTGCGTTTCTCCTTTTCCTCAAAAGACAAAGGTAATCTCATACCCCCTATTTGCATAGGTTCGCTAGTATCTTTGATTTCTTTGCTTTCTTTCTTATCCCCTCTGACTACTAAAAAACGGGCCACATTTCCACGAGATTTTTCTCCTTTACGCTCAGTTAGTCTATGATTCAGTTTTACAACAAGGTCTATAAAAGCGTGACAGTCTTCAGGGGGGTCTACAATTTGAGAAAGAAGGTCTTTTATCTCATCATTCAATCCTCGATAAAACAAAGACGTCCTTTTCTCCTCGGGCCATTGTGTCTCTACTATCAGTCTGTTGAATTCGGTAAGGTAACTTAGAAGGTCTTTGGACCCTTGTCTTAGGTTTAACAGCTCATTATCACTGGCCTGTACGTATGTGTGGCGAGCAAACAGGCTTTTCAACTTGTCTTTAAACAGGACAAAATCATATAGAAGAGGGTCATTGTTTTCAATCAAAGGAACCGCCCATCTGGCAGCATTGCCCCCTAAATAAGAAATTACAAAAGCCACTTTGGCTGCGTCGTCGGGAAAAACAGAAGCCTTACACAAAAAATGTAAGTGACACTGATTGATGAAAACACTATACTTCGTACTATCTCCATAAAATCTTTCAGGTACTGCCAAAGGTACTGGATTATGTGTATGTACTGAAACCTGAACTGCTTGTGGATTTACAAGACCTGTAGTTGCAGTGTCTACGCTGGAAGGGGGAGCTGTAAAACGGGCAGGTTGTATATAAGTGCGCTTAGTCCTTTGAGAAGTGTCGCTTACAGGGTTACTAAACATAGGTTGGAGCCGGGCCTGACCTAATTCTGTATGGAGTTGTTGGTTTTCTACTCTAAGTCTCCCTACCTCGCTTTGAAGTTCCATTATAGCAGCTGCCAGCTCCTCTACGGTGGGACTCTGGAGGGGGTTCTCCATAGAGGAGCAAGCCCCGTCCGCATTTATCATCGCTCGGGTGGACTCAAGTCGTGGGCTTGGCTTTCTGTTGCCGTTGCCACTAACCATTGTATACTTCAAGGCTCAATCCACAGGAGCGACGAGAAATCCCCCACACTCCTAAAGGCAGCCTATGGATGAAAGGAAATAAGACACTTGCACCCCTAGACTGATTCTCGGAGATGTGGGGATTAGAAACCAAGATGGGACAACTTCTTAACCCCCCAGCCGATTCCCTCAGGGTTGACCAGACAACAGATAAGGTGAAACCTACAGGGAGACAAGAATAGACAGTGATAAGAAACTTCCTTCCCTCCCCCTTCTAACAGTAAATATCCACAGGGTAAACTTCAGTGCTTGCGTTATAGAAACACACTTTCCCTTACCGGCTGGACATCTCCTTGTGTAGAATATTGGATCTTCTCAGTGCTCCGGAAGTGTAGGCAAATACTTCTTTACCCTCGCCAGTAATTTGTGTCACTGAGATTGGTTCAAAAAAATAAAAAAAATAAAAAAAAGGGGACCGACAAAGAATCTGTATAATAACTCCTAACAGATTCTAAGGAGAAGTGTTTCCAAACTGACTGGACTGTGAGGGCACATACATAACAGGACAGGAAAGTCAGAAAATGCCTCTCCACCCTTTTAAACAAACAAAGCAATCAAACGCGCAAAGCGCATAAACACAGATACAATGTATCAAGTTTTAAGTCAGTTTCCACTCACAAACACGGCAGCGTCTATTCAAGTAAAAGAACACCGCCACTCGTCAATTTCTTCAAAGACGGGAAAAGTTTAGGATGAATCAGGAACAAGGGTGAAAAAAGCCTCTCTGTCAGCGAGGGCTTCAGAACGCGGCCGCGCGTAGATACTGCCAAGAACGTGGCCGCGAATCAAGGGGTCAGCGGGGTACTTTGGAATCGCCGTTTGTAGGTAAGGCAGGGGACACAGATAAAGAAACACAAAACAAACTAGAATCGCCTTGCGATCTTCTAGAGGCTGGTAGCAGGACTCGCTCTCAGTAGGGAAAAGAGCTAGTGTACTCTCAAGAGAAGTGTTGCCAGACACGGAGTTTCCAGGATAGGTCAGAGCGTGGTGCAGGATCAAAGCCAAGCAACGGTTCTTCGGCGAGCCGGTATATTTAAAGGAAGGGAGTGTCTACAAACTCCACCTCTAACAGAGAGGTGAGGGGTCTGCTAAAAAGGGTTCAACTTTCTACAAGGCAAGCACTCAAGTTCCCCCAGGGCTCCAAAGGACTGTGCAGGAGGCCGGACGTCTAACAATTATGTACTAGGGACTTACAGAGGAGGTCATGCTAATCACAGGGGTACCCCAACGCATAGTGTTCCCTAGTGTATGTAGGTGTTTTCACTGTATTCTAAGTGTCTTTTAGTATAGCACTGGCTCTAGGCCTGGTTAGTCACAGTCAGTTACCACCAGTACCCGTCTGAAAAAGTTGTGGGCACAGGATGATTTTGGAACAAGGCCTCTTTCTGCTCCTCTGTTGGTTCTTTCTGCACATGTCTTGCTTCTTTCTGCACTTTTCTTCGTCTTTGTGGACTTCTGTTGCTTCTTTCTGCATTTCTTTTGCTTCTTTCTGTGCGTTTTTTCTTCTTTCTTCACATGTCCTACCTCTGTAGGCATAGTTAGAAACTAGCATTTGAAAAACCTTTGAAATTCACTGAAAAAACCATAGGTTTCAGGCACGTTATAGTTAGAAATTAGCATTTAAAAACCTTTGAAATTCACTGAAAAAACCATAGGTTTCAGGCACGTTATAGTTAGAAATTAGCATTTAAAAAACCTTAGAAATTCACTGAAAAAACCATAGGTTTTAGCGAAAGTTATAGTTAGTTGGACATTGCACTCGTACAAAACCCGTGAAATTCCCCGTTATAGTTAGTTCAGCTAACTATAACTCGCGCCCCGGAATGCACTGCTGATGACGTCACATATTACATCACTCATGACATGGTCAGTGACATCACTGATGACATCTCAAATGACATCACTGATGACATCACTGATGACATCATCCATGTGATAATTTGATGCATCTTCTCACACCCTAATATAACTTTTCATACACCCACTCTAAATTACAGACTGCCATTCTCAAAACCATAGACACTCCAATACCAATAACTACATACCCACTCACTGATTCTTAGGCCTACACACACACATCCACTCACTCACCCGTACAGTCACTCATACTTATGGTCACTCAGTACAGGACTATCATATGCACTCATACACTTATATAGAAACTTACACACTGTCACTCATCCATAGAGGTACTCACACACCTAGTCAATCATGCAAATAATTAATCACACAGCCATTTACTCACCGATACAGTTATACACACACCAGCTCACTTACTCATACAAATACTACCACATTCTTACACTCTTATACAATCACTGATACAAGCACACACTCATCCATACAACCACTCTCACAATCACACACTCTCACTTATAGCCATTTGTATACTCCAACACACATATATACTGCCTTTCACATATGTAGTTACTCACACATGTACCACTGAGATATACATTCACTCACTAACACACCCATACACACACTCACCCACCCATACAGTCCATCACAGATGCACTCTTGAAACCATGCACCCAGTGACTCACCCACTCACACATCTATGCACAGAGTCACACACACCCCACCCACACAAACACTCAGGCACCCATACAGAGATTCAGACAACCAATCAATAACCCATATAGACACTCATGTAGCTATTCACAAACCCATGCAGCCGCTTACACACCAACATACAGACGGATACAGACATTCACACAGTTTAGTCACTAACCCATGCAATCAGTAAGATACGTTTAATCACTCACTTATAGAGTCAGTCACGCACCTCCTAAATCATCCATTCAGACACTTATACACCTACTCATTCTTCAATACGCCTTTCTCTATATATATTAAACATATTTAAACTTTACAGAAACACACAGTCACTGGATGATGCCATCAGTGATGTCATTTAAGATGTCATCAGTGATGTCACTGACCATGTCATGAGTGATGTAATATGTGACGTCATCAGCAGTGCATTGCGGGCGTGAGTTATAGTTAGCTGAACTAACTATAACGGGGAATTTCACGGGTTTTGTACGAGTGCAATGTCCAACTAACTATAACTTTCCCTAAAACCTATGGTTTTTTCAGTGAATATATATATATATATATATATATATTATCTACTGGCGGTCGCCAGTAGATAGTTATAGTTAGGACCTATTTTCCATAGGAAATCCGCGACATTCTATTTGAAATAACTCTTGCGTCGGTTGACGAATCTTTGCGAAATCTGCAAACTTTATGGCCCGCTCCGGTCCGCTCCTACCCTGAAAGTCTCGGGGTGATTCGTCAAGCGGGGGCCGAGAAAAAAGGGGGGTCCCAAAACGTGTTTTCCCCATTCATTTTCCCATAGGAAACTTTAGACACGGCTACAGCCCGAACTGCTGAACGGAATTACACCAAATTTGGCAAAGAGGTAGTTCTTGGTTCAGAAAGAACCCTTTTTGTTAAATGGTGTAAATCCGTTCAGTAGTTGCGGAGAAATTAAAAAAATAAGAGTAAAAAAATCAATTTCCCATAGGAAACTTTATGCAAGGCTACAGCTCGAACTGCTGAACGGAATTACACCAAATTTGGCAAAGAGGTAGTTCTTGGTTCAGAAAGAACCCTTTTGTTAAATGGTGTAAATCCGTTCAGTAGTTGCTGAGAAAATCAAAAGTAAAAACACATATATATCTGGGCGGAGCCTAACCACACATGTCATCGTGAGATCTGATTGGCTGTCAGCACTTCATCCTGGAATTGCTGGCAGCCATCTTGGGACCAATATAAATGACAGTACCCCATTGAAATGCATTGTAGTGAATCGAAGATTTTGAGGGTTACCAAAAGGAGAACTATAAAGGGTGATAACAGACTTTAGTTACATTAGAATTCATTTGTTGATGGTACCATACTAATTTCAGGAATTGTGGTGTGTTCTAAGGTGATTTTACCCTGTGAAAAACCTTCTGCTGGGATATCATGAATCATGTTTGAGAGAAAACTATTTTCACATGCTTGTCCCATACAGTTTTGGAAGGTGCTCCAGAAGCTAAAATGAGAGCATATTTTCTGTAAATTCACATTATCTTTCTCAGTCAGTTGAGAATGAAGTCTGACATTCTCAGTAAAACATGTACATCCAACAAGGGCAGAGACTGTCAGTTGATTCCTTTGTGTTCTACTGCAGCTTCCCAGAGTGTTCTAAAGAACAACTAGAGTGCTAACAGCCTTACTTATGACAAAAGTATGGCACACCTGAAGCCATCTTGATTGGAATAAACTGGTAACACTTAAAACATTTAATTTAAAAAGGAACAAAATGATGGGGTTCATCTTGTCATAGAAATTATGGTTAGTGCTCTGGAAAGAAAAATTAGGACATGTTTCAAGTGTGATCTCAAATATCTTCCTGTTATATTTCAACAGGAGCAGCCTGTCAGTTGATGCCTCTGTGTTCTACTGCAGCTTCCCAGAGTGTTCTAAAGAACAACTAGAGCGCTAACAGTCTTACTTATGACAAAAGTATGGCACACCTGAAGCCATCTTGATTGGAATAAACTGGTAACACTTAAAACATTTAATTTAAAAAGGAACAAAATGATGGGGTTCATTTTGTCATAGAAATTATGGTTAGTGCTGTAGAAAGAAAAATTAGGACATGTTTCAAGTGTGATCTCAAATATCTTCCTGTTATATTTCAACAGGAGCAGCCTGTCAGTTGATGCCTTTGTGTTCTACTGCAGCTTCCCAGAGTGTTCTAAAGAACAACTAGAGCGCTAACAGTCTTACTTATGACAAAAGTATGGCACACCTGAAGCCATCTTGATTGGAATAAACTGGTAACACTTAAAACATTTAATTTAAAAAGGAACAAAATGAGGGGGTTCATTTTGCCATAGAAATTATGGTTAGTGCTGTAGAAAGAAAAATTAGGACATGTTTTAAGTGAGATCTCAAATATCTTCCTGTTATATTTCAACAGGAGCAGCCTGTCAGTTGATGCCTTTGTGTTCTACTGCAGCTTCCCAGAGTGTTCTAAAGAACAACTAGAGTGCTAACAGCCTTACTTATGACAAAAGTATGGCACACCTGAAGCCATCTTGATTGGAATAAACTGGTAACACTTAAAACATTTAATTTAAAAAGGAACAAAATGAGGGGGTTCATTTTGCCATAGAAATTATGGTTAGTGCTGCAAAAAGAAAATGTAGGGCATGTTTTAAGTGAGATCTCAAATCCTCTTCTATTTCATTAGAAAATTCTGACATGCAGACTGAAACAATCACTTTCAATACCAGCAGTAGACTTCCAGTTAACTCCTTGGTGAGCAGTAGCTTTACTACAGTGATCTAATGAACAACTACAGTGCTAACATTCTGAATTTATGGCAAATGTGTGACACATCTGAATGCCTTCTTGATGGAATCAAAGTAAAAAACTGAAAGCATTTCCTACTGAGGAGACTGCAGCAAATGAGGAAATTAGGAAACTTCATAACAAAGAAGTCTTCCAAGATGGCCACCAGTGAAAAAAGAGCCCAAATGTAGCACAAATATTACCCAGATGTAGCCCACATATAGCCCGATGACAAAAGTGTGCAAAACACTTTTTATTTTTAGTTTTTTTGCAGTTTTATGTAGTGCAGACTGGTCAGGTATTGGAGCGTTGCATCTTAAAACATGACCCCCTACACTACAAAAACACCACTGCACTACCCTAAACCCTAAAACACTACTCCCAGCACGACCCCTACACTACACAAGCACCACTGCACTATCCTAAACCCTAAAACACTACCCCCAGCATGACCCCCTACACTACACAAACACCACTGCACTACCCTAAACCCTAAAACACTACCCCAACACCACTGCACTAACCTAAATCCAAAAACACTACCCCCAGCACGACCCCATACACTACCCAAACACCACTGCACTACCCTAAAACATGACCCCCTACACTACACAAACACCACTGCACTACCCTAAACCCTAAAACACTACCCCCAGCACGATCCCCTACACTACACAAGCACCACTGCACTACCCTAAACCCTAAAACACTACCCCCAGCACGACCCCCTACACTACACAAACACCACTGCACTACCTTAAACCCTAAAACACTAGCCCCAGCACGACCCCCTACACTGCCCGAACACCACTGCACTGCCCTAAACCCTGAAACACCAACCCTAGCACGACCCCCTACACTGCCCGAACACCACTGCACTGCCCTAAACCCTGAAACACCACCCCCTTCACGACCCTCTACACTGCCCGAACACCACTGCACTGCCCTAAACCCTGAAACACCACCCACAGCACGCCCCCTACACTGCCCGAACACCACTGCACTGCCCTAAACCCTGAAACACCACCCCTGCACCGCCCCCTACACTGCCCGAACACCACTGCACTGCCCTAAACCCTGAAACACCACCCCCAGCATGACCCCCTTTACTGCTCGAACACCACTGCACTGCCCTAAACCGTGAAACACCACCTCCAGCAAAACCCCTACACTGCCTGAACACCTTTGCTCTGCCCTAAATCCTGAAACACTAGCCCCAGCACGACCCCCTACACTGCCCGAACACCACTGCACTGCCCTAAACCCTGAAACACCACCCCCAGCACAACCCCCTACACTGCCCGAACACCACTGCACTGCCCTAAACCCTGAAACACCAGCCCCAGCAAGACCCCCTACACTGCCTGAACACCACTGCACTGCCCGAGACTCTGAAACACCAGCCCCAGCAAGACCCCCTACACTGCCCGAACACCACTGCACTGCCCTAAACCCTGAAACACCAGCCCCAGCATGACCCCCTACACTGCCCGAACACCACTGCACTGCCCTAAACCCTGAAACACCAGCCCCAGCACGACCACCTACGCTGCCCGAACACCACTGCACTGCCCTAAAACCCTGAAACACCAGCCCAAGCAGAACCCCCTACACTGCCCGAACACCACTGCATTGCCCTAAACCCTGAAACACCAGCCCCAGCACGACCCCCTACACTGCCTGAACACCACTGTACTGCCCTAAACCCTGAAACACCAGCCCCAGCACGACCCCTACACTGCCCGAACACCACTGCACTACCCTAAACCCTGAAACACCACCCCTGCACCGCCCCTACACTTCCCGAACACCACTGTACTGCCCTAAACCCTGAAACACCACCCCCAGCACGACCCCTTTACTGCTCGAACACCACTGCACTGCCCCAAACCCTGAAACACCACCCCCAGCACGACCCCCTACACTGCCCGAACACCACTGCCCTAAACCCTGAAACACCACCCCCTGCACGACCCCCTACACTGCCTGAACACCACTGCACTGCCCTAAACCCTGAAACACCACCCCCTACACTGCCCAAACACCACTGCACTGCCCTAAACCCTGAAACACCACCCCCAGCACGACCCCCTACACTGCCCGAACACCACTGCACTGCCCTAAACCCTAAAACACCACCCCCAGCATTACCCCCTACACTGCCCAAACACCACTGCACTGCCCTAAACCCTAGAACACTACCCCCAGCACAACCCCCTACACTACCCGAACACCACTGCTCTGCCCTAAACCCTAAAACACTCCCCCAGCACGACCCCCTACACTGCCCGAACACCACTGCACTGCCCTAAACCCTAAAACACCACCCCCAGCATTACCCCCTACACTGCCCAAACACCACTGCTCTGCCCTAAACCCTAAAACACTCCCCCAGCACGACCCCCTACACTACCCGAACACCACTGCTCTGCCCTAAACCCTAAAACACTCCCCCAGCACGACCCCCTACACTACCCGAACACCACTGCACTGCCCTAAACCCTAAAACACTCCCCCAGCACGACCCCCTACACTACCCAAACACCACTGCACTGCCCTAAACCCTAAAACACTACCCCCCGCATGACCCCTACACTACCCAAACACCAATGCACTACCCTAATCCCTAAAACACTACCCCCACATGACCCCCTACACTACCCTAAACCCTAAAACACTACCCCCGCACGACTCCCTACACTACCCAAAGACCACTGCACTACCCTAAACCCTAAAACACGACCTCCTACACTACACAAACACCACTGCACTACCCTAAACCCTAAAACACTACCCCCTACACTACACAAACACCACTGCACTACCCTAAACCCTAAAAAACTACCCCCAGCAGTACCCCTACACTACCCAAATACCACTGCACTACCCTAAACCCTAAAACACTACCCCCAGCAGTACCCCCCTACACTACCCAAACACCACTGCACTACCCTAAATTACTACCCCCAGCACGACCCCCTACACTACCCAAACACCACTGCACTACCCTAAACCCTAAAACACTACCCCAGCACGACCCCCTACACTACCCAAACACCACTGCACTACCCTAAACCCTAAAACACTCCCCCCAGCACGACTCCCTACACTACCCAAACACCACTGCACTACCCTAAACCCTAAATCTACCCCCAGCATGACCCCTACACTACACAAACACCACTGCACTACCCTAAACCCTAAAACACTACCCCCAGCACGACCCTCTTCACTACCTAAACACAACTGCACAATTTGTTACAGGCGTTGCAACGCAGGCCTGTGGTGCTTACTGGAAGTACCTAGTGGGCTAGTTGGGCCCCAGGGACCCTCAGGATTCAAGGTGACCTAATCCCCCAACTTAAAACGCACCACGGGGCGCGTTTGCACAGTGGTGAAGGGAGGGGGCGGGGCCTCAGGTGACATGTGCGCAAACACGCCCTGTGGTGCGTTTTAAGTTGGGGAATTAATTCCTTTGAATCCTGAGGGACCCTGGGGCCAACTAGCCCACCAGGTACCTTCAGTAAGCACAACAGAGTTGCGTTGCAGAGAGGTGAAAAAAGGTGCGTGGCCTCGGAACGCCTCTCTACAACTCAGCTCTGTGGTCCTAACGGTAGGTACCTGGGGGCTAGTTGGGCCCCAGGGACCCTCAGAATTCAAGGGACTTAATCCCGCAACTTAAAACGCGCCACGGGGTGCGTTTGCACACATGTCACCTCAGGCCCCCTCCCTTCACCACTGTGCAAACGCGCCCTGTAGCGCGTTTTAAGAGGTAGTTTTAATCCCCCTGCCCTATTATGTACTAGGGACTTGCAGAGGAGGTCATGCTAATCACAGGGGTACCCCAACGCATAGTGTTTCCTAGTGTATGTAGGTGTTTTCACTGTATTCTAAGTGTCTTTTAGCATAGCACTGGCTCTGGTTAGTCAGAGTCAGTTACCACCAGTACCCGTCTGAAAAAGTTGTGGGCACAGGATGATTTTGCAACAAGGCCTCTTTCTGCTCCTCTGTTGGTTCTTTCTGCACATCTTTTGCTTCTTTCTGTGCGTTTTTTCTTCTTTCTTCACATGTCCTACCTCTGTAGGCATAGTTAGAAACTAGCATTTAAAAAACCTTTGAAATTCACTTAAAAAATCATAGGTTTCAGGCACGTTATAGTTAGAAATTAGCATTTAAAAAACCTTTGAAATTCACTGAAAAAACCATAGGTTTCAGACACGTTATAGTTAGAAATTAGCATTTAAAAAACCTTTGAAATTCACTGAAAAAACCATAGGTTTTAGGGACAGTTATAGTTAGTTGGACATTTCACTCGTACAAAACCATAGAAATTCCCCCGTTATAGTTAGTTCAGCTAACTATAACTCGCGCCCCGCAATGCACTGCTGATGACGTCACATATTACATCACTCATGACATGGTCAGTGACTTCACTGATGACATCACTGATGACATCTCAAATGACATCACTGATGACATCATCCATGTGATAATTTCATGCATCTTCTCACACCCTAATATAACTTTTGATACACCCACTCTAAATTACAGACTGCCATTCTCAAAACCATAGACACTCCAACACCAAAAACTACATACCCACTCACTGATTCTTAGGTCTACACACACATCCACTCACTCACCCGTACAGTCACTCATACTTAGTCACTCAGTACAGGACTATCATATGCACTCATACACCTATATAAACACTCACACACCGCCACTCATCCATAGAGGTACTCTCACACCTAGTCAGTCATGCAAAAAACTTAATCACACACCCATTTACTCACCTATACAGTTATACACACACCAGCTCACTTACTCATACAAATACTAGCACATTCTTACGCTCTTATACAATCACTGATACAAGTACACACTCATCCATACAGCCACTCTCACAATCACACACTCTCACTTATAGCCATTTATATACTCCAACACACATATATACTGCCTTTCACATATGTAGTTACTCACACATGTACCACTGAGATATACATTCAATCACTAACACACCCATACACACACTCACCCACCCATACAGTCCATCACAGATGCACTCTTGAAACCATGCACCCAGTGAATCACCAACTCACACATCTTTGCACAGAGTCACACACACCCCACCCACACAAACACTCAGGCACCCATACAGATACTCAGACAATCAATCAATAACCCATGTAGACACTCATGTAGCTATTCAGAAAGCCATGCAGCCGCTTACAAACCAACAGACAGACGGATACAGACATTCACACAGTTTAGTCACTAACCCATGCATTCAGTAAGATACATTTAATCACTCACTTGTAGAGTCAGTCACTCACGTACTAAATCATCCATTCAGACACTTATACACCCACTCATTCTTCAATACGCCTTTCCTTATATATATTAAACATATTTAAACTTTACAGAAACACACAGTCACTGGATGATGTCATCAGTGATGTCATCAGTGATGTCATTTGAGATGTCATCAGTGATGTCATCAGTGATGTCACTGACCATGTCATGAGTGATGTAATATGTGACGTCATCAGCAGTGCATTGCGGGGCGCGAGTTATAGTTAGCTGAACTAACTATAACGGGGGAATTTCTATGGTTTTGTACGAGTGAAATGTCCAACTAACTATAACTGTCCCTAAAACCTATGGTCTTTTCAGTGAATATATATATATATATATATATATATATATATATATATATATATATATATATATATATATATATACATACATATATATATATATATCGCGTCCCTCCTCCGCAGTCCCGGAACCACTTTTAGACTTTGTAAATAGTATTAACTGTAGATTAAGTTTTTACTGTTTATAATATGCTATGAGTTTTACCGAAACATTATCAATTATCCGACACTATCAGCACTTTTCAAAGAAACTTAGCATTTTATTTATTTTTGCACGTTTTGCACATTCAACTTTGCTGCTAAAGCACCCTTGCACTTTAGTCTTGATATTTAATAGAACAGAGAAGGAATGAGAATCCATACAACCAATATCTTGTATTTATACTGTTAGATATCTGTTTCAAATATGAAATCAGTTATGTGTTGAGGTGGTACCTGATCATCACAATATTTTTTTTTTTTTGTCCTCATTCACCGCCAACCTCACTACACTTCGCACCCAGAGAAAAAGTAGGGAGTTAAAGAAGGACCCTCTTACTAATATCAAACATACATGGGTGCCAGTGAATACCAGGTGAGATAACTCTTCTACACAGCTCCAAGAGCAAGATGGCAATCATCCGGTCACTTCCCGAAGGGAACCGGAAGTGACCCGACGTAACCAAGAGAGCATTGAGGCAGCATAATCATAGGACAAAGGGGGGGGGAAAAAAAACCAAAAAAAAACCCTAATCACTGTCCACTGAGCCCGAACACACTCGCAGTAAATCCCAGAAAGCTGTCCTCTTCTTGCTACAGGTTCTAGCCAGATCCAACTTAGAAACCTCAAACACTGAGGAAAGCCAGTCCACAAAAGGAGGCATGGATTCGGTCCATCTTTTACAGATTTGTCTTCTAGCCAACAAAATAGCATAAAAAAGCAGCAATCTGGATGGACCGGAAACTTGATGTGTGAAGCCAAAGATGATCAAAGAGAGGTCAATGTGCAGAGGGTAACCCAAGATGTTGGCCAAGTAATTTTCAACACTGGCCCAGAATGAAACCAGGGCAGGGCAGTCTTTAAACATATGGATATCTGAAGCTAGAGCCAGTCCACATTTCTTACAGCAGACTGGTGACCCCTTAGTAAATTTAGAAAGTTTTTGGGGAGAGAAATAAGCCCTATGGATGGTAAAAAGGTGGTTCCTCTTCAGCCAAGCTGGTTTAACTGCCTCATATAAAATATTACAAGAATTCTGCCAAAGGTCATTGCAGTTATAAGCAGGTAAGGAGTCGCCCCACAGTTCTGTAGCCAAATTAAATTCCCCATCTACAGCTTCAATTAGGGCTTGATACCAAAAGGAGACCTCCTTCTTCCCGGCTGGCCTACTCACAAGCTGATGTTCCAAAAACAACCTCCTCCTACTGGGAACTTATGAGATAGCTGGGATTGAACCCAGCTTTTCAGCTGGAGAAATTTAAACCTTGAAAGGCCGTCCCCACTCTACCTCTAAGTTGCTCCCAAGAAAGAAGACAGCCATCTTGAACCAGATCCCCCAAACTACCAAACCTGCTTTTTTTAAAGGCATTGCCATCCTGTCTCTCAGGCACTCCGGGCCACCAGGAGATTCCCAAAGGGGCGCTGAGCTAGAGAAATAAGAAAGCTTGACTGTTACCCTGAAAAGAGCCCAGGTTTTAGCAAGGCCTTGCAAGACCTTTAGCTTGACCTTCTTGAAAAACTTGGGGTCACCAAATTTAAATAAAAACCCTCCACAGGTAAGTTGGCCCCCCTAAGCATGGCGAGGAACATTGCCCCAGCGCCAGTACTAACCGGCATTTTCAAAAGCATGCGTGAGTGTGTGAACTGAAAGGCCCAGGCATAAAACAAAAGATCTGGCAAGGCTAGGCCGCCTTTCTCCCTCCTCCGCCTTAACTTGATCCACGCTATTCTCGAAGATTTATAAGCCCACACGAAGGAGTTAATATCCCGCTGTAGCTTATTAATAGCGGATTTTTCAAAGTGAAGAGGAATACAATTAAAAAGAAAGGTGACCTTTGGGAGTATTGACATCTTCACGCTGTTGACTCTCCCAAGAATAGATAAAGGAAGGTGAACCCATGATTTCAACTGCCTCCGGATTTCTCTTGCTACCCGGCTCAAATTGATCTCCGAAATCTTGGAAATCTCTTGGACTATGCTAATCCCCAAGTATCTCATTTTAAAGCTAATCTGGTGCTGATGCTGATGTTGAGGCCCCTCAAGATTCCAGGCCATAACCTCTGTCTTTGAGGCATTAATCTCATAACCTGACACAAAACCAAATTCCTGAGCCAGCTGAATTACTGCTGGAAATGCTGTTTGCAAATTCGTCGACAGAATTAAAATATCGTCGGCGTAAAGTGCAACCTTCCTCTCCCACTCTCCATACTTAAACGACTGGATGTTACCATCGTCCCTAAGCCGTTGAGCAAAGGGCTCGATATATAAATCAAAAAGGAGAGGGGAGAGTGGACAGCTCTGCCTGGTCCCCCTCGTAATCTTAAAGGGGTCGGTAGTATTACCATTAACAGACAGTCTAGCAGTTGGTTCCTGATAAATCAGCTGGACAGTGCGGCGAAACTTTTCCCCAAGATTAAATTTCACCAGGGTTTCTGCCAAGTAGGTCCAATTCACCCTATCGAACGCCTTAGTGGCGTCGAGAGTCATAGCTGCTAGAGGGAGTGAATAAGTAGAAGCCAGATCAATTGCTCCGATGAAATCATAAGTAAGATCTGATAGTTGACGTCCTTTAACAAACCCCTTCTGGTCCAAATGAAGGATATCCCCTACCATCTGACCCAGTCTAGCAGCTAATATTGAGGCGAAGATCTTGTAGTCGGCATTTAAAAGTGAAATGGGCCTATATGAGCCACAACAAGAGGGATCTTTACCAGGCTTCAAAATCAATATAATTATGGCATCGTTCCAAGAGGCTGGGAGCTTTAGGCCATCCTGTAAAATCTGATTGAATAGCCTTGTCAGGATCGGAACGATAATATCGCACAAATGTCTATAGAGCTCCGCTGGGAGCCCATCTGGACCCACCGCTTTCCCGTTCCGACTCTGTAGAATGGCCCCCCTGACCTCCTCCTGAGTGAATTCTTGATCTAGATATTCCCGCTGATCAGAATTCAAAGAGGGAAGAGAAATGTTATCCAGCCAACTCTTAGCGGTAGAGTTATCCACCCTTTTGTCCTCTTGATAGATATCCTGGAAGAAAATCTGAAATGCTTCACAGATTTCTTCGTCTGAGGATAAAGTCGCACCCCCGCTAGAGATTCCCTTAACATAGTTCCTTGCCCGATCTGATTTAGTTTTCCAAGCAAGGAGCTTACCTGCCCCTTCCCCATTCTCAAAGTGGGCGATTTTACTGGCTTCCCACCTGCGCATGAGCCTGGTATGTAATAAATTTCCTAACTGATCCTTTAAGTTATTAATAACATTTTGCCGAGCTTGCAGGGTTTCGGAAGAAACCTGGGAGTTCAGGTCTACTTCTGCAGCCTTCAGATTAGTTTCGATCTGTGAAATCTCCTCTTTATATTTTTTATTTCTGTAAATTGATCTGCTTGTAATTTGCCCCCGCCAAAAAGCTTTAAGGGAGTCCCAAACAACTGAAATCAAAGCTGAGTTTAAATTAATCCTCAAAAAGCTTTCAGTTTCCTGCAATAAGAACCCAATCTCCTGATCTTCCAAAAGCAAAGCTCGATCAAAGGACCATGACCTATTGAAATTGGGGAATGGAAACTCTAATCTCATCAAAATACCAGAGTGGTCTGAAAGATGAGGGGCCAAATATACAATATCCTTTACTCTGCTCTTTAAAGAATGACTAACCAAAATATAATCAATTCTAGATTGGTGGTGATATTTATACTTCCTGTATGAGACTCCTAACTGCTGTCCTGGTCTTTCCCTCCAGATGTCAAAAAGGCGTACTGCTTCATTGCTACCAAAAGGAAATCCCGTGATTTACAAGGAGCCTTAGCTCTGTTATTTGGTGATTTATCTAATAGGGGATTCAAGACAATATTAAAATCGCCTGCTAGGATAACAGGGTCAGGGAAATCTAGCAAATGAGAAAAGATAGACTTCAAAAAGGAAGGATCATCTTGGTTGGGCCCATAATAGCCCACAACTGTGAGCAAGATCCCCATGATAACTGCTTTCACAATGACCCACCTGCCACCTGGGTCAACAAGCTGTGCCAGAATACGAGCATTAACTGATTTTTTAAACAAAATCAAGACCCCTCTTATATTTGCAGTTTGTCTAGTACAGACATAAGAGCCGACCCACCTTCTATTCTTGAGAAGACTATCTATTTCTTCTTTAAGTAAATATGTTTCCTGGAGGATAATGACCTGCGCGGGAGAATCCGCCAGATACTGCATAACCTTATCTCTTCTGGGTCTTACGCGCAGTCCATTAACGTTCCAGGACAGAAATCGTACCGAACTCATGGCGGGTCCTCCCAACTCCAAGTCTCCATACGGAAAAATTGAAAGAACCAATACCAGCACCAGCACCAGAAAAACTCAATATTTTTAACTGTAATCCTTGAGGTTGGCAAACTTACAAAAAGGTGAATGAGAAAACTTTTTGAATTTTAACCCACTTCCCACCCCAGCACCCGTGCCCATGCAAGCCCACCCCCACCCCTGGAGAACCCTTACCCCGATAATCTGGACAGAAGGTCCAGAAATTGCATCCCGGAACCACCCGCCCCACCTACTAATAGCGAAAAAGAAAGCCCTACGTAGAAATCTATATGTGTGAATGCTAAATAATTGTGATACTTAACTTTCTTTTTAAACTATCTATATATCTTTGTACTTTTTATATTCTTTTTTCTTCTATTATTCAGCCTTCTCTTTAATGACAAACTTAAAGCTAGCACACTCCATGCAACATACATCTATTTAGATTGCTAATCTTTATTCCCAAACCAGGTCAAGTTCTTAGGGGCCCCCCTTACTAATCAGATCCAGCAGCTCGTCCGCCTCCTGAACTGATCTCAAATTATGCATCCTATTATTATGCATTACTTTCAGGAAGGCGGGGAACTTCAACTGGGCCACGGCACCGTGTTTCCTAAACTCTTCTAACTTACTTCCCAACTCCCACTGTCTATCCAATGTGATTCTGGAAAGGTCGGAGCGTATTTCAAAAGAGAACTCCTTAGCCTTCAATGTTTTCGTTTTTAATGCTAAATTTAGAATCTTCTCTTTTAGTGCAAATGTAAGAAAGTTAACTAAGACCTTTCTAGGCTTGGACCTATTAGGATTCCTACGAAAGGGGTCTCTATGAATCCTCTGTATATCCAAACTTAGTGACTCTTCTGAGTCTTCTAACTGGAGGGAGACCTTAAGTAGGGAAACAATATAGGATCTAAGATCTGAACCCTCACTCCCCTCTGGAATATTCAAAAGACGCAAGTTGTTCCTGCGGGCATTATTTTCCAACATTTCCATTCTTACACGAAGGTCTGTCCCCTCTTTCCTTAGTGACAAAATATCCGACTTTGCCGTCCCCAAGTCTGCCTTTAGCTCTCCGACATTATTTTCTAAGACAACCGTCCTTGAGTTCAGCAAGTCCACCTTTTTCTCCAAAGACTCGGAGAAACTTCTGATCTCTGCTTGATTGCTCGCCGACACCGCGAAACCCTTCTTTATGTCTTCAGACAGTGTTCCAAAAAGAGCTTCCAGAGCTGAGGGTGGAGACGGAAGTATAGAGGTCGAGTCAGAACCAGAACCAGAGCCAGAGTCAGTAACCTCCCGTTCCTCACCCGTATCGTTGTTTGATTCTACTGATGATTGAAGTTGGGATTGGAATTGGGGCAGGGTCTGAGGTTGAGATTGAGAGTGCCCTAGTGAGGTGCTGGCAGAATTAATAATAACAGAGTTAGTAATAGCAGAGCTGATAGAACTAGCTTCTAGCACCATGCAATCAAGGGTAATATTCGAGTTTCCCTGCGAGTTAATTGGAAACTCCATAGTTTTACTAATTTTACTAGTTGCTGCAGCCAATGATAATATAGCAGATGCTGGAGAGTTTTGAGTGACTGTGATCCCTCTAAGGGCTTCGCTATGTGCACCAATATCCAAAACCTCTGGTTGAACCCTAAAATACGAGCGAAGTGAGGGGGTAACCTTAACTGGTTCACTAGCCGGTAACTTTTTAAGTCTCCTGGACTTTATGGATCTATCTTTAACAAAATAGGTCTGGAAGGCCGTACTTCTAGGTAAAGGTAAGAGTGAAGAAGACGCACTTGGCAACAATATATCGGTAGAGACTTCAGGCGCCTTTAAGGGAGCCTTATTGGCGTTGTTAATATCAGCTTTACGTGAATCTTCAGGGGCTTTATTGATGGTATTTAAATCCTTGTTGAAGTTAGAGTAAATCTCAAAACCTGCTTTTTTATGCCTCTTGCCTCCCCTTTTAGTAATTGACGCTGATTGTAGCCCTTGTAACAGGGGGGGGCAAACCTCTTGGGGCACTCGGTTTTCCAAAACTAAGACCTGCTGTGTCCTCCGGCCACCAGTGCCCCCTCGGTCCCCCTGTACCTGTTCTCGGCAGAGAGACCGAAGCCTCACCAGTACCTTCCTGCCGGATTTTCTCACTCCTCCGATCACCAGCCTGGAAGAATCCGCTGATGCTGGCGCTGCCACTCTTCACCCGGAGGTGACCGCGAGCAGCCGCTCTGTGGCCCCGCCGGAGCTCCAGGGCGGCCTCAGACCAACGAGGCGGAAAAGAGAGGCGTCTTCCCACCTCACCACAACACATCCCCCGCTGCAACACCACGTGGAGCAGTGGAACGCGAGCTCAAGAAAGACTCCGAACCCGGACGAGCCCGGGAAAATCAACCTAATAGCATCCGGCAAATCGTTAGTTAAGCTAGAGCCAGCAGGTAAGCCGACGGTGGGCGCAGGAGCTCCGGGAGCAAGCGACCGCTCAGCATGCAGCCGCCATGTTCTCCCCCCTAGTTCTGATCATCACAATATTAAGATGTTTTAATTCAACTATATTTTTAAAATTTCAACATCTATGCATATGAATGTTTGCTTTTATAAATGTATTTATACAGTCATAGAAGGTTCATCAATGCAAACAAACTCTATGTTGTTTATTCTAAACAATACATTAATATTCCTCAATATTTGTTTGTAAAATGTTGACAACAAAACAAAAAAACAAACATACAAAGAGACCATTTAGAGTGATGTAAGAATCATTACCAGTCACCTCACCAAAATGAAAGTATGTCTACCTTGTATATGATCATGTGACACGGAAGGTAGGGGGTGTGTGCACTTAGCATTTATAAAAAATAATGGCGGACTGCGCTCCGTATGTGAACAAGGGCTGTTGTGGCCCGAAACGAGTCATCGTTTGTGAGGAGTGAGAATAAATAACATCTTGCCAATTACCTTGGGTCCGTCACTCTCTCTTCGCCGGAAAGGAGGTTGCGAGAGTCTGCGCGTCTACAATATATATATATATTATCTACTGGCGGTCGCCAGTAGATAGTTATAGTTAGGACCTATTTTCCATAGGAAATCCGCGACATTCTATTTGAAATAACTCTTGCGTCGGTTGACGAATCTTCGCGAAATTTTCAAACTTTATGGCCCGCTCCGGTCCGCTCCTACCCTGAAAGTCTCAGGGTGATTCGTCAAGCGGGGGCCGAGAAAAGGGGGGTCCCAAAACGTGTTTTCCCCATTCATTTTCCCATAGGAAACTTTAGACACGGCTACAGCCCGAACTGCTGAACGGAATTACACCAAATTTGGCAAAGAGGTAGTTCTTGGTTCAGAAAGAACCCTTTTGTTAAATGGTGTAAATCCGTTCAGTAGTTGCGGAGAAATTAAAAAATAAGAGTCAAAAAATCAATTTCCCATAGGAAACTTTATGCAAGGCTACAGCCCGAACTGCTGAACGGAATTACACCAAATTTGGCAAAGAGGTAGTTCTTGGTTCAAAAAGAACCCTTTTTGTTAAATGGTGTAAATACGTTCAGTAGTTGCTGAGAAAATCAAAAGTAAAAACATATATATATCTGGGCGGAGCCTAACCACACATGTCATCGTGAGATCTGATTGGCTGTCAGCACTTCATCCTGGAATTGCTGGCAGCCATCTTGGGACCAATATAAATGCATTGTAGTGAATCGAAGATTTTGAGGGTTACCAAAAGGAGAACTATAAAGGGTGATAACAGACTTTAGTTACATTAGAATTCATTTGTTGATGGTACCATACTAATTTCAGGAATTGTGGTGTGTTCTAAGGTGATTTTACCCTGTGAAAAACCTTCTGCTGGGATATCATGAATCATGTTTGAGAGAACTATTTTCACATGCTTGTCCCATACAGTTTTGGAAGGTGCTCCAGAAGCTAAAATGAGAGCATATTTTCTGTAAATTCACATTATCTTTCTCAGTCATGTGAGAATGAAGTCTGACATTCTCAGTAAAACATGTACATCCAACAAGGGCAGAGACTGTCAGTTGATTCCTTTGTGTTCTACTGCAGCTTCCCAGAGTGTTCTAAAGAACAACTAGAGTGCTAACAGCCTTACTTATGACAAAAGTATGGCACACCTGAAGCCATCTTGATTGGAATAAACTGGTAACACTTAAAACATTTAATTTAAAAAGGAACAAAATGATGGGGTTCATCTTGTCATAGAAATTATGGTTAGTGCTCTGGAAAGAAAAATTAGGACATGTTTCAAGTGTGATCTCAAATATCTTCCTGTTATATTTCAACAGGAGCAGCCTGTCAGTTGATGCCTTTGTGTTCTACTGCAGCTTCCCAGAGTGTTCTAAAGAACAACTAGAGCGCTAACAGTCTTACTTATGACAAAAGTATGGCACACCTGAAGCCATCTTGATTGGAATAAACTGGTAACACTTAACACATTTAATTTAAAAAGGAACAAAATGAGGGGTTCATTTTGTCATAGAAATTATGGTTAGTGCTGTAGAAAGAAAAATTAGGACATGTTTTAAGTGAGATCTCAAATATCTTCCTGTTATATTTCAACAGGAGCAGCCTGTCAGTTGATGCCTTTGTGTTCTACTGCAGCTTCCCAGAGTGTTCTAAAGAACAACTAGAGCGCTAACAGTCTTACTTATGACAAAAGTATGGCACACCTGAAGCCATCTTGATTGGAATAAACTGGTAACACTTAAAACATTTAATTTAAAAAGGAACAAAATGAGGGGCTTCATTTTGCCATAGAAATTATGGTTAGTGCTGCAAAAGAAAATTTTGTGCATGTTTTAAGTGAGATCTCAAATCCTCTTCTATTTCATTAGAAAATTCTGACATGCAGACTGAAACAATCACTTTCAATACCAGCAGTAGACTTCCAGTTAACTCCTTGGTGAGCAGTAGCTTTACTACAGTGATCTAATGAACAACTAGAGTAATAACATTCTGAATTTATGGCAAATGTGTGACACATCTGAATGCCTTCTTGATGGAATCAAAGTAAAAAACTGAAAGCATTTCCTACTGAGGAGACTGCAGTAAATGAGGAAATTAGGAAACTTCATAACAAAGAAGTCTTCCAAGCTGGCCACCAGTGAAAAAAGAGCCCAAATGTAGCACAAATATTACCCAGATGTAGCCCACATATAGCCCAATGACAAAAGTGTGCAAAACACTTTTTATTTTTAGTTTTTTGCAGTTTTATGTAGTGCAGACTGGTCAGGTATTGGAGCGTTGCATCTTAAAACATGACCCCCTACACTACAAAAACACCACTGCACTACCCTAAACCCTAAAACACTACCCCAGCACGACCCCCTACACTACACAAGCACCACTGCACTATCCTAAACCCTAAAACACTACCCCCAGCATGACCCCCTATACTACACAAACACCACTGCACTACCCTAAACCCTAAAACACTACCCCAACACCACTGCACTAACCTAAATCCTAAAATACTACCCCCAGCACGACACCCTACACTACCCAAACACCACTGCACTACCCTAAAACATGACCCCCTACACTACACAAACACCACTGCACTACCCTAAACCCTAAAACACTACCCCCAGCACGACCCCCTACACTACACAAGCACCACTGCACTACCCTAAACCCTAAAACACTACCCCCAGCACGACCCCCTACACTACACAAACACCACTGCACTACCTTAAACCCTAAAACACTACCCCCGCACGACCCCTACACTACCCAAACACCACTGCACTAACCTAAATCCTAAAACACTACCCCCAGCACGACCCCCTACACTACCCAAACACCACTGCCCTACCCTAAAACATGACCCCCTACACTACACAAACACCACTGCACTACCCTAAACCCTAAAACACTACCCCCAGCACGACCCCTACACTACACAAGCACCACTGCACTACCCTAAACCCTAAAACACTACCCCCAGCACGACCCCCTACACTGCCCGAACACCACTGCACTGCCCTAAACCCTGAAACACCAGCCCCTGCACGACCCCCTACACTGCCCGAACACCACTGCACTGCCCTAAACCCTGAAACACATACCCTAGCACGACCCCCTACACTGCCCGAACACCACTGCACTGCCCTAAACCCTGAAACACCACCCCCTTCACGACCCCCTACACTGCCCGAACACCACTGCACTGCCCTAAACCCTGAAACACCACCCCCAGCATGACCCCTACACTGCCCGAATACCACTGCACTGCCCTAAACCCTGAAACACTACCCCCAGCAAGACCTCCTACACTGCCCGAACACCACTGCACTGCCCTAAACCCTGAAACATCACCCCCAGCAAGACCCCCTACACTGCCCGAACACCACTGCCCTAAACCCTGAAACACCACCCCCAGCACGACCCCCTACACTGCCCGAACACCACTGCACTGCCCTAAACCCTGAAACACCACCCCCAGCACAACCCCTACACTGCCCGAACACCACTGCACTGCCCTAAACCCTGAAACACCACCCCTGCACGACCCCCTACACTGCCCGAACACTACTGCACTGCCCTAAACCCTGAAACACCATCCCCAGCACGACCCCCTACACTGCACGAACACCACTGCACTGCCCTAAACCCTGAAACACTACCCCCAGCAAGACCCCCTACACTGCCCGAACACCACTGCACTGCCCTAAACCCTGAAACATCACCCCCAGCAAGACCCCTACACTGCTCGAACACCACTGCCCTAAACCCTGAAACACCACCCCCAGCAAGACCCCCTACACTGCCCGAACACCACTGCACTGCCCTAAACCCTGAAACACCAGCCCCAGCATGACCCCTACACTGCCCGAACACCACTGCACTGCCCTAAACCCTGAAACACTCCCCCCCTGCACGACCCCCTACGCTGCCCGAACACCACTGCACTGCCCTAAACCCTGAAACACTACCCCTGCACGATCCCCTACACTGCCCGAACACTACTGCACTGCCCTAAACCCTGAAACACCACCCCCAGCACGACCACCTACACTGCACGAACACCACTGCACTGCCCTAAACCCCGAAACACTACCTCCAGCAAGACCCCCTACACTGCCCGAACACCACTGCCCTAAACCCTGAAACACCACCCCCAGCAAGACCCCCTACACTGCCCGTACACCACTGCACTGCCCTAAACCCTGAAACACCACCCCCAGCATGACCCCCTACACTGCCCGAACACCACTGCACTGCCCTAAACCCTGAAACACCACCCCCAGCACGACCCCCTACACTGCCCGAACACCACTGCACTGCCCTAAACCCTGAAACACCAGCCCCAGCACAACCCCGTACAGTGCCCGAACACCACTGCACTGCCCTAAACCCTGAAACACCAGCCCCAGCACGACCACCTACACTGCCCGAAAACCACTGCACTGCCCTAAACCCTGAAACACCAGCCCCAGCACGACCCCCTACACTGCCCGAACACCACTGCACTACCCTAAACCCTCAAACAACAGCCCCAGCACGACCCCCTACACTGCCCGAACACCACTGCACTGCCCTAAACCCTGAAACACCAGCCCCAGCAAGACCCCCTACACTGCCCGAACACCACTGCACTGCCCTAAACCCTGAAACACCACCCCCAGCAAGACCCCCTACACTGCCCGAACACCACTGCACTAAAGCCTGAAACACCACCCCCAGCAAGACCACCTACACTGGCCGAACACCACTGCACTGCCCTAAACCCTGAAACACCACCCCCTGCACGACCCCCTACACTGCCCGAACACCACTGCACTGCCCTAAACCCTGAAACACCACCCCTCAGCACGACACCCTACACTGCCCGAACACCACTGCACTGCCCTAAACCCTGAAACACCACCCCCAGCATGACCCCCTACACTGCCCGAACACCACTGCACTGCCCTAAACCCTGAAACACCACCCCTGCACGACCTCCTACACTGCCGGAACACCACTGCACTGCCCTAAACCCTTAAACACCACCCCCAGCACGACCCCCTACACTGCCCAAACACCACTGCACTGCCCTAAACCCTGAAACATCAACCCCAGCAAGACCCCCTACACTGCCTGAACACCACTGCCCTAAACCCTGAAACACCACCCCCTACACTGCACGAACACCACTGCACTGCCCTAAACCCTGAAACACCACCTCCAGCAAAACCCCCTACACTGCCTGAACACCATTGCTCTGCCCTAAATCCTGAAACACTAGCCCCAGCACGACCCCCTACACTGCCCAAACACCACTGCACTGCCCTAAACCCTGAAACACCACCCCCAGCACGACCCCCTACACTGCCCGAACACCACTGCACTGCCCTAAACCCTGAAACACCAGCCCCAGCATGACCCCCTACACTGCCCGAACACCACTGCACTGCCCTAAACCCTGAAACACCAGCCCCAGCACGACCACCTACACTGCCCGAACACCACTGCACTGCCCTAAACCCTGAAACACCAGCCCCAGCACAACCCCTACACTGCCCGAACACCACTGCACTGCCCTAAACCCTGAAACACCAGCCCCAGCACGACCCCCTACACTGCCCGAACACCACTGTACTGCCCTAAACCCTGAAACACCAGCCCCAGCACGACCCCCTACACTGCCCGAACACCACTGCACTGCCCTAAACCCTGAAACACCACCCCCTGCAGCACCCCCTACACTGCCCGAACACCACTGCACTACCCTAAACCCTGAAACACCACCCACTGCAGCACCCCCTACACTGCCCGAACACCACTGCACTGCCCTAAACCCTGAAACACCACCCCCTGCACCGCCCCCTACACTGCCCGAACACCACTGCACTGCCCTAAACCCTGAAACACCACCCCCAGCACGACCCCCTTTACTGCTTGAACACCACTGCACTGCCCCAAACCCTGAAACACCACCCCCAGCACGGCCCCCTACACTGCCCGAACACCACTGCCCTAAACCCTGAAACACCACCCCTGCACGACCCCTACACTGCCCGAACACCACTGCACTGCCCTACACCCTGAAACACCACCCCCTACACTGCCCGAACACCACTGCACTGCCCTAAAACCTGAAACACCACCCCCAGCACGACCCCCTACACTGCCCAAACACCACTGCACTGCCCTAAACCATGAAACACCAGCCCCAGCACGACCCCCTACACTGCCCGAACACCACTGCACTGCCCTAAACCCTGAAACACCACCCCCAGCACGACCCCCTACACTGCCCGAACACCGCTGCACTGCCCTAAACCCTGAAACACCAGCCCCAGCACAACCCCGTACACTGCCCGAACACCACTGCACTGCCCTAAACCCTGAAACACCAGCCCCAGCACGACCGCCTACACTGCCCGAAAACCACTGCACTGCCCTAAACCCTGAAACACCAGCCCCAGCACGACCCCCTACACTGCCCAAACACCACTGCACTACCCTAAATCCTCAAACACCAGCCCCAGCACGACCCCCTACACTGCCCGAACACCACTGCACTGCCCTAAACCCTGAAACACCACCCCCAGCAAGACCCCCTACACTGCCCGAACACCACTGCACTAAAGCCTGAAACACCACCCCCAGCAAGACCACCTACACTGGCCGAACACCACTGCACTGCCCTAAACCCTGAAACACCACCCCCTGCACGACCCCCTACACTGCCCAAACACCACTGCACTGCCCTAAACCCTGAAACACCACCCCTCAGCACGACACCCTACACTGCCCGAACACCTCTGCACTGCCCTAAACCCTGAAACACCACCCCCAGCACGACCCCCTACACTGCCCGAACACCACTGCACTGCCCTAAACCCTGAAACATCACCCCCTGCACGACCTCCTACACTGCCGGAACACCACTGCACTGCCCTAAACCCTTAAACACCACCCCCAGCACGACCCCCTACACTGCCTGAACACCACTGCACTGCCCTAAACCCTGAAACATCAACCCCAGCAAGACCCCCTACACTGCCGGAACACCACTGCCCTAAACCCTGAAACACCACCCCCTACACTGCACGAACACCACTGCACTGCCCTAAACCCTGAAACACCACCTCCAGCAAAACCCCCTACACTGCCTGAACACCATTGCTCTGCCCTAAATCCTGAAACACTAGCCCCAGCACGACCCCCTACACTGCCCAAACACCACTGCACTGCCCTAAACCCTGAAACACCACCCCCAGCACGACCCCCTACACTGCCCGAACACCACTGCACTGCCCTAAACCCTGAAACACCAGCCCCAGCAAGACCCCCTACACTCCCAGAACTCCACTGCACTGCCCTAGACTCTGAAACACCAGCCCCAGCAAGACCCCCTACACTGCCCGAACACCACTGCACTGCCCTAAACCCTGAAACACCAGCCCCAGCATGACCCCCTACACTGCCCGAACACCACTGCACTGCCCTAAACCCTGAAACACCAGCCCCAGCACGACCACCTACACTGCCCGAACACCACTGCACTGCCCTAAACCCTGAAACACCAGCCCCAGCACAACCCCCTACACTGCCCGAACACCACTGCACTGCCCTAAACCCTGAAACACCAGCCCCAGCACGACCCCCTACACTGCCCGAACACCACTGTACTGCCCTAAACCCTGAAACACCAGCCCCAGCACGACCCCCTACACTGCCCGAACACCACTGCACTGCCCTAAACCCTGAAACACCACCCCCTGCATAACCCCCTACACTGCCCGAACACCACTGCACTGCCCTAAACCCTGAAACACCACCCCCTGCAGCACCCCCTACACTGCCCGAACACCACTGCACTGCCCTAAACCCTGAAACACCACCCCCTGCAGCACCCCTAAACTGCCCGAACACCACTGCACTGCCCTAAACCCTGAAACACCACCCCCTGCACCGCCCCCTACACTGCCCGAACACCACTGCACTGCCCTAAACCCTGAAACACCACCCCCAGCACGACCCCTTTACTGCTCGAACACCACTGCACTGCCCTAAACCCTGAAACACCACCCCAGCACGGCCCCCTACACTGCCCGAACACCACTGCCCTAAACCCTGAAACACCACCCCCTGCACGACCCCCTACACTGCCCGAACACCACTGCACTGCCCTATACCCTGAAACACCACCCCCTACACTGCCCGAACACCACTGCACTGCCCTAAAACCTGAAACACCACCCCCAGCACGACCCCCTACACTGCCCGAACACCACTGCACTGCCCTAAACCCTAAAACATCACCCCCAGCATTACCCCTACACTGCCCAAACACCACTGCACTGCCCTAAACCCTAGAACACTACCCCCAGCACGACCCCCTACACTACCTGAACACCACTGCACTACCCTAAACCCTAAAATACGACCCCCAGCACAACCCCCTACACTACCCGAACACGACTGCACTGCCCTAAACCCTCAAACACTCCCCCAGCATGACCCCCTACACTACCCGAACACCACTGCACTGCCCTAAACCCTAAAACACTCCCCCAGCACGACCCCCTACACTACCCGAACACCACTGCACTGCCCTAAACCCTAAAACACTCCCCCAGCACGACCCCCTACACTACCCAAACACCACTGCACTGCCCTAAACCCTAAAACACTACCCCCGCATGACCCCCTACACTACCCAAACACCAATGCACTACCCTAATCCCTAAAACACTACCCCCCGCATGACCCCCTACACTACCCTAAAACACTACCCCCGCACGACTCCCTACACTACCCAAAGACCACTGCACTACCCTAAACCCTAAAACACGACCTCCTACACTACATAAACACCACTGCACTACCCTAAACCCTAAAACACTACCCCCTACACTACACAAACACCACTGCACTACCCTAAACCCTAACAAACTACCCCCAGCACGAACCACTACACTACCCAAACACCACTGCACTACCCTAAACCCTAAAAAACTACCCCCAGCAGTATCCCTACACTACCCAAACACCACTGCACTACCCTAAACCCTAAAACACTACCCCCAGCAGTACCCCCTACACTACCCAAACACCACTGCACTACCCTAAATCACTACCCCCAGCACGACCCCCTACACTACCCAAACACCACTACATTACCCTAAACCCTAAAACACTAACCCAGCACGACCCCCTACACTACCCATACACCACTGCACTACCCTAAACTTAAAACGCGCCACGGGGTGCGTTTGCACACATGTCACCTCAGGCCCCCCCTCCCTTCACCACTGTGCAAACGCGCCCTGTAGCGCGTTTTAAGAGGTAGTTTTAATCCCCCTGCCCTATTATGTACTAGGGACTTGCAGAGGAGGTCATGCTAATCACAGGGGTACCCCAACGCATAGTGTTCCCTAGTGTATGTAGGTGTTTTCACTGTATTCTAAGTGTCTTTTAGCATAGCACTGGCTCTGGTTAGTCAGAGTCAGTTACCACCAGTACCCGTCTGAAAAAGTTGTGGGCACAGGATGATTTTGCAACAAGGCCTCTTTCTGCTAATCTGTTGGTTCTTTCTGCACATCTTTTGCTTCTTTCTGTGCGTTTTTTCTTCTTTCTTCACATGTCCTACCTCTGTAGGCATAGTTAGAAACTAGCATTTAAAAAACCTTTGAAATTCACTTAAAAAATCATAGGTTTCAGGCACGTTATAGTTAGAAATTAGCATTTAAAAACCTTTGAAATTCACTGAAAAAACCATAGGTTTCAGACATGTTATAGTTAGAAATTAGCATTTAAAAAACCTTTGAAATTCACTGAAAAAACCATAGGTTTTAGGGACAGTTATAGTTAGTTGGACATTTCACTCGTACAAAACCATAGAAATTCCCCCGTTATAGTTAGTTCAGCTAACTATAACTCGCGCCCCGCAATGCACTGCTGATGACGTCACATATTACATCACTCATGACATGGTCAGTGACATCACTGATGACATCACTGATGACATCTCAAATGACATCACTGATGACATCATCCATGTGATAATTTCATGCATCTTCTCACACCCTAATATAACTTTTGATACACCCACTCTAAATTACAGTCTGCCATTCTCAAAACCATAGACACTCCAACACCAAAAACTGCATACCCACTCACTGATTCTTAGGTCTACACACACATCCACTCACTCACCCGTACAGTCACTCATACTTAGTCACTCAGTACAGGACTATCATATGCACTCATACACCTATATAAACACTCACACACCGCCACTCATCCATAGAGGTACTCACACACCTAGTCAGTCATGCAAAAAACTTAATCACACACCCATTTACTCACCTATACAGTTATACACACACCAGCTCACTTACTCATACAAATACTAGCACATTCTTACGCTCTTATACAATCACTGATACAAGTACACACTCATCCATACAGCCACTCTCACAATCACACACTCTCACTTATAGCCATTTATATACTCCAACACACATATATACTGCCTTTCACATATGTAGTTACTCACACATGTACCACTGAGATATACATTCAATCACTAACACACCCATACACACACTCACCCACCCATACAGTCCATCACAGATGCACTCTTGAAACCATGCACCCAGTGAATCACCAACTCACACATCTATGCACAGAGTCACACACACCCCACCCACACAAACACTCAGGCACCCATACAGATACTCAGACAATCAATCAATAACCCATGTAGACACTCATGTAGCTATTCAGAAAGCCATGCAGGCCGCTTACAAACCAACAGACAGATGGATACAGACATTCACACAGTTTAGTCACTAACCCATGCATTCAGTAAGATACATTTAATCACTCACTTGTAGAGTCAGTCACTCACGTACTAAATCATCCATTCAGACACTTATACACCCACTCATTCTTCAATACGCCTTTCCCTATATATATTAAACATATTTAAACTTTACAGAAACACAGTCACTGGATGATGTCATCAGTGATGTCATCAGTGATGTCATTTGAGATGTCATGAGTGATGTCATCAGTGCATCAGTGATGTCACTGACCATGTCATGAGTGATGTAATATGTGACGTCATCAGCAGTGCATTGCCGGGGCGCGAGTTATAGTTAGCTGAACTAACTATAACGGGGGAATTTCTATGGTTTTGTACGAGTGAAATGTCCAACTAACTATAACTGTCCCTAAAACCTATGGTTTTTTCAGTGAATATATATATATATATATATTATCTACTGGCGGTCGCCAGTAGATAGTTATAGTTAAAACCTATTTTTCTTAGGAAATCCGCAACATTCTATTTGAAATAACTCTTGCGCCGGTTGACGAATCTTCGCGAAAGCTTCCAACTTGTTGGGGCGCCCCGCTCCTACCCTGAAAGTCTCGGGTTGATTCGTCAAGCGGGGGCCGAGAAAAAAGGGGGGTCCCAAAACCCATTCATTTTTCCATAGGATCCTTTCATCGCGCCTACAGCCCGAACTGCTGAACGGAATTACACCAAATTTGGCAAAGAGGTAGCCCTTGGTTCAGTGTCGTGCCTTTTGCTTAAATGGTGTAAATCCGTTCAGTAGTTTCTGAGAAAATCACAAATAAAATCACATATATATCTATGGCCGAGTAGGGTCCGCGTACCCTCCCGATCACGAGCTGCATGCTAATTGGCTGTCAACACTCCAAATCAGGAAGTGTTGGCAGCCATTTTGTCCCTCGGTAGAACCAAGGGACAGAAACAAGTGCGCAAAGCGCAAAAAGGGGGCAGGGCAGAAACACCCTGACCCCCTAGGTCTGCTCAGGGGGTCCCACAAGGACCCCCTGGGCAGAAAAAAGCATTTTTTATTTTTTTTAAATCGGCGGGATGCGCTTAGGGTACGCAAATCCCGCAGAGAAAAAAAAAAAATCGCAAGTGTGCAAACGCACAAAGGGGGCAGGGTAGAAACACCCTGACCCCCTAGGTCTGCTCAGGGGGTCCCACAAGGACCCCCTGGGCAAAAAAAAGCATTTAAAAAAAAAATCGGCAGGATGCGCTCAGAGTGCGCGGATCCTGCCGAAAAAATAAAACGAAGCGCGGTCTCCCGCGCTCGATCGTAAATTTGCCCCCGGGTGGCCCAAGTCCCGGGGGCATACGGGGGGTGGGTTTATTGCTTATGGGGGGGCCTCTAAGGCCCCCCAAGCCCCAGGGACCGCCACCCCCCGGGGCTTTATAAAAAAAATGATGGCGGGAGGGCTGTGTGCCCTCCCGCTGCCCCGGGGCTTGCCACCCCCCGGGGCTGTTTGTTTTTAATTTTAAAAACCTGTGTGGGGGGCTCCAGCCCTCCCACACGCCCGGGGACCGCCACCTCCCGGGGCACTAAAGATTTAAATATGGGGGTCCGTTACGGACCCCAGAGCCCCGGGGACCACCACCTCCCCGGGGCTTTGAACAAGTTGGGAGGGGGGCCGCTCGGCCCCCTCCTGGAGCCAGTGATGGCCCTGGGGACCACCACCCCCAGGGCCGGCTCCTGCAGTGTCCCGGGGTGCCTACCCCGGGACACTGTAGTTTGCTATGACAGGACGGGAGCATCGCGGCTCCTGTCCTGTCATAGCAAACTTGGTTTGCATTTTGAAAGAGAGAGCAGGAAACCTGCCTCTCTTTCAAAATGCAAACCCAATTGCTTTCCACACGGGGAGCAGCATGTTAGCTGCTCCCCATGTGGAAAAGCAATGCCGGCTCCCGCAGGAGGCGGGGAGCCGGCTGGGACTGTGGGGGATTGGGGACCCCCCACAGTCTCCAACGAGAGGCCAGGCCCCGGGGGATGGGGTCCCCGGGTCCATAAGTGGCCAGGGAGGGGGCCACGCAGCCCCCCTCCACAATTAAAAAAAAAAAAAAAAAAAAGGGCAAGGCCGGTTCCGGGGGATGGGTCTCCGGGGCCTTAAATGGCCTGAGGAGGGGGGCCACGCAGCCCCCCTCCAAATATTTTTTTTTTTAAAAATAAAAAAGAGGGCATGCCCCGGGGGATGGGGTCCCCGGGCCAATACAGGCCCAGGGAAGGGGGGCCACGCGGCCCCCTTCCTGTTTTTTAAAAAATAAAAAAAAATGCTCAGGCCCCGGGGGATGGGGTCCCCGGGGCCAAAAGTGGCCGAGGGAAGGGGGGGCCATACAGCCCCCTCCCATAAAAAAAAAAGGAAAAAAAAAAAAAAGACGGCATCGTGCCGGAGGCCCCGCCCCCCTCCCTGCAGCAGTGTGCAAACGCGCCCCTGGCGCGTTTTAAGAAGGGAAGTAATTCCCCTTGAATACTGGGGGTCACTGGGGGCCAACTAGCCCACCAGGAACCTCCAGTATGCGCCAGGGGCTGTGTTGCAGAGAGGTGTACAGAGGCCACGCCCTTTATAAACCTCTCTGCAACGCAGCTCTGTGGCGCTTTTGGAGGTACATGGTGGGCTAGTTCGACTCCAGGGACCCTCAGGATTCAAGGGGACTTAATCCCCCAACTTAAAACGCGCCACGGGGCGCGTTTGCACAGTGGTGAAGGGAGGGGCGGGCTTTAGGTGACATGTGTGCAAACAGGCCTCGTGGCGCATTTTAAGATGGGGAATGAAATCCCCTTCAATCCTGAGGGTCCCTGGGGCCAACTAGCCCACCAGGTACGTCCAGAAAGCGCCACAGAGCTGCGTTGCAGAGAGGTGCAAAAGGGGCGTGGCCTCTGAACACCTCTCTGCAACGCAGCTCCTGGCGCATACTGGAGGTACAGGGTGGGCTAGTTGGACCCCAGGGACCCTCATGATTCAAGGGGACTTAATCCCCCAACTTAAAATGCGCCACGGGGCGCGTTTGCACAGATGTCACCTCAGGCCCCGCCCCTCCCTTCACCATTGTGCAAATATTCCTCTAAAATCAGCCGAACTACGAATTCCGATTTACTCACCTGTTATCAGGAGAGACCTCAGTGCTTCATCTTTGAGCCCAATACTGATCCTGAAAAGTAATTTTAACCGTACTTACCAGTAACTTGAATTTCCTTCCATAGGCTAACATTGACTGGTTTCACTTGGAAATTCTTCTAAGTGTGGAGTTTTGGAACTTTATAATATTCCTCTAAAATCAGCCGAAATACGAATTCCGATTTACTCACCTGTTATCAGGAGAGACCTCAGTGCTGCATCTTTCAGCCCAGTACTGATCCTGAAAAGTAATTTTAACCGTACTTACCAGTAATTTGAATTTCCTTCCATAGGCTAACATTGACTGGTTTCACTTGGAAATTCTTCTAAGTGTGGAGTTTTGGAACTTTATAATATTCCTCTAAAATCAGCCGAACTACGTAATTCCGATTTACTCACCTGTTATCAGGAGAGAACCCAGTGCTGCATCTTTCAGCCCAGCACTGACCTTGAAAAGTAATTCTAACCGTACTTACCAGTAACTTGTATTTCCTTCCATAGGAATCCATTGTCTGGTTTTCAGCAGAAAAGTTTCAAAGTGTCGATTTTCACAAACTACAAATATTCCTTAAAAATCGCCTGTATGACTTAAACGCATTCTTTCAACTGTTTACAGGAGATGCACCAGTGCTGGATCCAAGATCCACCACTGAGTAAGAAAAAGTAACGATAACACTACTTACCTGCTAAGTGAATTTTCTCCCATAGGATAGCATTGGTGATTCTATGTGAAAACGTTTCTAAGTGTCAACTTTTAAAATACAATAATATTCCTTAAAAATCACTACTGTAACCAAAACGCTTTTACTCAACTGTTTACAGGAGATGTCCCAGGACTGAATCTAGGATCCAGTCCTGTGGTTAGAAAAGTAATCCATAAAGTAACTAATTGCATTTAACTTGAAATTCACATTGAGCTCAATGTTGCATTGTGTTTGAAATTGTGTTGCCCATTGCAACAACTGTAACTACTGTACTTAAAAGTCTATTGCCTATTTGCAAAGTATTTAAACTAAAGTAATTCATTCTGAGAAAGTATATTTTGTAATGTAATGTATAATGTAATTACAATGTATTTAAAAAAATAAAATATCTAAAAATAAATAGTTTAAAAAAATGTAGTAAATCAGTATCAAAAAATAAATATAACAATTAATACATTTAAAAATTGTCATTTACAAAACCTTTGAAATTCACTGAAAAAAACCATAGGTTTCAGACATGTTATAGTTAGGAATTAGCATTTAAAAAACCTTTGAAATTCACTGAAAAAACCATAGGTTTCAGGCACGTTATAGTTAGAAATTAGAATTTAAAAAACCTTACAAATTCACTGAAAAAACCATAGGTTTTAGGGACAGTTATAGTTAGTTGGACATTGCACTCGTACAAAACCCGTGAAATTCCCCGTTATAGTTAGTTCAGGTAACTATAACTCGCGCCCCCGCAATGCACTGCTGATGACGTCACATATTACATCACTCATGACATGGTCAGTGACATCACTGATGACATCACTGATGACATCTCAAATGACATCACTGATGACATCACTGATGACATCATCCATGTGATAATTTGATGCATCTTCTCACACCATAATATAACTTTTGATACACCCACTGTAAATTACAGACTGCCATTGTCAAAACCATAGACACTCCAACACCAATTACTATATACACACTTACTGATTCTTAGGTCTACACACACACATCTACTCACTCACCCGTACAGTCACTCATACTTATAGTCACTCAGTACAGGACTATTATATGCACTCATACACCTATATAAACACTCACACACCGCCACTCATCCATAGAGGTACTCACACACCTAGTCAGTCATGCAAAAATTAAGCACACACCCATTTACTCACCTGTACAGTTATACACACACCAGCTCACTTACTCATACAAATACTAGCACATTCTTACGCTCTTATACAATCTCTGATACAAGCACACACTCATCCATACAGTCACTATCACACACTCTCGCTTATAGGTATTTATATACTCCAACACACATATATACTGCCTTTCACATATGTTGTTACTCACACATGTACCACTGGGACATACATTCACTCACTAACACACTCTTACACACACTTACCCACCCATACAGTCTATCACAGATGCACTCTTGTAACCATCCAGTGAATCACCCACTCACACATCTATGCACAGAGTCGCACACACCCCACCCACACAAACACTCAGGCACCCATACAGATACTCAGCCAACCAATCAATAACTCATATAGACACTCATGTAGCTATTCACAAACCCATGCTGCCACTTACACAGCAACAGACAGACGGATACAGACATTCACCCAGTTTAGTCACTAACCCATGCATTCAGTAAGATACGTTTAATCACTCACTTATAGAGTTAGTCACGCACCTACTAAATCATCCATTCAGACACTTATACACCCACTCATTCTTCAATACGCCTTTCCCTATATATATTAAACATATTTAAACTTTACAGAAACACACAGTCACTGGATGATGTCATTTGAGATGTCATCAGTGATGTCATCAGTGATGTCACTGACCATGTCATGAGTGATGTAATATGTGACGTCATCAGCAGTGCATTGTGGGCGCGAGTTATAGTTACCTGAACTAACTATAACGGGGAATTTCACGGGTTTTGTATGAGTGCAATGTCCAACTAACTATAACTGTCCCTAAAACCTATGGTTTTTTTCAGTGAATATATATATTTATATGTGTTTCAACCCCTGCCCTGCCACCCCCGTTCCCTACCAGCCGCCACTGATCATTGGTCTCAGATTTATATCTCTATCTATCTAATTTTGGGGACACAACTTAATTTATCATACATTATTAATTTTTTTCAAACATTTTTCACAAAATGTGCATTTAGTCCATGGTTTAAAAACAGGACAAAGAGTCTTTATATTGCATCATCCACTGCTCAGCTCACTAGTTTCTAGCATAGGTTCTGTGTAGAGGCAAAAAGTCCTTTCATTTGTCTGCTGGAGCTCCTCCAATATATAAGTGTCTTATCCTTGTCATTTCATAACTTTCAATACTTAACTCAATTATGTGTCGACATGTTTCAGCTTTTCTTGTTTATTTTTAGAAGTGGTCGGGCAAAAACAGAAACAAAACTGAAAGGTATTTGGACAGGGCATGTAAGGGATGCTCCCTCCTAATTGCGATTGAATATGGTATGTATCAATGGTGTCAAAGAGTTGATCAGTTGCCAACACCTTAAAGGGGGAGGTATCTGATTCTCAAAGGGGAAACTGTCTCCATGGGACAGCTTCCTCTATGGAAATTGTGACAGTGGCCTCGGGTGAGGACTCCACCATTTCTTCTGAAACAGCACTGTTACCTTTAATGGACAGAGGCTGTTTAAAAAAAATATATTTCCTGTTTGGGAATGCAAATACAGGGATGGGGGTCTGGTTTCCCTTGCAAGCCTCCATCACTGCACTTGCTGCCAATCACACGGGGGTCGCAAACTGCAATCTGTCTAATTAATATTCATTAGGCAAGTCATTTTGTGACCCCTCCCATGATTGTACAATTTGCGATGTAATCTATGAGTGCACACATAGAAGAGACTGTTACCCTCTCCAACAAATTGGCAGATATTTGATCAAAATGTTAGGTTTTACAGTGCACTGGTCCTGCATCATTGGTGAAAACCTGAAAGGGTTACCTTTTTGCATGCCCTAAATGCTGAGCATCTATATATCTAAATATGAGTAAGATTTGAAATGCCTCCAATCGAGGAGTAGTCCCATGTTTATCCGGCCCACAGTTTAAATTCTTGGACATTCTCTGATTCTCTTCTCTTTCTCCCTTCTTTAGCTCTCCCTCATTCTTCTTTCTCTTAATTCTCCTATGCTGTCTATCTGCTTCTCTCTGTCCTTCTTCCCTGTGAGTCTCCCTTCTTCCTCTTGTTTCTGCCTTCTTTCCTTCACTATTTCTCACCTTTTCTATCCAGTCTATACTTAGATTTCTTTGTTTCTGGATCATGCCTTTCTTTCATTTTCTCCCTTCCTTTTTTACCTCCATTCCCCTTTCCTTCATTTCCTCCGTTCAACTTTTCTTTAGGCTGATGCCTTTTGGCCCTCTTCATCTCATCACTTCCCTCTTTCTCACTTACCATCTTTCTTGCCCGTAGGCCTATATTTTTCTTTTCTCCCCAACTTTCCTTATATGACTTTCTCTCTCTCCTCTTTCTTCCTCACTTACTCTTTTTATATACTCTCCATCTTTCTTTCCCTTTGTTCCTGAATTCCTGCTTGTATTCACTTATACCTTTGTTTCTTGACTTCAAGTTTTCACCCTCATTTCCTCATTTCTTCCACTTATCCTCTGTTTTTTCATAAATAAGGAGCCAGTATAGATCCAAATATAAGTAAGGTTTGGAAAACCACCAGGTAAGGAGAAGTCCCATGCTTGTCAGATCCACAGTCTATATTCTTGGACATTGTGTGCCTTTCTTTTCTTTCTCTCTTCTCTAGCTCTCCCTCATCTTCTTTCTCGTAATTCTCCTATACTGACCCCCTGCTCCTCTCTTCCCTTCTGTCCTGTAAGTCTCTTTATGTCCACTTTCCTTGTTTGACTTTTTCTCTCTCTTCTTTCTTCCTCACTTACTCTTTTTATACACGCTTCATACTTCTCTCCCTTCGTTCCTGTAGTCTTGTTTCCATTCACCTACCCTTTTGTTTCTTGACTTTAAGTTTCCAAACCCATTTCCTCATCTTGCCCGCTTATTCACTTTTCTTTCATTGTCTACTCTTTTCCACATTCCTCCTCTTAATTCTTTCTCTCTCTCCGTTCTTCAAATCCCACCAGTCTCCCCATTCTTTTTCCATATTTCTCTCCCTGACTCTGCCTTCCCCCATTGATCAATGTCTTTTTTCCATCACGCTCTTCAGTCTGTCCCCCGCTCCATTTTCCTTTCACATCCATTCCCTGTCTTCTTTTCTTTTAATCTCCACCATTTTAAGGCTATTCAGAGGGTTGTGCTGGGCTCTCAAACACAGAATGAGCATGTTCTGCAGTACTTTTCAAAGCCATACCAATGCTAGAGCTGCTACTCTCTGGTTAATGTGAAATAGACATTACACAATGAGGAAAGGGCAAACTCCACTTCATTGACTATTTGGAGCACATTGAACTGAGTCTAAACGATGGCCATTTGCTCTAATTTGTAAACTCGGACAAACAAACATTGCTTGGCTCTCACCAATGTACAATTGAACCAGCGAAGTTTATTTGAACCTACCAATGTAAAACTTCACATCTGAATGTACAGTTAGAGCAGTGTATTTACATTCGAAGAGACAAATGTACATTCATATGGTATCCAGACATCACCACATTTACAGTAGCGGACTAAATATATAAAGAGTAAACAGACCATGACAAAAGTCATATGTATTTTGTATAAATGACATCACAAGTTCATGCTTTCTGTTACTCTATCATGAAACGTTTAGCTATTCAGCGTTTACAGTTCTTTACTGAGCACTACATAACCCTTTTTTATTGACTGTTACTTCTTTATTGCAATGTTTCCAAATGGAGTTAATGATATAATGGGCGCAGAGAGGACTGATGCAACGATTATCAATGCGCCAGGCAATTTTTGCCTCTGGTGCTTTTTCTTCCTTCCCCAACATCTCCTTCCCAGCAGAAGGACTGTATTTGCAGCTCCCAGTAGTAGTCTGGTGCTCTTTATTGCTCACTACTGTTGCCGCCATTGCTGTCTTGTCTCACCTCATGAATGTGCTAGTGCTGGGTGCAGACTTCAGCACTTAAAACAAAAATAATAATAATTTTATATATATATATATATATATATATATATAATATTTTTGTATTTTTAATAAAATAATAATTATATATATATATATACATATATATATAATTATTTTATTATATTTTGTATATATATTATATATATTTTTTTTACAAACAACGACATTCACACAGGAACCTCAGGGAGCACTCAGTGGGTTCACAACATCCATTTATTCGGCAGACGCGTTTCCGCGATACTTCGCCTTTCTCAATGCCGGATGCCACAAGGAGTCTCAAAACTCAGAATATTTATACGGGTAAAACCACCCCCATTGGTCAGGTGCCGCAAGTGGAGATTGCGCCTCCCACAGTGGGTACAGGTTCCACAATGCACCTCACTTAGTTATGTACTCGCTGACTGTAGCACATTATTATATTGGGGCCGTTTAACATGATTAATATATAGTCCTCCAACTCCTTCGATCGATATACATATTTAATATTATGTGTTTTATGTAGAACGTTTGCCAATTATTTGCCCTTTTAGCACTTTGGTTCAGAGTCTGTCTGCAATAGTGGGTTTGCCCATAGTGGGGCTGGAGGGGGACTTCATAGACGAAAGTCAGAGGAGAAGCCCTGACCCTAATAAGTGTTGTTAACCGGGTGAGAATTTTTACTGTGGATAGGCTCTGCAGGCAGTGGGGAGTTGGTTTTGTGGTAGGTGGCTCAAGCCTGTGTGGAGTTGGTATTTGCTGAGGTTGTCTCTGGTGTTGCTTTTGATATGACACCTCAGTGGGGGTCTTTTTGATGCTACTTCTAACGTAAAGCCCTGTAAAGGTACTGACATGCATACATTAAGCTGCTTTTGAATACACATCATAATAGTGCTACATAAAACCCTGTTTCTGAATAGTCACCTGTATTCGAGAAAACATGACATGACTCAATGCATAATTCAGGAAAAGATGGGAAATAAAAGCACCTTGACTGATACGATTCAATTCTTATGAGACTTTTCTATTTTATGTGCTTTACTTTGTGCATTTTATAACCTTAATTTCCACTGAAACCCTTGTTTCTTGGTTTAACAAATATATGATAACTTGTTTTATGTGTCACTTGCTACAGCAGATTTTTCAGTTTTTCTGCACTGTAAAGTACACGTTTTCTGCCATCAATCCAGTGACACACATATTAGTGTATTGTATTGTTTGTTTTGTAGCATTTATATGACTCTTCATGAGGGGATCCGAAGAACATTTTGGGTGTGCGTCCCTGATGTAGGTAAGCAGGCTGGATGCCAAAAACCCACAGCTGCAAAATCCAAATGATCAGAATATGTGCAAAATCATCAAAACTGCCTCTCACATGCAGATCAACGGATCAAATTCAGAGCTCATGCTCCTAAGATGAACAGACGCTGTGGTACTTCTGTCCTACTGGTCACTCACTTTGGTAACTGTTCCAACTCCCTCGAGCAAGGTCAGAAACGTAAAAATAATCCTGAACTCTGGTTTGTCTTTCAGTCGGCAATTAAATAGCCGGATCAAGTAGGTTTTTCGTCTCTTTTGTTGCATTCCAGGCCTATTCGATCTTTGGAAGACACAGCACTGCATAGTCTTTGTACTCGCTGTGGCCCGTTCTCATATTGGAACAGAGATTATGTAAGGCCACCTGCTAAAGCTTTATGCAAGCTTCAAAGAGTGTAAAACCTTGTCCCCGCCCCATTTTAGGCTTTAGATAGTTTCTAAAGTCGTAAACAGATATTCCCGTTGAGGTACTGGGTCTGATGGTTGTATGATACAACCACGCATGCCTAAACTAAGTATGCATAAACAACGCGTTCAAAACCATGACACATGCCTTTACCACGCATTCCTTTACAATTCATTTTGTTGTAAAGGCATGATTGCCAAAGCGATGTGCGTGGTAAATTGCACACCCCAGCCCCCCTGCCCTGTACCCTAACAACGAATTACCCCAGCCCTGCAATCCACCCTGCCTCAGCCCTTAAAACTACCCGGCTCCTCACCCTGAGCCCTAACACTCGCCCCTCCCCAAAAAACTTCCCCCGACCCCAGCACCCCCCGACCTGAGCCCTAAAACTGACCCCTCGTCCTGAAAACTGCCCTTTCCCCTCCCCCGCCCTTAGGCCTAAAACCCTGCCCCCTGCCAAAAAACTACTCCGACCCCAGCCTCCTCGCCCTGAGCCCTAGAACTAACCCCCACCCCTGAAAACTGCCTCTCCCCCGCCCTTAGCCCCAAAACCCAGCCACAGCCCTTAATTCCACGCCCACACCCTGAGCCCTAAAACCTTGCCCTCTGCCATAAAACTACCCCCGCCCTGAGCCCTAAAACTGACCTCCACCCCAAAAAAACTATCCCCCCCAAACCCGGCCCCAGCCCCACTTACCAGGCCATGTTCTGGAGCTTACTTTCCAGATCCCTCCTGGTCCTCTCCCTGCCCATCCTCACATCTAGACCGCTGACTGCCTTAACCATAGGCATATGCATAGTGAGGTAGTTGCGTGGTTTAGGCAAGCGTTGTTTCACTTGCGTGGAAACAGCACGCGTGGCTCAGCCTGCATTGTAAAGGCCGTTTGCCGGGTCTGATGGATCAGTGTACTAATGAATCACACCAGGAATCTGTGTTTGATCTCATGGTCACAGGTTTGAATCCATGTGGGTTCACTCAGCCTTTCATCCTCCATAGGTCGATAACATGTATACTACCAGGTTAATAATAAACATCTGTTATTCCGTGCTTAGATAACCAAGGGGTGAATGTGCAGATTACAAATACATGTTTTGTTACCTTACAAGCTATACTAGAGAAGGTCACAGCACCTGCAATGCTCCACCCAGTGGTTTCCACTTCCCTGCTCTTTCCACAGAAGACATACTTACGAAAATACAGCAAATGCTTCAAGAACCTTTTGATCTCTCAAACCTAGTGAATGAATTTAATGCAGTCTCTATATTTCTTTTCCTCCTTTCTCACTACTCCTCTATTTTCTTTCTTTCTTTCTTTCTTTCTTTCTTTCTTTCTTTCTTCCTCGAGAGCTTTGAAGCAACTTTCTGGTTGAACTTCGCTATCCAAAAACAATGAATAAAAAACACATGATAAAGAACTTTTATAAAACACGTCTATCACTATGTTTCTACTTTAATAAGCGGTTCGGGATAAAAAGCAAGAGAAATAAATACAAAATAAAATAAATAAAAAATAAATCACCATCGTCTAATATATTGGAAAGAACAGCAGGTTTACTTAGAACAGGTCTAGAAAACATTTTTAGCTGTACTGCAGATTATAGGAAATTTGATTCTAAGTGGTGCAAAGAAAGGGCAGAATTGGCTTGTAATTACTGTGCGGGCTGACCTATTGCCCCTGCTATATGCTGTTGTGGACAGGCAGTGGATGAAGAGGGCTGGCCCTAAATCCTTCTATGTATCTATAGCTTGATATATCTTATATTTGATTAAATAGAGCAGGTTAACTCCCTCTAGCCAGACATACAAAATAGAGCGAACCCAAGTGATTAGAGTTTGTATTTAACATGTCATTTAGTGTCTTCTGCTACCACCTTGTGGACAAGTGTGTGAAACGCGGGTGAAATAGGTCTGTCAAAGCTGCCCTTGATTTTTGCTACACACGTTGGGGGTCCGCCTAAATAGCCCTCTGAGGTGGAAAGAACAGTGCATAAAGTCAAGTGAGCTTAATTGTCTTAGCCTATCTATTTATTGGGGAGTATAAACCTAGTTTGCAGATTGGTTTTTGGTGCTTGAAATATTTTTCATACATTTCTTATGCGATGAACAGTACAGAAATGATTAGCTTAGACAAGATATGTTTACAGCAACGATGGTTAAAAAGTACTAGATTTTCCAGATCACATATAAGGCAAATCATGAACTTAGGTTAACTATAGAGTAGAAAGAGAGGCAGCGCACGGCATTTGATGTGCGTTATGCGGGTTGTCGCTGTGCAGTTTGGCTGAGTCTGACACAGCCCACCTAGCCTGGCTTCCAAAAGTGTACTTTTGCAGGCTGTGTTCCAACGTCCCCTCAGCCGATATACCACTAGGCCTGTGAGCCCTCCTCTGTATCTGAGGACCCTGAGCCCACAGACCCTGAACCATGACGCCCAATCCACATGCCGCATGTTTCCACAGGCCACTGTGCCCTGTGCGTACAGACCTTTAAGATTCTCCCCCCCCCCCAGGGTCGGATTGGTAACGCGGGCACTCGGGCAATGGCCGAGGGGCCGGTGTCCGAGTTACAGCTGTGGGCTGCTTTTTTGGGCAGCCTGGGGGGCCGATTTGGGCTGTCTGTGTTGTTCGGATGCCGCCAGCGGCCCAGTGGGTGCCTGAGTGGCCTTTCTGGAGTCAGATGGGCGTCCATTACCTCCCTTTTATCAACGGGCAGAGGTGTCACTCCCTTTCTCTCGCTGGGCCGGCCCATTAATGTATGCATATTGAGCAGGGGCAGGGGTCCTGAGCAAAAGTGGCCTCACTTGTTTTCAGGTGTGTTTCACCAGTGTGAACTAATCCGTGCCTTTTTTTTATATCTAAGTAAAGTTAAGAAAACATGCCTCTGTCAGAGTCCCCCCCCTTCTTTTTATAAAACTTCTCCCCAAAGCTTTCATGGCGCGCATTTCATTGCGCGCACTGCATTCCCAAATGCGATGCAGCGCGCGCAACGAAATTCGTTTTATCTATTTGTTTACTTACCTCTGTTCGGCCGTATGCTGTAGTTTACTACCTCCCAGCCTGCTCCACCCCACCCCGCCCCACCGCCCCGCGGCACTCCCTCCACGAGCCGCTACTGACATTCACCCTAAAGGGTATGCCCAGACGTGGGTCCCGTTCTCACTACACCACTGGATTCAAGCTAGCCTGGCTGATGAAGGGTGATGCCCTGAAACCAGTCCCAGGATGCTTGTTTCCGGTCCAGGGAGGACCTGGCTTGGTAGTTCGGGCTGGACTGTTCCCACAAGGAACAGGGTCAAGAATGATTTGCATATGGCTGGGTCTAAACTGGGGTGGTGTGGTGAGCAAACGAATGATGGATTTAACCCAGATCCTTGTGACTGGGGGTGAATGCTTACATTGTGCAGCATTCCGTCCATCAATTGTTTCTTTTGCATTTGTCGCCCTAAGTGGGAAGGGTATGCCCAGATGTGGCTCCAGTGCTCACTACACCACTGGATTCAAGCTAGCCTGGCTGATGAAGGGTGATGCCCTGAAACCGGACCCAGGATACTTGTTTCTGGTCCAGGGAGGACCTGGCTTGGTAGTTCGGGCTGGACTGTTCCCACAAGGAACAGGGACAAGACTGATTTGCATATGGCTGGGTTTAAACTGGGGTGGTGTGGTGAGCAAAAGAATGATGGATTTAACCCAGATCCTTGTGACTGGGGGTGAACGCTTGCATTGTCCAGCATTCCGTCCATCAATTGTTTCTTTTGCATATGTCGTTTTAAAACTAAAATACACAATGACATAAGAGTCCATCTCTGACTATTAAAAAAATGACAATGCTAAAACGTTCTCATGAGTCTTAATTTTAAGAAGACAGAGGAGAGATAAGAGTGTCAAGTCAAACTGAATTCCTACCCAGGCTCTCTTAATCTTCTTTTCACATACAATTTTCTTTTCAAGCTACTGCGGAACACTACAAATGCCGTACGCCATCAATGAAATCAGAGAGCAAATCAAGTTTCTCCAACCACTCCATTGAAAATTTCAAGCGCTTTCTTACAAGGCAAACTCTGCATCTCGACCAAAGAAACACGCGTATCTGATGAAGACTTACTCAATTTAACAACCCATTATAGTTAGAGGTATCACAGCAGAGACCCACTTTGGCTAAAACCTAAGCATCAGTGTTGGAAATTTCATCCAGATCATGGCTCTCCTTGTGTCCAGTTTAAGAGGGAATCCTGGAAGCCAATCAATGAATCAATCATGTTTCTTGTATAGCGCGACTACTCAACCGTTAGGGTCTCAAGGAGCTGAGTGGGGGGAGGGAGTGAGGGGGAGCGGATCTGCGGTTCAGTCAAAGAGCCTGGTCTTGAGGTCCTTCCTGAATTGAGGCAGCAACAGTGATTGTTTGAGATGCAGCAGCAGGTAGGTCCAGGTGTTCGCTTCGAGGTAGGAGAAGGATCTTCATCCAGGCGTGGTCTTGCGGATCCATGGGATGGTGGCCAGGGCCAGTTGGGTGGAGCGGAGATGTCTGGTGAGAGTGTAGAGGGAGATGAGGTGGTTGAAGTATGCAGGTCCGGCGTTGTGGAGGGCTTTGTAGGCACGCGTGAGGAGCTTGAAGGTAATTGCGTTGTTGATAGGTAGCCAGTGAAGGTCTCTCAGGTGACCGGTGATGTGGCTGCGGCGTGGGATGTTCAGGATGAGTCTGGCAGAGGCGTTCAGGATGTTCTGCAGTTTCTTTAGGAGTTTTTGGGTAGAGCCATTCTCTTCTCAGCTCTAATACAGGATGGGGATTGTTTTGGCCACTTATGCTCTTGTCAGAGGGGACAGCCACACCCTTGTGAAATTGGCCAGGACACTACTAAACACCATCAAAGAGTTAACTTTAGTTGCCAAGCAATTGAGGCACATTAAGTTTGAGCTAAATTCGATTCTTGGATATTTGTTTTATATTGCTTGACACTCCCATTTTAAGGATTCGAATAACGCATTAAAATCAGCCATCAAAATGTTGCTATAAACACTTCATCACTTACAAACTGACCTCCTCTGCTACTGGACTTCTTATCAAACCATTAATGCAGACCCTCACTTGATATATTTGCGCATCTCCTATTTGTCACTATCATAGACATGCCTGCTTGTCATATACGTAGATGGCATCTTTCCTATTACCCAAAAATGATGTATTATCTGGTTTCCTCATTACTAAGGTATTTCCAATCCTACTGCACCAGATCACTGTTACTAGGACAATACCAAGGGTTGAGACAGTAAATACAAATGATTGAGGTAGATGATCACTCCCATCACGATGCAGGATTTGAAAACCATAAAACTAAGAAGAAAGGCCAGAATGATAAAATCTAACATGGAGGGGGACTTTGGGCCATCCCAAGTAGGCCCTGCCCGGTGTCCTTAACTGAGTGCCCAGCCAAGGGTCTTAAATTATGTTCGTCTATAAATGCCATTAAATTGTGTCCTTGATTATCACCACAATAAGTGTAGAATTTGGGAGCAGGTATATACCACCTCGAAGAATCAAACACCCCATGGAATATATCAGAATTATCAGGCTCTGATGTTTTGGAATTACAATCTCACATCCATATATATGCTTCAGTTATATGACAGTCAAGCACATTTTTATAGATGTTACAGAATTCTATGAGGAAGGCTACATCGCCTGTGACACCAGGAGGTAATTTATGAATTACAGCACCTGCATTTCGCACCACCTGGAAAAGGAATGAACATTCTCACATTGATGATTTATTTTGTTTGGTAGGTAGCCCCTCAAACTCCCTATCCACATCTGCACGGTTTGTAATGCAAGTATGGCCTGTACTGACACCCATTACAAGATGGAGAAACAAGAAACACTCCCACTAAGAAACACAGGCATTTCGAACATCCATATTTTCTATAACATCAATATGTTTAGTGTTTCCAAAAAAATCTAAAGTCACCACAATCCAAATGTTTTTGTAACCCCAGCAATGCTCCGGGATAAAATAGAACAATGGAGAAAAAAGTAAGAATCAGCATTTCAAAGGCAGCTCTGCATGTAATAAATTAATTACATCAGATCGGTTTGATTGCGCACTGTGGCACGCTTCCTTTGATCATTTTGAAAACAACCCATTTTCACCATCCAAACCATGTTACAAGAGACCGATTCTCTCCACAAAGCTTCACAGAAGCTGATTAGCATGGAAACTGTACATGGTTCTGTGGTGGAGGACAGCCATGTAATACAATGTAGACTGTCCTTGAGTGCAAGCTTCTCTCTGCTGTACAAGGATCTTTGCTATTATAAGCTCTTTTGGGGGACAGAAGGCTACTCACTGTCAGATTACAGCCCATCGCTCTTATCTTGTCCTGAAAAGAGCAGACAAATGAGATCTTCAACTGCACTTTAGAAGTGCTTATGTGTAGTTAACAGCGAGTGGATAGATCGGTTACCAGAAGAATATCTGCATATCTAATGACACTTAGTTGAACAAAATAGCGGCTAATATCTTGGATCTGAGAGCTATTAATAACAAACGCTTTCGGACTGGATGTAACGATTCTCGAAACAATAAATCCGATTGTTACAGTAGGACTATCTGATTCCTGCGCTGAAACCAAATCTGAAACCAGCTCAGCATCACTTTTTGATACAACAGGTTAGTAGGTTGTAGTCTCATTTGAACAAGCTTGCACTTGTGGGGGTGAGTCATGTTGGCTGTGTGAAGATGCTTAGTCATTATATGATTGACAGGCATTTCCTTTGTCTCTGATACTCAATCTGCTATGAACTTTGTTAAAGAATTAACTAGAGTGCATGGTCTGAAAATTTTAATTAGAACTCTCCATTAGTACTCCTACTGCTTTTCGTTTTAGTTGCATCGATCTTTCCTACTTTTCCCACAATCGTAATTATCAGACCAGCTATTGTAGATTCTTCATGGCTAGTAGCTGTATCTACTCGCTCAATGCTTGAAACCTCTAGGTGGTTTTTCTTTGACTTATTTTCACCCCTTTTGTATTTTCATAGCTTGTAATTGAACCAGCTGGCTCTCAACATGGGATACCAGTCTCCGGCTTTGCAGAGGAAGCCATCATGATGATTACATTTGTATCTAAACTTATTCTCGCATTTAATATTCCACTCAAAGCCTTACACTCTTTCCCTTTAATGGGGACAATGTCATTGCGGGGGTTGGTGGACTTCATAGAGTAGATGGACATTTCTGGAGTCGTCTGCCTGACAACCCAGGATAACCTACACCATCAAAAAAATACAATGCATACTCACCCCCTCACCGGCATAAACACACACTTTTAGGCACCTGTCAGCTTATGATGAGTCACTAATGGTCTATCCACAGCTCTCCACTCGGAAAATTCCACATTTTACCAACACCTCATCACATGACAATATACCCTTCCCCAGATTCAGTCCAGGAACCTCCTGCTCGCGCAACTTTGAATAATTCTTACGCAATCCCCTTCAACCCCAATGACTTGGTGATCCACTTCGCATACAAATACACATTCATCCACCCCACCCTTGCCACCCTCCTCCTCTCTCTCAACATCCTCCTACTCACCTCTGATCTATTCCCCATCTGCCATCCTTCCCACTTCCCCAACAGAGTAATCTTCAAGTCTATAAACCCACCAAGGGCCAGCACTAGATTTCTGGTACCACAGCTGAAGTGCCAGAGAAGAAGTGTATCTCATTTACTCCAGTTAGTACAGAGTGAGTTCTGCAGTACGCGGCATGAACCTCCGAACAGAGAAAAAAGGCTCTCTCCTTGGGATGATGTAACCTCCAGACTTCATAAAAGCTATCACTGTGCAACTCTCTTAGCAATGTTCTGGCAGCATGCAGTCTCATATAGGCTCAGTGTGGCCTGAAAACCTCTCTACCATCCAAACCAGAGAAACACTCACAAAATTCTTGCCTTCCTAAAAAAATTATTGTTAATCACAACAGAGTAAGCCCGACTGACCCAGAACCAGGGGCAATGAAATATACATAAACAACAATGGTTCCAGGTAAAGGGTAACTGTTGCACAGTCAACAGATGTGAAAAATACCACAAACATAATAATAATAAAGTAAGGTGCCCACACAAAAAATTAAAAAAAAGATTAAATCATTATTATAAGCAGAATTTAGACATAACTTAAACACAACATAAACAATGAATACATGAATTCCTGATGCTCAACTTCTTACACAGAAAAAACACTTTAGACAGTACATAGTGATATGATATGACTGATATTATATAAAGCGCACTATTGCCGAGGCGTCTTGGCGCTGAGGTGAGTGAAAACAAGGCTAACGCTAACGTGTTACAGATAAACAAACAATGGCAAAGGGACAATGATTTTGTTGAGTAGTCCATCAATTAAACTGGAGGATTGTGGGTTTTAATCCATTCCCAAGTGCCAGAAGCGTCGATGGCGTTTCGACCCCCAAAAGTCACAGGATCATCATCAGGACAAAAAACAAATATGTGAGCAACACCAAAGAGTGTTTATTTATTTATTTTGAGGAGTTTTATAAAGCGCAAACATGACCCGTCCGGGTATCACAACGCTGTATGACTACAAATAGTAGTGCAAATAGCAGAACAAGTTGTACATACAGGTGGAGATGCAGGAGGGAATAAGAAAACAGCATTACAGTTCCAACAGAACAGACGACTGGCAGGTTCAAGATCCGGAAGTGCTCATAAGAAAATAGCCGAGCTGAGGGGGTACCAGGCTTCTAAGGAGACATAGAACGTGATACTTGTCATTAGAAATAGTGGAAACACTAGAGCCAAAGAGAGAGAGCAGGAGGGGCAGAGGAAGCAGCAGAGGGTCCCTGAGTGTGACTCACCCAGCCTGTCTCTCAGCGCCTGTTTACAGTTTTACTCACTGGGGCCATGGGCTGCCCCCAGGCGACTCGGACACAGGGCTTTGCTACATCAAGGCCATAATAGGCAACCAAGCTGCCTTACAGCACAACAACCAAAGGCCACAAGAGTGCCAGATATGAACAAATGATCTAAAAATGGCTATACTGCTCGGGGAAAGCGTGTACACAAACAGCAAGATGACATTTCTCAAAAAGTCCTTGCACCTGGGGCTTCACCCGGGAAGCATTTGCGGCGCATGATTCTGTTCTGCCACCCTTTCGTGGAACGAGACATAATTTGCAGTGCTCATGATCACAAAGAGGGGTGTACATTGATGGCTAATTAATGTTTTTTGAAGGAAAAAAAAAAGGAATCAAACAGATGCCTTGGAAAGCCCGGGGCAACACCACCAGTAACATAAATCATGAAGTTATCCTTTTGGTGAGTTACCGAAATATTAAAAACAGAAAAGAGTAATTGTAAAATAAAGCCCAGTCTCTGATCTACAAAGCTGGCTGTCCGTCAGTCCCTAATTCTTGCATTCTTGAGTTCATTGTGATGAAAGGGCATTAGCCAATCCCGAGCGGAAGTATGACATTACAACGCAAACAATCACAATGTATACCTTTAAACTGCAGTTTTTACCACGCATCCTCCAAAACAACGCATCCCATTACAAAGCGATCCATTACAACGCTCGTTCCATTACACCGAAAATTACTATTCTAACACCGCCGGGTACTTACCTCAGGGAAGGTGCTGGTCAGTGAGGGATATACGTTGTAATGGCATGCGTTGTAATGGAGGATGCGCTGTATTGACTGCGTTGTAAAGGCACTGCGTTGTAATGCCTGCATTGTAATGGATGTTTTCCTCCTGAGCAGACATAGAACCAGCCTTGGTAAAGAAAGACATTATTGAGCTTTAATATGAAGAGTTCTAGCACCATATTACGCAATCACTGTGCTAGCATTTTGTATTGGTTCTTTCAGACACCACCATTAACTGATGGGGACATCCCTGCCTATAGGATACCATCGTTCTTCATGGTCAGAAGCTCCTCAAGCTGACCTAGGGAGTGTTGGATAGAAGAAATCTGCATAGTTCGGGGACGTTTGTTGCTTCCTCGGTCATTGGTTTTATACCATATGACCAGGGGAGGCATACTCTGCATTCATTTGTTGGTACGAGGCCCAAAATAAACCATTTAAGTACATTTCTCCTCATTTCTTGAAGCAGAGAATGTACTTCCCATACCTCCCTTTCAATTTACGCTCGCTTGCATTTTCAACGCCTGACTTACCTTTCCACCCACCACTTTTAGGCTCCACCAGCCGCCACTGAGGGCATGTTATGCAAACTCAATCAATAGCTTTTGCTTTTTATCATACGATTGAGCTACAGCAGGGGAACCACCCATTTCCATTGAACAGGTACATTCTGGGAAGAAACAGTGCATGTTTCCCTTCTCAGAATATAGACATGGGTAGGGCAGCAGCAGTGCAAGTTTTGCTTCCTCACAGAACAGGTACAGCATGACAGTTGCAAAGCAAGCTTGACTCTTTTGCAAAAGGAAGCAAGTGGAATCTTACATTCCCTGCAGAACAGATCTAGCAGGGAGACAAGTACAAGCTTTCATACAAGACAGAACATGTACTTTTAAGACATGTAAGTTACTGACCAGTGGCAGCTCCTGACTTTTAAATTGGTGGGGCATAAAAGGTGAATACGTTTGCTCTACAACTATTAATGGAATGTGCCTGGATTACCTCTGTAATGTGATTTTTTTAATGCAACTTATTGAGGGCACTGTTATAAAATCTTACCTTGATGATCTTATACTGTGGGATGCAGCACATGTTCAGCCATCACACTCCGAGTCCCGAGTTTTTAATAAGGTATGTTAGTGAAACTTGGAATTTTCTAAAATGTTGCCTACAACCCGCTTTTCGCCGATGCAGTACTATACCATAGGCAGAGTTCTACTGCCACCCTCTGGCCAAGTTAGGCCCCTTCTTTAGATAATCATCAGCAAACAATTTTTTCGGTAGCATAGGTGACAGACACCGCCCGATGCTGTGGTTCATCAGCACACCGCTTCTGATTCCAAGAAAATCTCGTTAGGTCGAGCCTAGCGGCAGCGCGCATGAGCTGCTCGCTCTGCGAGGCAAGCAGTAGTCGAGTATGCTGTGGAAGCCTCACTTACTCACCGCCCATATTTTTTCATAGGCTGGTGTCTTTGTCCTTGGTAAACGCTGGCTTCCTATTCATTATGAGGCTTCTAAGTCCCACCTTGGTACAGCCCTGTCGCCATTTTTTGCAGCCCATAAGGACTGGACCTTTTACTTGGCTCATAACACGGCATGCTTTATCTAGTGGGTGAGCACTATTTACTTTATTGACAATGGCGGCTGCTTTTTTTTGTTGTATGTGCATGCTGAGCGCGGCGCCCGCTTTAGGGACACCGCGCTCAGTTTACATTTTATTTTTTAAAGTTTGAAGTTGAGCGCGACGCCCGCTTCAAAGACACCGCGCTCTGTTTATTTATTTTTTATTTTTTACTTATTCAGAGCGCGATGCCTGCTTCAGGGACACTGCTTTTTTTTTTTTTTTGATTTTTTTTTTACTTATTCGGAGCAGCCACCCACTTAGCCCCCTGCAGGCCAGACCCGAGTGACCGAACAGGTCAGACACCTGGCAGAAAATCGCAGATTCCCGAGCACCCCCGGCTCACCTCGGCCTCTGCGTAATCTGCAGTCTGCTTCAGTCTCCCTAGGGCCGTGCACACGCCGCTTTGCTCCCCCTCCCGCCTCAGGGCATCAATGTGCCAGTCAAGTTTCTGCCCCCCTATGTACCAGGGGGACTCAGGATGCTCTGTCTGGGCCCCCTAGTTTAGACAAGGGGACATTAAGTGATTTGCCCAGAATCACAGGATGTTGTGCTGGTGCCGGGACTTGAACGTGGTTCCCCCAGTTCTAACGTCGGCAGCTTTGGCCATTACGTCACATGGCTTCCCTCGCCTTGTTAGTTGGTGGACACATTGTAAGCTCTCCATAACCAGTTCAGGTGCACGCAAAGCACCTTCATCACCCCTGCGTGGCAGATTGCAGAGCTCTTCAGGACACAGTGGGTGAGACAACGAGCAACAGTTTGTGACAACTTTATGGAATGGATTGCATGGCAGATGGCTTACAAACCGTGTGCCAGCATCACAACTGTGTCTCTATGTGCACGACAAAGTCTCTAATGAGAACCCTGTGAGTAGCATGCTACCTGTCCACAAAGCTCTTTAGTGCCTCGTCATTAGTAAAAAGCACTTCTATACAGTACAGTCATCGAGAAAGGATGCTGCACATGGTAGCGAGGGTGGTGCTGGTGGTGGTCACCTGAGTCTACCCACACACGTGTTGTGACTGTACAGTATTCATCCTTCATATCCTGTGAGTGCAGCAAGACTTCTGGGCACTGTTGAGCGTCTGTTGCTGCTCAGAGCTCGCAGGATGTCTACACACATCAATGGAGAATACAGTAAACAACTGTTTATGACGTGCATTGTTAGGGGATCTGTCTCAAGCTTTGTTGTTAATGGAGCCTGTGACAAGTCTCTAATGCACGAACATGCAGCCACAGCAGTACATCAGCGTTAGAACTACAGACTCTACACCCCTCTAGCCACACACACACGCTCGCTCTCTCTCTGTCTGTTTCTCTCGCTCTCTCTCACACACACGCACCCACACACACAGACACCCAGACCCCCCACACACATAACCATACACACATACATGCACACATACACACACAAACACACAATCATACACAAACACACACATACACACAAACACATCTACACATACACACGCATAAACACATACACACATGCATACACACATGTATGCACACACGTACACACAATCATACACAAACACACATATACATACACAAATAAACACATACAAACACATCTACACTTACACACATGCATAAGCACATACATACATATATCCACACACATACACACAATCATACCCACATGCATACACGCATGTACGCACCCACACAATCATACATACATAAACACACATATAGGCACACACACATACACACAGTTGTACACACAGACAATACTCCATCCCTCTTTCCAGACACCAGAGACGCCAACACAAACACACACAAACATAAACTCAACCTACACCACACCAGGTGATATGAACAGGAGGCATTGTTAGGAACCTAAGGATTTCAAACATTCACCCCAGCAGGGGTAAAAGGAGGGGGTATCCGTACACCAGTCTGAGGAAGCAGAGAGTAGCAGACATCTGGAAAACAGTTTCTATAGGGAACAAATGCTGTGATGAAATAATGAAGTGCAGGACATTTTACATTGTTTTCCTCCAGCCTCACAAAATCCGAACTATAGGGTGCCCAGAGAGGGAACACACCACAAGGCCTAACACTGTACAAATGCAAACAGTACAACATACCGGAACACAACACAACATGCGGAAGTCATGGAATGTGTCTGTGTCTGCCACCGTGAACATGGTGCATGGATGTGGACTGCTCACAGATAAAATGCTGCTGCTCGGGAACACCAGCATTGAGTAGAAGGGCAAAACACTGCTTATGGTTTAGTGGGGCCCCACACACTGTCATAGGGGGGAGGGGGGGCTACAGATCAAACCTTTTGGCAGTCCCTGGTGAAGGCTTCGAAAAGTGAAAGAAATGTTGAAGTGTGTGAGTAGGAGCTGGGACCCCACAGCAGAGTGAAATACAAAGAATGTGGAAACAAGAGGGGCCGGAAGAATGTGCAGGAACAGACGGAGTGCAGAAGATGCTGGAGCACCGGCTGCTTTGCAAATAATGTAATTGTGTGGCAAAATGAAAAGAACGCTAAGAATGCAGCAGGGGGATCTTTTAAAGTTAGACTTAAGATCAAAGGGAGAGTTAGTTTTAAGCAAAATCATGGTAGATGTTGAGGTACACAGAGCACAAGACATAATACACTCAGTAAGCGCACCTGGACATACAGCAGTAAAGGACATGGTCCCCCACTTTATCACATGCATTATATTCAGGGCCACTGGAATTATGCGGCAGGTGAGGGCCAAATTATGCGGCAGTGTTGAGGAAATTGTGCGGCAAGAAAAGACAAATTATGCAGCGTAATGAGGCACATTTTATAATAGTATTATTTCATTATTTTAAACTTTTTACACTTGTTAACACTGTTTGGGCATTGGGTACACCTCATTAGTACCAGTTTAACGCCCAAATATAGCAATAAGCAACAGAAAGATGAACAGTCAACCTTTGCAAAAGGCCTTCCACTGCGCGGCAACATGTGTTGCTGCGTTTTTAGTAACTTTTGAACCGTTTGAGCTAGAAACAACAATTTGTTTGTTAAAATCTGCAGATTATGCAGCAGATGATGGATTAAGTGGCAAATGAGGCAAATCTATAGTTATGCAAAAATCGCAGCGGCTGCACAATAGCATAATTCCAGTGGCCCTGATTATATTCAAGGCCACAGAATTATGTGGCAATTCAGGACAGAATTATACTGCAGAGTCAACCAAGTTATACTAAAAGAACAGATTTGATAAAGTGACTCCAAGACTAGGAAGACGGAAGTGAAGCTGCATGGGTATCCGGTTACAAGTGTGTATGTACCCATTTGCCTGAACATAACAGCTTAGAAGTGGTGCTTTTTTAGGTCTCGCCTACGCAGCGCGCATGCGCTGCATAGGGGGGGACCTCTTGTAATCGACTCACTTTTTTGGCCAAAAACGTGCACGCGTTGCATTGCTTTGAATGGCAACGCGTGCACGTTTGGCGATTCCCTGCAGGAGCGAGCGGCGCCATGTGTTATCAATTATCGCGCTCGCTCCCGCAAGGTAAACGCTGCGTGTCCCTGCTCTCGGCCGCACTCCCCCCACCCCTCCCAAAGCCCCGCCCCCGTTCTCCACCGTGGCGTTGCCGGCCCTGCTCCACTCAAACCCCCTTGGCTGCCTTTGCATTTCTACATTTCTGCGTGTCGTCATTTACAGCATTCACACTTATTCTCTGACCCTCTCCCGGAGCCCCCTACCATCTCCTACACCCATCTGTCCTGTTGTCCACACCAGCTCCTCCCAGGACGGCAATTACAGGCTCCCCCACGGCAGGCAAGTCGGGCGGCCAAAGTTGCTGAGGGGCTTCAGGTCCTCCTATGGAAGCCCCCAGGAGGTAAGCTCCGTTGAGCCGGGGGCAGGGCTCACGCTTCGGCCACTCTCCCCAGGGCTCCTGGCACCTCTCACACTGTCTTCTCCCCCCAGGGGCCCGCCGTACGACTCACGCTCACCTCAGGCCGCGGCAAATTCCCAGGCCAGGTTCCGCGACACACGGGCATGCGAAAATGGCCGCGGACCTGGGGGAGCTGCTGGTGCCCTACATGCCCACCATCCGCGTGCCCAAGACCGCGTCTACCACTCCGAGTGCGCCTACTCCTACGACTCTCCGGTGAGCGCGCGAGCAGCCCGGGACGCTGGAGGTCACCACACACTGCATGCCTCCGGACAGCTTACCTTCCGTTGCTACACATTTTAAATCAAATGTGTGAACAGTTCTACAGTAGAACAGCTAGCACATGTTCCTCGCCCATTCATAATTCATTGTACTACGATATATGCACGTGCCTGCATTTAACTCCGTGAACAGCGTATACCATTTTATCCCACCAAGCCCGACAGTCTTTGAAGCATCGTTCACGCTGATTTACAGCGTTTCAGGGTTTGTCAGATATTTAGGTGAGTATTAACGAACTCACAGAATCCGTGCCGCTCGCTGTTGTTGTCAATGCGTGCTGCAAATCCTTTTCCACACATGGCCCGGGTTTAACACGTTGCGTCACTCCCAGGTTTTCCAGGAAATGCCTTTGCTGACCCTTGCTGACATGTCCGTCGTCCCCTTCTCTCGCTCTCTTGTGCGAACTTTCACACTCGCACTAGATTTGTTGCTCTCTCTCTTCCCCCACACACCCTCTCTTTCTTTCCCAGTCTTTTTACTCTGTTAATTAGCACCTGTGATTCTGTACTAATTAATGGGGTTACAAGGGCAGGCGGCGCCATTCTATGTTGATAGTCTTAGTGAGCAGGCCAGTATAATCTCTTTGTTTAATTATGTGTTATATGGGTGCGTGACGCGTAATTCCATTGGCACCAGGTGTGGTTAAGCAGACCCACTGAGCGCCCGCTAGTGCAGAACAGACCCTGGGGCATTGTGAGCCCTGGGTTAGGAGGGCCGAAGACTTGCCTTCTCCTTCGCTCTGTGATGCTGGTGTCTGTCATTCTTTTAAGGCCTGTGCTGTCATTGTTGTGTAACCTTGCGGTGTTGCCAGGTTGACGTGAAGAGGTTGTCTCTCATTCTAATCCTTATCAGTATCACACACTCTCACCCCACGGCTTCCGTTCTCCAATCTTGTCCTCCTTTTGGTGTTTGACTGCACAACCTGTAGTTTATTTTTTTAATTTTACAGTTCTAGTTGTTTTATTTGTGCCTTCCCTCGTTTTGCTGCTGTAATGCGAGCGGAGCCGCCGATGGTTTCCTTTGCCCCCACATATAGAAAGCTGTGGTCTTGGAATGCTTCTGCCCTGGTGTACCAGCGTCGCTGAGCCAGGAAGGCTGTGTCACACACTGCCCTATCGAGAGCACGCAGAACCTGACTGCAGATACGACTCAGTCCTCCCAGGGTTCCTCACACGCACTGAAGCCCCCCCCGGCTCTCTGGCTCCTCTTCAGATTCCTCATTTCTGCACCTTACAGCTTCTGTGAACTCCAGCTTCCAGGATTTTCTGCAAGTTGGGGGCAGCATGGTGAGGTAAGGGCCTCTCTGTGCACCTCATGCAGGGTCTCAGTTGGGGGCAGCATGGTGAGGTAAGGGCCTCTCTGCACCTCATGCAGGGTCTCAGTTGGGGGCAGCGTGGTGAGGTAAGGAGCTCTCTGTGCACCTCATGCAGGGTCTCAGTTGGGGGCAGCATGCTGAGGTAAGGGCCTCTCTGCGCACCTCATGCAGGGTCTCAGTTGGGGGCAGCATGGAAAGGTAAGGGCCTCTCTGCACCTCATGCAGGGTCTCAGTTGGGGGCAGCGTGGTGAGGTAAGGGGCTCTCTGTGCACCTCATGCAGGGTCTCAGTTGGGGGCAGCATGCTGAGGTAAGGGCCTCTCTGCGCACCTCATGCAGGTTCTCAGCTGTGGGCAGCATGGTGAGGTAAGGGGCTCTGCACCTCATGCAGGGTCTCAGTTGGGGGCAGCGTGGTGAGGTAAGGGGCTCTCTGTGCACCTCATGCAGGGTCTCAGTTGGGGGCAGCATGCTGAGGTAAGGGCCTCTCTGCGCACCTCATGCAGGGTCTCAGTTGGGGGCAGCATGCTGAGGTAAGGGCCTCTCTGCGCACCTCATGCAGGGTCTCAGTTGGGGGCAGCATGCTGAGGTAAGGGCCTCTCTGCGCACCTCATGCAGGGTCTCAGTTGGGGGCAGCGTGGTGAGGTAAGGGCCTCTCTGCGCACCTCATGCAGGGTCTCAGTTGGGGGCAGCGTGGTGAGGTAAGGGCCTCTCTGCGCACCTCATGCAGGGTCTCAGTTGGGGGCAGCATGCTGAGGTAAGGGCCTCTCTGCTCACCTCATGATCCAGAACTTACATAATGCTCGTTTCTATAATCGGTGGTTATCTTGAAAATGGGCACGGATCCTGACCGAAGTTGTGTTTGCAAAGTGCTGTGCACCAGGACGAGCAGGCCCATCTTTATTGCTGGTGGCGCCCGGAGTTACAATCTTTTTGCTGCCCCATCCACCCCCCATGACCTCCTTCTCAACTGATTCCCTCACTACCACCCTCCAACAGTGCCCCTCATCTCTTCCTAGCCCCTCTCTCACATTCATGTATTTTTTAGCACTACTCATAATACTATTGGGTGTCAGAGCACATTAAATCACACACATTATATAGAGACAATGAATCATACTTGTCTAAATCAGTCTATGGGAAATGTTACGAAAAGCAATTTATTACCTTCTACAAGAACAAAAGAACTAGAAGACATTTGTTCTGTTAATTCTTTTTTTAATAGGGTCGTTCAGTTCTACATAATATCTTCTTGGTTTTATGTAAAATAAAAAAAAATACAACGGTTTTTTATTATAACTTTACAACATGCTGCACAGCAGCCACACTGCTCTACACCATATCTTAAAAACATTGGCAAAGCCAATAGCTGTGGCTAAACACTTATAAGGTCCCAAAAGCGAGACCTATTGGCTATGCCAATGCTTGTTTAACTTGATGATGTATGAAAAGGTGTGGACTGACGGATCTCGTACGTCACAGAGCTACTATTGAAAAGCACAGAACAGGAACTAGACAAGCATTGGCAAAGCAAATAGGTCTCGGCAATGCCTGAGTATTGGCCTTGTCAATGTTAATGTCTTTTTTCCATGTTGTCTAGCGGCACACCTGCTGTTCAGCATGGCTGAAAGTCACTGAAAGCCCAGAATCACAGGATCATGAGCCGACGCCGAGTCTCTTCGCCCCCATGTTGAGTTTATTGTCCTGCCTCTCCTAACACAAAAAAGCGTTATGACGTGGCTTGCGATGGCCGCATCATAGCGCTTTTTTCAGTGACTTTCGGCCATGCTAAACAGCAGATGTGCTGCTAGACAACATGGCTAAAAGACAGACTAGGTCCACCCCAAGGGCAGCGCACATGTGCTGCTCGCTCTGCGAGGCAAGCTGTATTAGGGTATGCACTGGAAGCCCCTCCCACTCTCCGCCCATATTTGTCATTGGCATGTGTCATTGTCCTTCATAAATGATGGCTTCTGATTCGTTAGTAGGCTTGTTAGTCCCTCCTTCGTACCGCCTTGTCTGCATTTGTTAGCGCCCATAACAACTGGGCCTTTTACTTGGCTAGTTACACGGTCGGCGTTATATGTGGGTGAGCACTATTTTGTTTATTGACTAAAAACCGGCTCTACGTGAACATTTTGGCGTCAGCGAGGGTACGTACGATCACCATCCATTTCGCATTGTAGAGACACTTTCTTCTGCCATGTTTGCCACGAGTATTGTGTTTCTCCGATTACGAGTTTAAATACTTCATCTGCAACAAGTTCCCAGCACCGATTCTACAATAGTGCATGGGTATGGCAACCAATGAACATGTATGGCATATACGTGTTTATTACTCGCAGTGATCTTACTGGCGCGTTTTGTTTAACATTGCTTTCTTTTAATCTGTAGATCATTTGGTGATAAGGCAATCTTCCCATATTTTCAGTGCGTTTGAAAACATAGCAGCAATTAGCTACCACGGCCTCATTTATTTCAAATACATTGTCTCAGGATTTGCCGCGGTAGCTCCATTTCATTACAGCCCGAAGTACCGCTACTGTGGCGGATTCTGCGACAGTGCAGAGGTACGGCAGACAGCATGCGCGGAAGAAGAGCTCGAATCCTGGCACGAGCTCCGCCAGCAGCGATTATTTCATCTTAGCCAGATGTTGTTTTGCATTATGTTGTAACCGTGCAGCATTTTTGGTGCGTTTGAAAATATGCAGGTCATTTATTAACAAATCAACGTTTTTTCCAAACGTGTTAGTTCATGCTTTGCAGCAGTGTTGTGCGTGTTCTTCTCTTGACCCGCGTTTCTTTGCGATTTAAACTAGGGATAATTCTTACTTTAATACAGGGATTTAAGTGGGCCGGGTCTCACCGGTGCTGAGCACCGGCTGTTTTTTAAAGGGGGCCTCGAAACGGGTCTCTATCGGGCTCTGTTTTGTGCCCTGGCACAGGCGGTCCGTTTTTTTCCGGACTGCAGTGACAGCAGGCACATCAATGTGCGCGTACTCACACTGCTTGCTTCTCACTAGTGGAGAAGTTACGGCATGATGTCATGCCAGGTGAGCATTCTAGGGGAAGGGAAATCCTTTAAAGAGAGTCATTTTCTCTCTGGATTTCCCTTCTCTTTTTGAAACTCAGGAGCAGCAACATTGTCGTGGTGTCGCCAGGGCTGTAAGTGGAAGCTTTTTCAATATTATATACAAGCCATAGTTGCTGCTTATTTATCTTATGCAACTAACAACCATTGACAAAGCCAATAGTCCTGACTTGTTGTAGGTATGATGTTACTTGTTGTATCATATCTGGATGCAATGACAGAAACAGCAAAATACAAGTCGGGCGGCACACTGTGCTAAACACAGATTTTTCGCTTACGTGTTTTAAGCCACGCCCTTAATTATACTGGCCACGCCCCTTTATGAGACCCCCCAGTTTTTTCATCCCACTTACAGCCCTGCTTTAATAGGTATGATTTGCCATCGCATGTTGTTGAATTTTGCCAAGCGAAAGCATTTCATATAACAGTGGAGTAAATCTTATTAAAATGTGCAGATTGAAGGTACTCAGCGCAAGGAGGGTGCAGCACTCATGCTCAAAATAAAAATCCCAAAACATTTTTTATACGTTCTTCATAGCAATGACCGTTATGCCAGAGCCAAGTTTCCTGCTTATAAGACTGCCCGCATTTAAAAGCCGAACACAGACGACTTCACAAAGTGGGCAAGTATATCCTCCCATGCTAATTTCATAATTTCAATTTTTTTTTGTTCAGTTTTATATCGCGAACTGGACGCGAGGGTATCAGACCGCTTTACATGAGCACCAGCTGCGTTACAGACAGACACATTCATTAGGTCGAGCCTAAGGGCAGCGCGCATGCGCTGCTCGCTCTGCGAGGCATGCTGTATTAGGGTATGCACTGGAAGCCCCTCCCACTCTCCACCCATATTTGTCATTGGCATGTGTCATTGTCCTTCATAAATGATGGCTTCTGATTCGTTAGTGCCGCCTTGTCTGCATTTGTTAGCGCCCATAACAACTGGACCTTTGACTTGGCTAGTTACACGATTGGTGTTATATGTGGGTGAGCACTATTTTGTTTATTGACTATAGGGACAAACAATGGTGGCTGCTTTTTTGTTAGGTCTCGCCTAGGCAGCGCGCATGCGCTGCTCTAGGAGGGCCTTTAGCCATCGGTCTGCTCCTTTTCAAGCACACTCTTGCTTGTGGTGGCATCCACCTTGTGGGAGCGAGCAGCGGCGCGCCGACCATATGTTTTCAATTAGCATGGCCGCGCGCGCCGCTCCTCGCTCCCGCAAGCACGAGTGCTTGAAAACAGCTTACCCTCCCCCACCCCCCTCTGTCTCCTGCAGTGTTTTCACCCGCTCCCCTGGTTTGATTACGCTACCTCAACCAACCCCTCCTACACTTGCACATTTCTGCTTTCTTTTCTTGCCAGTCTTCACCAATGCCAGGCTCCTTACAGACTCCCTATTACTATCTCGTGAGGGTTGCCAGTGTTCACCAACGCCAGGCTCCTTACAGACTCCCTATTACTATCTCGTGAGGGGGCCGCGAGCATTCCCTCCTTGAGAGGTTATGCTGCAGGGTGAGTGCGCACTTCGCCCCGCGGGAGGACCCACTCGCCTCCCTGGGCGGAGAGGTGTGCTGAGTCCTGAGTGACGCCGCCCGCCTGCCCTGCTCCCTCCTCCCGTCAGCAGCCGTGGCATGGAGCCGGAGGTGCGGCTCCCACAGCTCCCGCTATGATAACCAAGGCTGCCGCTCTGCTCCTCTCCCAAGTAAGTCCTCTTTGGGGTCCCCTACCTCTCTCTGCTCGTGTCTGTTCTCATCACCCTCACACCTGATAGTGAGAGGCTTCTGGCAGACGGCGCTCGCCGTCTCACAGCTTTTCTCCTTTGTAAAGTGCATGCCTTCTTAAAGTACTTTTATGAATGTTTCTTCCAGCGCTGATGGAGCTTGTATACGGTAAAGTTTTGTGCTCATGTCCGGATGCAATGCCTTGACCTTGTGAGGTTCAGAGGCGTCTGTCAGCCTATATATAGGACGTCTCATGTTGGCTTGTACAATGCGCCTATCTTGTATAAAGCTGAATAATATTGCAAAGGAAGGCAGCCCACTTATTTAAAATCATAAACGCAAGTTGGGCAAGGGAAGCGTAGCTTGAAGAGGTGTCATGAGAAACGTAACTCATTATTGGGTGGAAGGAACCCATTGTCTGTATGCTGGCTGCAGGGTTTGAACTGAACACACTTGCATGCGAGTTTATTTACCTTTTCCTGAAACCTGAAAACTGCGCCTCATTCACCTACCTCAGAGCCCCAGCAGCAGACGGAAAAACCTCCTCCCGTTACGTGGATGTTGTCGTATTTATTATATACTTCTTGCATATCCCCAAAAGCTGCAGTGTCTCCCGACAGTGCTATGAAGCATCTTCTAGCCTTAAGCAGCACTATAGGAGGAAAATAAAACAATGTAAAAAATATAAACTGAAGCGTTCATCCTATTTGATGTTGACGTCAGCGCATGCGTTTGGAAAGAAGGGTATTTATGACATCCAGGTTCAGGCGTTAATTAACTGGTTCCAACAATTTTTTTTTGGAAGTGGACTATATTGTCCCGACCAATGAAACTTTGGCCCAGATTTGCTTTTATTTAGCGCCGGTACTGAAGTGACGCCAAGTGCTAATTTGTGAGCAGTGAAGTGCCGAACCACTTACCATTGCGAAATACATTTTGCCCTATGGGTGTTTGCCCTCATCCCTGCCCGTTACCACTATTTCAAAGATAATGGACAAGAGGGTTGGCGCTCTAGGTCGCAAAGCCATTTTACTCTGAGCTTGAGTGAAAATATATTTTGCTCTTACAAATTTATTTATTTATTTATTTATTTTTTGAATTTATAAAGCGCAAAACTGTCACCCTACGGGTATCCTGGCGCTATGACTTGCCCAGATGACGTTGTGCATAAAAAAGTCTGTACGATATGCTTTGTGACACTAATTCTTAGGAAAGAGCCACGTTTTTAGGCTCTTTCTGAATGGAAGTAAAGATTTCAATTGCCTGATATTCAAAGGAAGGTCATTCCAAAGTCGGGAGGCTGCTACCCCAAAGGCTCTGCCACCTGTCCTAGTTTTCTTAAATCTGGTGGTGGTTACCAAATGCATACCAAATTAACACAACAGTGTTCTTACTGAGTGGAATAAATACAAATTTTGGGTGCACATAGTCAGATTCCTAGTGACTCAAGAAGCGTTATGGCCTGTCCTTTTGAAAATTATATTATTTAGACGTGTTGAACCTTTTACTACATCATTTACTGATTGTAGCTCCATGACCCAAGGGCGTTTTGTAATGTCATTTTGAACTTTTCAGCCCAAAATATACTTTGAGCTGAAAAAGTTCACGCGATCACAGGGCAAAATAGCTTTACTTCACAGAGTGCCAATCCCCTCTTCTATTTTCTCTGCAAAGGGGTCTAACTGGGAAGGGTCGGACTGGCACAGAAAATAGCCCCATTGCAACGCTGCAGACTGCTGCAGTGCTGTTTTGCATGAATATCACTACATCTGAGCTGGCCTTTCAGAAGACATACAAATGTAAACAAAGTATACAGTGTCATAACTAGAGGGAGCAAAGGGTTTACTGATTGACATAGGATATCAAGGTTATATCCACCCTAAAACCTAAGTAATCGAATGTACAGTGTCAACAATACAGGAAACAAGCATTGGCATAGCCAATAGGTCTCGCTTTTGGGACCTTATAAGTATTTAGTTATGCAGCACAATATCCTTGGTGCAACAACATCAACTGTTGCATGGCTAAACACTTATAAGGTCCCAAAGGCGAGACCTATTGGCTATGCCAATGCTTGTTTGTATTTGCAGCCGCCCACCTCTTTTCGTATACAGCGCTATGCAAATCTAACTTTTAAAGCGGCTGCCTCCTTCCCCCACAGCACTCACTGCACAATTACCAAGCTTTTTTAAATTATTACTACATTTTAGCGGAACGCGGCGTCCGCTTCATGGACACCGCGTGTTATTTCACCCTTTGTTATTTTTTTTAACAATTTGCATGCTGAGCGCGGCGCCTGCTTTAGGGACACCGCGCTCAGTTTAATTGTTTTTTTTAAACTATAATGTTAAGCGCGGCACCTGCTTCAGGGACACGGAGCTCTGTTTCTTTTTTTTTTTTTTTTAACTTTAATGTTGAGCTCTACAATACAATAGGTCTTACTTTTGCTACAGTTTAACTTATTGGTATTGTAAATGACAATGCCTTTTAGTATTATAAAAAGCATTGCCATTTGCAATGCCAATAGGTCAAAATCTCGCTATTGCGAGACCTATTGCATTGTAAATGCTTGTTTTGACTAATCATTGGGAATCAATAGGCCTTTACCTACTGGGAGATCTTTGTTTCCGTGTCGACGTTAATTTTTTCATATGAAGGAACGATTTTTGAGAACTAAATAGTATTTAAATATAGGCCTTCAGAGAAGCACTTTCATTTGGAGATGTATTAATCAGGGGAAAAAAAGGCCAAGAAGGAATCCAGCTAATGACCCTATAAAAACTCCACGTGTGTAACAGCGACCACATAACTCCCCAAATACCTCTTCTCACAGGCCCTAAATTGGCCCTTAGCCCGCAAATCACTCGTCACAAATCATCCCGCCTCAATGTAAAAATGTATTTGCTGGCCGGGGAAAAATCAGCCAGAGATCCCCGGCCAATCTAAGCACTGCCCTTTTGCTGCTTATAATACTAAGCAGCATAAGAGCAGTGCTAGGATTGGCTGAAGCATGCAAGCACAACGCTCCAGAGAAGACTGATGGGGCTGGGTCTTTGCTCACCCAGCTCCATGGTAGCCCTGAATGTGGAAGCCTGAACTGAGCATTTCAGGCTGGCCACATCAAAAATACTGGTCAATCTGACATGTGCAGCTAAGTGAACAGCCTCAGCTGCTCGCCTCACCCACCTATTGCTTTCGTGAAAGCTTTGTGGCCCGCCACATAAGTAACATTAATGGAGGTATGGGGCTATTCAAATTGCAAAAATAATGAACCCAGGAGGTAGTGACTCCAAGCAGTAGGAGGTCAAGACCCCTGCGCCCCTGTGAATGAACCGCCATTGTTACAGACATATCTCTGGAGTGGCTGCTTCACTCACTGAGAGGAAAGTACAGGTGATGACTGAATGAATATGCAAGCTCTAACATAATTCTTACTCAGATGACATTCCACATTAGCATCCTCAAAATCCTGCTGCTTTCACTTGGAGATCTGCTGTTTGTTTTGATTCTAGATATTTGTTATTTGGAACAGCCTAGCCACAGCCTGAATAACTGTACTCTAGACAGGAACACAGGTGTCAATCTTTTTTAAAAGGATTGGAATGCATGCACATCAGACGCTGTTGCAATCCCACCCTGTGGGCTGCACTTGTTGAAAATGTTGAGGGCCACCAATTCTTGCAGGTGCACCAAACCCTAAACATGTAGTTCGATGTTTAGAGTAATTTAAAAATATGAAAAGCCCTTAGTGCATGTAAGCAGTGAGTGTGTTTCTGTCCCTTGTGTTTTGAAAATTCAGATCCAACATTATGTTAAGTGAAACAGATGCATTCCAAATTTTACAACCAAATGTTATAACAACCTGATATTATGACAAATACATTGCAGTATACTTTACTATAAGAAGTAACAAAAAACAATGCTCCTTTATATAAAAATAGTATCACACCTGAAACCATTATAAAACTATCAGAGCTCTTCTTTTAATAACTGTCCATGTGTGGCATTGCACAATCTTCCCACTAGGTGTAATTGTGGATCCCGCATGAAGCATTAGATTATGGAATTGCCAGGATGCACTAACATTGCATATGGAATCCACATGAGCAAAGCACTCGGTCTCTCACCATCTCTACCACACTGTGACTCTTCACTCCTGTTGGTCAAGGATGTCTGCAGGGTGTTGTCGATATCTGGGAGGCAAAGAGATACCTTAAGTAACATGCCATTGCATGTTCTATGTTTAACTGTAGCAGTGGATGAATATACCTTAGAAATTTCTCTTTGTAACCCACTCTGTGTACTGTGATGTGGAACTTGTAGTTTGTGACAACTAAACACACAAATACATGTTCGCTAACACTTCTCCCTATAACTTGTATAACTATCCCAAGCATCTTCTCCATGCACTGTCTGAAGGAGAGGAGTTATAGTGTCTACTTGACTATGACTCGTGTAGAACTGAAGATAACCAACAATGTTAATATTCGTTTGTTTCCTAGTCGTGGCAATTTGTGTGTTCATGTTAGAATTATAATACCTTGTACTTGACATTCATATATACATGAGCAATATAGTCCTGTCTAAGAATCCTTCCTGTTCCATCGCAGAATTCCATTTACAAATTAACAACCCCAGTCTATATAAATGTTTTGAAAATTGTTTAAAGTTCATTAATTTTTTCTTCTATATATAGGTACCCAATGTCCTTCAATACAAATCCATAGGTTGCAATTGGTCTTGGCAAAGGAATCTAAGATCCGTGTAGCAAAGGCCAATCCCTTATAGGCCACTTTAATAAGATCCCTTCTTTCTAAATCATTTGGCATGTATCTGTCTTGCCTACAAGAATAGTCACTGTTGGTAAGCCCTCAAATCCCAGATTATATTTTTATTTGGCCAGGAGAGCTTTTGATATTAAGTGCTTTTAAAATGCAATGTCTGGGTAGACTTTGCTTTGCAAACTGGTTATGGCTGGAAACGTTTGGATTGTTACCAGTGTTTTTGTGGTTGAATCACCTGTGGTGTTTCCTTTAGAGTTTAGTCCTTCAATCTGATGTGTCATACTTTGTTACACATTCACAAGAGTTAGGCTGTTAAGTAGCACGGTTACTTTTTCCTACACCTGTTTTGCCTTCATTGGCTTTCCTTGGGGTCTTTGTTGTCATTTTTCTGACTGTCAACATTAAATCTCTGTCCACAGGAATATAAATCTGAAACAATCTGAGTGGGAAAATTTGGCTCAGCTTTCAGCAGCTTAAATGTTAAAAATAAATGTACCCTTTGGAGAGACTCTCATAATAACAATTCATGCCAGGTGTATCACCACATATATCCTCACTTTCATCCACACTCCACTCAGAATGTTTAAAGCACTTATAGTCAAACAAATGAATATAATCAAAATAATTTTTAATGAATATAAAACTGTACAGATATAAGAATCCCCCACAGTGGATTCACGTTTAAATTTTTTTTTTTTTATATAATGATAAAAACACAGTTACTCCAATGTGGAATAAATCATGTACCTAAAAAGGAGATTACAAAAAGACAATAGATTTGTCATGTGATTGTTAATTTGGACACAGTTTAAGCAGCACAAAGCATGGGTATCGAGTCCCTGTCTAAAGCTAACTACTGACTAAAACCAAATTTAACAAAAAAAGGGCGTCGACGTGTTTTGGTAGCACAGTCACAGTAGGGCCACCTTCTTCAGGACATAACATTTTTTCTCCTTAACAGACGTATTTTGTTAGCAACATTCCCACCTGTTGTAAAATGAAAGAAATATATATCACATTTCAGTAAAATTTATTTACACCATGAACGGAAGTATACTCATTAATGCCCAAAAGAGCCATCCGATAACAACCATCATGATTCTACCAATATACATTATTCATGCCAAGACTATAAGTGCTTCAGTCACTCCGGATAGGACATCAGGCCACATGAGCATACATCTCACCTCCTCTTAGTTAAAACCAACTCCACATTCATCCATCAACCTCACTAATCTGCTGGTTGTTCCAACTCACCGGTGCAACAGCACTGCAGTGAATATATCTCCTGCCAATTGGGGTAGATAAATGGTGCTTCAAGAAAAGCTAAAAAATAAAAAAAGCATGTTTAAATAATGCTAGATTCTAGTTAAAAATACTAGCCCTTAATTTTACATCCCATCATTATCACCTTATCTGTTGAAGGTTTGAATATTGTAGCAGTTTGATTAAAAAGATATATATGTCTATTTTTTATTATTCTCGGTAGACGGTTCCATCTTCCTCCAAATTCATCATTTCCTATTTAAAAGAGGAGATTACATGAAATATTAACTTCACCATAAGACTGCCCAAGATTCAGTAATGTTATTACTGTACAGTTGTTTGCAGTACGGGCTGTAACCGTATTTTATCTGTGGTTATTCTCTAAATACAATAAATTTATGTACAACCTCACCTCAATTATAGGTTCAAGATGGCTATCACTGTTGTGTTTGTGATGTTAAAAAAGCCAGAATATATCTCGGTCCCTGAAAAATAAAATATTTTGGTGATTTCCTTGTTATTAAGGTTTGGTGACTGAATTTAGAGATGGCAAGGGTCTCACCTTGTAATTAAAAGGAGCAGGTTTCCAATATCCCGTCCCCTGTGCACCTGGATCACGTTTTCGTTACTAGAAAACATATTTATTATTTGTTATTTATGTGGGCGACGCCGTGGGGGTATATACATAATGTAATATCCATACCACTCGGTCCCAAAGTCTCTACTTAATAGATTCTATTCAGTACTTAAAGCAGTTCAATACTCCATCAAAGTGCTCACCATGAGCCCATATTAAGTTATTCATCGTGTCATCATGCTATCGATTCTTAAACTGTAACAACTAAAGGGCAATTTATGAGCACCTTATTCTGTGCGGAAATACATAATGGCTCCTCTTCCCAAGGCGGAACCATATACACTTCCCCTTCATGGAGTACGATAAACTACTCTCACCCTGTCGGTCACATAAGGTCCGTAAATGCTCCCCGACCGTAAAGTACCAGGCCAAAATGTTATACTTTTATGGTTTTTATTGAATTTTCAAAAACAGAACAATATTAGAATTATGTAGCATATATCAGCAAATTCTTTTGTAGTTGTCAAAATAAATGTAAACCGTATACAATAAGTGCTACAAACCATTTGATGTTGGACCAATAATAATGCCTGTGTCTGTGAGTGGGGTGTGGGGGAGTTACCTAATGTCTTAGTGTGCGTATGTAGTGGCTGAAAGTCTGAGCTCTGAAATTTCCCCTAGACTGCTGCACATGCAGCTAGATATCTGTGTTTTGTCCCTATCACAGGTGAGCTTACTTGTCTTGATGACAACTGTGTTATTTAAATCCAATGGTATCATATTTGAAGGATCGGAATAGTTTGTTGTTCTTGTAAAAATACCCGATTCCAGAGTATAGTCTGTACATAAACTGTATGTCGGCTGCCACCTAAGCGGAGGCCAATTGCACCCATGTCATGCACAATGCTTTGGAATTGGGAAAGCTAGCCTTTGTGGTAACATCACAAATGGTTATTGGAAGCACAATGAATATGTTCTTCCACTGGGTCGTTAGCCTCTCCTTCATAATTTCTTTTGTACTGCTGTTGGTATTTTTCCACAGGTGCAAATTTCTCTTCTGCAGAGCAGAGATGTCATGGAATATGTGCTGTCTGTCTTTCACAGTAAAGTACATAAATGTAGGCAAATGTAGTGTGATTCACTGATATAACTAGATTGAGTTTAATATTGAGTTACTAGCATGTCTGCATGCACTCCTTTTAATAATTTATTAATACTAATATTAATAATTTATTATTAATATAATATATACTTTATTAATATAGCCTTATTAGCTACACAGGGGCTTAAACCTCTGAAGAGTGTCGCTGTTATGTATGGGCAAACTTTAAGAATCTCATTAGGGCTAGGCCTGGTCGGAGTTTGCGGAGTTCCGGACCCAAAAACTCCAACGATCTACGTGGAATTCCGCAAGCGGCGGAGTGCATTAGGTTGTGCCGTTCGCGCTGATTTTTAGTATCGGGTGTTTGTCCCATCCTGGAAAATCAGCACGAATGGCACCATTCGCAGCACAAGAGGGCGCTGTTTCTTTCTTCCTCTGGAGTAGATATTCTACTGGAGCGGCAGCTTCCTCAACGTGAGCGGATGGTTTCTCAATACAAGCGGTCGCGACCATCCGCGACCGCCCGCGTTGAGAAATCTCGCTGGGAGGTGGTCTGACATTGGATTTTCTTTGCTCGTGCTTGCCAGCTTACCGTTGGTGATACCAAAGGGGAGCAAGGAAAAAACTCAGATCCGCGAGTTTTTCGCAACCATGCGTGCTCTGCGGAATGCGGAAAACTCCACAAACTCTGCGAACGAAGCGGAGTTCACCGCCCAGGCCTAATTAGAGCTTGAAGTTTATGAAGTGTATTTTTAGATTTTAATCTAGCCCTTTGTCTTCACTGGATAGTTCATACCCCCAAGAAAATAACACCAGAGAACAACATTTTGTATTTTCTAAAACTGATTTCAAATCCTAGTTCTACTACAAAGGTTATCACCCTAACTACTCAATTACGATACTCTTAAGTCATTATCTGTAATGTAAACGTCATCAACATATAAAACCACTTCTGGAACTCCATCTAGGAGTTTCATGACTATAGTGTCAAACATGTCTGGACTGTTTTTATGCAGTTGTTACAAGCAAGTAATTGCAAAATGAGCCCACATAAAGGTGAAGGTGACTCATTCTTGGGCTGTAGTTTGGCTGAAGATTTGTTTGCCACATCAAGGTTTGTTTTATATTATTTACAAACTATATTTGGCATTAGCCCAGTGCTGTGTGTGTGCTGCACTGCATGTGATCAGGTATAACTATTTAGGTTTTCTGTAGTGTAATACCAAATGGTGAGCATTATTGTGTTTGTAAATGGGGACTATTAGGTTGTCCATGGAAGAGTAACAGGGAATGATAACTTCCTGACATGAGTAAAGAATTATCTATATGAAGTTTAAAATGTAGCATTTGGAGATACATTAATTGAACCTGAAGTTTATCTCATATGCAAGCAATGTGCAGAGTAGTCTCTGCCACAAACTGAATGTTTTTTTGCTAACAAATTAATTCTGCTGTGCCATGGGCACAATTGGCAAAAATGTTTAATTTATAATTTCCTTGGCTTTGGGCATATGTATGATAAAGTAGGGGAACAGTCTCCCTCATGTATTATTATATTATATGCTTTAACATATTTTCCTAAAACATTTGTTCTTTCTATATGTTCTTTTTGAATTTGAGTTATGTGGATCTGCCCAGGATTATTTGCATGTCCACTGAAAATTTCAACGTGAACATTTTCAGTAGTTGAGTCATTTTCAGAAAGATCCTTGAAGCAACTTTAATTTTCACTGCGCTAACAATGCCATTTCACAAGTCTTCTCTAGCAACAGAATCCTATTTCCCATAAGCCATTTTCTTCTCAGTAGCCAATCTGACATTTCTTTTCCTTTTTAAAATCTTTTTGTTTTAATTGAATCCCTCTTTTCTCTTTTACCAGTCCCCTTCTTTGCCCCACTGCTGAGCTGGTCCCTTGCTTGAAGTTTTCTCTTGGGAAGAATGCTGATTCCCGTACAAGGCTGCTCGGTCATTCCTTCCTTCAGAGTATATGAGCACCTGTTATTTCATTAAAGTGGCTATACATTCTGTAGGTTTTATTTTATTATTATTTTTAAATAAAATCCTCAGAGTATAACTCCTACAGGACGATCCTTCATATTCAAATTTGGACAACCTACAAGACCTGTCCCTATTTGTACCTAAATCTTTTTAGAATTTTTTGTTTTTGGATTATGCTAAGGTTTTTTCAGTTGGGTGCACAAAATCGAATTGTAGACACATGATATTATTGTGTGCAACTCCACATCTCTGTGTGCAGCAAGCACATCGGTGGGCCTACATCTAATTGAAAGAGCTGCTTTGCCTTTTCTATGACCCAGTATCATTCAGAAACTACTTCACAGTTCCAAATCAGTTTTATTCTAAGATTGAAGCCCTAAAGAGATGAGGGTTGTATCTGTAGAGATAGTTGCTATGAGGCCCCCTTGAGGGGTGCCCAATGTTTTCTCGTATGAGGTCCCTCTTGGAACCAGTAGCGTAATGAAACTTGAGGGGGCCCCCTGCAAAGTACATGGAGGGCCCCCCCACACGCTCCGGACACAGTCAGGAGCTCTAAGGCCAGGGGCTTTCCGCCCGTGGAGGGTGATGGAGGGGGCCCCTGGAGCTCGGAGTCCCCCGCACAGCAGGGACAGCGGGGGATAATTTTACGTCACTGCTTGGAACCCCTGTCTAGGTTTTGAGACTATTTTCCTTGACCAGTAAACAAGACAATCCTGTCACATTTAAAAGACACCATGGACATACTGAACTTGTTAAAAGAGCTTGCATTTGACTCCAAAGAAGAAATTTTGAAGAGTATAAAGGTAGAATCCCTATACACAAACAACCCAAAACAAGTGATTATTATAGCCATGGAAGAACTGCTTAGAATGTACGACTGGCTATACCATACACCTAGCTTTGTCATTGACTGTGTCAGATTGACACTCACCACGTTTTTTAAATCTCGAAAGTAACTATTTTTTGCAAATTGAAGGAACTTTATAGTTTGCTCTTTTGCAAACAAATTGTGGAAATCTGTATGTCCATTTGTTTTAGAGTACAACAATATTACCAGATTCCCATTGTCTGAGATGCGCTGAAAGCTACAATTAGGAGACTGACACCTACTTTCTCGATACAGCGCAATTGCGAGGAAAAACTCTGGGGTCTAGATTATGAGCTCAGCTTTCGAAATTAGAAACAGAATATTCTAACTGTCTGGCCAATCCACAGGTATACTATGACGAGCGGACATTTGAACAATTAACCTCTAATCAGATGATGATTCAGAAGAAGATCTGGGATAGGGCCTATCAAAACTGGCAGAACAGACAGACATCCTGCTTTGAGAACAGTAAAGAAATGGGACGCATACTTGCCGATCAGCTTAGAGATTGTCATTCTAAGAATGTTATAACTAGTATCAGGACTCCCTTGGGTCAGGTGGTGTCAGGCACCAATAAGGTTTTAATGTTTTTTAATGAATTTTTTACTGCCTTACATTTCCAGAGGACACACATCTTACACTTGCAGAGGTAACTGAGTATGTGCTGGGGAGAATCTGCCAAGTGTGACAGACATCCAGCGAGCAACACTGGGGGTGCAAATCACAATAGCAGAAACTAGGAAAACTTTGTTTCAACTAGCATCTAGGAAAGCATCTGGTCCAGACTCTATTCCTTCTGAATTTTACAAGGCATTTTCTGATATAGTTATTCTCCTGACTCTGTTTCAACACACATCGGAACAGACGTGGTGCCAGGCACCAATGAGGTTTTGGCAATTTTTCATTCATTTTATACAGCATTATATGAGGACACACATCTTCCACTTTGCAGGGGTAACTGAGTATATGCTGGAGGCAAATCAGCCACCTGTGACAGACACTCAGCGAGCAGAACTTGGGACGCCAATCACGATAGCAGAAACCAGGAAAGCTTTATTTCAACTAAAATCTGGGAAAGCGTCTGCTCCAGACTCTATTCCGAATTAATTTTACAAGGCTTTCTCCGATATAGTTATTCACCTGACTCAGTTTCACATCAGAACAAACGTCTGTTAAGTGGGTGCCAGGAACTCAATAGATCACTTTACGGTCTGTCTTCCAGATGTGGCCTTACTCTTCTAAAATAAAGTTGCCACAAACAAGTAGTTTTTTTTCTCACACAGAAGCTTCGTACTCTCCCACTCATGAAGAGCCTAGTCTTATAGGGTGGTCACCATCCCATTCCCTTAGTAACAACTAATTAGGGGGATACAGTTCACAAGATATTTTGTTAAGAATCTCTGCATGTGGTGTGAATTTCATGTGATAGGGTGTCTGTGCTGTGAAATGTTCTTTGAATGAATGTACAGTGCTGAATCAAGGCACTGCATCACCATAGTTTTCACACTCTTCTGTGAAATGGCAATTGTAGGAATGTGCCCCTTTTTGCATGGTTATCCTCTAACTTTTTGCCAGATACCTGATGGCAACTTGACTGAGTGTGTGCTGGGACCCGGCTAATCAGGCCCCAGCACATGTGTTCTTTCCCAAATCTGTACCTTTGTTTACACATTTGGCACACCTCTGGGCCACATGTAAGTACCTTGTAAAAGGTACCCCTGGTACCAAGGGCCTTGTGACCAGAGAGGGCCTCTGAGGGCTGCAGCATGTACTGTGCCACCCTCCAAGATCCCTCACCTTAACACCCACCCAGTGCCATTGTAGGCTGCGTGTTTTGGTGCAGACCAAACTGAAGAGTCGACATGGCACACACCCCTGTGTACCATGCCCACCAACACTGCCTGTGGCATGGGTAAGTCACCCCTCTAGCAGGCATTACAGCCCTAAGGCAGAGTGCACCATACCACAGGTGTGGGCATAGCTGCATGAGTAATATGACCCTATAGTGTCTGTGCCATTCACAGAAATTGTAAGTGCAGTGAAGCCATTTTGAGTACATGTGCTGAGGGTTCGCAGGGCTTCGAAAAATCAAAACATTGTTACTAGACCTGCAGGTCTAGTAACTTAAAAAATCTACTCAACCTAACTGTAATGCACTTGACCTCTGTGAGCAAATGTGACAAGTTAACAAGATTTAAAGGCATTTTTATTGCTCATTCACTTTGTGAGAAATAAAGATGCCTTTAAATCTTGCTATCTAGTCACATTTGCTCTGCTTTCAGAGACAGAGGTCAAATGTCAGTTTGTCTTACTACTCGCCAGAAAGGGTGAGTAGGACCTAAAAATAGCTCGTACTAATTAAATCTGACTCCCAAATGTGAGCGGGCAAGTCAGATTTTTCGAGCCCTGGTTTGTCACTACGAACTCCACAGCTCCATGATGGCTTTACTGAAAACTGGGAAGTTTGGTAACAAACCTCTCAGCATAATATACCCACCCTGATGCCTGTATTGGATTTATTATAAAATGCACTCAGAGAGCATCTTAGAGATGCCCCCTGAAAAACAATCGACTTCTAGTGTATTGGCTGACTCCCCCCCGCCCCACCTCAGGCCAACAACCACCAGACGGGTTTCTGACCTCATGGGCTGAGAGCCTTTGTGCTCTCGGAGCCCAGGAACAAAGCCTGCTCTGGGTGGAGGTGCTTCAAACCTCCCCCTGGCAGGAACAGCAAAACTTGGCGGTGAGCCTCAAAGGCTCTCACCTTGTGATGTGCTGATTTGGGCAGATCCAACTAGTGGAGATGCCCACCCCCTATCCAGGCCTCACTTTTTGTGGCAGGACAGGCGAATAAATTACTAAGCAGAGTAGGAGAGTCCACCTCAGCCTGGCATACCCTTAGGGTTATAACACACAAAAAGGAGGTAGGAAAGTGTATATTGAAGGTGGCACGTGCTCAGTGAGCAAAAACTGCCCTCACTCATACAATTGTGACATGCTTCATCATTGGGCTTGCTAACAGACACCCCTGGTCAGCAGTCCAGAGTAAAAAAAGGGGAGCTAACTATCACTAACAACAGGAGAAATGTTAAATGGGAAGCGATTGTTTTAAATGAGGTGACTTATGCACAACTCTATTATAATCTGGGTGTAACTATGTCGGAAATGGTTGCTCAAACATTTTTCCCCCCATCTCATTATGGATTCCCATAACAAGTGGTTTGAGGTCCTTAGAAACCATTTAGTCAGCAAACCCCCTCCCCTACCCCCCAGACGGATCTCAATACCTGACACGCAGCCCACTTGGTATGATAAAACCTGTAGAATATCCAAGACCAATTTGATTAAAGCTATTAAAAGCAATGTTGCAAGTAATGTCAAGATAGCTAGGGAAAAATATAAGGAAGCTCATAGGCAGGCCTAAATTACATAGGACACAAATCTATGGGAAGAAATAATGGGTACTGCTTGTGATAGAAATCAAACAGCTTTTTGGCATTTGATTAGTCATGGAAGTAAAACATATAACACAAGACATGACAGTAATATTCTCCCGAAAGAGTGGACTAGCCACTTCCAATCCTTATATGGTGGAGGTGATAGGGTTTTAGATAGACTTGTCCTTCAAGATGAAGTAGGAATGCTACTCCACAGAGGCACAAAAGACACCTCTGTGGATGTTATATTAACAAGGGAGTCTGATGGTACCCCGGGTTTTTTCACCTTAGCAGAAATACGCAGTGCGATCAGTGCTCAGAAATTAGGTAAGGCCTGATAAAATTCCTGCTGAACTATTTAAATCTGAACCTGACATCTGGACACCTTACTTAAATTGTAGTTTTAATGCCATAATGGTGGGTGCCCAAATACCTGCTACTTGGAAAGGAGCAGAGATAGTATCAATTTTCAAAAAGGGCCCCAAATCTGACCCAGCAAATTACCGCCCGATCGGTTTAATTGATATAGATCAAAAATATTTCTGTAGGCAAATACTGAATCAATTATTAACAAGGACTGAGGATAATGATATCCTCTCCAAGTTTCAAGCAGACTACTATGTTGCATTTGTGGACCTATAGGCAGCCTTTGACATGGTTCCTAGAAGTAAACTCTGGGGTTCCCTGAGATGCATGGGGATACCACTCCCCCTATTAGATATAATTGCGCGTCTCCACGCTGATAATTATGCACAGATTAGGTGGGGAGCAAATGGGTTAGTTACAGACCCAATAACCGTGGACAAAGGGGTGAGGCAAGGCTGTGTGCTTGCCCCAACATTATTTTAGTTATATACAGTGGCGGCTCGCCGAGGGAGTGGTGCGGGGCGGTGAGGCGGGGGAGGGGCAGGGTGGGGGGGGGTAGTGGGCTCGGACTTACGACAGACAGAACTCCCTCTGAGTTCTGTCCGTCGTATGTCCGAGTTCACTACCCCCCCACCCTGCCCCTCCCCTGCCCCACCGCCCCACACCACTCCCTCGGCGAGCCGCCACTGGTTGTATATAAATGGATGTGGGGACATCCTTATAGAGTGGAGTAATGACTGTCCAGTGCTGGGTGACACAAAAATACCGGCCTTATTATTTGCCGATGATAACTTATTGGTTTATAAAACCCCCGAAGGGCATTGCTACCCTACCCTCTAGATTTAATCTTATTTGTACCAATCATGGCCTGGTAATTAACGCCAGTAAAACAAAATGCATGGCCATTCACCCGCTAGGCATTTTAGAGCGGTTCTTAGTTTGGAGCAGTAAGTCTAGAAAGAGTAATAGAATTTGATTATTTGGGAATCCGCCTATCCAGTTTGAATTCATGGGCCAGCCAGATAGCGAAGAGTTGTCTTACTCTCAACCATAGGGCAGCAGCCATTGTGGATCTGGCAAAAAAGACATCCTTTCATCCAATATCCCCAATACTTGAATTATGGAGAATCCAAGCTGTAGCAGCTGCAATATATGGTGCTAACTTATGGGGCCACAGCAATGTTAATTCATTGGGGGTTGCAGAAAATAAATTTTTGAGGACGGTACTTAAACTCCCCCAAAGTACTCCACTTATTTTCAAGATGGACCTAGATATCCAATCGATAGTACCTACAGCAGGACTGAAGCCAATTCTTTACAGGATAAGGATTTGGCTGATGGAATAATTGGAACCGTATAGGGCCGGACTTAGGGAAATTTTGGGCATACCAAGAGCAGTGGCTTTGCTTCCATGGTTAAAATATACAAAAGAGACATTAATAGGATTGGGATTGCCTAATATTTGGAGTCAACCATCCTCTATCACTTTGTCCTCCATTAAGTTGGTAAAGACTGCCTTCCGGATGGAAGATGAAACAAAATTTACCCAACCATTACATTTGGATATATTATCAACTAGATTTTAAGATTTTAAGCCAGTCCCAAACTTGAGCCTTTTTCTTAATGGAATAGACCCTACTTTCACAAGGTCCTTATATATGAGGTTGAGGCTGGGGACCCTCCCTCTTGCCACAGTAACTTGCAATTGGTGGGGTTCCAATCTAGGTAGCAAAGTCTGCGAAGCCTGTAGGAATGCAGAAGAGACTGATTTCCATCTTTTATTCTTCTGTCCTATCTATCACAGGCAACGCAAGCGATGGATAGCGCCTCTTTGTTGTAACTTGGACGTGCACCAATATAAAGCAGCACTTAGAATATGCAGGTCAGTTACTGCATCGATTCTTGTTTTCGCTGTTGCAAAATATTTAGAATGTATTTGGCCTTTCCGGTCTAAAACATCTCTATGTTGCAACACCTTGATTGCTAGGTCGCAAAGGATACGTAGATAAGATAGCAAGAAAAGAAAATCAATCTTGTTTATAGGAGGCATGATGTGGTATCTGAAAATTATACAGTGGGTATTTTATTGTAATTATATCATGTTTTATGGTTTAAATTTTTTAACAATGAGTGAACATTGAATCTTAATGACGATTTTACTGTATTCATTATATCACTTTTAAGATCTTTGATTGAAATAAAGTGCTTATGATTGATCGATTGATTGAAGAAGAATACAATGAAGGATATGGTCAGTGTGGAACTGAGAAAGCACATCAAATAATTTTGGCTCACCCAGTAGATTTCTCTTGGACCCTGCACCTGTGGGCCTGCAGAGTGGAGAAAATACCTGTGGTCTGTTTTACAGAAATAGGTTAAAATGGAGACTGCTCCAATATTATCAGATGGGACTCCCCTCTTGGTTCTAAGATGTCAATGAAGACAAGAAATATGAATTTACAAATATTTATGTATTATTACTCAAGCAAGCAATTATTCATATGCTAGTGAGAGTACTAGCATTTAAATTTAACACAGAGAAACCATCTAACATTATATAAAGACAGTCTAACACAACATTACGTTATTTGCTGCCATGTTGTGGTAATGTGTCTAACCACACATTCTCCTCAGCTCTCTGTAATAAGCTGACCCTCACTTTGTCAGAAGTCCAAGCCCATGAGCATGTTCCACTTGGGTCTTCCAGACTGTTGCCCAGCCTAGCACTCTCCTTTCTTTAGCTAATACCTAAAATAGAGGATTTGTATACTATTTTACAGTTATGAAATCTATGTGACCAGGCACGGCTTGGTTCCTAACATGTGAGAGTAAGTTGTGAGAATCACACACTTATGAGATACAGTGCTAGTAATGAGAATTTCCTTTTCCAACTCAGCCAAACAGCTAAAGGTATTAGAAATCATTAAAAGCATATAGAAAAGAATTGTAACAATATATAAAAATATTGTGCACCTCCAAGTTTCATAGCATAGGAATACTATGTCACCCTACCAAGAAAGGAGGCCAATGGTCATGTATGTATGTATATTTTGATATTTCTAAAGTGCGAACCTAGCTGGCTAACAATGGGGGCTGTCCTGGAGACAAGCTTAAGGTGGGGGGAGGGCACAGGGAGGAGGTGGAGCTAATGGAAGGGAAGAAAAGTAAGCCTATCTGAAGTATTCTTCCTTGAAGAGGTGAGTTTCAGTTTTTTTCTGAATTGTAGGAGGGTTGTTCTGATGTCAGAGGGTGGTTGTTCTAGGTCCTGTGGGCATATTCAGCTAAGGCTTGTTATCTTCTTCCTGCAGTATTTAGTAACTAATCTGTCAATGTTGGAGCTCCTTGTCTAGCGTCGAGCCACAGATATTGTTAGTTTGTTAGCTAGGTAACTGAGCAGACGATCTTAAAGATGATCCAGACTTGCAGACAGAGCCAGTGTAGATCCTTGAGTGTGGAGGTAATGGGGTTGGATTTCTTCATTCACTTCATGAGCCATGCTGCAGCATGAATGATATGTTTTATGGGAATGAGGGAGGCCTCTGAGATGCCGTTGAGCAGGGCGTCCTCTTCATCTCAGTGAGAACAAGGGCTTGAAATGTCATTCTTAAGACCTATCTGGTGAAAAGGTTCAATTTTTTCACTCGAACCAGGCTGTCTTGTGTTTTTAACGATGTCTTCCTTGAGTGAGAGGTTCAAGTGGACGATCAGTCCGATGGATCTGGTCTACTCTGTCTAAACTTCGTGGTGAGTCAAGAAACACCATCATTCATGCCGCTAGACATCACTGAAGAAGACACACACATAGACTCCAAATTGATGGAAGTGAATAGAAAAATGCAACTGGGATAATGGAGGCACATTGAGGAGAGCCTGCTCAAGGAGGGAGAAGGCCACAAAGACCTGTCTGCATTTCAGCAAATCCATGAAGTACAGACGGTGACGCTAGGAGGAATACTACTGAGGGAGACTCAAATAGTAGTCCCCACCTTGCTCCATGCCCAAATCACAGACCTGGCTCACTAAGAACACCAAGTGATAGTAGCGACCAAAAGGATGCTTTGACACCACATGTGTTTTCCAGGACAGGATCAAATGGTCGAAGACACCCCAAGTATGTAATCAGTGCCAACTTGTGAGTGAAGGACCCAAACCATCACCACTCGAAATGCCTCCATTAAAGGAAAATATCTGGCACAGCATCACAGTGGATTTCTTTGGTCCACTGCAGTCGGCACATATCTGATGGTTGTAATGGATCAAGATTTCCCATAGCGAAGCAAATCTCGGCCCCCAATGAGAAAAACAATAATCCCAAAGCTAGATGAGATATTTGCAGAGTGTGGCATAACACCGACAGTTAAGACTGAAACGGACCTCCACTCAACAGAAAAAGTTTGCTGACATCGCCACTCACTTGAATTTCAAGCCTGGATAACACCACTATGGGCTCAGATTAACAGCATGGTGGAGCGATTAAAGCGAACCATAAAAAACACAATACAGCAAGAGGATAGTGAACACCTGCCAATAGAACAAGCTCTAAACACTGTCCTAAAAGAATATCGAAATACACCGCTTAGAACCAAAGGACAATGCCCTATGACACTGATGTAAGGAGGGAAACATTAGGGCTAGAATACTGAGATGGAACCAACAGCTCCATCATGAGTGGATGCACAAGTCTGCCGACGAGATACATACCCAAGACGGAGAAGCAAAACGGAAAATGAAAGAGCATGCGAATGCTCGTTGACATGCCAAGGTCTGAGACATCCAGAGAACCAACTGGGTGCTGGTAAAACAGAAATAAAGCTAGAAGACTGACACCAGATATGACTTGATGGAGCAAGGACTCATAATGAGTCTTGCTCGTAAGCAATCTTCTCACAGTATTAATAATTTGTACTAAAACCTTGTAATGTCTTTATTAATAATGTGCAAACACTACATTTTATCTAGAAGATGCTTGCCTATGTGTTTACCACTAATAAGTAATCCTTGTCTAATCCAAAATGGCCGCTAAAACGCAGGAACTCAACTGCGCATGTGTCAACCATATCACGTGGTATGACGTCTTTCTTTGCTTGGAGGGAATCTTTTGCTTCTGCGCAGTGTATGCTAAAATGGCTGCTTTATGTTCTCACATGCTAAAGCTTTCGCGTTGCTGCAATTAATGTGGTATTCTAACGCTACTAATGCGGGATAGATCTTATAATTAAATGGGAATAGAGTAGAAGTAGGGGGTATACAGTGAAAACATTTATTTTTGATTTTAATATGTTTCTTCTTTGATTTCTATTAGTTCGTAAAATGGGCCTGGGTTAACTGAACAGCAGCTCGAGAGCCATGTGACCTGCGCATGTGCTCTGAAAACAACAAGACAAAGCGATGAAGTCAACTTGGAAGATGTCCAAGGACATGACCCGCTGATCACCTTAAAAATACTACAGGTAAAGAGGAGGATAGGGGGAATTCCTCCTGTTGGAACTAGGGCCCTCACACACCCAGCAAGCTAGGTGTCATGCTTCATCATTTGAGCCTGCTCCTCGTCGGGCCGGCGCTGCAATGCCCGAAGGGCACCCTTAAAGGGCTCTTTTCGGAGATCTTCTGTTCCACGCCGTATGGGTGCCGTGGGTGTGTGGGGCCAGAATGAGTGTAGATGTGTAAAGTGATGATAAAACAGGTATGGGACTCCTCTGTGGTGAATTTATTCCATGAGGGACCCGACCTGATTAAAAGAGAAAAGGGAGGGGTGACTCTTTTTGTTATTATGCAACAAAAATTATACTCAACTCCCAAATGGTTGACATGTTTCTCGCTATTTGTTGTCAAGGAGTGATCATTAGCGATTCTTCAGGACCGTGTAAATTAAAACAAACTATCTACACATAGGTGGCAAGGCGCAACGCTACCTACCACTAGTAGTCCCTCTAGGACATTTCCTATGGGAAATGGAATAACCTGTAGTATAAACAAGAACAACAAAAAAACTTTATATCTTGTGAGGATCACATAAGTCAATGATACTGTAGTGAATTCAGATTGACATGCTCTTATAATTTAAGGCGTTGAGTGACTTCATAGAAAACCCCATAAAACATAATGTGCACTCGTGAAAAAAACCGTGATGGTGAGTGTGTTTTATAAACTCACCTAATTAGGTATCAGATATTGCCTCATCGGTTGTAGCGAAGAAAAGACACAATAAGTGGTGTCTCTAGAATAACGAAAACATGATGTATAAAAACCAGGTATAAGTGTTATGATTTTCTGCATCATGTCATTGCCAGCTGATGAGTAGCGGTTAACAAGGCACAGGGTCCCGGTCAGTCCGGGTGTCACCAGGGTAGGAGCCATCGTAACCCCTCCTCACCTCATTAACAACAAATAACCATCCACACAATCCATGGACATCCGGAGGGCGCACCAGCGGCGGTGTAGCAATGGCAAAAGTTATGCTTGCATCAATATACCCCCCGAGCCCTGGTTGCGTATGAAGCCATTACCAGAAAGTTGGTGAGGAAGCACCACGGGCCCCCACCGGAAGGTATACTAAGGACTCTGACACTAGTTTCCTTCACCTCAACATATTGCTTGTGACAGAGAGGCTTCCAATCATCGTGACAGAGGGGCTTCCAATCATTCGTGCCGACTTACCTACTCCCATTCGGAGTCAAACGGACGACCTACCCCGCTTCGCCACATCCAGGAAGGTATCCTTTCCTTGAAACCGGCCGTATTAAATACCTTCCCTGGAGAAGGAATCGAGAGCGCGGGAGAGCCGATCAATTCCAGCTGGTGTATTGTAAGGGTCATGTGATCGTATCACGTGCTAGCGCTACCACGTGAAAATGGCGGCCATCTTGGAGTAGGTTTACAATGCTACCTTTACCACGTGAATATGGCGGCCATCTTGGAGTTGGTATTGAGAATAGAGGTCGGGATGACCATTCAGATTTTGTCGTTACACAATAGGGTCAATAGTACTCAGGAGTTAATTAATGCTACAAAATAAGTGTGTATTCTAGTACACCACGGCCAAAGTACCACATTAACCAGTCTTCATTCCTAATCAAATCTAAAAGGTTTAAGGATAGGTTTGTAGAAAAGAAGGCACATTAGCCAGTCTTGAATCCTAACCATTTCAAAAGGTTTAAAGAGAGGTATGTACATAAGATGGATAAATACAGGATAAGGGCCCTAAACACGCTGTTAACGGACATCGTCAAGTGAAATAATGAAAGTATTAAGTAGGTGATGTCCAAACCCCTAGAAAGGGGTCCTAGTATAGGGTGGGTAAGAGGCCCATTTCACATTTAGTACCTCATTATGAACTTGGCTAACGATGGTTTAGAGTGCCCCAGGGAATTTCGTCATTGAGACCACAGTGAGTCGAGTCCAGACAATAGACCCATCTTTGTTCTATCCTAAAGAGATCCACTTGTGTAATCTGTTGATGTGCTTCCAGTACCACCCAGTTTATACTTTCAGGAGAATGTTGATGTTCCGTAAAGTGAGTGTAGAGCTTTGTGTTGGTCTTTAGACAGCGGATATTACTTTTGTGTTCTGTTATTCTAGTTTTGATGGTTCTCATGGTCATGCCTATATACTTTTTCCCACAGGGGCATGTCAGTAGGTAGATGCAGCGTGGTGTATTGCAATTTGTATGCTTTGTAATCCTCCATGTGAACCTGTCTGTGAGTTCAATTCCTTGGATGGTTTCGTCTGGGGACACACAACACATGATCCACAAGGGAAATGTCCTGTAATGGGCGGAAGATCCCATAAACGTCTTTGATTAGTAGTGGATTTATTCCTGGGTCTCGTGTGTACCAACATATCTTTCAAATTGTTCGTTCTTTTGAAAGCAAATCTGGGTTTAGGAATCTCTAAATCACCAGTCTTCAAAATACCCCAGTGTTTATTTACAACTTTTTTGATCATATTCGATCTGGGTGTGTAGGTAGTGACACAGGTAAGGGCCTTGTCTGATTCTTTAGTTTTAACCTCAAGGAGGCTCTCGCGATGATTGTTTCTGGCACGTTTCATACATGAACTGATTTGTTTTTAGGATACTCTCTATTCAGTAAATTAGTGGACAGTATTTCAGCCTCAGTCTTATAGTCCTGTGTGGAACTACAATTTCTCCTTATACGTAGAAATTGGCTGAAGGGAGATTATCCTTTAGAGTTTTAGGGTGATAACTGCTATATAATAGCAGACTGTTCATATCAGTGGGCTTTTATATAGGGTCGTGTCCAGTTTTCCTTCTTTAATCTGATGGTGAGATCTAGGAATGGAATTTCACTGCTGGAAATTGTGTGGGTAAATTTCAGGTACCGGTTCTTGGTATTAATCCATTCACAAAATTCAATGCAAGTCTGTTCTCCACCCTTCCAGAAAATAAGGATATCATCTATGTATCTCTTCCACAGTCTCAGGTTAGCTACGAAGGGGTTATTGATATGCTGTATCACTTCTTTTTCAAATGCCGCCATGTATAGACATGCCACACTAGGTGCAAAGGTACTCCCCATCGAAGTACCCTGAGACTGGTGGAAGAGTAGTTTGTTGAATTCAAAAAAGTTTTCTGTCAGTGCTAAAGTGGCACATTGCATAATGAAGGAGATTGGAGTAATTGATGACCATTCCGTGTCCAACAGGGCTGTTTCTATCACTACCAGTGTCTCTCTCTGTGGGATATTGGTGTATAGCTGTTCTACATCCAGGGTGACTAATAAGTCAATGTCAGAGGACTCCTCCAAACCCTCAATCAGCCGCAAGACATCGGAGGTGTCTTTCACGTACTGAAGGGTCTGTTTTACTAGAGGTTGTAGGTAGTGATCACAAAATTTAGACAGGGTTCTAGAAGAGAGCCTATTCCTGACACAATGGGTCTACCTGGGACTGGGGTAGTTCCCTTGTGTATCTTTGGGAGGGTATAAAGTATGGAGTCTTAGGATGTTGTGTGACTAAGAACTCTGCCTCTTTTATTTATCCAACCATTATTTACTGCTTCAAAACCATTGAGGTAATTTCTTTCAATAAACGGATCGTGGGATCGGTTGTTATAGGGGTATAGAATTTCCTATTCTGAAGTTGGCGTAGACATTCAATGTCATAATCCTTAGTTGATTGTATGACAGTGGCTCCTCCTTTGTCCGCTTGTTTTATAGTAATACTCAAGTCCTCCGTTAGTGATTTAATAGCTAAACGTTCTTGGTTCGATAGATTATGGAAGGGGACAGGGTGTTGGCATTATCAAGTTCCTTTAACACCGCTTTTCAAAGTCACTACTTCTGTTGGTACCATATTCATAGTCGGAGTAAATGTGGAGGGATTATGTAGTCCTGAGTCAATTAGACTGGTTTGACTAGTTTCTACTGTGTCATGAAAGTGTGCTCTCAGTCGAATCTTCCTGAAAGGTTGTGAATCTCACATTGTTCTTGGAATCTGTCTACCCTTGGAGTGGGGACAAAACCAAGCCCTTTTCCAATACTCTTTCTTCGGTATCGGTCAGTGGTCTTTGTGATAAGTTCACTACTATACTGCTCTGCCCCGTGTTTTGCTCGGGTGTCCATCCCAATCGGTTGATCGTCCTGCCACTGAACCTGTTTCTGCCCTCCTTTTCTGCGCCCTCTTCCTCTGCCCCAACCTCTGCCTAAAGAGGGGTTTTCAATTTGATAAAATTGTGGTCGATTAGGAGGGTACATTGGCAAAGGCCAGTATGGTGGTTGTGGACCATAAGGGTGCTGCATGTTATAATTGGGATAGCGCTGTTGGTTCCTTTTCCTTTGATTGGAACCTCCCCAACTACCACTGCTGGAATCACTGCTAGCTGAACCTCTTCTATTGGTGTCACTATTCTCATCAGATGAGTAGCCATTTTTGTTCGAGATGTAGTCTGGTTTTAAATAGGGATATACTTTCTCTTTTTCAAATTTTAGTATATCTTTCTGGAGTTTGCTGATCTTCTGAGTCATCAAATACTCTTTTGTTCTGCAATTTCGTTATTGAGTTCAGATAATTTAGTTTTAAAGAGGAAATCTGAACAGTTGTTTTAGTGCCCCCTCAGCTATCTGTATTCTGATCAGTAGGGCATCTGCCAACCTCTTTGCCGTGTTGATGATGAGAATGAGTAGGTCCCTAGTGCATTTCCATACAGGGACCTACTCATTCTCATCATCAACACGGCAAAGAGGTTGGCAGATGCCCTACTGATCAGAATACAGATAGCTGAGGGGCACTAAAAACAACTGTTCAGATTTCCTCTTTAAAACTAAATTATCTGAACTCAATAACGAAATTGCAGAACAAAAAGAGTATTTGATGACTCAGAAGATCAGCAAACTCCAGAAAGATATACTAAAATTTGAAAAGAGAAAGTATATCCCTATTTAAAACCAGACTACATCTCGAACAAAAATGGCTACTCATCTGATGAGAATAGTGACACCAATAGAAGAGGTTCAGCTAGCAGTGATTCTAGCAGTGGTAGTTGGGGAGGTTCCAATCAAAGGAAAAGGAACCAACAGCACTATCCCAATTATAACATGCAGCACCCTTATGGTCCACAACCACCATACTGGCCTTTGCCAATGTACCCTCCTAATCGACCACAATTTTATCAAATTGAAAACCCCCCTTTTTTAGGCAGAGGTTGGGGCAGAGGAAGAGGGCGCAGAAAAGGAGGGCAGAAACAGGTTCAGTGGCAGGACGATCAACCGATTGGGATGGACACCCGGAGCAAAACACGGGGCAGAGCAGTATAGTAGTGAACTTATCACAAAGACCACTGACCGATACCGAAGAAAGAGTATTGGAAAAAGGGCTTGGTTTTGTCCCCACTCCAAGGGTAGACAGATTCCAAGAACAATGTGAGATTCACAACCTTTTCAGGAAGATTCGACTAGGAGCACACTTTCATGACATAGTAGAAACTAGTCAAACCAGTCTAATTGACTCAGGACTACATAATCCCTCCACATTTACTCCGACTATGAATATGGTACCAACAGAAGTAGTGACTTTTGAAAAAGCGGTGTTAAAGGAACTTGATAATGCCAACACCCCTGTCCCCTTCCATAATCTATCGAACCAAGAACGTTTAGCTATTAAATCACTAACGGAGGACTTGAGTATTACTATAAAACAAGCGGACAAAGGAGGAGCCACTGTCATACAATCAACTAAGGATTATGACATTGAATGTCTACGCCAACTTCAGAATAGGAAATTCTATACCCCTATAACAACCGATCCCACGATCCGTTTATTGAAAGAAATTACCTCAATGGTTTTGAAGCAGTAAATAATGGTTAGATAAATAAAAAGAGGCAGAGTTCTTAGTCACACAACATCCTAAGACTCCATACTTTATGCCTCCCAAAGATACACAAGGGAACTACCCCAGTCCCAGGTAGACCCATTGTGTCAGGAATAGGCTCTCTCTAGAACCCCTGTCTAAATTTTGGGATCACTACCTACAACCTCTAGTAAAACAGACCCTTCGTACGTGAAAGACACCTCCGATGTCTTGCGGCTGATTGAGGGTTTTGAGGAGTCCTCTGACATTGACTTATTAGTCACCCTGGATGTAGAACAGCTATACACCAATATCCCACAGAGAGAGACACTGGTAGTGATAGAAACAGCCCTGTTGGACACGGAATGGTCATCAATTACTCCAATCTCCTTCATTATGCAATGTGCCACTTTAGCACTGACAGAAAACTTTTTGAATTCAACAAACTACTCTTCCACCAGTCTCAGGGTACTTCGATGGGGAGTACTTTTGCACCTAGTGTGGCATGTCTATACATGGCAGCATTTGAAAAGAAGTGATACAGCATATCAATAACCCTTCGTAGCTAACCTGAGACTGTGGAAGAGATACATAGATGATATCCTTATTTTCTGGAAGGGTGGAGAACAGACTTGCATTGAATTTTGTGAATGGATTAATACCAAGAACCGGTACCTGAAATTTACCCACACAATTTCCAGCAGTGAAATTCCATTCCTAGATCTCACCATCAGATTAAAAGAAGGAAAACTGGACACGACCCTATATAAAAAGCCCACTGATATGAACAGTCTGCTATTATATAGCAGTTATCACCCTAAAACTCTAAAGGATAATCTCCCTTCAGCCAATTTCTACGTATAAGGAGAAATTGTAGTTCCACACAGGACTATAAGACTGAGGCTGAAATACTGTCCACTAATTTACTGAATAGAGAGTATCCTAAAAACAAATCAGTTCATGTATGAAACGTGCCAGAAACAATCATCGCGAGAGCCTCCTTGAGGTTAAAACTAAAGAATCAGACAAGGCCCTTACCTGTGTCACTACCTACACACCCAGATCGAATATGATCAAAAAAGTTGTAAATAAACACTGGGGTATTTTGAACACTGGTGATTTAGAGATCCCTAAACCCAGATTTGCTTTCAAAAGAACGAACAATTTGAAAGATATGTTGGTACACACGAGACCCAGGAATAAATCCACTACTAATCAAAGACGTTTATGGGATCTTCCGCCCATTACAGGACATTTCCCTTGTGGATCATGTGCTGTGTGTCCCCAGACGAAACCAACCAAGGAATTGAAACTCACAGACAGGTTCACATGGAGGATTACAAAACATACAAATTGCAATACACCACGCTGCATCTACCTACTGACATGCCCCTGTGGGAAAAAGTATATAGGCATGACCATGAGAACCATCAAAACTAGAATAACAGAACACAAAAGTAATATCCGCTGTCTAAAGACCAACACAAAGCTCTACACTCACTTTACGGAACATCAACATTCTCCTGAAAGTATAAACTGGGTGGTACTGGAAGCACATCAACAGATTACACAAGTGGATCTCTTTAGGATAGAACAAAGATGGGTCTATCGTCTGGACTCGACTCACTGTGGTCTCAATGACGAAATTCCCTGGGGCACTCTAAACCATCGTTAGCCAAGTTCATAATGAGGTACTAAATGTGAAATGGGCCTCTTACCCACCCTATACTAGGACCCCTTTCTAGGGGTTTGGACATCACCTACTTAATACTTTCATTATTTCACTTGACGATGTCCGTTAACAGCGTGTTTAGGGCCCTTATCCTGTATTTATCCATCTTATGTACATACCTCTCTTTAAACCTTTTTGAAATGGTTAGGATTCAAGACTGGCTAATGTGCCTTCTTTTCTACAAACCTATCCTTAAACCTTTTAGATTTGATTAGGAATGAAGACTGGTTAATGTGGTACTTTGGCCGTGGTGTACTAGAATACACACTTATTTTGTAGCATTAATTAACTCCTGAGTACTATTGACCCTATTGTGTAACGACAAAATCTGAATGGTCATCCCGACCTCTATTCTCAATACCAACTCCAAGATGGCCGCCATATTCACGTGGTAACGGTAGCATTGTAAACCTACTCCAAGATGGCCGCCATTTTCACGTGGTAGCGCTAGCACGTGATACGATCACATGACCCTTACAATACACCAGCTGGAATTGATCGGCTCTCCCGCGCTCTCGATTCCTTCTCCAGGGAAGGTATTTAATACGGCCGGTTTCAAGGAAAGGATACCTTCCTGGATGTGGCGAAGCGGGGTAGGTCGTCCGTTTGACTCCGAATGGGAGTAGGTAAGTCGGCACGAATGATTGGAAGCCCCTCTGTCACGATGATTGGAAGCCTCTCTGTCACAAGCAGTATGTTGAGGTGAAGGAAACTAGTGTCAGAGTCCTTAGTATACCTTCCGGTGGGGGCCCGTGGTGCTTCCTCACCAACTTTCTGGTAATGGCTTCATACGCAACCAGGGCTCGGGGGGTATATTAATGCAAGCATAACTTTTGCCATTGCTACACCGCCGCTGGTGCGCCCCTCCGGATGTCCATGGATTGTGTGGATGGTTATTTGTTGTTAATGAGGTGAGGAGGGGTTACGATGGCTCCTACCCTGGTGACACCCGGACTGACCGGGACCCTGTGCCTTGTTAACCGCTACTCATCAGCTGGCAATGACATGATGCAGAAAATCATAACACTTATACCTGGTTTTTATACATCATGTTTTCGTTATTCTAGAGACACCACTTATTGTGTCTTTTCTTCGCTACAACCGATGAGGCAATATCTGATACCTAATTAGGTGAGTTTATAAAACACACTCACCATCACGGTTTTTCACGTGTGCACATTATGTTTTTATGGGGTTTTCTATGAAGTCACTCAACGCCTTAAATTATAAGAGCATGTCAATCTGAATTCACTGCAGTATCATTGACTTATGTGATCCTCACAAGATATAAAGTTTTTTGTTGTTCTTGTTTATACTACAGGTTATTCCATTTCCCATAGGAAATGTCCTAGAGGGACTACTAGTGGTAGGTAGCGTTGCGCCTTGCCACCTATGTGTAGATAGTTTGTTTTAATTTACACGGTCCTGAAGAATCGCTAATGATCACTCCTTGACAACAAATAGCGAGAAACATGTCAACCATTTGGGAGTTGAGTATAATTTTTGTTGCATAATAACAAAAAGAGTCACCCCTCCCTTTTCTCTTTTAATCAGGTCGGGTCCCTCGCGGAATAAATTCACCACAGAGGAGTCCCATACCTGTTTTATCATCACTTTACACATCTACACTCATTCTGGCCCCACACACCCACGGCACCCATACGGCGTGGAACAGAAGATCTCCGAAAAAGAGCCCTTTAAGGGTGCCCGTCGGGCATTGCAGCGCCGGCCCGACGAGGAGCAGGCTCAAATGATGAAGCATGACACCTAGCTTGCTGGGTGTGTGAGGGCCCTATTTCCAACAGGAGGAATTCCCCTATCCTCCTCTTTACCTGTAGTATTTTTAATATTCTTACCCTTTGAGTGATTAATACATCACATAGGAACTACGTACTCTCTTTTTTGAAAACTGGTTGTAGGGCATGTACGTTGGACCTCCCCAAGCCCTTTCTGTCCCTCTTATTTTGTTAGACCGCTGATCACCTTCACAGTACATCTGAGATGTCAAAAAAATTGATACATATTGTATACACTTTGCATTGAAAATTGTCGTGAGACGGGTGGGAAATAAAGCAAATGTATTAATTGTGAGGGGCGGTATTTTAAAACAATGGGCTTATAGAAATTGAACTAAATTGTCATGGTGTGAGGATCAACCCCCTGTCCCTGTCCAATCAGAAGTAGTGGGCCCATACATTTTGAAACATTAATGGGAGGTACATGGGCGTAGAAGGGTATAATAGATATAGAATTAGTTAATTAGTTAGCACAGGGTGCAGAGCTCAGAGACTAGGCACTTGAGCTTAGGAGCAGCACAGCGCTTTTAGGACCACAGAACGAGCTAATTGATTGCAGACTAAACCACTGTCCAAAGAGGTCCTGAGGTGGGGGCGGCGGATTCCATTAGAAAGAAGACACGGAAGAATCGAGGAGGAACGAAGTGTCAGAGAGGGGAACGACGCAGGCGTCGTTGGTAGAGAGGTCACCTGTCCTGTCTTGAACCTGGTCCGGAGGTCTTTGGTCTTCATCTTTCCTGGGACCCTTTCCAACTACTTGGCCAAGGGGTTTGGTTCTCACACTTTTAGGTAAGTATAAAGGCGTAATCTTTAGTTTGTACTGCTGTCTCTATCTTCTCCTTTCTGAAGGACCGTCATTTGTGATTAATAGGTGATATTATAGTGTACTTCCTCCTTGATATGTGATTAAGTGCCATGTGGCTTGTATATTACTCTGCTAAAATAATTTAGATAAACATTTTAAAAACTTCCTGAGTCAGTGGTTATTTCAGGTGTTTTATGAAATTGTATTTGTATGGTCTCATTTTATCCCCAATTATCAAAGGTCCATTGGTAAGTCATTACTCTTCAATCAGAAAAGGTAATTGGTAGCAGGGATTTTGATAAAGAGTACAACTGATTCCCACCAGCGGTGATTATTAGTTAGCGTGAATGAATGGGCCCAGGTGAGTATTTTGTGTATGAATGCTTGTTGCTAGTAACCCGCTGGATCAGTTTTCTGGTAGCAGAGGATGGTTACACTTTGTTAATTGGGTAATGAGAATTTATTTTTATGAACTAACATCCGTTTGTTTAAAAGTTTTGTTTTATGTTGTCTAGAATCCCAGGGGAATTTGAATAGCGGATGGTAAGTGGAAGCCATACTGCAGTGAGGTTATCTGTCAGGCAGAAATAGTACTGAAAAGTTAAGCAGGGCTATCAGTACTTGTTAGGGACTCTGTGCGTGTGAGTGACAGCAAAGGAATGCGCTGATGAAAATTTGATGTTATATCACCTAGAAAGGGTAACATTGAAGGAGTAGCAGGTATTTCCGAAGCTTATGTGAAGAGTAAACGGAAGGGTTTTACTCGTAGTGTATGTCTAGTAAACAGAAGGGTTTTACTAAGTGTGAGAAAAACTATCCTTTTCAATTTAGAGAAACTGGCACGATAGCGAATGTTTTATGTTGTTATTAAAATTTTATAAGAAGCATTGAGAAAATAAAGTTTTGCGTACGATTTTTGTAAAGGGAGGGTCAGCTGTCGGAGTAAAAGCTGACGTCACAAACGCCGCGCTGGGATTGGTCGACACAGCGGGCGTGGAGCGAGCTTGTAAAGGAGGGGTCAGTAGTCAGGAGTAATACTGACGTCACAGGTGCCGCGCTGGGATTGGTTGAAACAGCGAGGGACAGAGAAGCGCAGATAGTAAAGGAGGGGTCGTCAGATAGACGTCACAGAAAAGCCGCGCTAGGATTGGCCCCGAGACAAATGTTAGCTGGAATTTGATTGGTTGTCAGCATAGAAGTCAAAAACTTAGTGGACAGTGTAGATTATATGTGGAAAACGCGATCCGACTTTAATAGGAACACGTCCAGACAGGTTTTGCAGAATATAATTCAATAAACAGATTGTTATATCCTGAGTTCAATGCTATTCATGCTCTGCCTGTAGAACCTTGCTATGATGTCATCTTATGGAATGTTAGGAGTCAAACCTTCACAGTTGGCTGGGCTGAGCAGCATGCTGGCTGCTCCTGGTGGGGTCTAGATATGATCTTGTTATGGTCTTGTTCTAATCTTCAATAAATCTACTTGAAACTCATCTTGCGTACCTGACTCAATCACTACAAGTGTTTGGCGACGATCTTCAAAAGAACCTGCTTCTGTCACCTCTACAAGAACTTCAAGCAACTTTATAAATTACAGAACCTCCTGCAACTCAAGTCAAGTTACCCCAACTGGCATCCTGACCCCACCAGTGACCTCCCATCGGTCGCCCACAGCAGTCTGCCAGTTGTTCCTGTCTACTCCCCATCATCTCTACGCATCTTATGCTGTGCCTTCAGTGAGGGTAAGCCTGACACTCTCCAAGCCTGCCAACGTCTGCGCCTACCAACTCCTGCATCCTATGTTGTGTCTGTGTCCTGTGCTGTGCTTTCACTGAGGGTAACCCTGACAAGCCTCTGAGGGTAAGCTCTTCAAGCCTCCCAACGTCTCTGTCCTGTGCTCTGGGCAGGAAGTGTGCTGTATGCTGTGCTTTCAGACTGGTAAAGTTCTTTTATTTGGACATCCTGCTTGTGTACTTTATACCACTACCAAAGACTCTGCTATCTTTCGCTGTCACTTGGATTACCGTTTCTGTCGGGCAGTCTTTCGAGCGACAACCCTCTCAGGCACAGCAGAGCTTTTCATAAGCTTGGGTGAGCGGTTTCGCTGCGCTGGTTTGCCCTCCCATGTCCCCAAAATAACCGTCGGAGGAACTCGTTGTATTTGGGAAGGCATTTGGTCTTCGGGTCTGTTTTAGCAACCTATACGCAATGGGACTTTTATAAAGTGAGGCAACGGTCTGTCTTTGATTGTTAGGCAACTTTCATATATTGGGTTTGCCTCACTTTACCAACCGCCGTGCTTTCTTTTAAAAATGTGGCACGAGTCAGAACCAGAGCGCGCTCACCTTCTTTTTCTTCAAGTGCCTGTGACGTCCTTCGTTCTCCCTGCCGGATGCTCTTGGAGGTTCCCTGCATGCACGCACGCGCCGTGAGCCACCTGGCACTGCGTAGCCAACGTGCCGCCATGTTTTGGTTGGCTGCCACTGCAAAGGCTGTTCCTGTTTCATTACGCCAACCACGTCTAGTGCGGCATTTACGTGAAGAATATATTCCCTTCGGCTTCATGCGCTGACTGTTCCTGCTTGTTAGTTTGTCCTACGATCACAGTCGTGGGATCTGCTTTGAGTTTCTGCGGTGAGTGACTGATTACTCTTCTGGAGTCATATTTGACTTTTACACTGTGCGACAATTGACTAAGGATGTTCATTGCTTCACGTCTCCTCAAGCTGGAAGACCCAGACTGAGCGTGTCATCACATCAACTACTCTGCGGTGACACGCACACCTGATGTACTTATTGCAAGTTTACTCCGCTAGTCATTACAAATTGTATAGGGTGCCTGGTTCTTAATTTTACCTATTTTCGCATATTATTCAATTTCGCTGCTAGTTTGCCGAATTCCTTGATTTAGGTGACATGTCACAGTCTTGGCAATACGTGTAATTGTCTCTCTTGTGTAGCACATTCTTTTTGCATACATTCTCATGTATAGTGGCATGTTTTCCCCTTTTGGTATCTTTACAGTTACGCATTTTCTTGATCTGCTTCCCTTACGCAAGGGCGTTTCTTCTCTAGCACAGCTCGGGTGAGTAGTCGCTCACCGGCGTGGATCTCTGGTCTGCCTTTAACACAATTGGCCATGGACCCTAGGTATACGGCAAGTTGGTAAACGCCGTCAAGAGTCCATTACACTATTCTGTTTTCCCTTCTAACAGGGGATCTTTGCAATGGGTTTTAGTCCCATTTGCCAGCAATGGGTCTAAGTCCCATCTGCTCACTGTATGATTGTACACGCATTACATGTCCATCGTTTTGTTTACCCTTCAACAGGGGATCTATGCAAGGGTGTCAGTCCCTGTGCATCATTTCGGGTTCCTACCCAGATACTTTCAGTTAACGGGTTCCTACCCAAAAAGCTAACGTTCATTTTGCTTTAGTGCACAGTGTGGTATATTCACACTATTTGTCCATATACGGACACCTCTCGTCTTATTTGTTTACCCTACATAGGGTGTGCACAACTTTGTTCTACCTCCCTCCTGGGAGCTATGCAAGGGTGTAGCCCCTTTGCATTAAGTATATGGGTTCCCACCCATACACTGGTTTTTTTGGGGGGGGGAATTTGTCATGAGTGCCTACTCATGTGTGCTGTATTGGCACAGTTACATTGCTGCGGTGCGCGGTGTGGTTTTTCCACACGGAGTTTGTCCTTGCACTGAGATGTGTATGGGGAGCATTGCCAGTTTTGTGCGCGGCGCATCTCTATCTCAGGAGATTGGTCATGGGTTCTCACCCATGCATTGGAGAGTACATATTTAGCTTACGTTTTTACTCTATTTGAGTGCATTTCATGATTTTATTGCTAAGTATGTTCCGTTTATTTTGTATTTTTTTATTGCTATATTTGCACTGTTATCTTTGCATTACATTTTTGTCATTGTGTAATGATAATGGTGTTTAGATGAAGAATCATCCTTATTTTTCTTCATCTTCCTTGTTTCTTTCTTCTTTTCTGTTTTCCATCTGAGGTCTTCTTTTGTCTCTCTTGTGGATTTTGGGCTTTCCTATGCTTTTCTGTCGGGTTTCCTTCCTCTGCGTTCGTCGCAGCCTATAGCCCTGTGTTCTGTTAGTTTTCTTTTTCAGCCTCCATTCATTCCTGTTCTGGCCAGTGGGTGTGCTTTGCGGCAGTCTTTTGTGCTTTCTTTTATCTGACGTTGTTGTTTTTCTTCTTTTCTGTTGTGTAAGAAGGGAGGATGGTTTCTATGTCTGTTTTCCTTTCTTCTCTGTTACCTGATGTTGCTCTTCTTTAGATTGTTTTGCGGTTCTGTTACCTCTATGTTTTCTCTTTCTGGTTTCTTCTCTCTTTCTCTCTCATTGTGTTCTTTTGTTCATTTGGGAGAAAGGGGGATATGTTATATCCTGAGTTCAATGCTATTCATGCTCTGCCTGTAGAACCTTGCTATGATGTCACCTTATGGAATGTTAGGAGTCAAACCTTCACAGTTGGCTGGGCTGAGCAGCATGCTGGCTGCTCAAGGTGGGGTCTTGAAATAATCTTGATATGGACTTGATCTCTCTATTTTACCATCTTGAATAAAACTACCTGAATCACACCAACCTGCGTGGACTCAATCACCACACAGATATTTACCCAAAATGTATGGAGAAAAGAGAAAAATGTCATTCTTACAAAAGATTAAGAACTATTTTAAGAAGGATAAGCCAATCAAAACTAGGGAAGGAATTATCATTCCACCAGCAAAAACGCCCGCCTCATTCATGATGATGGAGAGGGGTTATCATACTTGTGTATGGTTAGAAAATTGGATAGAATATACAAAAGATGACAGAATATTAGCTTTCCCAGAGAATGGTACTTTCAATGGGAGAATTCTTCAAAATTTAAGAATAAGAATGAATGAATTAGAACCCAGACCAAGACTAACGCAGTACGAAGCCCTAGAAGAATGGGAAACAGAGGCATTTGAACGTGATAGACCCAGAAGCAATAGAGGTTACAGGGGATTTTTCCCTAGACACCAAAATGAGACAAGAGAAAGTCAGATGAAACAGTGGAGACGAGCGATGCTTACCGAGGGTTTGTATCCAGTATTTATGGCAGATGAGCCATTAGGGAGCAAATGCAAAGAAAAGACAAAACACATGACAGGGTTTGGAGAATCCGAAGATGAATTTATGGAAGAAATATTAAAGAACCCTCCACCATACCAGGAAGGGTTGGGTGGTTGTTCCCCAAGTGCACCAATTTTGAGAACACCATTGGTACCTCAAGTACTGCATAATCCACCAGTTAATAGGGTACTTCAGGATAAGGAAAGAGAGGCTGTGGACAGAAACAGAGCAGAATTGATACAGAAAATAACACAGTTGAATGTACATCCTGATTCCCTGACCATACCTGTAACCATTGGTCCCGTGGTCCCTTTATATGGTGACAAAGTAAATTGTCCGAAACCTCTAGTTATGCCTACACCTGTGGATATTCCTAAACATGAAGCTGTAATAATTGATGACAATATCAGCGATTGTGAATCTATGATTTCACTAATGGATTTGCCTATTCGAGAATCCACAAATAGCAGCCCCAGAAGAGTCACACCAGGTTGCTCAAAGGATGTGAATATAATAACATCTTCAGGAACTAAGAGTGCAACAGTAGTAACCCCAGAAGACTTAGAAAGATGGGCACAAGGAATAGACAGACAAAGTTCATCCCCAAAGATTTTGGATATTTATAAATTAAAAGTCGAGTTAGAAGAAATGATAGCAGGTAATGTAGGAGTAGATCGTTTAAATACCTACAGTGAAGAAGAACTATTGTTCGTATGTAGGAGGATAACAAGAAATGTAAAGATATTCTATGAAAAGTTAACGGATTTGGCCTCAGAGATGGGAATTGAAATAAGAAAGTCAAAAGTACTACAGAAACCATATAGAGCAGAATTTACTGACAAAGATTTAGAAAATATGAATACATCTGGTAGGAAATTACAAGTGAAAGAATTAATGTCAGTATTACAGAAATGGGGAGAACTGGATAAATGGAAAACTAGATGGACAAAGAAAAAGGAAGAGGCACGTTTCAGTAGAACGACTTCCGAATATTTACTGAAGGAAACAGGAAAAGTAGAACAGATGTACCCGATGCCGGAAGTTCCAGGAGGAGGGTATGTTCATGTCCCATGGAGCAGGCAAGATATTTTGTCATTTACGAATGATTTTCCAAAGTTGAGAGAAAAACCAATTGAATGGTACAAGCAGGTTGAGAGATTTGTGAAAGTTTCAAAGGTATTGTTAAAGGACTTAGATGGTTTGTTTGACATAGTGGTACCTGCCGATTTATGGACAGATTGTAAAATTACAATCGACTGGCCTAGTGAAGAGTATCCTAGAGATCCAAAGACAGGTGCCCCATCAAATGATGTGATGAAAAAGTATCACCAGGTAATAACTTATTTGAAAGAGAAAATACCACCAAAAGAAACAGATTGGGTAAAAATAGACAGGACTACCCAAGAGGCAAGTGAATCGGTACATGCCTACTACGAACGTCTATTACAGGTGTTCAAACAGTACAGCGGTTTCGAAGATATTGGGGATAAAAATATGAGTCAGTTTGTCTATCGATTTGTTTATGGTCTAAAACCAGAGATTTGTCAGATGATTAAGCAACACATGTTATGTTGGGAGGGAAAGCCTATTGATGAAATTTTGAAATATGCTAAATATTGTGGAGATGACATTGAAGACAGGCACAAGAAACTACAAGAAAAAGTGATGTGGACTCAAGTGAAAATGGCTGACCAACAGGGAATTAATTTGGATAATCCAACAGAAAGTCAGGGAAAAGAATCTGGAACGAATGGTGACACAGGGAATGGTGGAAAAGTGAGAGGACGAATGAGTAGAGAAGAGGCTAAAAAGAAATTTCCTTGTCATGGATGCGGAAAGTTGGGACATTGGAAGAACGAATGTAAAAAGATTCAAAATAATAATGGCCCAAATCATAATTTAAATCCACAGACGCAGAATGACTCACAGCAGGGTGTAAATCCTCAGAGTCAGTTGCCACCTGCCCCTATACAGGGTAATGTAAGCAGAGCAAAGCACGGTACAGACGTCGGATATCAAGAAGGAAGTGGTAAGAATGAATATGTAACTTCACAGTTTCTTTTACAGGATGATTTTAATCCATATGATTATCAATGACGGTGCCTAAGAGAGGGGAGAAGGAGTGCGTACTTGGCGCATCCTTGCCGGTAGATCAGTCAGGTCCATATGTTGAAGGGAAAGTAAAAGGTAATGATATCACTTTTCTTTTGGACACTGGTGCTACCCGTTCTACTGTAAGAACAGCAGACATCCCAGACCTCCCTCTCTCTGGAGAAGCTATCCAAGTTGTAGGTGTAGCAAATCAAAAGATCAGAACACCCCTTACTGAGCCCATGGAAGTAAGAATAGGAAACTTCCGAGAAATGCACCAATTTGTGGTGTGTGATTCCAGTCCAGTAAATTTACTGGGCAGAGATTTACTGTGCAAAATGAATTGCACTATTTTTTGCACACCGGATGGTGTTGCAATTCAGACCCCGGATGAAGATCATGTTTACAAATTCATGATAGACAAGCAAGGTACGGAAGTAGATGAGATGTTCTCCTTGATAACCAAAGATGAATTACCAGAAGAGTTAAGAACTACAGTGAGCTCTAAGGTATGGGAATTTACTGGGAAAGAAGTAGGACTTATGGCAAAAATAGACCCAGTGAAGATCACTGTAAAAGAAGGCGCAATTTTCCCAAATACTAGACAGTACAAAATGAGTGCAGAAGTAAAAACAGGAGTTACTGAGGAAATTGGCAGAATGGTGAAACAAGGCATACTAAAAAAAGTTCTTAGTAGCCCTTGTAGTTCGCCAATTATGGGTTTGAAAAAGCCTAATGGAAAATATAGGACCGTTCAGGATTTGCGGAAAATTAATAAAATTGTGGTACCTTGTTGTCCTATAGTACCAAATCCTGCAGTGATCCTATACCAGATACCATGGGATGCAGAATGGTTTACTGTAATTGTTCTGTGCCAAGCATTTTTCTCAATACCATTGCATCCAGATAGCCAATATCTGTTTTCGTTTAAATTCGAAAACCATGTCTATGTGTGGAATCGTGTTCCTCAAGGGCACACAGAAAGTCCCTCCATTTTTAATCAAATATTGAAAAAGTGCCTAGAAAAATTAGTAATGCCCAAGAACTCAGTCTTGGTGCAGTACATAGACGACTTGTTGGACGCATCAAGAACACATGATGATTGTGTCGCAGATTCAATTGCATTACTCAACCATTTGGCTGAGGAAGGACAAAAAGTGTCACCTGAAAAATTACAATTTTGTACAACGGCAGTTAAATATTTGGGACACCAAATTGAAAGAGGGAAAAGAAGAATAACGTCTGGAAGAATAAAAATAATTAAGCAAATGAAAATGCCAGTAACACAAAGAGAAGTGAGAATGTTTCTTGGAATAGTAGGATACTGTCGACAATGGATTATAGGGTTTTCACTACTAGCAAAGCCTTTAATTCAGTTAACCAAAAAGAAAGCAAAAGATCCAGTTGAATGGGATGATGAAAGTGCCGGTGCATTTGTAAAATTAAGAAATGCTTTGTGTGAGGCACCTGCCTTGGGCATGCCTGACTATACAAAAGAATTCACACTGTTTTGCTATGAAAGAGAAAATTGTGCACTTTCAGTGCTAACCCAAAGACATGGACTAGACAGGCATCCTATAGCATATTTTTCTGCTACATTGGACCCAGTGGCTGCAGCATTGCCAGGCTGTTTAAAAGCAGTTGCTGCTACCTGTATGAGCATTGAACAAAGTGAGTCAATAGTAATGGGATATCCTGTTAAAGTGCTTGTCCCACATGCAGTTGTGATCCTGTTGACAAGAACTAGAACTCAGCATCTCACACCTAGTCGGATGACAAGATATGAGCGAATAATTCTAGGAGCTGAAAATGTGACCATAGCTAGGTGCACAGTTGTAAATCCTGCTACATTATTGCCAGATCCATATTGTGAAGAAGTTAAGGACAATCCAGAACATGACTGTTTGCAGGTCACAGAGTTGTGTACAAAACCGCGTCCTGACATACAGGAAATGCCCCTGAAGAACCCAGACAGGGAGTTGTTTGTGGACGGCTCATGCCTAAGGCATGAGGATGGCAAATTGAGTGCAGCCTATGCTGTATGTGAACTTTCTGGAATAGTCGAAGCATCCTATTTACCAGGAGTCAAATCTGCACAAGTAGCTGAATTAATTGCTTTGATCAAAGCCTCCAAAATTGGAAAAGATCTAAAAGTAACCATATTTACGGACAGTCAATATGGGTACGGGGTTGTGCATGATTTTGGCCAACTGTGGATGCAGAGGGATTTCATGACTTCTTCAGGAACCCCAATCAAAAATGGGCAGTTTGTAAAGGAATTATTGGAGGCAATACAATCACCAAACAATTGGCAGTGGTGAAATGTGCCGCACACCAGTTAGGAGATGACTGGGTGGTAGCCGGTAACAGATACGCAGACCTAATTGCTCAACACTGTGCCAGAAACAGATTGGGAGTAAACAGAAAAGTCGAAAGGATGGGAATCAGCTGCCAACTTATGCTATGTTCAACACCTGAAACATGGAATGATGTAAAACGATTGCAGGATGATGCTGAGGAGAGTGAAAGAGATGTTTGGATAAAAATAGGGTGTAGACGAAGAACAGATGATGACGTGTGGGTTTATTCAGATGGCAGACCAGTCATGCCTGATTGCCTGATTTTACAAATGGCCAGAATGTATCACGGAGACACACATGTAGGGAGAGATGCCATGATTAGACTTTTCAGACAAAGTTGGTACAATCCAAAGTTTAGGGCTGCAACAGAGAGTCTTTGCCAGAGGTGTTTAACTTGCCAAATGAATAATCCAGGAAGGAGAACAGTAATTGGTTTGGGAAAAATTGGAAAGGCCGAGGGTCCCTTTGTGAGATTGCAGTTAGATTTCATTCAGTTACCACCATGTAAAGGACTGAAATATGTACTTGTCATAGTGTGTCTGTTTTCAAGGTGGGTGGAGGCTTACCCTACTAGGAGGAATGACAGCATTACAGTTGCAAAACTGTTGTTACGAGAACTCATTCCACGGCTCGGTTTCCCAGTAACTTTGGAATCAGATAGAGGGAGTCACTTCAATAACGATGTAATTCGAATAATCTGTGAAGCATTTAAAATTGAACAAAAATTGCACTGTGCGTACCGCCCAGAGGCTTCTGGAGTGGTTGAACAAATGAATGGCACAATAAAATCAAGATTGTCAAAGATGTGTGCATCCACATTGTTAGATTGGCCAGATGCATTGCCTCTTGTCTTAATGGGACTCAGAAGCATTCCTGATAGAAATACAGGATTGAGTCCACACGAAATCATCATGGGAAGAGCAATGAGACAAGCCCATGTACCTGGAAATAAACTGATGAACATAACTGATGATATGGTTCTAGATTATTGCAAAGCATTGGCTGACCTAGTGCGTTCTGTCTCTCACCAGGTTGGAGAAGACGCAGTTTCCAGGCAGCCTGAACAAGAGCATGATCTGAACCCCGGAGATTGGGTGGTGGTGAAGCATCACACCAGACAAACATGTTTATCACCCAGGTGGGGCGAACCTTGTCAGGTTATATTGGTTACAAACACAGCAGTGAAATGTGCAGGATTGCCTAATTGGATTCATGTAAGCCACACCAAAATGGTGCCAGCTCCTGAAGGAAAAGATCCTCAGTCAGCATCAATAGCTGAGGAAGCTGAAGGTTGGCCAGCTGAAGAATCCCAAGTGATAGATTCGGGAGAAGCTGAAGAAGAACAACCGAGCACAAGTCAGGACTGGATACCAGTGGTTGATATACCTGAAGTCTTCATCAAAAGAAGAAGTAGAGCTAGATTAGAGGAAATTAGTGAGGACGAGATAGGTGAAGAAGAACCAGCTCAGGATAGGGAGATTGAAACAAAAAGAGAACCTGAGCAGGCCCAGATAGGGAAAGGAAATTGGGCTCAAATTGACAACGAAACAACAAAATTTGAGCAGGGACAGACAGGTTCAGAAGAACGCGGTCAGGCTGCAGAAGTACAAAGTGCAATAAGCCCTGATCAGAACCAGTTAGAACAAGAAAAACACGTTCAGGGAGAAGAAAACCAAGAAAACATCGAGCAAGAAAGCATCAAGCACGAAGACATCAATCCTGAACAGGGTCAGTTAGTAGAAAGTCACCCTCAGGCAACTGAAGAAACAACAACAACAAGAACTGAACAAGAGCAGATAGAAGGGGAAACTGAAATCGAGGACAACCCATTTGTGCCACACCTTGAAAATAAAAGAGTTTTTGGAAAAGACTCGGAAGGTGAAGATACAGTGCAGACAAAGAAAGTCAGGAAAGGTGACCATTGGCCTAGTGTCATTAAAAGAGTAAAATATCATATAGAAACACGAAGTGAAGATCCAGAACAAGTAAATGAAGTAACAAGCTTATCTGGACAAACAAGTGGGACTGAAAAACGAAAAAGCAAAAGATTGAAACTTGTGAACAATAAGTTTAAAGGTCCTGATTGGACTTATATAATCCTTGAAGACTATGAGAGTTCAGAGTCAAGTGAAAGTGGTGACGAAAGAACAAGTGCAGAACTGACTTATGAAAAAGAAGTGAACCCACCTTGATAAATTAAAGTCTTGAAAGAAAAAGAAAAGAAGAAAAATCTTCTTTTGTCAAAAATGGCTGACGACAGAGTTTCTGGGAGACCGAAACGGAAATGTTGTAAAAGATGCTGTGCTATATGCATATGTAGTCTGGTAGTGGTGCTTATAGTGTGGTTAGTTGTGATTGTAGCAATTCCTTACCTTATGATAATGGACAAAAAGATTAACAACAAAACAAAGGGAAGGATAGATAACTTGAAAGGTGATAGAGTAAAAATAGAAGCAGAAGATGAACCAGAGTTTCATCACGTGGTAACAGATAATGATATTAGTTTAAATGTTTTCACTAAATTATTGTTTCAGTACGTAGATACAATGGAAGTTAGTGACTGTTATGTCTGTATGAAGTTACCTGAATCAGTAGCAGAAGGTTTAACATATCATCATTTGCCTTTAACTTATGGCATATCATGTAGTGTACTAACTAGTTTATTTTATAGAACAGGGAAACTTCAGTATTATTATTCAAATATAGATGTGATATTTTCAGAGGTTCCTATTCGAAAGAATCTGAACCCAGTGCTTAGTAGTCAAGATGCACAATTTATGGGAGAATTTTTCTTAACAATGAAGACAATAGACATAACATATGCACATAGGAGCAATCTAACATGTTCATTACGTGAAGAAGAAAAGATATTTTTGAACTTAGTTGAGAATAGAAGACAGAATTTCCAAAAGAAAGCGTCTGAGCATAAAACTCATCTTCCACCTTGGGCTGAGAAAGAGGTATTTACACACCTGGCAAAGCTCAAGCTGCTATGGCTCTGGATTTTGTAAAGACAGGGAAAATTTGTCTACAAAGGTTAAAGACTGATTAAAACAATATTTTCATCGGTACCAGTGAATGTGAACATAATTTCTTAATTCTTGGAGGTTGGGGACTAAAAGGAGGAACAGATTCAGTTTTTCCTGGAATATATTATGTGTGTGGGAATAAGGCTTACTTTAGGCTTCCTGCACGGTGGTATGGAAGTTGTTATTTTGGAATAGTTTTTCCAAAAGTATACCACGTAAAAAGAAACACTGCGAGCAATGAAAATAATAGTGAATTAACACGTAGTAAAAGAGCTAGTTTTTCAGAAATTGTAGGTGATATATTTGGTGCATTGATACCTTCAGTGGGAGTAATTCTGAACTCAAGGAGAATATGTAAATTGCCTACAGTGGTTGATCGTTTATCAACGGATACAGCTGGAGGATTTCTAATGATTAATGCGGAAATGGTTGCGATTAGATCTATGGTTATGCAAAATCGACTTGCTCTTGATATAATATTAGCAAAAGAGGGCGGAGTCTGTAAATTGTTGAAAACGAAACATTGTTGCACGTATATTCCTGACAAAAGTGCAGAAATCGGAACGTATATAAAGAATATAACAAAACTTGAGAATGAACTGAAACCACTGGAAGTTGATAGTGTATGGGAAAGATTGACAAATAGCATTGCGTCAATTGGTACCTGGTTTACTAATGTAGGAAAAGGACTTATAGGTCAAATATTAGTACCCTTAGTAGGGATAACAATAATAGTATTGTCAATAATGATATGGTGCAAATGTTGTAGAAAGAAAGAAACATATAGGGTGACAGAAAAAGGCAAGAAACGGAAATTTGATGAAATTGAATTAGAAGATCTGAAAAGTGAAATATAGAAGAAACTGAAAGGAGAGGATAAGAATAGACAATGTAAAAATGAAAATGTGACAAAAATATGTTAAGTTGGCATCTGATATAGGTAGTTTTGATGGCTCAGAAACGTCATCAGAGAGGGGATTGATGGAGCAAGGACTCATAATGAGACTTGCTCGTAAGCAATCTTCTCACAGTATTAATAATTTGTACTAAAACCTTGTAATGTCTTTATTAATAATGTGCAAACACTACATTTTATCTAGAAGATGCTTGCCTATGTGTTTCCCACTAATAAGTAATCCTTGTCTAATCCAAAATGGCCGCTAAAACGCGGGAACTCAACTGCGCATGTGTCAACCATATCACGTGGTATGACGTCTTTCTTTGCTTGGAGGGAATCTTTTGCTTCTGCGCAGTGTATGCTAAAATGGCTGCTTTATGTTCTCACATGCTAAAGCTTTCGCGTTGCTGCAATTAATAATGTGGTATTCTAACGCTACTAATGCGGGATAGATCTTATAATTAAATGGGAATAGAGTAGAAGTAGGGGGTATACAGTGAAAACATTTATTTTTGATTTTAATATGTTTCTTCTTTGATTTCTATTAGTTCGTAAAATGGGCCTGGGTTAACTGAACAGCAGCTCGAGAGCCATGTGACCTGTGCATGCGCTCTGAAACTAACAAGACAAAGCGATGAAGTCAACTTGGTAGATGTCCAAGGACATGACCCGCTGATCACCTTCACAGTACATCTGAGATGTCAAAAAATTGATACATATTGTATACACTTTGTAATGAAAATTGTCGTGAGACGGGTGGGAAATAAAGCAAATGTATTAATTGTGAGGGGCGGTATTTTAAAACAATGGGCTTAAAGAAATTGAACTAAATTGTCATGGTGTGAGGATCAACCCCCTGTCCCTGTCCAATCAGAAGTAGTGGGCCCATAAATTTTGAAACATTAATGGGAGGTACATGGGCGTAGAAGGGTATAATAGATATAGAATTAGCTAATTAGTTAGCACAGGGTGCAGAGCTCAGAGACTAGGCACTTGAGCTTAGGAGCAGCACAGCGCTTTTAGGACCACAGAACGAGCTGATCGATTGCAGACTAAACCGCTGTCTAAAGAGGTCCTGAGGTGGGGGCGGCGGATTCCATTAGAAAGAAGACACGGAAGAATCGAGGAGGAACAAAGTGTCAGAGAGGGGAACGACGCAGGCGTCGTTGGTAGAGAGGTCACCTGTCCTGTCTTGAACCTGGTCCGGAGGTCTTTGGTCTTCATCTTTCCTGGGACCCTTTCCAACTCCTTGGCCAAGGGGTTTGGTTCTCACACTTTTAGGTAACTATAAAGGCGTAATCTTTAGTTTGTACTGCTGTCTCTATCTTCTCCTTTCTGAAGGACCGTCATTTGTGATTAATAGGTGATATTATAGTGTACTTCCTCCTTGATATGCGATTAAGTGCCATGTGGCTTGTATATTACTCTGCTAAAATAATTTAGATAAACATTTTAAAAACTTCCTGAGTCAGTGGTTATTTCAGGTGTTTTATGAAATTGTATTTGTATGGTCTCATTTTATCCCCAATTATCAAAGGTCCATTGGTAAGTCATTACTCTTCAATCAGAAAAGGTAATTGGTAGCAGGGATTTTGATAAAGAGTACAACTGATTCCCACCAGCGGTGATTATTAGTTAGCGTGAATGAATGGGCCCAGTTGAGTATTTTGTGTATGAATGCTTGTTGCTAGTAACCCGCTGGATCAGACTCTCACCCTCTGTGAGTTGTTGAAAAGAAAGGAACCATGGTGAACGCTAGGAATGCAGACAAGCAAATAACCCAAAACATCTCACACTTCAGACCCTACCATCGATAGAGTGCTGAAGAGGAGCTCAATGTGACATCAGTCGCAGACTGGAGGTGAAGCGAAGAACCAGCACAGGAATTCCATCACCCTGAAAGCCCCAGCAAGATACGACACACATCGAAGAGGAATTTCCGGAAGCCAACTCAATTAATTGAAATGTGACCCTGTTTTCAAGTGGGGTTGAGATTTAATGTCACCAGAAACCAGCTAGACTGCAGAGAAAGTTAACAGTCTTACAACTGGACTTATTGGATGGGGCAAGGACAGGAAGTAATGGGAGATGAAGAATGGTCTAAAGGAGAAGAGACGTGTCAGAGGCTAGCTCAGCTATGAACAGGCCCACACATCTAATTAACTGAGAGAAAGTAAATAAAGAAACCACTAGCAGAGCCCAGCTGCCTTTTCTTAGCTTGAGCTGGTGAAAGATCTGATTGATACACGTCATCTAAAAACCTACCTTGGGTATGATTTAAAAGACAATAATGCTGCCCCACAAGGAATAACAATATTGTATGCATCCCAACATTTGGAGAACAGGAAGATTTTGAAAAAAATCTGAATTTATTTTCTCCATTGACTTACATTGCAGAGGAGGCAATGTCAGGCACTAGATAGCTAAAATAAAGTCTTTTTTGGTTAATAAATAAATAAAACATGAGGGAAGTCTTACTCTTTAATCGATGCGTTGGCATGGATGATTATGGCAATATATAAAGGGCACGTGAAATATCTTGGCTCACGGCCTTCAGGGCAGTGGGGATGGGGAAAATTTCCCAGTAAATTAACTATTACTATTAACAGATGACAATGCAGTTATAAACTTATGTACTACAGGCGAAAACGAGCGTTCAAGAAATAACCTATTTGTAATTGGAAACACATATTGTACATACAGCTTGCTGTGCCATTTACATTCCAAATATTTTGACTGCTCGACTCGGGTTTGAGCTTTTAGGACCAAGCTAGATCCCCGATTCGACCTTGGCGCAACGGCTATGAAAAATTTCCTGATTTGCCAATTTCTAGAGCCACTACGTTAACCGCTGCATCGAGTTGCCGGAGTACAGGCAGAACAACAGCAGTACATTCTAGCCGCCTCATGACCGGAAGGTAATGGAGACGGAGTACCGGGAAAGTCAGACAGGGACGAAATAGGAAAATGCCAATGCAAAGCTCTAAGGTGTCGTGCAGCAGCTAAATTCTTTGCAATCGCATATACATACTCGCAACACCACATCCAATGAAAAAGTGTCAGCCTTTGTTTCAACCAATCGCGAGCGACTGTAAAATTGCTGCAGCCTCCAGCAATAGAACAACTGTGTATTACTTCTAAAGCCAATCCTGTGACAAGATTTAGCCTAACCAATCCATGGTTATCGTGCTTTCCACCACGATTGGAATTTGTTTCCTCTTTCTTCATTGGTTATGACACCGGGGTTCCTCAAGGGCCAACCCTGCTTACTGAATTAAGGGACAGAAGACGTCCCTTAAAGAGGTGATAACGGAGGACTGTCCAGGGAAATTTGAGACAGCGATCACCCTGTCTGACAACAACCATGGTGAGCGAGGGGTCGTGGGTTAGAGGCCATCGCAGACATTTATCAGAAACCCGGGAGAGAGAGAGATTATTGGGGAGGAAGGAAGGCATTTTAGGGAATTACACATTGGGAAACCATTATAAGACGATGGTTGTATCGTGAGAGGCGGAAGAAAGGAGGGGAGTCAAGACCGTAACGGAGACATAAGGTGCGGCTGACAGATGTGGAGTTTAGAGGAAAGGAGGGCGTGACCACTGGGGACAGGGAAAGGGAGAGACCACGGGGATGAAAAAAACTCAAGGGAGCAGGGAAAGACCAGTGGTCTGACTGTTATTGGGAAAGACTAGCATAGCTATCAAGTGTCATGCTTAGTACCTTTACTTATTGCTAGCTTTTTAGTTCACGATATCTTGCCTGCTTCGGTGTAGGAGCCCAGTCTTGCCACGTCAAAAGTTAAAGTACAAGTCCCATAATGCAACATTATCGGCTAAAAAAGAGTAGTAGGTGAAGGTACATGTCGTGTGTCCATTTAGTAGCTGGTGAGAAACCAGAGTGGAAGAGTAGCGATCCCTAAAAATAAACCTATCTCGGAGGAAGAGAGAGACGCATGGGGATGGGTGGGAGGCAGAACAGACAAAGGTGAACGAAACGCCATGATGGTCTTGGGTGACATGGTTGTATAACGAATGAGGTAGATCATGGTGATAGGGTCGTTAGAACAGTGAGACTGTGGGGACACCATTGTTGGAATGTTCAGACCAGGAAGAGTTGAAGGTATTCCTAAGGTTGGATCTGAAACCTTGGAAGTGAAAACCAAGGATGATAATGGTAGGGCCAGAGTAAAAAAGATGAGGTATTGAGTTTGCAGTCCCATGTAGAGCTGAAACGATATTTTGTATAACTTGAGGTTGATGCACTAGAGAGGAGGGACAGTCTAGGCACCGAAAGAAAGGGGTAGTTACTGGTTAGTGAAACCATCGAGGTGACGAATTTCATGCATCAGTGGGGGAGAGGGACAGTGCGACACATTTCTGATCCTCGAGCAGTAAGTAATCTGTTTCAGGACGTTAAGTTATAGAGTGTCGGCTTAGTGTTGTGGTTGTATTTATTAAAGCGCTTCATTTCCCAACCTAAGCACCGAAGTGCTTTGACAGACTAGCACACGCTCCTTCACTGGTCTTACAAAGAATGTGGATTTATAGAGTGACCTATGTATGAAATGTTTTGGTGTTGTGATAACTAGAGTTGTGCTGTGAATCTGTTATGTCGTTGGACTCCTAGTCAAGTGAAAGAGTGAAAAGGATGCTTAGTGCAGCGACTTGTCCGGGTAAAATGGTCTGTCAATTGAAGCTTGGTTTACGTGGTAAGTATTTTGATGTTGGACATTATGGGCAGAAGTTGTGCTATCCAGACCACGTCTGTGATGCTGAATGTTTCTCTCTTGGTTAGTGCTATTGTTTCTCACCTGTTGAGGAAGAACAAGGTCTTTAGCACCTTCCTGAACTTCAGGTGGTCTTTGATGTTTTTTCACTTGGATGTTCAATAATTTAGCTGTCTGTGCAGAGAAAGATATTCCACTGTTGCATGCCTTCATGTCTAGACGGACGATTAGCAGAGGTGTCAGTCTACAGCGATGTGTCTGCTTTTCTCTTAAAAATTACCCACTTTAAGCTTTTAACTTTTTGGAAGTGTGCTATTGTGTAAAATTAAACTTTTTAAATGAAGGTTAACATTAACAGTTCTATTTTTTTATCTGTAAACCTTTCAACTGATTGGTGTATCATTCTATGGATATAAATCCACCCATCACTTGAAACATGTATATCCGGCTTGTGAATTCATCTAATTGTCCAAGTTAAAAGTTGACAGTTATAGCAAAGGCAATAGTAAACATGCAGTGCAAAATTATATGCTTAGTTTGCATTGTGTTAATGTCCAAATAGTAGCATGTTGGGAGTGTGAGCTTTTTAAATTAAACTTTTCTTTTTTTTTTTTTTTATTTGGGGATAATTTAAGCCCACAGAACATTAGAACACATTGAGTTAACAAGAAACACACACCATTGCCAAAAACTTCTCAAGAATTTAAGAGATAGGAGAAGAACATTACAAGAATGTAGACAATGGTAATGAAGTTATTGAATCGTAGGAAAGGCATTCATGCATTGCTGCTTCAGGGTCTGAGAGTAAGAGTATGGGATGTGGACAGGAGTCGAAATTGTCAGGCTCAGTTGTAATCAGAGCATAAACCTTACCCTCATGGTTTGTAGTGATCTTGGGCTGAAATTGTGACACCGTCCATGACCTTGCATGTTGTAGCTTTTTATCCATTAGGATGTCGCAGTGGGATGGACTTAGTTCCAGTGCCATGATGTTTGAATATGGGTTGTCGATTTGTTAGATCCTTGTGTTTTTATTACGTTTGAGTAAATAAACAATTTTCAGTTGGCGTTAGGCTTAGATGGGCAAGTATGAGTTGTTTGTAGAGGTGTATACTTCGTTGGTTTTTCCTTTCCATTTTTGAATCCTTTGTGAATGGACTCAGTGGCTCTTTCACTTGGATCTCCAGTTTCACTGTGTTCTCTCCGTGTAAACTGTGGGCGCTAGCCACTTCTTACTGATGCAGACAGACCTACCATGTCCTGTAAAGGAACAGGATTTCCTGAGATACAACTTTGGCATTAGGGCTGACTCTGCAGCCTCCTTTTCCTGCTATCTCCTGTTTGGGGCTGTGCAGCTGTGATAAAGTGTGCGTGTAACACGTAGTGTCGCAGCTGAACACGAGGAGATGGGTGTGGTGCATCTCGTGACATTTACTGCTACTGCTTAACGCTCCACTGCTACCCTGGTTGGTTCAAAGTCACCTGCCTAGAAAAAGTATTGTTGCTTAAGCACTAATGAACACATTTATGTTGCTTGAATTAATCAGTCCTGAGATTAAATAGAAAGCATCCATTTTTAAATCCAAGTCAGATATCGAAACGTTCTGCCAAATAACATTGTTGCAGTTTTTGAAAATCAAGGCGTTTTCAAAATGAACATGTTTTATCCTGTAATTGCTTTGTAGGCGTTTATCTTTAAAGGTTGAATTCATCCCCACGAACCGTGGCATTGACTTGGAGTCTGTGGGGAACAATGCTTTCTTGGTTATGTGCTTAAAAAAAAAAAAAAAATACCTGTGGTTTCTGTCCCAGGGAATAGTTTGAAGTAACTTGTTAAGTGTTTTTGGTTGTGGTTTAAGGTATTTACTTAATCTTGGGTTGATGGAAGTACGTTTGTGGATTGTATTAGGCAAAGCCTATGAATGGCGTTTTAAAATAGGTGAACATTTTAGCAGTGTGAAATGCTCATGAAATGTAAGTTATGTACTAGCTTATATCTCTACCTTTCTTCTGCATAGACTGTTGTTGCAGAAGTGCACATTTGGGGGATTTCAGCCTTAGGACGATTCGTTGGTTTATAAAGAAGTTGTTCTCTAGGTGATGTCTACTATTTTTGTTAGATGCATACAGAATGAGAAATTGGATATCCATATTTATTCTGTTTCCAGTGAGCACGTGACAGTCATTGCCGAAATGTGTTGGGAGATCCTCTGTGCCAGACATTTGCTGTTGTGGTGTAAGGCGTTCTTACTGTATTATTGTGGGCGAGAATTATAGGTTGACATTAAAGGGTAGGAGAGAAAACATCTACAGAAATGGCTATTAACATCAAGATGCTCATGTGAGCAGCAAAAAAGCGAGAAGAGACGGGGCAGTGAGATGTTTCGGCCCACTCTGGGTTGTGGAATTCCTATCGCCCAACGACCAGGACATATTGTTTGGGGTAAAGGGCAACACATTTTCATGTTTACTTTGTCCTTTGGACAAGAAGGCCCGGCCTCTTGAAACACAATCCCTTTGGCTGCCAGATTACAGTACAGATCTGTGAAAGGCTTGTCTGCCACTAAAGCAAGATATTAATTTTTACATGTGTGTTGTTTAGACTTATTTATATGATTCATTAATGCAGAGCCTTTACTTTTAGGGCCAGCGTTGTAAGGAAATGAATTGAGCTCAGCTTTCATTATTGACCGGTTCCGGTTCAAAAACATATACACATGTTGTAATTATTTGGTACTATGTCTTAGGCTCCCAGAATACTGCCTGATTACATGCAGCACTCATTCAACAATATTGGGGATTTTTTGCTTTTGAAATATAAAGTACAGAAAACAATGCAACTGTAAATAGCGTTTTGCTAAACTGTTGGTCAACTTTAGGTGCTGTTTCTGTCAACCATCAAAATGTGTTTGCTGCATGCCAATATTTAAAAACCAAAATGAGGGCCAATTAGTGTAAAGTGATCTTGGCAACATGAACATAAGCCAAGGGCCCATTTCTTACAGAAAAACACAAAAGTGCACCATGAATACATGTTCTTGCAGATGTATGACTTTCAGAAATTCACACAATTGTACCGAAATATGCCTGGAAACCATACTCGTAGCAAACTTTATTCATTTCATTTTCGCATAAGCAAATATACCTGGTTACAGGTTCGAATCCCAGCGTGTCAACTGTCTTTCTTCCTTCCAAGATTGATAACATGAGTACCATTGAATTGGGTAACAATAACTTCTAATATTTCAGTGCCTAGAGACCCTATATACACATGCTGTGTTATGTTATATTAGCTTTCGGAAAAGCTGCTGAGCGATTGCAAATTCATACTTTCTCCATACCCTTTTTTCTCACCCTCAAAACATTTTTACTCCTGCCCTCTACATGAGTAAACATCCAAACTTTTCTAGTGTGGGAGAATATTGAGGAGGAGTTGGTGAATACCCTTCAACATGAAAATCAGTAAGTGTGCATAGACTCACCGGGAACTCCAACTCTGAATCTACCACATGGTCAGAGGCGACTGTCATAAGAGCCCTGATAAATGAGAACACTGTCATAATTTGTCACCTCACTGATTGGCACCAAGATGCACACATTTTTTTGGTTGCATGAAGGATAGATTTCTGACAGACTGCTTCCTTAGGGCAAGTAGATATTTTATAAAATGACACACCCCGGCCACTACAACTATACAAAGCAGAGAGTGACTGTAAATATCTTTCAATCAGGTCTCATGCACAAACTCCTCTTTAGATGATCCTCAGCTGTGTAAACTGAGAGGGCGGTTCAAGTTACGTATTTTGTTTTTGTCTGTAGCATGCGCAATTCCTGTAAATACTAGAGGTCCTATGAATGCTATGTGATAGTTGCTCTCCATATGAAAATTGACATTTTTCAAACTTTTTATTGTGAGATCTCCATGATTATCATTATTTGCAAGATAAAATTATGTCTATCCCTCACAACTGTCCATAGTCGCAAGACATTTCTTTTCAAATCAGCTACCACAAGGAAAAACCATGCGGTTGAAGTAAGCATAAAGAAAATAGGGAATTACGTGGGATACATGTAGCCCACTAATTGGGATCTATGTGAGATTACGCTTGGGTAGGAACAATGGTGCATGGATCTAGTAAAAAGTAACTGCTTAAAGTTACCAAGCTACGTGATGCACTGGTAGCTAGACCAAGCCTGCAGCCTTACAAGAAGCATGGATAAACCTAGTACAATTTAGAAAAGCGATAAAGCAAAGTAGAAATCTATGCAAAAAAACCTGCAAACTGGCGTTCTCCAAACCTTATTGTTTTAGTTTCTGAGATCCTGGGTGGGGATGGATTATAGCACTTGAAGTCCGTGATGAGCACACATTTCCAGCCTCCTCTTAAGGCCGGGAGAATTATTGTTACTGCTCTATGTTGTCTCTAGGATGGAGATTGACAGATTGGTTACAGTGCTTCTGCTGTGCTTGTCTCATGCCACGCCTTTCTCTGACGCAAAAGACAGTGTCCTTTTTCCAGGATCGCTTTAGTTAGTAAGGGTGAGTGTCTCCTTTTGAGCTCTTACAGGGAATTAAAGTGAGTGGGTTGTATTTTTATTTTCATTGATTTTTCTTTTCTTTTTTCTTTTGTATGGGATCTTGCTTTTGAGGTGAAGGAAATTGTGAAGAAGGCAAGCATAAAAGTAATGGGAAAGACCTAAATATGAAAGTATCATACTTTGGAATACAAATTCCAATTCTATTTACTCAGTGTTTTAATGTTAAAAGTGGATCAAAGCACCTCTTGTGGAAATGCCTGCCTTCTGATGGGTTTCGTAGACCGAAAGTCTATAGTATTGAAAATTTTGGTGATGCTTATTAAAAAAAAAAAAAAAAAAAGTCTGTTTAATGTCTCTGCATCAGTTAGGAGTCAACAATAAAGTAAACACAGAAAACTACAAGATGTTGGTTCGGTCCAGCTTTCAAACTAATGCCTAACTGTGCTGTTCTAGTTATGGCTCTAAACTGCAGGTCACAGACTGATCTCTACTGAGCTGTGCCGCTGTCATTCGAGAGATTGTGGTAGAAAATGGCTCAAACTTTACCGTAGGTTGGTGTTTCACTTGTACCCTCTTATTTCACTTCACTCTCCATTAGCAGTGGAGCCCTCTCCCTTTATTCACAGTTTATTTTTAGAAATTTGTTGTGCTTGCCTTCAAAGTTGGTTCTTGTCCCCAAAATTAAATACATTTTTCACAAATGTATGTATATATATTTTATATAGCGCACAACCAACTACAAAGCAACAGAGCGCAGCACAAGAGTGTGATTATACAAAAAGTGAGGCACATCATGAATGGGATGTAAGAACGGACCAGTAAAGAGAGGAAATTGGTGGATGAGAGAATGGTAATGGCCAGGATAAGATCGTTAAGGGGGAATAAGAGGTGCTACATGTTGGGTTGTATGTTTATAGCAATATAGTATTTCTCTTTCCTCCTCTCGTGACCTTAGGGAACTTCCACATCGTGGTGTTCCAGAACGGGAGGTGGGGAGAAACGGTTGTTCCTGTGTCTGGACGGACCTGTTGTTCGTTGCTCCTGTCTTGATGGAAATAAATATATATAAGAAGAAACTTACCTGCAATCTTCTTTTCACTACATGAGGCGAGAAGGGCAAGCGGGAGAGAGTGAAGTTTTCCTCAGGGGTAGTCTAGTGACTTTGAAGACACATCAGATCGGATTGACGAGCGGTTTTTCATCTCCTTTCACAAGGGGAAAATGGATGAAACCTATTGGATTTGAATGGCATTAAATGGAGTTCAACACTATTTGTGTATAGTAGAAAAAAACCTCTTATCTCGTCTTTTTCCTGCATCTTAGGTTCGAAGGCCTGGTATTACTGGTGCTGCAAATGTATGAAGATCCACCGGTGATCGTAATCTTGGTTGGCAGGTTAAGCAGGGTGCTAGAGTTAACCACCTACTAGATGATGCAGCAGGTCTTGAAATTAGTGCTGCTATGCAGAAGGAGCTGTTAGAGTTCTTTTAGGGTCGGTGTGATGTCATACTTCCAAAGATCTGTTATCTTGCTGCTGTGGTAAAAGGATGCTTATCAATGGATGGTTTCTGAAGTCCGCTGCAGTGTCTAGAAAAACGTTCACTTGCCTGAATTTAGTAGATTTCAGATGAATACTTTTGAAATTAAACGATTACTTTTCAGATTGGATGTTTGCTGTGTACAGTACATGATTCAGTGGTGTTTAATAGGATGCAGAATTTTCATTTTCACAATTGTTTTCGTGAGGTGAAAAATATGGAAGGGGCAGGATTGCTTTGTTCACTTACTTTTGGTCCGGCAGTTCCATAGGATGAAGGACCGAGCTCAACCCAGACATTGGGCTCGTGCCACAGTTGAGCTTTGGGGAGCTCACTCACTTGTATTTCTGTGCTTACTCATGGTAGTTTCTTACCCTCCTGCTCATGTTTATTTCTTCCCTATCTAGATCCGGTTTATATTGATACAGAACCGTGCAGGAAAAACTCGACTAGCCAAGTGGTACATGCAGTTTGACGACGATGAGAAGCAGAAGTTGATTGAGGAGGTTCATGCTGTTGTGACTGTTCGTGATGCAAAACACACCAACTTCGTAGAGGTAAGACTTCGTTGTCAGCCCTGACATATTGAAGGCTTTATCCTTCCCACTACCCACATAGCATGTGACTGGCACAATCCGCTCCTACCTCATCTGTGCACGTCCACCAGTCCAGCTTTCGGGGTTGTAGGCCAAATCTTGTCCCCTGCAAGTGTCTGGGTCCCAATTTTCGTTGCTACGTTTAGGATACTGGGAAAAATGGACATAGCAAGCAACTCAGTGGATTCCTGGCCAGATATGAAACTGTTCCCACGGTCTTGTAGTGCAACAACTTTACAGCCCATGTTCACTAAATCTAAATTCAAACCAAAACATAGGTCATGTAGGATTATTTTATTGATGTTATTAAGTTCAGTATATCCTTGACAGCTGATTGCATACACGTTTGAGTAATTAGGCTGGCCGGTTGGATATCCGTTTCAAAATAGTTAAGAACACGCAGCTTAAAGTGAGTGCAGCTTTTCGTTAAACACTAATTGTTAAGAACCGTTGGATGTTTACCATTTGCCACCCCTCTCCTAGGCCTTGAATCACTTATGTAATGTTTGGAGTCTATATTTCTTTACCTGTGAAGAAGTTGTGTGCAACTTCATCTTTTGTTCTTTGAGGATTTCCCTGACAGAAAATGAATAACATGCATTTCCTATTTTTCTGTTCCGTCTAGTTCCGAAACTTTAAGATCATTTATCGGCGCTACGCGGGTTTGTACTTCTGCATATGCGTTGATGTAAACGACAATAATTTGGCATATCTGGAGGCAATTCACAACTTTGTGGAGGTAAGATGTCTTTGAAAGCTTTACACATACTTGTGCCGCTTCAGTTGGTCGTTTTATTTTACCCTATAGATGAGAAAGGGATAATAGTTTACAATACTCGTGTCTTTTTTGGCCATGAGTAATACTTGCAAAATGTATGTTTTACCTCCGAGGTCTGTGTATAGTTTATTCAGATAGTACCCATGGGGATGAAGGAGGATTGATGAATATCTTATTTTGAAACCCTTCGGGCCCCTATAAGTTGCATTTGTAGCAAGAGAAACATTAGCATTGGATATCAGGCAGAACTGAAGAATATACAGTACTCAGATTGGAAGTTTTCTTTGCTTATGACTAGCTTTCATGCAACAACAGGATCTAAATTGTTTCATGTTTTCCCAGGTGCTGAATGAATACTTCCACAACGTCTGCGAGCTTGATCTAGTGTTCAATTTCTACAAAGTAAGTGCTTTTGCTTGGTTTGAATGGATTAGAATAAACCATAGTACTTGACTGTAATATTATATAGTGGCAAAGCACAGGTAGTGTCTAGGGTTGTTGGTAGTAAGGCAGTAGTATTGCCACAATATGAGAGCGATTAAAGATCACCAGTTTGTTTGATGTCAGGGCCGGTAAGGCTTCATGGCAAAGGACATGCACCCTTGCCCCGAGTGACCAAACTGCACCTGAATCTGCTATCCTGACCTAATTTTGGGTTCAGCACACACAGAATCCTGAGGGTGTGCTGCAGGCTTAGACTCACAATTGATATTGAGACCCAGAGCTTGGCTCTGAGGTCCTAGAGAGGTGTCAGGTGTTCCCTTCGGTCTGTGTCCCTGACCATGTACACTGAGTAGTGGTGGCTGCTTACCATGTTTTTGGTGATCAATAGCTGAACAGGCCTTTTTACCTGTTCAGGGATAAGAATAGAAAGCCTACTTGAGTTCCACTCATGTCACAACCAGACCGTATGCTGGCATCCCTGCGTGAATGTCTAGTGCATGTGCCTGTATGGTAGCAGGACTCTGTATTGTTTGCGAGCGTGTATCTATGCGGTTACCAGTGGGATCCATTTTGGATAGCCTCTGGTATGACATGGCACAAGATGAAGCTTGTGAAATAGCCCCCTAGGCAGTCTAAGTGTATTGCCTTTATTTCGGAAGAGGAGGGTTTACATTTAGCACAGTAGCATAGAAATGTGGAGACAGGACTGCCTTTCGAAATTCTCTATAGCTTTTTTTAGTCGGGGATTCTGATCAGTCTTTCCTAAGAACTGTCATTTGCTTAATGGTGGAAGAATGGTGATGAGTCAGCAGAGGCAGCTGCTAATAAAAGAGCATTTTCTGGGGCGAGCCTGGACCCTTTATTTTTCTTTTGAGCGACTCATTCTGGCAGGCTGGTGAGACCCAGGTGCTGAGCTTCACATTTATTTTACTTGTGTTCATGGCACTCCTGTCCTAAACCAACATTGTCCCTACCTGCTGTGAGGAGCCATTACCTATAAAGAAACCAGGCCAACCGGTTTCTAACCCCAGACAGTAGATATACATCCATGTCTAAAAATACCATATAAAAATGGTTCCCAAACTTCCCCATTTTGTACTGGTTTGAGCTGCTTCACGTCTGAGGAGAAGAGCTGCTGTGTCCCCAGACTGGTGTTGCTGATAAAGTATCTCCATTAGGCCAAGGGACATGGTCTGGTTTCGGCAAGGCTTGCTTGAAGAAGCTGTGGATCTGCCAGTTATGTTGGGAGCTGCCTGCCTTCTTAGAGGGAGCAGGAGAGTGCCTTGTCCTTTCGAAATCTGGCCTGCCTGTGGTGGAGATCCTATCTGCCAAGCACAGTGTGAGGAATGGCCCAGAGTGACCAGAAGAAATGTGGAGAGTGCTGAGAAGATGCATGATATGCTAATGATTCCCCGGTCTCTCTGTCCAACTGCCGAGTTAAGTCTGCCTTGGCCATATCAACTGCAAAGACTGTCTGATTCGGAGACCACAGTGCCTCAAGACGATTACACCAGCTACCTTGACAGACTGGCAAAGACCCTTCCACCATACATGCTGGAGCAGAGTGCTGGTGGTGTCCTTGTGCGGCTGCTGCCATGCAGTCTGCTGACCATGGAGAGAAGGAGGCACGATTGCAAGAACGAGTCCTGGAGCTCTTTGTCTACTGGCACATCTAGGCTTAGTGATCCAGAGTGCACACTGCAACAGATGATTCCAAATACGTGATACTTTTTTTTTTTTTAAACCTTTATTTTTCAGTTTTACTAAACAACATGCAGTGGTGTGGGCAACATTATACATGATACACTGCAGGTCATGCTGTCATTATCCAAAAATCAGTCGCTTGGGCGGCCATTTTCCATCTGTCCACGGTGCCAGGCCACACTCCAAACAGGCAACACAAACACCCTGGCATTGCTGCAACTAGCCCTTCCCCCGGCATCATCACCCACACTTTCATCCGTGTCATCGTATGTGCAGTGCATACAGACATCACAGCAACAATCCCCATTTTTGACCCTGCTAGTCTGCCCGTCGGTGACAGTGGCAATGTGTTGCAGAAGGCCACTGATTTCCATGGGGCATCAACGACCTTATCCACATTAAGGCATAGCTGCTGTGTCCCCGTGTGGGCCACCTGTATCCACAAATATCGAAAGCTTGCCAACTCTCATCAGAGGCCCAGGTTCGGAAGGTGATCCAATGGCGTGGGGACCAGCACCGGCAAGGAAAAGATCAACGACTTATTGCGATTGAGGTGGAGACCAGACAAGTTCCCAAACTCATCTACAATAGGGGAAATGTACGCATGGAGTGGCAACATAAAAAAACGCATTGTCCGGGTAGAACAATATGATCTGTTGTGCGTCACGCAATCGTACACCCCTATCTCACATAACACGACGTGCCGAGATCGGCAGGGGTTCCATCGCTACGGCAAACAGGAGGGGCGACGTTGCAGCCCTGCCGCGTCCACCTCTCATGGGTCTGTACCTCCGAGCGACTTTTCCTGACGCGCACTCTTTCACTGGGGTCAGTTTAAAGTAACCGGACCCATCCTCGATATTGTGGGCTGTTGGACTTGGCCCTTTTTGTAGGGTTATCCCACAACTTTTTTGCCATTTTCCTCCTTTTCTTCTGAACTATTTTGGTTGGTTTTTCAACTGTGGGCACTTTACTACTGGTGATCAGTGCTAAAGTGCATATGCTCTCTGTGTACATTGTATTGGTGGTTGGTTTATCCATGATTGGCATATTTGATTAACTGGTAAGCCCCTAGTAAAGTTCACTGTACGTGCCCAGGGCCTGTAATTCAAATGCTACTAGTGGGCCTCCTGCACTGATTGTGCCACCCACAAGTAGCCTTTCAACCATGTCTCAGACCTGCCACTGCAGTGTCTGTGTGTGCAGTTTTGAACTTCCATGTCGACCTGGCAAGGGCACCCACTTGCCAGGCCCAAACCCACACCTTGTTGCCAGCACTGGGACTCTTTTGCTGTGAGTCCTTCGTTGACAAGTGGTGCCGAAACCAGTCCCGGGCCCTTGGAACTGAGTTGTTGTGCTGTAACTCCAAGAAAAGCAACCCAACCTGTCACCAATGCCTGCACTGAAGCCATGGGCAATGCTCGTGAGAAGCTCGACGCATCGACTGCAACGACATCGCAGCCCCGACCTCACAAATGACGATGCTTCATGCCGTCATCGACGCCGCTGCCTACACCATGGCTGAAGGCATTGCTCATGAAGGACATGATGCATCGCCCCGTCTCACATCGCAGCCCCTGGTTGGCCGACGGTAGCACCATCGACTCTGACTTCGTCCAACGATGCCGCTGCCTGCACCATGGATTACGGCACAGTTCTTAAAGAGCACAACTCCGCCCCGTCTCACACCGCAGCCCCGGGTCTACCGATGACCGCGCTTCTGCATTGACGCCATGCTGCACCAAAGCCGTGGTCACCGCTCGTGAGGAGCACAACGCATCGACTGCGACATCACATCCCTGACACCTGCCAACAGTGGCGCTCCTGACTTCAACATCACTGAGATCGATCCACATTGCGTGTGACTTCAAAGTCTCACTGACTTCTGCACCGACATCCGGAACCGACGCAGGCGATGCCTCATCTTCGGATTTCTTCGCAATGTCCTAGAGGCCTCTTCATTTCCAAAGGTACTGTTTTGCTGGTGTTCCTGCTGCCACACCACTGAATTGTGTTGCTCACAACGCAGTGATAGCTCCGGTTGGCGCTATCTACTTCAAAGAACTGTTTTTTTGGTTTATTCTTGCAAAATTCATATCTTTACTTGTGTATGTTGGATTTTTGTCGTTTTGATATTTTCATTCAGATAATGATTGGTTATTTTTCTGAACTGGTGTGGTGTCCATCTGTAGTGTTTTCACTGTGTTACTGTGTTTGTGTTTTGTACAAATGCTTTACAGATTGCTTCTGAGATAAGCCTGACTGCTCGTTCCAAGCTACCAACGGGGTGAGCAAGGGTTATCTTAGCTGTGTAATACCCTTAGAATAAGGGTCCCTATTTGGACAGGGTGCAAGCCACTACCAACTAGAGACCCCAATTTCTAACATGGGCCTAGACCCATAACTCTTAGCACTTAAAGCAGGTAGCCCCAGTCCACCGTGTTGAACGCCTTTTCCAGATCCGTGGAGACCAGCGCCAGCTCCCAGTGCTCCACCTCATGACGAACATGGGCAAGATGTCTGAGATTCATACCGGTGTTCCATCTGGGGATGAACCCACACTAATCTTCATGCACCAACTGGGTCATATGAGGTGCGAGGCGATTAGTGAGTATCTTGCACAGCATTTTCACATTTGCTTCAATCATGGTGAGCGGTCTATAAGCAGCATGGTCAGACTTGACACCACCTGGTTTAAGAAACATGCAACTCTCCCCCTCCTTTATTGATGGGGGCAGGACTCCGCTCTCATGCTCCTCTAAGAGAACCTCTAAGAGATCCTGCGTAACCGTTGCCAGGAATGCCTGATAGAATTCTGGCGGAAAGACATCTCTGACTGGTGCCTTGGCCCGTGGCAACATAATCTGTGCTGGGCGCAGCTCCTCCAGCCCAACAGTTCCATCACGGTCCTCGGTAACCAGCGGTGCCAGCCGTGGGAGGTCCAGTCCCTCCAGGAATGGGACATAGCGGTATGGGGTTATGGCGGGAACTGCGGCATACACTCTCAGCAATTGCTGTCTAAAAACGTCCAATATCCCAACCCTGATGGCAAGCCTGGTGCCATCCGTCGATATCAAGTGTGTGGTCAAGGGCGGGGGTGCTCCCTACGAAGTATCTTGGCCAGCAGCTGACATGACTTATTTCCCTCCGCTTGCAGCCTATATTGTTTAAGCGTGTATTTGTCCAGGTGATCCCAGATCCCGCTGAAGCGGTCTACACACTCCACAGGTTAAATCCATGCATTGACCCCCTCAGGATCGCCTTCAGTGCTTCCCATTGCATGGAAAATGGCTGCCCTACTGGTCGCAGTACCCCAGTTAATCGACATGTAATCCGACAGAACTTGAGAGAGCACCCCCCTCCTAACCGGGTCTTCTAGGATGTCAGCTGGCATCCTCCAGGACCTACTCTCCCTCCCATAGTCACTCCATTGCAAGGCACAGTTAACAGGGGAGTGGTTAGATAGAAAACTAGCCGTTTTGTAGGTATTGTGGAATGATAGGTATACACCCGCTGCGCTGGGTGGTGCCCCCTCCAAATGTTCCCAAACCCTAGGTTTTGCATCACATCACGGAGCGCAGATGTCACTAAAGGCTTGGTCCCCGCCCTAGGGGCCGCCCTGTCTAGTTCAGCTTCTAAAATGCAATTGAAGTCGCCCAGCCACAGCAGTGGTGTGTCAACATCTTGAAGTAACAGGTCTTGTATATTGTGAAAAAACGATGGGTCGTCATTATTAGGGGCATAGTTGTTCAAGAAAGTCAGGTCCCACCTGTCCAGGGTCCCTCGCAACAATACAAATTGACCACCCACATCAGCCTCCACATACATATTCATACGTATGGGAGAACGGGACACCGGGCGCTACCCAGATTAATGCGCCCCTGGCATAAGTAGAGTAGGAGTAGTGGAATACCCTCCTACGCCATTTCTTTGCAAGGCGTGCAGCACCTGTATCGTCTAAGTGCGTTTCCTATAAAACAGCTATAGAGATTTTATGCCACTTGAGAAAGGTGAAATCAAAAAACTTGCTATGTTCCCAAGCTCAAATTATTCAATCAACACTTTTTCGTAAGATCAAGTAATTTAATTGTCTTGATCCTTTTATGATTTTTCTGACTTCATATTAATCAAATGCATTTCGAAAACACCTCCTCATTTTAATCAGACCACATATGTGTATGAGGCACATTTCTGCAGGACTCTATGAATTCACAATTTATTTCCAAAACAACTTCTTTTACAAAATAAATTCTAACCAAAATATGGGTCAAAAACATTCAGCATCTTAAAAAGTATATCCAACATGTCCAAAGATTCTCATATTCATGTTACATTTACACCAGTCAAATAATTTGATTAGTAGTGAGGTCTCTATTATTAATGTCCTTTTTGGCTGCTCTGACATCGCAGCAGCGGCGGTGAAGGTGAAGGTGTGTGTTTCCTGCCCTGGTGGGACTGGTGTCCCAGGGTTTACCTCCTAATTCGGCTCTCCCTGCCCCACAGCGATTGTCAACTGCGAGAGGACTACAAGCCCCAGAGAACATAGCGCCATACACACCTGTTGCCTGCGAGAGGGAGGCGCTCAACATCGCGCATAAAGCGCTGCCTCTCCTCCCGCGGCGCGGGACGCGCGCGGGCTGCGCCCGGGCCAAGCCCGGGCCAAGGGCGGGCCCGTCCTTGCCCGTCAGTGCCAGGAAGAGGCAGGGCAGGGCTAGACCTTTTTGATCTGCTGTTTGGGACATGAATTAGAAAACTCCAAAGGTACTGTGTGTCGCCTTGAATATCAGGCTTGTTATATAGTTGTGATTTACTTGCTCTAGGGATCTATTAAGCTGTTGGAACTAGCGGGAATGTTGTAATGTTTTAAAGTTTGCTATTCCTTACTTGGCATAGGATATTTTCTGTTTATTTTATTCTTCTGTTATCTATTTGGTTTGATATTAAAATGGGCAAAAGAAAAACTACAGAAGGGGTGGGGAGGATAAGTGTATCTGCTGATGAGAAAGATAAAGGGAGAAAGGTCAGGAAAATAACAAAAAAAGCAGATGTGACCGATAGTTGTGTTATGAATAGAATAGATAATCTCATCACTGAGTGTGAAGGGCTTTTGGGAGTTGATCCATCAGCTGCCTCACTAATCTCTTCCGACCCCGCTAACTCTCTATTAGCGAGACAATCTACTGACCCACGCCCAATTACTATCCCACCAATGTTTCAGAAAAACTACCGCACGGATTTAGTGGCTTTTAAGGAGATCGCACGATCAGGTTCTGAATTGCATTCAGTGACCCATGCATCTTTCCAACTACCTATTTCCCCTGCCCGGGGTGTGAGTTGTCATATTGAACCTATAGTCATTTGTGCCAATCGCTTCTCAGTATTGGCAGGGGAAGATGAAACTTGTGAAGAAGCTCAACCTTCTGCTCCAATGACAACCTTGGAGAAAAGCCCAAATGTGATGGACGACACTTGTCCCTTCTCATTAAAGACTCTCTTGCAAGTCATTAAATCACTTCAGAAAGAGGTCGGATCTATGAAAGTGATGATCACGGACCTTGTGGCCACTGTCAAACTTTTAACTCCTAATAATATATCACAAACATCAGACATTTGTGCACCATCTAATCTGTGTCAGCCATTAATATCGGGAGGTTTAGTAGACAGTGGCCAACAATCAGCTACCATAATCTCCAGGGGACGAGCCGCTAAGGCTCTGCCTACTAACTCAGCGGGTCCATTAGGAACTCACTTTTCAAAGGCTTTGCATAAAGATCCTTATCTTAAGGCTGTCGAGAATGGCAGAGGGTGGGTTGAAACTTTACCGGTTCCATCTTTGGCTAGAAATATACCTGTTCAACAAAATAGGCAATTATCTCGCTTTTCTACTAAGTCGCAGACAGTTTTTATGGTAAATGTTCCCAAAATAGGTTCAAGGTATGAGAACTCCGATTCCTTAATAAACAAGTCCATACATTGGATACGTCACGTCAGGGGCTGTCGCTCACTGATTAGGGAAGATATAGTCAGAGCACGGAGATGTGTGTCAAACGACCAGCTCACTGACTGTATCGAACTTACTCTCTCCAATTCAGATTTAGCAGAGAACCTCCTGGCCTTAGAGTATAGAACTTGCTCCCCAGATTCTTCGTCTATTCAGATCAGACGCTTTTCGATAACTGGTGGGGCTAGGGCTCAGGATAGTTCAAAGCCATTATCCATACCAGAAGGCTCTACTTTAGAGGCGGTTGATTGACTATGTCACGCTCACCAACCTCAACAGAATTTAGATCTTGCCCCAACCATTAACAAACAAAGTGCCCCTAATATTGTTCGCCCGAGTAGGTCTCCTCGTGATCCCCTGACTTTGATACAATCAAATAGCCATAATGGTGATCAAAGTTGTAGTCCGACGAAACAGGGGATGTTACATTTTTGAATATTTCTGCTTCGCCTCCTGTTCCATCTTTTCCGACAAGACAGACTTTGGCTTGTGATGGGGTCTCAGCACCACAACTCAAAATCTTGTCTTGGAACATTGCAGGTCTCCAAAGTAAAATGATTCTCCCTGATTGGAACGACCTGATTGAAGAACACCACATCTGCATATTCCAAGAGACTTGGAGCTTGACACCATTATATAAATCTGGTTATACTTGTTTTTTTAGATCTGCTATTTCTAAGGGGAGAGGACGGCCCTCTGGAGGCCTCATTATTTGGATAAAGATCGATTTGGACTGTAAAATCATAGAACATCATTGTGATAGCCCAGACATAATGTGGCTTTCGATAAAAGGAGCCAGGGGTGGTAAAACTATCGAGCTGTACAACGTTTACATAAGGGGTACACCAGGGGGTAAAATGTCGAATATTGTTTCTTCTTTGGAACATGAGCTCGCTGGACGTCCATCAGATTCGTTTGTTATGATAGCAGGAGATTTTAATTGCACCTTTGAGCCACTGGGCTCCGAAGATCTGTTGGGGAATGAGGAAGAAGATACGAAGTGGGGTGTTCCTTTGTTAAATATACCTCCGATTAAGAAATGGTCCCAAATCGTAATTCAGATTAATGCACTTGCCCTAGAAATAGGATTGAGGGCAGTGAATGGGAGAACAGCTTCCGATGCTCTAGGAGCGAATACTTTTAATAGAGTAAACTGCTCCTCACGTATTGACTACATATTGGTAGATTTGAGACTTTGGAATCTGATAATAGATATGGAAGTGCTAATTTCTTCTGATAGTGATCACAATACACTTAGTTTAAGTATGGAAATCCCTCCTGCCTTTCTCTGTTCCCCAAATCAGACCCAAGGGCCCTATATGATTACGAAGGAATTGATCCCCTCAGGATGTAGAAGGCTCCTTAAATGGCCTAGAATCGCAACACATGAACCGTCGATGATGGGCATTAGTCACGCATTGAGTATAAACACTGCTCTATTGCTGGAAGCTCTTGGTGAAGTAGATGGTCTGGCTAAGATTCCGAATTTATACAGTAGATTGGTAGAACAGATTGGTACGTATTTTATAGTGAATAACACACCTAGATTGAGCAGTGATGTTAAAAAGCTCAATTCTTGGTATAATGGGGAGTGTAGAGCGAAAAAGAAAGCCTTGGTCATAGCAATTAAAAATAAAGACTGCTCCTTAGTGAAGGAATCTAGAAAGAACTACAAAACTGCCACCCACCGTGCTAAGCTGGAGTGGGATGAGTCCCATTGGCAGAATTTGAAAGAGGCAAGTGTAGCTAGAGACCCCAATCTTTTTGGAATTTGGTTAGGTGCTCAGGAAATAAGGATCCAAGACTTATTCCTAACCATATTACAAATCAGGATTGGTTTAAACATTTCGGAAAGCTCTACTCTGGGACTGATTTATCCCCTCAAGAGGGTTTACATAATTATTCGACTCCCCATTCTACCCTGAATACTGTTGATCTCTTTACTCTTGAGGAAGTGGAGGCTGCCATAAAGAAAATAGTCCCAGCAAAAGCCCCGGGTCCTGATGGCCTTCCAGGAGATCTCTTTCTTGCTGACTCCACTAATTGGGCAAACTATGTTATGCTTTTAATTAATTCTATTGCGAGGGGTTGTCCAGTACCGGAGTCTTGGAAGGGTGCAGAGGTGGTCCCTATTTTTAAAAAAGGTGCTAGGGACGACCCAGCTAATTACCGCCCGATCAGTCTGATCGACGCTATGCAGAAATTAGTCGGCAGAGTGCTATTGCAGAGAATCCACCAATGGGTGGATGAAGAGAATATTCTCTCCCAATATCAAGCGGGATTTAGGGCTTGCACGGGGACGGTGGACCAAGCATTTAGGCTGCTTTTAATTTACTGGAAGGTGGTTTTAATAGGCAAGGGCAGCCTTTATTTGGCATTTATCGATCTAAAGACTGCCTTTGACCTAGTTCCCCGTGAGCGGCTTTGGCACCTGTTAGATGAAATGGGTATGCCACCTTTGATACTTAACCTGCTGGTTCGCCTACACGAGGGCACTTATGCCCAAGTGAGATGGGGATCCCAAGGACAAAAAGCGGATAGGATCCCTGTGAACAGAGGGGTTCGTCAGGGATGTGTCCTGGCTCCCACCCTGTTCTCCTTATATATGAACGGGGTGGTTAGCTTTCTTCAAGAGTCTCCGTCCGATGCCCCTGCTCTGGCCGGTGATAGGGTCCCTACCCTTCTCTTCGCAGATGATACTCTGCTTATCTCCAAGACACCAGTAGGGCTACAAAAACTTTTAGACAGATTCTATCTTTTTGCGAAGCCCGGGGGTTGATTATTAATACTACAAAAACAAAATTAATGGTGTTCAATCCCTATAGGTCACATAGAGGTGATTTTACTTTAGATGGAATTAGCTTGGAGAAAGTAACAACATTTGACTACTTAGGACTAAGGTTAGCTGAGACAATGCAGTGGAAATACCACATTGATAAAATGCTCTTAAATCATAAACGTGTGGCAGGAGCATTAATAAGAGAACACCGCTCCTCACAGAGCAGACCTGTGGCCCCTGCCTTAACAATTTATGCAGCCAAGGCACTTAGTTCGGCACTTTATGGTGCCGAATTATGGGGCTTCGAGAATGTGGATAGCATCAGCAGATCCGAACACAAATTTTTCAGAGATCTGGTGATGCTTCCCCGTAATGTCCCTCTGAAGCCACTAATGAGTGATATGGGTAGGCACTCCTTCAAAGATATAGCCAGGCTGCGGCCATTATTATTCTGGGCTCGTTTGTGCCGAACCCCAGAGCTAACCAGTTATGCCTCCGCGCTCAACGAAGTGATGGCCTTGGATGGCAACCAGAGAATTGGCTGGGTCCTCAAGCTTAAAAAACTCTTCTTGCTCTTGGGTTTAAAGAGTCATGGGACACGCAAATTCCACCTTCCAAAGCTGATCTTAAAAGGTCTTATTGGGCTTGGGTTAATGCCCAGGAACTCTGTACCCAAAGGGTAGGAAGACTCACAGAAGAATTTTATCTCCATAAGCAACATATTTTTTTTGAACCATACCTAGATTTTATCCAGTCACCACGGGACAGAGCACTCTTTATACAGTTCAGGGTAGGTTCGCTCCCGGTTCGGGAGCTAACTGCAAAATGGGGTGCACCATACCAGACACCAGCAGGGTGCCCCTGTTGTAGAGCACCAACCAAGAGCTTAGCTCATTTTATGTTTGCCTGCCCTGCTTATAGGAATGCCAGAACGAGATGGCTTAAACCTATCTGCAGACAATTGGGTACACAAGAACATCGCACTGCATTACGCATCTTAAAATCAGATGCACGCACCCTCTTTGCCTGTGGCGTTGCAAAATATCTCAATTGTGCCTGGATCATAAGGTTCAAATTTTTGTGTTTAGCACCTTAATGAATTATCATGTTTTTATGATGTTTTTTAGCTTTGTCTTGTACAGATGTATATCATATTGTAGTTTATAGTATAGCCATTCTTCTTGTTAGACAAAAACTTACATCTTATCCACTTAAAGAAAATGTGTTAGAATGAATTTATTTCTATGATGAATTGCACTAGAATGAAATTATTTTTATGATGTTTTAAACTTTTTTAATACTTTGTTTCTAAGTTTTTATTAGGTATTGTGATGCATAAATTGATTATATTGGGTTTTTGATACTAATTGATGTCTTTTTGGTAAATTTTAAGGTCCTCGTCGAATACTGTAAGATAGTTAATGCTTTTAAGATACATGTTTATCGAAATAAAGCTATTTGACATAATGTCCTTTTGTGACGTCTTTTTTTCCAAGTCCAACTATAGGGGTTATCTAGCACATTTTATTAAGGTAAGCTGCCAATTTCTTTTTCCAGGATGGCCTACATGCGGTTGTCTCATTGATTGCAAATAACTCCCCATGAATGACCGTCGATGCGTTCTGTTTCAAACCTCACATTTGTTTTGGGGTTACTCATCAGGACCCGACTGGTTAATTCTGTACAGTAATGAATAAAATGAGTGTTGGATTCCTATTACTCTATGTATAAATCAACTGTAGTGTCTGTTTACATGAATTGAAAAATACTTTTTACTTCAAGCTTCCTTGTCGAGCCTTTTATTGGTAGTTTTTTGCGAATTCTGGCTCATTTCTCTGACTTTATGCTTTGTCTGCATGTTTTTATTTTGTACTTCTGAAGCTAACTGCTCTTGAAGTGCTCTGCCTTGTGTTCAGTTCGTAATTTAGTAACAAATCACTTGGACACCTTCCGTGATTTTCATCAATGTCGTAACTTGATACATTGGATTTTATACTTCGTCTGCATAACCTTCCACATTAATCTCTGTCCTTGCTTAAACGCAGCTGACTCGTTATTTTAATAAATGGACTTTGTAAACATGAGATGGAACTTACTGCGAAGGTTTTCTGCTCCCCGGATAATTCTTTGGTGTCCTCTGGCGTGTCTGAATGTTGGGAAATGCTGTTAGTTTGGTTTTCAGGCCTAAGTGAAAGAGTGCCTATTTTGTCGGCCAATTGAATGTTGGTCATCGTAGTTGAGAATGTGATGGAGCACCATTCAATGTTTCTTCTTTAATTAAAAAACAAAGTATTGTTTTTAAAATATGTATTATATTGTCCGTTAAAAATAGCTACTTCTTGATGAAGATTTTTTAACCGGCAGACTGCTTACTTGTAAAAAACTGCTCTAAAAATGTCAAACATTTCTGGTAGGGCAGACATTGTAACGTATCTTATTGATGGTGTGCTTGGTCTGTTTATTATCTATGTAGTTCTGTCATTTTGTTGCGTCCTTTGGTCACTGTATTAAAACGCAGTATCGGGTGTTCTTTTTGCATTAAAGAGGCTTCAAGGTCTCCTTCTCGTGGATTTGGTGATCCTTAATACCGTCCACTGAAAATCTTTTTCAGTGTGACCAGTTCAGTTTATTTATTATGATTTGGGACTCCAAAGAGTTCCACATAAAATGAAAAATACATCTAAAAATCAACATTACACTGTTTGTAATGAAATGATTTACCATCAGGGCTATGGCTGTCTTTGTCTTTATGCAGTGCTTATGCTGGGCAATTCTTTGTCTTCTTTCTTGGTTAGTTTTGCCTATGTACATTTTTTGGCAAGGTCATACAATTGCGTATACCCCATTTTTGGTGCGACAGTGGAGAAAATAGTATGTTTCCATTTTATGTTGGCATTCCCAAATATTGTACCCTCTATCGTTTGACTGCAAGTGACGCAATTTCCACATTTATGGTGGCCTTCTAGGGGCTTTATGTTCCACTGGGTTCGTAAATTGGTTTTAACCCCTTTTTGAGTGCTTCAAGCCCCTTCTAGTTGTTTCCCAAAGGTTGCATTTTTCTTCATGGCAAATAATGGACATGGAAAGCCACATTCAGAATTTTTGATTAAATGCCAATTGCTCCAAATAATTTTCTTGAAGTTTTGTCTGTGGGCAATATTTGGAAACACAGATCAGATTTTTTGACTGTACTTTTTCTTTTTTGACTAATAAGCATTCTCTCGGTGTATACCAGGCTCTCTTTAGCAAATGCTTTTGTAGTTTATGTGGGTATCCTTTGTCTTTTAGTTTTTCTTGTAATATAGCTGCATTGAAAAAAGTAATCTTCTTTTGACGTGCAATTTCTCCTTATTCGCAAAAAATGCCTGTAGGGTAAATTGTCTTTGAGATTGCGAGTATGAAAACTCTTATAGTACAAAGCATATTTTTATCAGTTGGCTTCCTGTGTAAAGTTGTAGCTAACTTTTTTCCCATTACCTTGACTTCCACATCCAAAAAAGTCAAAGTATTTTGATGCTTTGCCATGCTGAATTTGATGTCTGGACTACTTTTGTTTAGCCAGTTGAAAAAGGTACACAACGTTTCCTTATCTTCATTCCATGGACACCAAATGTCATCAATATATCTTAGCAATTTAATTATATGACCTGAGTTAGGAATGTTATAAAAGAATGGTGAGCACCCTATACCGCTTACTGTATGTCCCCAACCCTCTGACATTCCACATCAAAATTGTAAGGTCAGCCCTTGTTATAATGTATGTCATGTAGTAGTTGCCTTCCAACTCCCCGCCATGCAGTGTTACCCATAATCTGCCACCAACCGTAAAACAAAAATGCGCAATGCACAACAAACACCCCCCCCCCCACGAACAAACATAATACAACCTTGTGACTATCCATGCCTACCCCATGCTAATGCCAGGACGTACCTAGCCAGTCCTACAGGCACCAGCTAATTCACTCAACAAACCAGCTTCCCGGCCAGTCTCTCCACCTTCTGACATGACTGTTCTGCATCCAGAAATCCCTGAGCTAACACCGCTCATAGTCACATGTGCCCTACTGTATTCAGTGTCTGGGACTTTCCTGCTCCAACGGGCATCCCATCAGTGGAAGGTATCCCAGAGGGATACTTGTGATACTTTGACTGTGAACTTTTAGTTAACAGGGTTTGGTCGAACTCTTTGTTGAACATTGCTATCCATGAATAAGAAATGAATAGTTATTTGCTATGGACTGACCTACTGGTCACAAAACGAAAGGAAGCTACTCTGCTGCAACATAGCCAGCCTGCAACTGAGCTTTAAACATGATTACATTCATTCAGTAGAATGTCCTGTAGATCCTATAGGGTTGCTTATTCTGTATGTACCTTATTAACTTCTGTTGTGGTTAAAAATAGTTTTTCTAAAAAGACCAGCATTGAGCTTGACATTACATTATTGCGCCCAGTGTGATAGGGTAAGTGCTTTCTCTCTTCCATCCTTCCTCCCTTAGATGCCTTTGACTGCTTGCTTTTGCTACTCTGAGGGTCATGTGTGATACAGGTTTTTTTAGCCCAGTTTGCAGGGCAATAGTAGGACGTGCCCGAGGACACCAGAGGCAATCGACCTCACCCAAAACAGTTGGGGCCCAGTAGTCCTTGTCAGCTCTTTTGCTCCCTGAACTTTCTGTCACCAGAATAGATATTGCAATTGATTGGACATTCCCTTTACCATTCACAAGACCAGAAACAAAATGCTCTAAAATAATGCTGTTATGTTAATGAATTTTCTGATATTAATGAAGGGTGGCATTTCCTTTGCAGTGTAATTTTGAGGCCAGGTCTTGAAGTCCATTCAGTTGTGGATTTTGTAGGGGCTTTCTCTCCCCAAATTCTTGAAATTGTTTTGACTCCGTACAGTTGAGGAGTGTGCTGCGGGGACTGCTGGACTCATGAACACTTGCTTCTCCAAGACCAACAACTGCATATAAACAACTTGAACCTGTAGTGCTTTCTTTATATCCTCCAAGGGAACATTGTTCATGTACAGACGAAAACCACCACTGCAGTTTTTTAACTGAGCAGTTTGGGGCCAGATTGGCAATGATTTTTCTTCCATCTCTTTCCTTGCTGAACTCTAGTGTGCTTTCTTTGAGACTAGTGAATGCCCATTGAGCTTATTAGAAGAAAGCATAGCTACCCCGTATGGTATAGGAATCTACCCTGAAACAGTCCAAGAGGAAGTGGCTGGAGGTTGTGTTAATGGGTCTTGTCTAGGCAGTTGAATCCACTTCAGGCTAGTCATTCATGACAATTCCAATCTTAACAAGGATCATTATATTGAAACTCTTTCTGACACCTTCTAACACAATTTCCATAGCAACATATACATGTGGAGTGCACCGCCATGTCAGTGTCCAACAGATAGGCGTTTTGCGGCACGTATTAAGGTGCCCCAAGGGATTTATAGATGCCCCTGATGACCATATCTGCACATTATCATAATTGGAGATTTGAAGAGTCACATTTGTGTGAGAGAATACATTAAAATTAAGGACAAGAAAAAGATCTACTTTACCACTATAAATATTTTGAAAGATGAAATCACATGCCCTGATGAAGTTCACGTGCAGTGAATGAAATGTGTTGGCTGTCTGGTATCATCATCATTAAGAAAAATAAAGATTACTTTTGGACTAGACATGATTGATTGATATCTGTTGAGCAGTGACTTGGCGGTGCACTCCACGTGTATATGTTGGACTCTTCTGACCTTTTGGTCGCACCTTTTGAAACTGCAGGTGCAGTGTCTATGCACGCGATATATGCTCTAAGCATTTTGGGACAAGGAGGTTGGTGCTGTGGCTCACTGTTTCACTAGTTTTGTACAATTTCCATAGCAAATGAATTGGCAAGGCTTCATATTGATTGTCTTCTCCATATTCACACATCAATCCTAAACCCCACGTGATTTGAACAGGTTTTGAATGTGATTTGACCTCGTTCCCGCTTAAAGCTAGTTTGACATGGATTTGTTGATGTGGAAGAATTCTTTATAAATAACAGTCTCCTGTCGAAAGAATTTATAAGCTCCAGACTTTTCTCATGAGCATTAAACAGTCTGTTAGAAGGACAACTTTTGTTTGGATGTTCTGGTCTTTCTTTATGGAAGATGTAACAGAATTCACTTAAATAAAGACGTTATCTTCTGGTGCCTGAGCCCAGACTCCATTCCTCTTCATCTATAAGCCTCAAGGCTTATAGATTAAAGACTAATGCCTTTCAGACCTTCCCAGTATCATGGCCCTGCTCCTCTGAGACTTCAGGCACATTCCACTTGAGAAAAGACTCCACCAGGGGCCATTCCAAAGAGGTCCTTCTCACAGACATTTGTAGAGTAGCAACCTGGACTACTAAACATGCTTTCTGTAGGTATTACTTTCTGAACACTTCTAGAAAAGATGCAACCTTTGACAGCATGTTTTGCACAGTTTGTTTAGTTGAAATTCAAAAGGGCATGTCGTGTCGCTTCTTCAACTGCATCTTCTGCATTTTTAGGTCGAGCCTAGCGGCAGCGCGCATGCATTGCTCGCTCTGCGAGGCATGCTGTATTAGGGTATGCAATGTAAGCCCCGCCCACTCTCCGCCCATATTTTTAATTGGCTTGTGCCATTGTCCTTCGTGAACGCTGGCTTCCGATTCATTATGAGGCTTGTGAGTCTTTCCTTGGTACCGCCTTGTCTCCTTTAGTTACCGCCCTTAAGGACTGGACCTTTTACTGGTGTTGTGACATGCTCTGCTTTATAAATTGATGAGCACTATTTTCCTTAATGCTCTTCCCCTATTCCACACGACATCGCAGCACGCCTACTACTGTATTTATTTAAATTACGCGGTCCGCTTTAACTATAGCGCCGCGCTTATTCACTTATTTAATTTACGGCGCAGTCCGCTTTCAGTTTAGCGGCCACGTATATTTATTTAATTTATAGCGCGGGCCACTTTCACTTCAGCAGCCAGGCGCAGAACGTTTCTTAATTAATTAATTTTTACTTTGTGTGAAAGCGCACCATATGCGCTTTCACTTTAATATTGTCCGTGCCCCTTTGTTTAGACGCTGCTCACTGTAACCTGTATACCGTGAGCAGCGTCTAAATAAATGGGCGTGGCCAACATTAAAGTACTCTCGCATTTGCGAGAGTTTCCTTTTTAAGTGAAAGAGGTTGTCTATGCAGAGCAAAGCACTTAAAACACAGCAATGATGTGCTCATTGCAGCGGCCTCTGTGCCTGTCTACCACCGCTGTGCTTCCGTAATTATAAACTGTTTATCAAACACTTTTCCTTGACCTTGGAAGGATGAAAGGCTTGCCAGCCCTGCAGACTTTGCACCTGCGTCCTTCAGGCCGTTATTAACCCACTGAGTGCCCTACGCCGCCTAACACACCATGTTCCGACTGGCTGCATGCAGACTGGCAGCTTTATCCTTGTTAAAAATAATGAGGTGGGCTGTAGGGTTATGGGCTTACATGTGGGATTTATGGGCCGGGCCTACACGGTATCAACCACGGAGGAAGGCTGGGCCCAAAAACTGAGACAGGAAATGATTGTAGCTTTTCAGCCTGGGGCGACATGTGTGAATCTGGGTCCCCATAAAAACTGGGTAGCGGGGCTCTGAAGACGAGGCTGGGGCTAACGTAGCGTGAGAGCGGCAGTTTGTAATGATGGGACAGGGGGTGCAGTGTTTCTCTCTGGGGATGGGAAACGAAAAACATATTTTGTTGTAGTCCATGTTACATAAAACAATTTGAATTTGAACCAGAGAATAGAGGAAATCAATTGTGACACTATTGCAAAAATGTAAAAAAAAAGTAGGATGTAACTCTTGCTTAGAAATTGTGATTTTGTTATAGATTTAATTAAAGCTCGTTCTAGAATAGCTTATCCCCCCCCAAAAAAACCGCTATTTCCTCTGCTTACGATTTTAATTTGAGAGAGCGCAAAGCGATTATGCCCCAAACTCGGCCGCATGTTCCCCGGTCATTCACCTCAGAAATGTGGTAAATTAACTTTCTGAAGCAGAAATAGTGCACTAGGGGGTGGTTACATGAAGTGGGTTTGTCCACTTCGTGCATGGTTCAAAGTCATATGGAACGTCATGTTTACCTACTGACCGGACCACTGGAATTGTGCGGCACAGGAGGAACATATTGTGCAGCAGAGTTGACTAAACGATTTGGTCAACAGGTGGATTATGCTGTTCAATGCAGCGCATTTTGTGGTATAATCGCTTCATTGTGTTGCTGTTTTCTTGCATGTTAACCATGTCTTAGCGCGTTCCGCATCTTTAGTATCAGTTTGACACCCAAATGCAGCAATAAGCAACGCAAAGGGTTCCCGTCAACTTTTGGTTGTTCCTTGTGCGGCAACAACTGTTGTCACGTTTTAGTAATGTTTGATCCGTTTGAGCGTTTTCGTTAAAATCTATGCAGCAGATTATGTATTATGTGGCAAATTCAGCAAATCCATAACTATGCGGAGAATACCGCGGCCCATAATTACTGCCTTCTTATAATCTTCAATTCTCCGATTCCTGGTCTCCCTCCTCACGGTTCTTGCTCCACAGCCTTCACTCGAGCTTGAGTGCAGTGCAGCAGCCGGCACGACCTGAGGGTCTGCAGTGCGACGGGCCTCTGGCACACACGGGTACGCACAGAGGGCAGGCCTTTGGGTCTGTAGTACGACGCAGGAGCAGGTGCATACTGGTAGACGCAGAGGGCGTGCTTATGGGTTTGTAGTGTGGCGCGGCAGCTGGCGCAGACTGTAGGGCCGAGGGTCTGGTGTTGTACACCAGCAGGCACACACGGATAGGCACAAACAGCCAGGCCCTCAGCTATGGTGCGGCAGCAGGCACACACGGGTAGGCGCAGAGGGCAGGCCTGGGGGTCTGTAGTATGACACAGGAGCAGGCACATACGGGTACGCATAGAGGGCAGGCCTGTGTATTTATAGAGTTGCACGGCAGCAGGCACAGGCGACAGGCCCGAGGGTCTGGTGTTGTACACCAGCAGGCACACACGGGTAGGGGCACAGGTCAGGCAGGCCTGTGGGTCTGTATAATGCGGGTCTGTAGTATGACGCCAGGGAGCAGGGTCTGTTGTATGATTCAGGAGCAGACACACACTAGTAGGCGCATATGGCCATGCCCGCTGGTCTGCAGTGTGGCGCGGCAGCAGGCAGACACGGAGGCCCGTGGCCTCCTCGGATCTGTGTGCGGCGTCAAGGCGGAGTGAGGTCATGTCTTGGAAAGGGGTACCCGGCCCCTCTGCACAGCGGATGAACGACCACCGCAGACACTGTGTATACACTTGTCTGTAGTTCCTCTGGCCCACATAGCGCCTCCCTGATGAATACACCTCCCCCGGCCCCACACTGCCCCTCTTCCTTTCGTGTGTTTTTTTTTAAAGCAATTTCCTCTTGGGAGACAGAAATGACCCAAAATTTAGCACTGAAAGGAACGTAAATAACGTGTCTTGAAAACACACAGCTTTGTCATTAATGATTGCAAATGTTCTTTTCAATAACAAGGTGCTAGTCGACTCCCTGGGTCCATGAACATGCTGCAGAGAGCTGTCTGTGTTGTACATCACAGGCAGGGGTGCATGAGTAAGATGTTGGGGTCTCGGTATATAGGGGCACACAGCAGTAAGGTCAGGTAATGAGAGCTGGGGGTGGGGCGGTCGTGAGTAACTTGTCCATGCACTTGCTGCAGGAAGCTGCCTGAGTGTTGTACGTCACATGGAGGGGTGCAGGAGTAAGGTGTTGGGGTCTCGGTGTATAGGGGCACACAGCAGTAAGGTCAGGTAATGAGAGGAGGTGTCCGGGGGGGGCTCGTGAGTAACTTGTCCATGCACGTGCTGCAGGGAACTGTCTGTGTTCTGTACGTGACACAGGCAGGGGTGCAGGAGTAAAGTATTGGGGTCTCGGTGTATAGAAGGGACACAGCAGTAAGGTCAGGTTATAAGACAGGAGGTGGCCGGGAGGCTCAGGAGTGTGAACTCTGATTCTAATCCAAAATGCCAGGGTTGACAGCAATGCGACGCAGCCTTTGGCCTCTGATGGCCTCTGATGGCGTCACAGGGGTGAGACCTTGTCCATGGGCTCTTAGCGGCCTGCACTTTGCTGCTTAGGAGGGATGAGATGAAAGTGTAAACCTCGGACAGTCAACATTGACCCAAGAGGCCTGTTTGTTTCTGTTGATGCCTCTGTCTTCATGCCCCCTGAGACCAAGGGCAGTGCCAGGGGGTCCCACGGACATGCTTGTGGTTTCTGCTACCTCTGATTGGCCCCCATGCCACAGACATGAAACAGTAGACATGATTGTTGCGTTAATTCTCAGCTTTATGAATACACATAGATATCAAAGCTATGACAAGAGTGGAATGTAACCTTGTGCACCTACTAGGAATGACCTTCTGCCTCAGGGTCACTCTGTGAATGCCCATCAGATAGTGGGTATGGGTGCCAAACCTGATGCCACCTGTCACCAGCAGGTGCTGAAACCAAAGATAGTTTACAAGTTACTAAAATTGAACAACACAGCATGTTGTACAATAAACCGCAGAGATAACATTTAATTTCACATTCTTCCTTTGAAGTTATTCTGTCTTCGTCAATTCACACACATCTGTATCGTTTATTGAGCATGTAGCTCGAATGTCGCTCACATCCGCACGTTTTATCAAAGGCGGGCTTTCGAAAAGTTTTCTGCTTTTTTCTAATTGGCTTGCCGAATTCACTGGAGTTAGCCGGTAATCTATCCATGAATGTAAAGGGTTGTTGGGAGCCGAAGGAGAAAGCGAACACCTAAGATTTGGTCAAAGAACCTTCTGCTTGACTATTCATCCGCGAGCCTCACAGCAAATTGTTGCGCTGAACACCTTACTAAGAGGAGTTTGTGGGAGTAGTATGATGTCTGGAGTATGAGGTGGAGGCTGACTGAGGCTAGAGAACCCGTCCGCACATGCCCTTCGACCACAAACTGAGAGGATCTTGTTTTCATGGTCTTGGGTAATGTTGAAGAACATAGATCCGGCACGCGAAAGCTTCGAAATTTACAGCCTAGATTTCCCTTGATCTTCACATGCCACTTAAATCTATACTACTTTATATAAATCACGCATGCTTCTTGGCATTGAGCCTCTCTTGAGTTTTGCATCTGGATCCTTCCACGGGCACCGGTCCCTGTATTTGTGGGCACTGACATGGACTTTCCATTTCATGCTTGGACAGTGCGGCACTGATCATACACAGAAATGACGCAGGAGCAACAGAGCACGCCCAGCAAAAGCCAGCTATGGTCTTAAAATGCCCGCTGGGATGACGACGCAATTACTGCTGGCGCCAAGCAGGAAGATTCCCCTTTTGGGGCAGGCCTCTTAACATGCTGTAATGGGTGCAAGAGGGGAATATGTTTTATTTGTTAGTTTTTCAGTGTTGTTGTTGACAAAGTTCCTCACATAGGTGATTAGTGAAACAATTTTGAACAGACGGGACCTGCTTTGGTGAAGAGTAAGGTTTTGGGATGTCTTGTTTTTGGCTTGACTCTTGCCGCTGGCATCCTTTGAAGAAATATGAATCCACCTTGGGTGCAGGTCGTCCTCATCCAACTCCCGACAACCCTCTTTCCACTTCTCAAGGCCCCGCGTCGGAGAATAATAAGAAAATGAAATGTTTGTGTGTTTACGAGAAGAGACAGGAGGATCTGGACTATGTTAAATGGAAGGAGACTGAAAACATTCTAGCTCTAAAGGATTTTACCAGATGCTCCAGGATACATCAACTCTGCTGATTAAATTTAGAGGTTGCGGCAGCAGGGATTGGCCATTTTTAGCTGTGATTATTTTCAATTAAATGAGCCGGAGTGGAGCTTGCTTTGCGACCAAGCCTTGCTTAAACAACACACTGAGCCCATCAAATTGAGCTGGGACAGACAGCTCGAATTTGGAAAATTGATTCCAGACTCTGAGCAGCTATATATCGCTTACAGGGTTCCTCCAGCGCGGTATGCGTTCCTCGCTCTTCATCTGTTTTTCTGCTTCACGTAGATGTGGTCTATGATTGAACATCTTCGAGAGATGTTAGTTTGTGGCTGAAAAGTAGCATTTAAAGTGGTGTTGTATATACATCACGGCCTAATTGTTTGTTTTCCAAAAATATATCTTACAAATGTTTGTCCCTTCATATTAGCATCTGTTTGCCCCACTCCTATATCCTTTATTCTAGCATGAAATCCTTTATTAAGTGATACAGAAAGGATGTGTGGAGCTGAGGCAACAATTGGAAGTGTATTTTCTACTGCACAGTATGTTAGGTTTATTTGCCAATTTTTATTTTGGGTGGAAAAGTTACATTTCCCATGAAAATCAAACCATTGACATTGTTTGGTAGATACATTTGTGGTAAAATAAGGGTATCCATTTCAGTAATAGTCTTCGACCATGTGGAGTTAATTATGACTTGAGATTTTGTTAGTTTCATATCGCTTTAACATCAAATTACGCACTTAAGACACAGCTGAAAGCCCATCCGACTCCCTCAAATTAAGGGTGACTACATCTAGCTGAATTTTGGTTGCTAGTTTTCAGCCAGTGCTGAAAACTGGTACCATTCGTTTCAAGCAATTCCAAGGTGACCTACCACAGGGATATTTTATTCCTTATAATACATTTTCACATAATCAACCTTCCGACAAACTGGCTAAATAGTATTTCATTTGAAAGCAATAGTATCTTAGCATGGATATAATAAGTAAGAACTCTGTAGCTTGTAATTAAGCACACCAATATGCAGCTATTAATTAGTAACCAGCTCAGTTTACGCAGTTTAATGTGAGTCAGCGGCAGAAAGATTCCTACTTTCATGTAATGAATTCTAGCACTGCAAATATTAAACATATTGCCATAAACTGGTTTCTGTTATTAACTGTTCATTTCATAGGAACGTGGTTTAGAGGAGCTGAAAAACTAGTTCTCAATTTCAAAGTTTGTGCAGCGACTTTCATGCTGTATTCTGGGTCTGGCAGAGGCATTGTGATGGCGCATCTCATCTGTAATAGTTTATTAAAGTAGAGTAGCTGTGTCATTTTCTTTTTACAGGTAACCGGTGATGTCACAACTGGCCTGTAATAATTAAAACAGTTTTTTTAAACACGTTGCAGGTTTCCATTTATTATATTAGAATTATATAAATATATGATCAGGATAAAGGTAGTGAGTACTGGTTTTTGTCTCTAGCCGTTTGTACTAAATACGTCATCCCAACCCCTCACACACACACACACACACACACTCCAGCGCTGCTCTGCCTGCTGCTCCAGTCCAGGTCGCATAAACCCCATCAGCCGCTCCGAAGAGCCCTCCCACCGCACTTCTATATTAATTGTGTTTAATAATAACCTATATGTATTTATTTTAAAGATGCATTTAACAGTTCACCAAACTTAATGTGTATAGTTTCCAAACTTGCGTTTGTATCTTGTACGATGTTCACATTGTTTTTCGAGCCTTTGACCTCTGTGTATAACAGACTTTCCATTTCAAAGCACCGGCCCCTTTGTTCCCGGAGGGCAGGCCTGTGGTGAAGTCATATACTGGTGAAAGAGCAGTTTTTGCCTTGTGTGTCTGCTGACACACGAGGGGGCCTTGGACAGGCCATACCATACTATACAATGACAGGCCATACCATACTATACAATGACGGACCATACCATAACATACCATACTATACTATACCACACTATTTAATAGAGGCCGCAGCGCCACCCTGTTGAGCAGGTCCTAGGCCCAGCTCTCCCCAACTCCTGTCTTCTCCTATCTTTTCCCACCGTTATTTGGGTGCTTTCTCTTTGCTTTCCCTTCGTTTTCATTGCTTTCTCCTTGTTTTTAGGTCGAGGCTAGAGCCAGCGCTCATGCGCTGCTCTGCGAGACTTGTAGTGGAGTAGGGAATAGAAGCCCCGCCCACTCTCCACCCATATTTGCCATTGACTTGTGTCATTGTCCGTCCTAAATGCTGGCTTCTGATTCATAAATAGGCTTGTTAGTCCATCCTTAGTACCGCCTCCTCTTCATTTGTCACCTCCCATGGTGACTGGCCCCTTTACTTCGGTTGTTACACGTATGTGTTATTTAGACTGTGAGCACTATTTTCTTTATCCAGTTTCTCTTACTGCAGGCATGACGTGCTTTGGTGCCTTCTTCACCCCCCGCACTCCTTTCCGTTGTCGTGCCTTCTTTACCCCCGCCCTCCCTCCCATTGTCCGTGCCTTCTCCCCTCCTTCCCCCCCCGCCTGCCCACCCTCCCTCCCCTCCCGTTGTCCATGATGCCTAACATTTGCAATGCAATAGGTCTCGCATTTACACGAGTTTGAGCTATTGGCATTGTAAATGACAATGCCTTTATTTATGTTTTGGTTTTTAAAACCTAAATAAAACGCATTGTCATTTACAATGCCAATAGCTTAAACTTGCTTAAATGCAAGACCTATTGCATTGCAAATGCTTGTTATTCAAAGTGTTGACTTTCTATTAGAGACACCGTTCCAGTCAAGCTGCGGAATATACAATTATCAAACAATTGTGAAGGATTAAGAGACTAAATGTATTGACATTACCATTAAAACAGTTTTTTCTTCATCATTTCTTCAGAAATAGAATGCAAAGCAGTTAGTGGGGCAGTAAGAGTAGCAGATGCTGATTGAGTGCATTAAATGAGTCAATCTAAAGTCCCCAACTAAGTAGACGAGTTGGAGAATTGTCACTGAAATAAGCTGAAAGAGAGAAACTGGACATCAAGCAATTGATATTATTAGGCCTGCAAAGCTGTAGGTCCTATTTTAAACAGTGCATTTTATAGAACTTTGTTGTCTTTGATATTTTTTGAACTTTTTAAAGTTTTTATCGACTTAAAGGTGATCAATAGGTTTTGACTGAGGCATTGTCATGGTATTGGGTGTAGCAGGATAAAGCCCTTATAACATCAAGTGGTGGGAGTTAGGCAGTGGTTGAGTTTGGCAGTGGTTGAGTTTTGTGTCTTTTTAGAAGAAGCAGAAGGCCCAGTTTTGTGACGCCATATGTAGAGGATTGGAGGTGACCTGTTTTGCGATCAAGGAGGCAGCAAGTGGCAGTCAGCGTTTGTGACTCAATATGGGTTGTAATATCCCCTGGAAGGAAGAAATTGATCAGCTGCGATAAGTCCTTCATAAAGCAGAGTATGGTAGGACCCAAGAATGAGAGAATTAAATAGATGCATGTGCAGACACGTTCACTGATGCTTGTGCTTTAAAGCATGCCCAAAGTGAAAGAAGACAGCAGCAGGGAGGCAAGGTTCCAAAAAGCAATAGAGCAAAAAAAGAAACCCAAAAAGACAAAGCAGTAAAACAACAAATCAAACCTTAAATAGACGCAAAAGTAAATATATTGTTTAAATGGAAAAATGAAAATAAACCACACAAAAAAGGCAAATGAGTAAAAAAAAAAACAACTAAAATAACGTAACAAACATTGCAAATGTCAGGTGAGGCAATTGAATAAGTATTTAGAACAAGCATTGGCAAAGTCAGTAGGTCTGTTCCATGTGAGAGCTATAGGCTTTGTTTCTAATTTTTTTCTTCTTTTTAGCCACATTGCACAGCAGTGCAACTGTAGCTGGGACAGTTGGAGCTGCAGCTGCTCGAGAGCAGTTCATAACAGCAGGTCGCCCCATTGAGAAAGGCGTAACACTTTGATTACTAGACCATGCTGCACGTCCTAGTTTCTGGATAGCCCCATGTCTTTGATGCACTCTGATTGGCTGTCAGACCTGCCCCGGGCACCTCTGGTAATGGGACATGTTTTGGGGATTGGCTTCCTTTGCAAAGCTTAACTAGCAGCAGCTGGAAAGAGCCAGGCAGCCAGTCCCTCCGTGGTGGTCATCAAGGTACCCATTCACTGCGGGCATGCATTATTCATGGCTGCCGATAGTTGAGCATATGTTGCTCTTGAGGACAAACCACATAAAATGTCCATCAGCTTGTCTGGTTTTATGTGAATTTAAATGGATCCCTGGTGTGGGAAGTGGCGACATATGAATGGCACAATAAAGTGCAAGATGTTTGTGATTTAAGTTGAGCGAGCCTTCGGAATTAAGAGGGATGAGGGCGGCTTTCTACATCACCTGCAATTTCCAACAAAGTTCACATTTGACCGGAGGAGCTCCAGTTTATGGACAACAAACATCGAGTGAGTAGAGCGGGGCTATTTATCAAGAAGTGCAGCTGGATACTGCATCAATGTGTTACCATGCCGGAGACACTGGGGGAACTAGAAGAAAACAATACCATGGTGGACTTCTAATTACTTCACCCTCAAATTTATTAACAAACAAGCAAGCAACATTGAATGGAGGGCGTAAATGACTGGAGGGCATAGTGGGTGCCAACAACGATGGGAAGGCAAGCAACAATGACAGGAACGGGAAGCAAACAACGATGGGAGGTGGAAATGACTACGACGGGTGGTGGACAGGTCTCAGCAACAACGACAAGGAAGCAACAACTACAGGTGAAGCAGCATAAAAGTATGTGAATCTGAAAGCAAGAAGCAGAAGGAACTTATTAAAGACATTAATCAATGCTTGGTCCACGCTCCATCGAAGAGACACACACAGGAAGAGAGAACGTGAAGCCAGCAAGTGCTGACCAATAATAAGCAAGGAAATGAGTGACGGTGTACCCAACCAATGGTAAGTTATGGGTGAGTTCCAAGCCCTGTTTAGTGTTTTTTAAAACATCTTATAGTAACAAAAGATCTCTCAAGTGACTGTCTCAGGCGAGACCTTAAAATGACAATAAATGACTCAAACTGCATTATCTTGAGAGCCAATACAAAACATCCAAAAAGGTCAACAAAACAAGCCAAAAATAAACTAAATCAAACAAAAAATAAATAAATGTCAATGGCTGTACATGAAAGCGAGTAGGCTTTTAATAATTGAGGCAATCCAAACGAACCAAGCAGAAAAAAGCCAGTGGACCAAAACATCAAATGAAAAATAAACCAGATAAATTTAGCAATTACTAAACAGAATAAACACTGGTGGAAAGAATGTCAAAGAACACAATAACATCCAAAAACAGTAAAACCAAGTGGAAATCTATATGAGAGACAAATGGAAACAAAGGCACCCAAAACAAGACATGTCTTGTTGTGTAGTTGGTATAGTACCTATACAGGATCTGCGCGTTTGGATAACATAAACTGTGGGATTGGTGGCAGACTGATTCCGAGCACCCCCACCGGATACGTTAGCCTGTCTGTATTAGCTAGCTCACAGTGCCACTATAATCTCCTCTTATCAAGGAGAGAATAGATTCTGGCAACCTCCGAACATGACAACCAGAATCGTATAAACAATATACTAACTTTCGCTCGGTCACTCGTGCTTACTTAGTTTGTCTCCGAGAGATACACAGAATAAACAGGCTGGGCGTTTTCAATAAGTATTTATTGAACAGTTGTTATTCTAGTGTAGAATAGATGAGCTGCAACAACCATTAGACAGTAGCAGAGATATATGATTAGCAGTACCACGAAAGTAAAGGGATGGTATAGTTCTACCATCTTGCATAAATCATGAATATATACAAGTACATAAAACACATGATAAGAAGTGCATACTCCTACAATGCCTCCCTAACTAGATGTACCTAACATCTGTGTAGGTGTTATGCCAAGAATCCCTCTAGGATCTAGTCAACCCCATTACCTGAGAATGAGAGAATGTAGGACCCCGTCCTGGTCTCGAGTTGGACACCCCGCGAGGGATGTTAGAGCACTGCGAGCTGGAGCGTCTGAATGCAGGAACCTCCGCGTCTCTGGTCAATGTGTCAGCCGGGAAGTCTCGATCTCCTCTCTCTTCCTAAGCAAGATGTGCTGTATATATACCCTTAGGTCTCCCCAGGGGTCCTACCTTGCTGTGTTACTGTGTCGGCCTAAAGGATAACGTTGGGCCTGAACTTTATACAGAGATATTATACAGGAGATGGTAATCCTACTGTTAGTCCTGCTGTGCTTCCAAGAAACCTCATGCATAATGTATGAGAATCGAACCAGGGAAAAACCCGCGTTCAGAATGCAGTGTCATATCTAGGTAAAAGGTCAGTACCCAAGAAACGTTGTGTGTAATGTAGGGAAGAATATAGGTGAAAGGTTACAAGGTTACCTGCGCCTATATAGGGTACCTATATGGAATATAACAGTCTAATGGTCTAATCAAAACTAAAGCGATAGATGAAAACAAAGGGCCTAATTTGAAAATGTTTTTTTCAGTTGTAAGCCAGCTTATACCCAGAAAAGGCAAGCCAGCTTGTGGCCATAAAAAAAACATTAATAGACGTCTATCTTTGCATAACCTATACATGCATTTCACAGACTTAAAGTACTTCTAGATTTTGAACAATGAGCATCCCCGTGTACGACTAGTATTGGATAGGTGAATTCAAGTGCAAATAAAGTTACGTTCCACACAGAAATAACTTTTTGGACATCTATAACATCGTGTCGTGCACCTCCTAAAGTTGTTGGAGCACAAAAAAATAACCAAACGGGTCATTCTGCAGTTGTGTTGCATGTGTGATAAAGCACTTTAAGACATGACATGTGAAGACTAACAGTGAAAATGGATACTTGCCCCCACTGAGTTACGGCCTGGGACATGACAGCCAAATGAGGAGTGCATACCTTCACCACTCCACCTCTATCATGGACCTCTGCATCCTGAGCCGGCATCATGACATGGAAGCTCCAGCTTGATGGCATCTGTTAGACCCAGCTGTTTCTTGCTGGCTGGGACGCATCGAAGCCAGACAGAACAGAATCTCCCAGTTAGGATGAGTAAGATACACTTGTAACGTTACCTGTGCTCACCCTTTGGTAGCTTGGCGCAGAGCAGTCCGGATTATCCTAAGGGTCAAAGTGTAAAGTATTGGCACAGCACCGCCCTTGCAACATACTGGTTACACTACAAAAAGACTCCACACCGTATGTATAAAACACTGTTATTTGTATTCCACATACATTGAAATCAAAATGACATACACATCTTATATATGCTTTACAGTTATATGCAATTGTCAAACTCTCCCATTAGCAGCAGAACGGCATGAATGTATATGTACCATCTCATAGGTTTCCACTTGCCCCGTTATCCCCTCTCCTCAAAAGTGACATAAACCCATGATCATACTTTCCCGAGGTAGTCACAATCCAAGCTATCCCTCCAAGTTCAACATGACAGAACATATTTGCAGGCTTGTTCAGAGGTATTCCACTTTCCCGTTCTCACATTAGCATAAAACACAACATATCCCAATACCTTCACAGCTTGTAATGGTCAAGAAGTCACAGTTCTCCCCTACGCCTCGTGACCCAGCCCCGCAGTCACTGAACATGACACCAGCCAACGATACACTTGTACCCGCTGGAGACGCTTTGATTAGATTGTCAGGACCACCTACGTGGAAGGAAACGGTTACTTGGTTTCGTCTTTCCAGATTAGGCTGTCAAGACACCCCGCAGTACCTTCACGAGTGCGGGATCACTCTCTTCCCCCCCCCCCACCCCTCTTGTAGGCAAAAGACTCTTACGCCGGAAGCTGCCGCGCTTGCAATCTAGAGAAATGTTTCCCCCAGGCGGAGGTGCAAGCCACAGTTGCTCCAGGCAGCCGGCCGTGGGTGCACACAAGGCACAACGAGACCACTCGGGTCCAGTCATGATGTCACCAACAACAGAGTATCTTGTGGCGTGGGTCCGGGGAGTGGGAGTCGGCTACCTTGGACTGAGGCTCTGATGTCAGACACTGTCGTCCTCCTGAGCTGGAGGTCCAAGACAGTCCAGGCGTCTGGCTTGGATCCTGCAGACTCCGCAAACGTCCCCCAACACCCCTCGGACACCACACGCTACAAAGTGCGAGCTAGCACAGGTTTCCAGTTGCAAGCTTGGGTGCCTCGGACTCGGCAAACTTCCCCAGTACTACTCAAATTCCTGGCGTTACAGCACTCCAGGTGGGCCGCTGATATTTACGAGCACTGTCCTCTGCACAATGTGATTACTGCATACGTTAGGACGGTCCTTGTCCCAACAGACGATAACTTCCACCCGTTTCCGCCGCACCCTGCACGGTCCTTATGATCTCTTGGAAACTGGGAGATCCTTTCAGTCCCTGGGATCTCGTGGTCAGGAGGTCAACCAACCGGCCCTTGGAGAGTGCTTCAGGCCCTAGGCCAAGACAGGAGGCGATTGACTGCAGGCCAGCAACATCCAGACAAATCCCCCAAGTGATAGTTCCCTTCCTGGAGCACAACAAGCCCCAAACCACCACAAGTCTGCGGATAATCCAGTTGCAGTACCTCCTGCCCAATGGTTTCTCTTGTCAGTGTCCCAGCATCAAACCAGCGCAGGATGGTTCCAATCCCAAAAGCGTCAGAACCCCAGTAGTTAAACCCACAATTGCCTTTGAAGATGAGATCACTCCAAAAGGCCACCTTTGAAATGCACAGGCCCCCTCTAAATTTAGTCCTGTGTGCCATTCTACCCTGGGAGGCTTGATCAATATCTTTAGTGGGGCTAGTACTCTGCCCCTAGGAATGCAGGTGCCAATTCCATCTCCCTTTTATCCGTCCCAGGAAGGCCCTTCAGAGTCTGAGATCTGCAGTTACCTTGACTGCCCTTAGTTTATGGCTGTCTATCTGGAATGCACAGATGTAGCTGCCCCCCCACTACTCGATGTGGATTGGAGACAGGCTGACGGGCACACAGAGAGCCACGAGCATAGAAATGCCTCCTCTCCCAAAGTGGCATTTCCACATTAATCATGTCAAATTCACTCTCACTACCAGAGAGGATTTGCCATTGCTAATCCATCCATACTAAACACCATACTGCTACTCTTCTGCAATTAGGAAATACAGCTCAATAGCCTTTCCACAGATCCCCCATGTTAATCAATGTGAGAATCAGGCCTCACAGTACTGAACACCATCCAATGTTATTCACTATTAGGGCATGTAGCTCACACGTGCACATGCTCTACCTCTTCCCTACACTGCCCCCAGGGATTACTCTGATGTAGCAAGAGACATGCAAAACTTGGCAAGTAACTTTCAAATGCCAAGCTAAGTAACAGTAACCTGTACATGCCGGCCCCGCCATGGCAAACCTGTGGTACGTTTGAAGAGCAACCTTCGTGGGTGGCACAGCCAGTGCTGCAGGCCCACTTAGTTGCATTTGAGTTGCATGCTCTAGGTACAGTGCTGAATTTGAGTCTGTGGTTTCTGGTGCTCGGCACCGGCACTTAATTGTCAACACCAGCACTTATGACAGTCTGCCACATGGTGGTGCTGATTGTCTAATTTAGAGATCAGCACAATAATAGTTGTTTAATAATTCAAGATACTTTAAAAATCCCTTTTACCTACCGCTTGAGCCATTCTTGTAGTTTTGCGGGCCTGGAATAGTCCACGATGTCACACTTCTAGTTGATTGATGATTAGTAGTTGTGTTGGTACTGTCATTGGCAGTGCTGGTAGGGAAAGCTGCAGTTGCTTCCTGACAAGGGCCTGATGCTTATTTATTTACAAATTAAGCACTGCCTAGGTATATGTCTTACCACTGGACAAGGGACTCGAAGCTAACTCAACTCAGCCAATCATGTATACACCAATCACCAGTATGTATATGACAAGCACATCACTTTGGCACTGAATGGCAGTCTCAAAGCACTCAAAGTCCAAAGGCTAGCAGGTAGATCATCAGAAAACCAGGAGGGACAAAAGCAAAAAGTCGAGAGAAAACACCCCAAAAAGGGCCATTTTCAACAGCATCCAACTATTGGAAACAAAAACTGATTCTCCTGTGCCAAAGCATAACTTTAAAGCAAAACAACAAAGAGGAGCGTGTCTCTGCCTGTCCAAGTCTTTGATGGATCAATGTGCACTGCTGCATAATTCTGCCAAGGGTATGACTTTGGCAGGACCGCCAAGACTGTAATATGTATTATGATGCAGCTGGTGCCAGTATTCCCACTACAATAAGAATGGGATATAAATGACAAGTTAAGTAAAACAAAGCATTTGTAATTTGTATAGCCTTGTATAATTTCTTTAAAATAGCAGATCTGCTCTGTGTAGTTGCTTATGTTGGTCATTTTGTCTGATCGAGAGTATAAGACGTGTGAATGGAGGGAACCCTCCTGTGCAGCAGGTACCCCCGACACTGAGAGGATACCAGGGTGTCAGGAAACTGCCTGGTAAAGTGCATCACTTTCTGGGAACCTGGGCTTGCATGTTTGAAAATGAGGCTGTCGAATGAGTGCAGGATGATTTCCAAAGACAACAAAAGGTGTCAACAGCCCCCAGTTCATCTTCATTCTGTCATCTTCTAATAAAAGCAGGTCTACTCTGCTATCCCACATTAGTCTGTTTCACAGCTCGTTTTACAAGACCCTAACCAAATGCTTCAGACTGCCTTCTCTCTCTTACAAGGGCCTCAAAAATGTCAGCCATCATAGATTGTTCCATTCATTTCCTAACCAGGGTCTGTTCTGTTGATTAGCTAGTACATTTGACTACTATTCTCTTTGAAAGTTCCTGTCCATTCATATACTCTTCACAGGTTTTATGTAGTTAGAGATGGTCAATTGGAAGCACCACTTGAGGTTCATCTGCCTTGGTCAGTGATCTGCTGTCTTGTGGTGATTTAAGTGGGGTACGTAAATAAGTGATGTTTCAGATTGAATGCAAGTGTGAACGAAGACTACAACTCCCCGATTGTTAGGCTGTTAAATACCATGTGTAAGAGTGGAACCTGGTGTCCATGTCGACTAGCACCTGGATATTTTCCTGGCTGAGAAGCATGCTCTACAAATAGTCATTGTGAGAAGTTGGCCTGGCATATGCTGTCCACTAATTATAGTGGGCACCTTGCACCAGTCCAAACAACTCCTTATTGGAGATAGGTTAAAGACAACCTTATTGAAAGCTATCCTAGTGGTAGCTATGGAGAGCAGCCTTCAGGCTAAGTCTTGAAGGAATGTAAAGCAGCTTGTTTTACCAGTCTATAATCTCTTGAGTGACCAAATGAAAGCGCACCACACCAGGTATATATTCAAAATATATGTATTTATTGCTAAACACACCCTCTAGTCTCTTTATGAGGCTAGAGTTCGAAGTACACAAGTTATAAGTTATTTAAACACAGTAATAGCACAAATACACGTTTGGGCCCTAGGGGCGTACCAAACCATATACCAATAAAGTGGTATAAGAACCACGACTGAACTAGACACTAGGCCTAGAGCCCCTAGAAGTGCTTGGACCACAAGGAACCACCCAAGGTAGTGACACAGGGGACCCACGGGGGACGCGGGCAGTGTAAATACACAACCGCGAGACGCCGTTAACTTCCATGGAGAAAGTCGCGATCAGGAAATTAAAGAAAAGGGACACTTAAAGGAGGACTTGGAGCAAACCCTTTGAGAACTAGGTCGTTCTTCAAGCCTGGTGCTACCAGGAGGTTGGTTATACCTCTGAAGTTCAGGGGCTTCCTATTGACCCTAGCCCATGATATTCCCTTGGCAGGTCACCTGGGCCAGAACAAGACTTGGGACAGAATTGTCCCTCACTTTCACTGGCCCCACATGTCTGAAGACACCAAGGAGTTTTGTTGCTCCTGTGTAACCTGCCAGGCCAGTGGCAAGGCAGGTGGCACTATAAAGGCCCCCCTGATACCACTACCTGTGGTGGGGGTGCCCTTTGAAAGGGTAGGGATTGACATTGTTGGTCCCATGGATCCCCAAACAGCCTCTGGGCACAGGTTTATCCTGGTGGTAGTGGATCATGCCACCAGGTACCCAGAAGCTATTCCCCTCAGGACCGTCGCCGACAACGCCTCCTGGACCTCGTGGCTGAAGAGTCAAGACGACCGTCAACGCACTTGAAGCAAGCGACTTCGGTGGGCATCTGTCCATCGCCTTCCTGGTCACTGGCTAGTGACCCAGACTCTGTCCCCTCTGCTTTCAGGTTCTTCAGATCTCCGATCCACTCTTGGATCCACCCGGACACTTTCCACTTGGTGCCTGCCAAGCAGGGGAGTCACTCCTTGACCCCAAGGGAGATTCTTCTGTCCTCTAGTCTTGAGTAGAGCGTCGAAGGTCCAGGATTCAGTTTCAGAGTTTCGTCCAGGGATAATCTAAAGTCCTAAGGACTGGGTTCCTATACTTATACCAAGTTTAGGGGTTGGACTACTCTGTGGCCCCACCTATGGGTGGGTCAGGGCAGAGGGGTGGCTACACCCCTTTCCCTTTGTCCAGTTCGCGCCAAAGCAGGGGCTGCAAGCCCCTGATCCGGTTTGAACTGGGGTATGCACTAGGGACACCAAATGTGCCCCCAGTGCAGGACTTCAAAGCACCCGAAAGTGCTCCCGCCCAGCCCCAATACACATTATCCTGTCTGGGGAGGTGGTCACACCTCCCTGGGACAGGAAACCTATTGTCCAGGCCTCCCTGCCGGAGTTTCGTCCAGCAGCAGGAGGCCAGACTCGTGTCTGTGGCAGCAGCATCCATTTTGTGATGCCAGGGCTTTAGAAAGAAGTTACCGGGCTAGCCAGAGTTAACATGTCTTTCCCTCTAGAAGGGTGGAATGCTACCCCGCCGCCAGAATTGGCGGGGGGGTAGTATTCCAAGATGTTTGACACCAAACACGACATGTTTAGGTGCAGCCATTCCAAAGTTAGCATTTAACACGAGGTTATAATGCGCTTAAGAGTATATGGTCAGGCTGCACTACAAACAGCATCAGAGAAGGGTCTCCGAACGCTGCAGAGGGGCCCTGCTCATGCAGGAGCACCCTCTCACATAGGAACCACGCACTCTGCCTTCAGGATTGATAAGGCCTGCCTTAGGAGTGACTTCTAGGTTTATATGTGTGTATGTATTTAGTGATATAGGTAACCTATATCACAGTAAGGGGTGCATGCACCACCTTACCCAGGCTGCAGTAGCAGACCTGTGGTGTCAGTTTGGATGGCCTTCCAGGGGTGGCATAATACATGCTGCAGCCCCTGGTAGGCCTCTGAGGTACCTATGCCCTTGGTACATAGTATACCATATACTAGGGACTTATAAGGGCACTCCAGATTCCAATCAGTGATGTGCCTAAGGCACATGGAAACCATTTTAGAGAGGAAGCAGCTAGGCTGGGGTTCTGATTAGCAGGGCCCCAGCCAGACTAATGTCGAAAAACAGTGAAGCATCAGCAAAAAGTGGGGGTACCCATGTGAAGCAGATCCTACTCTCCTACAGTCATAACATATTGAAACTGTCTGTTAGACACCCTGAGTACGTGGTGAGCAGGACTGATACTCCAGGTACTCAAGACTGGTACTCCTAGTATTCTTTGCAGTGTAAGTAGATTTCTCCCATATCTAACCCACCATTCTTACTTGCTAATGACTGGTGCTAACAAGGTACAGTTTCATGTGAATAGTGGTATTCAGGTGAGAACATGAACCTATCTCCTGCACAACCATACCACGTTTGATTCAGACCTGTCATTTGAGTTCCTTTCACTACAGTTCTCCACATGCGATCAGCACCAACTTAGTCTGATATGTTTCAACGGTAGCGGTGCATTTCTTTAAGCGATGGTTGCAGTTTTTCAGCACTGTCCACAGCTTTGATACACTGTAAAAGGAACAGATACCAGTTGGTATACAGAGCCTTACAACAGCCTCTGCTTACAGTGGGAGGAGGGTGCAGTCTTTCCAGCATTGTGAAAGTGAAAAGAAAATAACCAAAATAGAGAAAAATCTCAATAAAGAAAGAAAAGAACATGCGTAGACTGCAGACAAAAGGGAAGCGGAATTTGAAAGCAAGGGGAGAGAAAACAAAATTAATTGAGACGTAGCAGCTCTCTCTGTTGTAGGTTGCAATGTGAGTGGACTGTGTTTTAAAAAAAAATGTTTAATACTTTAACACTTGTGAGATAGTTAAGTGGGTTAATAACAGACTGCAGAAATCCATGTGTAGCCTGCAGGTTACACCTTTAATTTATCAGCAACCTGGGAGTAAGTGAGGAAAGTATGAGCACTTACTGCAGGGATTTCTGTGTATCCTGAAGGGCAACCATTGTAGTCGCAGTGCGACAGCTCAGTGGGTTAATGAACCCATGTCAGATTTGTGTGTGTAAAATCTTTTTGCCCCTAGATAAGTTGGTTAATGCACTAGTCTGCAAAAGTAGGTTAATGCATTATTCTCCAGAGCCTATTTCACAATTTCTAATCCTAGTGAAATAACACTCCCAGTAAGGCATTGGCAGTAGGAGTTCTACACCAGTGATGCCCTGTGCCTTAAGAGCGGATATTAAAAAAGAAAAAACAATGAACATTATTATTATTGTTACTATGCAGATTCTTAGAGAGCATGGCTGCCCAACCAAGGGTTTCCCAGCACCACGCTACAATAAGTTACCGGAAACAGAGCAGTGAACTGCTGTAGCTGGCAAGGGTTTAAAAGTGCTAGGTTTTGAGCTTCCTGCTGAAAGCAGAGAGCGAGTGACACAATCTCAGCTCAGCCGGGAGAGAATTCCATAACTTTTGGCATAAGAAAAAAAAAGTCTCGGCCTCCCTATCTGGCTCTTTTAACTCTAGGAACAAATGCAAGGTCAGAGTTGCTAGAGCGTAGAGAACGACTAGCAGTATATGGTAACACCAAAGGTCTTCAATAGGAGGAACCAGAATTCAACAGGGAGATAGTTCAGTTCGCGAAGCAGGCAAGCTGTGGAATGGAACTTTGGGGGGATGCAATAGAAGCCTTGCCGCTGCGTTCTGCACTATTTTAATCTGTCTAAGCAAATTCTTCATTACTTCAAGATACAAGATATTTCCTTAATTGAGCCTTAAAATCACAAAAGCCTGAATGATAGTTCATTGGGCCGAAAACGGAAGGCATCCTACAGGGATGTGGAATTCCTATATCCCGATGCCCAGGACATATTGTTTGGGATCAAGGGCAACAAGTTTTCATGTGCATTTTGTCCTTGGGACAAGTAGGCCCAACCCCCTGGCTGCCAGTTTGCAGTACCACATTATGGATCAGGGAAGGGCACTGTCTGCAGTTAAGGTAATATGTTTGTCCATATGTTAATACTGTTCAAACTTGTATTTATGGTTCATTAATTCAAAGCCTTTATTATTAGGGTGAGCGCTCTAAGTAATTGTTGTAAGCTCCGACTGCACTACTGACAGAGGTTCCAGTATAAAAATGTGTACACACGTTTTCAAAGTTTAGCAATATGAGGCTATGTATAATGCTCCCAGAATGCTCTCTGATTTGATGCAAATATTTGCAGAAGTTTGAAAGCAAGATTGATGATTCTTTGCTTTCAAAATAAAATGTTCATAAAAAAATGAAAGCAGGTAAAAAAACCTTTTGCTAAACTACTGTAAAATTTCATGTACCTTTTCTTTGCAGCATCATTTAGTAACGTGTTGATGCATGCTAGTATTTCCCAAAAATATTCATAATGGAAGATCAATGTAACCAGTTTCAATAAGATTATGGGAAACAAAAATAAACAAGCATTGGCAAAGCCAGTAGGTCTGAAATTGGTGGTCAGCTTTTTAGTTTTGTCAATGTGTGAATTGTTTTGGCATGGTTTTTGTAAAACCTTATTGGTGTGTGAGCTGCCGGGCCCTCACCCTTATAACAAACATTGGCAAAAGCAAAAATACGTTTTGGTCTCAAAAAGCACACACTGTCACAGTAGTTACTGGCACTGAACAAAGCTACTTTGCGTGCCTATATGCTCCTTGTGAAAGAGCAGAATGCTGTCACTCACAGTGAAGCCAGCCGATACAGAGAGAGAGAGACAGAATTTTAATAAACGCAAAAGGTCACCATCCAAGCCAGATCAAATTAGGGCCCAATTATTAAAGAAAGTCTCAAAAGTACACCCATGGTATATGTCCTTGCATTAAGTGCAGCTACACGGCTTTCGTGAATTCCCAAGAATTTACCGAAGTAGGACAAGAAATAGTTTTCCTAGAAAATATTTGTGAACTGCATTTTAGCATGAGCAAATATGCATGTGTAGATTTGCTCATGCGACAATCTGAGCATATGCATGCTCACTTTCCCTCCAACCACTTTTTTCCGAACTCTGAAAGAAGATTTACGTCTGCCATTGTCACGAGTAAATTTCCAACATTTCTCAGTATGGGAAAAGATTAGAGCAGAGTTGTTGAAAACCCTTAAAGCATGTTCGTTAGTAGGTTTGCACAGACTCAAAAGGGCATTCTAACCCTGGAACTATTGCTTACCACTACCTTTAGCCCCAGTATGTAGATCTGCGGAAACGTGGCAACATAAGGGGATTGCAAGTATTCCAACACTACTATGGTATGAGCCCTGGCATAATCAGAGAGGCTATATAGGAGCTCTTATATAATGAAATTGCTGCCATAATTTGTCGCCACACTACATGGCACCAAAGGGACAAGTGGATTTTGTTACAGGACAAGTAGATTTATGAAGCAACCTGCCCCATGGACAAGTAGATATTTTATTAAATTCCACACCCCTGATCCTAAGATGTTTGAGCCATCTCAGAATGCCAAAGCAGGTGGCAGCCACTTTAGAGATCTGATGACTCATAGTAAGACTAGAGTCTGGCCAAACACCAAGATTTTTGACTATAGGGACAGGTAAGGTACCCCTCGCCTCAGGCCATAGATGCGGGCCCCACAGATGAGGAAGGTTTCCCAGCACCAGCAACTCAGTCTCGTCTCCATTCAACCTCAAAAAGTTGGAGTTCATCCAGAAGCAGACTTGAGTAAGACCACTCTTCAGTGTCACTGAGCTCTTATTCTCCTGGGAAGACAGGGAGGCAACGATCTGGGTGTCATCTGCATAGGATAGAAGTGTGAGGCCGTGTTTTTCCACCAAGTCGGCTAGTGGTCTTACGTGCAGATTAAAAAGGGCTGTGGGTGGAGCTCTGAAAAAGCCCGGATGGTAAAGGGTGTAGCTTGGACCAGTGCTGATGGGAATGCACTTGGAAAACCCGATCCCGATGGAAGGACCTCAGCCAAACCAGGGCCGAGTCCTGAACCTCAACGGCCTCTAGCCTCCGCAATAGAATATTATGGTTCACTGTATCGAACGGTGCACTGAGATCTAACAAAATCAGTGCCATGGTGCCCCCGTTATCCAATTGTTGCCTTAAGTGGTCTCTTACAACCAATAGGACAAACTCTGTAGAATGGCCGGCTCTAAAGCCCGATTGAGAAGGGTGAAAAAAATCAGTTGTGTTCAGTGTACAGTGTGAGTTGATTAGTCGCATGCTTTTCGAGGGCTCTAGCCAAAGTAGGCAAGAGGGAAATCTGTCTGTAATTCGCCCAAATAGAAGGGTCCAGATTGGGTTTTCTAAGCAAAGCCATAACCATTGCGTGTTTTCATACTCTTGGAACAACGCCTTCCGAGAGAGAGGCATTTAAAAGCTGAGTGAGTAAATCCAACAAAGGTGCATCAAGCTTGCCGAACACAGCAGGAGGGCAAGGTTCAAGAGGGGAGCCTGACTTAACTGAGGTTAAGGAGGGATTTAAAAGTCGGGGGATCCAGAGGCTGGAAAGCACTCAGTGAGCAGGCCCTGATGGGCTGTTACTGTAGCAATTTAAGTTCTATCGAGGAGGAGAGAGAGGTGTGCGGATCCGCAGAGATGTAATCTGGGAGGAAAGTGGCTTGAATATCGGCAACTTTATTTGAGAAAAAAGTGGCTAGCTCCTCACACTGATACTGAGTGAGAGAGACGGCCGGAGCTATAGTTGCAAGACCCGAGAGTGATTTCACTGTTTGAAACAACGTTTTCGAGCAGTTTTGAGCCGCACATATTTTATCAGAAAAAAGGGTGTCTCTGGTTGTATGGCAGCTTTTATGGTAGTCTTTTAAAGCCTGTTTGTAATTTGCTTTAGCCCCTGCACTGTAAAATTTCCACCATATTCTCAATAGATTTGCAGATCTTTTTATTTTTATGCAAAGCATCATTAAACCAGAGAGCGGGAGGACGGGTTCTCTTGTGCTTTCTTTTTCAACTGGGATTAAAGAATTTGATTGACAAAGCCAATAGATCTAGGTTCAGCTGAGCAGGGGACTTGGAGTGGAGGGGAGATACAGGAAAACGGGTGTACAGAGCAGGAAAATATGCAGCCCAAATGGAGCGTTGTTAGTAAAATAGGAGTATCCCCTCAAGTGAGCACTGGAAGAATACAACACTCAACACCATGAGACCGAAATGCACCTGTACAGGGCAAACAGAAGAATACAGGGGAAAGCAATTGAATTGGGAGCACACAACTGAGATAGACAACAAGGCCATTCAATCATAACAGCAACTATGTCAGTCCCCTCTAAATAATAAAAACAGACCACCGGGGGTGCACAATTGTGACAGCTGGGAATGGATGGTTGATCATCCTTGCTCAAATAATGACCGCAGACCACCTTGACACTAAGTCTACACTCATAATCTTAGGGGACAATGCAGACACTGCCCTAGGTACACATATGCCCCTTACTATTTATGCGCAATTACTGAGACCGATGTTGCAACACAGTTGCCCCACAATATAGGAGACCTTATGCCCAAGCGCCTGTGAACAAAGCAAACACAAGGAGATGATGGACGGAGTGCTAAAACTTTTCAAACACTCACCCCCAGTCACAGATGTGGGTTGAATCCATCCTCATTCTTTAGCTCACTTCGCCAACCCAGTTTAGACACAGCTATATGCAAATCAGTCTGGACTCTGTGCCTCATGGGAACAGTCCAGCCCGAACTGCCAAGCCATGTCTTCCCTGGACCGGAAACCAGCATCCTGGGACCGGTTTCGGGGTAATACCCCATATCAGCCAGGCTAGCTTGAATTCAGTGGCAAAGTGAGCAAAGGACCCATGTCCGGGCATACCCTGCCAACTTAGGGCGAACAAAGCAATCACAAGGGGATGATGGACGGGGTGCTGAAACTTTTCAAACATTCGCCCCCAGTCACAGATCTGGGTTGAAGCCATCATCATTCTTTAGCTCACTTCGCCACCCCAGTTCAGACACAGCTATATGCAAATCAGTCTTGACCCTGTGCCTCATGGAAACAGTCCAGCCCGAACTGCCTGTGACAGCAAGCTACTTATATCTGTTGATGCAGAGAATAAGTTGAAAGGCAGTGAAATCCTCATCCTTAGGAACACAAGACCAACAGTGTCCAATAACGTGAAACAGTCCATGATAATAAAACAAGTTGAGTATTGTTATCTTCTGTGCGATCAGAATTGATAGCATGAAACCATGTGATGTACACACATGAAGCTGCACTATTCAAAACAATCTTAAAAATCCAATTGTGAGCAAGGGCCTGACCCAAAGTGCACTGTAAGTTTATTGGAAGCAGTACTGACCATAAAGGTCTTTGTAGTCTAGACCTAAAAATTGAATACTTACTCTTAAATTGCACCAATGTCTCTCTCAAGACCACCTCAAATACCTCCCCAACCCATGTATTTTTGCAGCAGGACACTTTCAGGGCTGTAGATATTCAGTGGCACTTGGATAGAGAATACCCTTCTGAGCAACATAGCTCATACTCAGCTAAAGATTGCACCATAGACTGCAAGGTACAGACTAAACATGCTACCAACAATCCAATATCAGCCATGTGCCCCTTTGCCGAGTTTTGGTTCATGTACATATCTATTACATGTAGCCTGGCTGACAAGTGTGTGCAGTAGACATTGGATTATCTGCACTCCTGCTTACAATTGGCAAGTATGTCAAATGTGAATACAGTGGCAGTATCCCATGCACTGCTCACCTTTTACATTCATGTGAAAGCTGTGGATTGGGCAAGTGGATTTCTTTTCAAGACTAGTAATTTCTGTAACATTTTATCCTTTGGATGCTTTTTTGTTTTTTGTTTTTACAATTGCCCAACTTTGTTACAGCTTTTCTATTAAACATTTCTTAGAAAGGACTGTTTTCAGTTCTTTCCAGCTGATCATGAGAGATTAGACACTGTACAGCTCGTGGGTGAGAGAGTTCCAAATTTGTGGTCCACTGCACGAAAGTGAATGTGTAGTAGCTTGTTTGTAGATTGCTACTTCCAGATGGAGCTCCACTTTGCTTGGGCGCGTCCTGAGATGAATTCATGAAGTTGCATTTGAGAGGCGGGCACTCTTGGGTATGCTGGCACAGAAGAGATGTCAACCAAGTATTGAGTGCAATTTAGCTGCAAGGTTTCTTAGGTCATGGACAAAGTTGTGAGAGTTCAGCTCCTTTAGCGAAAGCCAGTGAAGCAAGATCCTAACTGAATTGATCTGGATGTATTTGCTGGTGCCAAACATTAGCTGAGTGTTTTTCTACTTTTGGAAGTAGCAGCCTTCTTTTCATATTAAAAGCAAAAATAACAACTGATGGACGGATTGCTGAACAAACCACCCCAGTTTGGATCCATCATCTGTTCTTTTTACATTTGTCACCCTAAGTGGGAAGGGAATGCCCAGGCATGGGTCCCGTGCCAGCTATGCCACAGGATTCAGGCTAGCCTGGCTGATGCGGGGTGATACCCGAAACCGGTCACAGGATGCTTGTTTCTGGTCGAGGGAGGACCCGGTCTGGCAGTTCGGGCTGGACTGTTCCCAGAGCAAGGTCAAGACTGAGTTGCATATGGCTGGGTCTAAACTTGAACGAAGTGGCGAGCAAAAAAACTATGGGTTTAACCCAGATCTGTGACTGGGGGTAAATGTTTGATTTGTTCAGCATTCCATCATCCGTTCTTTTTGCTTCTAGGCATGGAAATAATGCAGTCTGCTTAGTACCACTGATCAGTATTACTCACTAGTGAATCTCATTACAAATTTAGGAGACATGGCTTTTAACATGCTGTCTGGATTTTATGCTGGTATTCAGCTGGCATAGCGAAATGCATGTCTTATTAATGCTTCCCTGCTATGTGAAAGGAGAGAGGACGGCTCTTATTAATCCCCCTGTGTCTTTCTTACAGGTTTATACTGTGGTGGATGAGATGTTCTTAGCTGGAGAGATCCGAGAAACCAGTCAGACCAAAGTGCTGAAACAGCTGCTTATGTTACAGTCTCTGGAGTGAGAATAACAAGGCGTTCTGAAGTATCACCACAATTGGCAGCTTTCCCACAAATCAGGAGGTCTTACTGATGGCTTGGACATACACCGCAGAATAACAGCTACTCATGTACACACATGCAACCCCGGACCCTCTTGCACACAATGCAATCCCTTGGAACTTGATCAGTCCTCTCATTGGAACTTGGTAACTCCAGCACAAAAATATGTACACAAACACACATACAAATCTTGAGGCGAAACTCACAAATCTGTGGACACATGCATGGCAGAGCCGCTGCAGGTTTTACACTACCTTATTACCCTGGTGTCTCATACACACTCACGCACTATAAAAACTTGCCAACTTTCTCATATATTCTTGGAATCTCAGCATTGAACTCCTTTCTTCTATACACACTGCTGTCTTCCCCTCATTGAGGACTGGGACCTTACTCATGCAACCTTGAGGCCATTGTTTTTATCCTGCTGCTGTGCAAACACACCAGCTACTTAATGTCAAGTCTTCTACACCTTCCTGTGGCCTTTGTAATGCACCCAACAATTGTAACAAACTTGAGGTCAGGGAAAACATATTCTTCTCTCCCTCTAATCACAGTGGCTACTAGTAAAATAGTATTCCTTGAAAACCTAGCTTTTGGTTACATCTATAGTCACTAACACTTTGAAGGCAACTCTCCCAATCAAAGGTCTGCTTGCTCTCCTCTACAGATCAATTGCCAAGGAAACTGCTGCATGCCCAGAAGATTTCCCCTTCCCTGTTTGTGTCACAATGAGGCTCAACTAACACCACTGTTTCCTTCCTTGGCTTTTTTCTCTTCCCTGCCATACTCAACACTTTCTGTATTTATTGCGTTACATTGTCTATTAACAATCTTGACCTCTAATGCACACCACTGCATCATCCCTTTATTTTATTTTCTGAGCACTTGTACACCGAGTAAACAAAGCAGGCTGTGCCTGGGTTGCAATCAACTTAGTGTGCCTACCATTGTGGCTCATTCCACTACACTAAACCTGCCCTTGCATTATACATCTCAGTACCTATGGTAGTAAAGCATTTAGTGCTGACCTCCTTGTCTACCAACCTTTTTGCTCCAAATAGCAAATATTTAGCTCCTATGCTGATCACTTTAATGCTCCTTGCAGAATGTGTTCAGGTGCTATTCTACAAATGCCCCTAAAATCATGGTTCTTCCCACCCTCTGTGGTAGGTGGTTCTTGCTGTTTTGCTACACCCTTCAAGTGAGAGATTTGAAACATCAAGTATCAAGATGGAGCTAAGGAGTTCTTTTAAACAATATTATTAATGACTTGGAAAAGCAGGTTTCCTAATTAGATCAAACTGTTACCCAGTATAGTTGTGGAGGGCAGGAAGGCACATTTGACGCTACTTTTCCTAGGAGCCAAATGGGCTGGTATAACTGGGGTCAGGGTTCTTCAGAGAAAACCTTTATTATACTGCTGCACTCTGACACCTCCGCCCCCTTTTAGTTTTTTGTATTGGTGCTTTGGGATCTCCAGTAAATTAAGAAGTAAAAGCCTGAACCATGATTCAAAACTGCTTGGATGTGCTCGGCCCTTCTATGGCATGTTCCATGGCACTTGACCTGTAAGCTGCATTTCTCTCCATCACTTTCGCAGTGTCTGTAGGTGTAGAAAAGAGTGCGTTTATTGATGTGGTTCGTATTCATGTGTAATTGATACCCCGGCTTAAATGGGCTGATGAACACAGCCAATGGGGTGGGAGGATGGGGAGGGGGAGGAGGTCAAAATGAATGAAAACTTTTGTCCCACTGACCTTTTTGCTGCTTTCTGTTCAGTCCTTGCCATTTCTATCTTTTTCACCTATTTGATCTGTCCGTCGTCCTCTGGGATACTGAGTTGAACTACCACTCAGCCTTTGGAGGCATTAGTGAACCAGAGTCTATTGCATTGCTGCCTCAGCTGAGAAGCATGTACTGACACCTCTCTTTTGCTGTTTAGATGGTTTGTACAATTTGTTCCCGAGTATATGAGTATATGTACCTTCTCTGCACTGTCCTTAATTTTCCCAACAAAGTATGCTGAAAATGCCCTGTGTTCCCCAAACACGGGTAAGGGACCATCCATATTAGTTTCCCACTCCTGGTGGGCTTTTTTTGATATTGTGTATCATTACTGAAAGTGAAACTGTGTACCACTAAAACCAATAAATCGTGTCTGTGAAACTCAAGTAATGTTTATTTTATTTTGCTGTACCTCTTTACTGCATTGCTTAATTGGGTTAGACCATTGAACGTCACAATGAATGTCGCTTGCCTGTCTAGGAAACCAGTACCTGCATCTCTCCTCCATATTCCTGTAAGTGTATCTGAAGAGCAATCTTTTGGCTACCCAAGAATGTGCTGAAAGTTAAGCTTCAAATTTTATTAGTTTTTATTGTTTATTCTGGATTTTTATATAGTGTTCACATCACCTTGGAGTGTGTACTGAGCTGAGCGATTTGAACTTATGCGCTTTGCATCCCATCATTCTAAGTGTTCAGATGCACATTGCACTTCACGTAATACTTTCCCCACTTCTGCGCCATACAATCTTCATTGATAGTGGTAAATGTTAAAGTAATTGACACCTGTATGCATTCATCCAGGAACACATTAACTTCGTATAATTGAAAACTCCTAAGTGTACATCTAGCACTATATAATGAAGATGACCACACCAAAATTTATCTGAAGCTAATTTTCCAAGATATTTTTGAAGTTTTTCAGGGCCATTTTAGGTGAAAAGTATTACACAAAGCAACACTGCAGCACAAAGCCTAACAGTTGTTACCAGAAAACTGCTGATTACCTGAAGAAAATGCATCCTATTGGCACTGCAAAGTAGACTCGAAATAGTGCACTCCGCTTTTAAGGAGCCAGATACTTCTCTATCTCAGCATGCTTTGTACTGGCAGTTGCCTCCCAGTCGAGTCTTCTTTCCGGCTTGTGCCAGAGGTTCTCTTACACTTTTAGGGTCTTAAGAACCTATTTGTTGAGAATTTCTCATGCGTTTTCTTTTTCATAACTTCAAAAGTGCTTCAACACCTGTGAAGGTTTTTCACTTGTTCTTGCCAGCTTTCAGGTGGACCTTTTGTTTAATTTAGGAGGGAATATGCCTTCAGGGTTAGTGAAAAGCCTAGACTGTGGGAGGAATAAGGGGGCAAATGATCCACACTTGTTCTGCTTGATGTACCTTCCTTCACTCACTCCACTAAAGAGTGTGATTTTTGTAAAAGCATGTCCAGGAGTACACTGAAGGACTGTGAAGGTTTCGGCCTCATAGGGAAGTGGGAGATGTCAACCGCAAGGAAGGAAACAAGCATGACAGAGTGGCTAGCGAAGGTACCTCTTCCACTGCATCTTTACCTCCTCCTGTTCCTACAAAAGAGCAACACCATTTGGAGGGGAAAAGACCTACGAGTCACAATTATTCTCGTCTTTCCCTCCTTTCCCCATTCACCAGACCAACGTCAAAGCCTAAAAGGGCTGCAACCTGCTCACAGTTAAAACAACTATGAAGTCTTTGTCGACATAGAAAGCCAGGCAACTGTTGACGTTGAAGCATTTATTGAAGTTGTAGGAGATTCTGGTGTTGATTCATTTGTTTTCCAGGCATTCACTGCCCATGCACTCGCTTATGCATCATTCAACTCTTCAGAGATCAACGTTCCTTAGATTGACACTAAATCACCTATTGGGTCAGGAAATTCAGAGCCACTGCCTCTGCTAAGCTTCATTCCACCTCCAGCTATGCCTCCTCCTAGCCTTTCATGCCTTTCATTGGTCAGTCATCAGAGGATACGATTTAGATATCTACTTAACTGTTACAGCAGCCACCCTTCCCACCAGGCCATTTAATGGCTGCACATTCTACATCTGCGGGTCCTCCTTTAACGCTGCCCCTGGGATATCAATCAATCAGGGTTTTGTAGAGCGCAACTACTCGCCCATAAGGGTCTCAAGGTGCTGCGGGGGGAGGGGTCTGCTGTCCACTCTCAGAGCGAGATGCAGAGGAAGGGAGTAGCAGGTCCTTGCAGTGAGGCAGGAGAAGGATCTTCCTCCAGCGGTGGTCCTGCGTATCCGTGGGATGGTGGCCAGGGCTTAATGGATGGAGCGGAGATGTTTGGTGGGGGTGTGGAAGGAGAGGCGGTGGTTGAGGTATGCAGGTCTGGCATTGTGGAGGTGTTTATAGGTGTGCATGAGGAGCTTGTAGGTGATACTTTTGTTGACCAGAAGCCAGTGGAGGTCTCATGTGGTCGGTGATTTGGCTGCGGTGAGGGATGTTCAGGATGAATCTGGCGGAGGCGTTTTTGATGTTTTGCAGCTTCTTTTGGAGTTTTTTTGTGGTGCCAGCATGGAGTACGTTGCCGTAGTAGAGTCTGCTGCTGACGAGTGCGTGGGTGACTGTTTTCCTTGTCTTGGTGGGGATCCAATTGAAGATCTTTCAGAGTATGCAGAGCTTGTGGAAGCAGGACGACGAGACGGCGTTGATCTGGTGGTTCATTGAGAGCGAGGAGTCCAGGATGATGATGATGATGAGGTTTCGTGCGTGGTCGTGGGTGTGAGGGGGGAGTTCCGAGCACTGCAGCTGCAGGCCACCAGTTGTCGTCCCAGGGGGAGAGGTTGGGGCCTAGGATAAGGACTTCGGTCTTGTCTGAGTTGAGCATGAGGCAGCTGTCTTTCATCCAGGTGGCTGCTGCCTTCATTCCGCTGTGGAAGTTGTTATTGGCGGCTGTGGGTTCATCGGAGAGGGAGAGGATCAGCTGGGTGTCGTCGGCGTATGAGACTATGTTGAGTCCGTGGTTCCGATGATGGTTGCAAGCGGGTCCATGTAGATATTGAAAAGGGTGGGGCTCAGGGAGGAGCCCTGTGGCACTCCGCAGCTGATTTTTGTGGGTTCTGAGAGAGAAGGTGGAAGTCTGTCTCGCTGTGTTCGGCCAGTGAGGAAGGAGCAGATCCAGTCGAGGGCTTTGCCGTGGATGCTGGCGTTGTGAAGTCTAGCTCAGAGGGTGTCATGGGAGACTGTGTCGAAAGCAGCCGAGAGGTCCAGGAGAATGAGGGCTGCGGTTCCACTCTGTCGAGGAGGATGCGGATTTCGTCTACAGCAGTGAAGAGAGCGGTCTCTGTGCTGTGGTTGCTTCTTAATCCAGATTGGGAGAGGTCCAGGATGTTGTTTGGTTTGATGAACTCGGAGAGTTGGGTGTTGATGGCCTTCTTGATGACTTTGGCTGGGAAGGGGAGCAGGGAGATGGGTCTGTAGTTCTTGTAGGTATTCGAGATGCGAAGCACAGATAGCTTCTGAATAGCTGCAAGGCACATGTGTGAGGAACTGATATGTTAGTTTTCTTTTATAAGTGTTTGCTAATCCATCCATAGAATTTTTTGATTCGCTTTAGAATGTTAGCATTTGAGTTGCTGGTGGCATCTGAAGTTCAAGGCAGTTTGAATGGGGTGCTTTTAATAAAGTGTTACAATGACTACACTGGCGGTATTCAAGAACTTACCTGATTTAAGTCGAGAAGAGATGAAGAATTTGAATCAGTATGAGGTTTGCAAACGGAAGCCAGACTTGCATTTTCTTTCCAGTACAATTCTACAGAAGTACCATGTTGGGGTTGAGAGTGAAGGGGAGTGAAGAAACAGTTGAGGAATATGTTACTTGTTTGCGTAAATTAGTTTCTACTTGAAGATTCGATAATGCAGCAGACAAAAGGACTCATGATCTGTGTTGAAATGCAATAGTGAGGAAAAAAAAGAGTAACTGTGGATGAAGAATAATCCTCTGTTAGAAGAAGCTATGGCGACTGCAAAGAGGGTGGAGCTTATGGTCAAGTGTGTAAGTGATTGAAACTATCATATATGCTGTTGAAAAACCTGTCAACAAGGTAGTAAATGAGATTAAAAAAAAAAAGTAGAGAGAAAAAGTAAAGTAGATCTTAAAGGGGTTTGCTTCAGTTGTGGAAACCAAGAGCACATGGCGGATGGAAAGGAGTGCTCCGCTATAATGGAATTTTGTCGTGAGTATGGCAAAAAAAGGAAATTTTGTAAAATGCTGTAGGAGCAGAGTAAGAAAGGAACAGAAAAAGGAGTTGTCTTACAAGATGATATATCAAATCCATCATTAGAAAAAGAAACACCCAAGTGACACTGTGATCATTGATGGTAGAAAAATTGTGATTAAATTTGATCTGTGCTCACGCTTGTCTATTATTTCCAAAGGCACTTTTGGTAGGAATTTTTAATAACCAGGTAAAGCTGCATAAAATGCATATAAGACCTGGGGGATACAGATGCGTTTCCATAAGGATATTTGGTTACTTTGAGTCATGTGTAGAGGTATATGATAGGCGTTTGGGGTTAAAATCTATTTTTCAGTCGAGGGTGGTAATTTATTTAGGTGGCCAAACCAAAAATTGTTGGGTGGTATCCTTAATCCGAATGCAGCAGCACAAGTGCATGAATTAAGTGTTATAAAGGAGAAATTTGAGGATGAATTCACACATAAATTACGAAAATAACTAGGTTGTTTGAAAAGATTTAAATGTAAAATAAAATTGCAGACAAATGTGCAACCTGTAGCGGCTAAAGTGAGACAGATACAATGAAGCATGCAAAAGAGTGTCCAGAAAGAATTACAGCATTTGTGAAATGGGGCTTATTAAACATATGGAAGCAGTTGAGTGGCTGTCTCCTGTTATGTTGGAAAAGGCCAATGGGGATATAAGTTTGTGCATCGATTTGAGGGCACTAAATCGAGAGGTAATTGTTGGTAAGTATAATTTGCCAAATACTGATGAAATGGTTGCAAGACCTGCTGGGGCTAAATATGTTATGACATTAGATTTAATGTCCACAGATCATCAAATTGAATTGGAGGACAGTTCTCAAAATTAAACCGCTTTCATATCAAATTCTTCTGAGTTCCACAGTCTGATGAATGTGTTGGGAGATGTCCACGGTGTGAATTATCAGGACGATGTGGTAATATATGGAGAAAGCATTAAAGAGCATGATATGAGAGTGTGATGTGTGTTAGAAAGGCTAACAGCTGCTGGGTAACATTACAATTAGAAAAATGCCAATTTGTTGTGAGGGAGGTGATCTACTTAGGTCATCTCATTTCAGACACTGGGACTCACCTAAGACGTTAGCAGACATAATTATAAAAAATGAATTCAAGAACCAATTAAAGATGAGTTGATGTCCTTTTTAGGCATGATGGAATACTATGGAAAATTCATAAGGAACTATACAGACAGGTCAAGTTATGTAAGGAAATAGCTAGGCAAAAGTTTAAGTGGGGGGCGGGGGGGATGCATGCCAGAGTGATTTTGTCAGATTAGAAGAGGAGATGTTGGGTGAGTTGTATTTACACATGTTTGTGTCTGGAGAGGATACAACTGTTGTAACCAATGCCATTGGTTTTCCAGCGAAGATATGGTGTAAAAACCTTTATTATATGTGCTTCAAGATGGCTCAGAGGTCCTGAGGCAAATTACTCTGTAATAGAGAAAGACGCATTGGCCATTTACAGGGCGCTTAATCAGTTTAGGAATTTGATCTAGGGGACATGTTTCAAAGTATGCACAGTTCACAAACCTCTGAGAAAGGTTTTTATGAGAACGGGATTGGGTGCCATTTCAGCTGAATAAGAAGGTAGGTGATTTCATTGCAAAATGTTTATTTCAGTTTGGAGCCTTCTCCAGGTGTCCGGAACTGTTCAATGGATTGACATTCTAGATTGGTGAGTGCAGGCGAAGAATCGGAGGAAGAAGATTAGTTTGAGAATGAAGGAAAAAATGTATGTGAATTTACGCTTTGAGCCATCGGAGAACAGATTGGAGCTCAGAGCTTAGAAAAGATGAAGTTTTAACCAAAGTTATGGATTTAGTGAGAACCGAGAAAACGTGGTTGAGAGATACTAAGTTTATTCCTCCCTTTGTGCTGTGTGGTAAATTGTTGACTTTGGCCATGAAGGGCATTTGGGAATTGTTGTGTCAAAAGATTTAGAGCTGATGTTTGGTGGCCTGGAGTCGATTTAGAAGTTGAACGATTAATGAGGGATTGTGCAGAATGGAATAATTGTGCCATTAATTTCAAAATGAGAAGTATGCCAATGGTATGTTGAGTTTTGGCAAGTTATCCATGGCAAGAACTAGCAATAAATCTGGTGATATCTTTGCTTGGAGAGCATTCTTCACCATATTTAATTGTAGTATTGAGCTTAAGAAAAGCTCAGTTTATCATGCAGAAACTAGTGGTGCGGAGGAGAGAATGAATAAGACCAGGAGTGCATTCAGTTAGAGAAATAAAATCAACTGAATTGGAGAAGAATGTTGCAAAAACGCATGCCACCAAACTCAGTGACTACAAAATCACCTTTTGAATAATTTAAAGGAATTTCTTCATATACTATAATGCGTCTTTGATAGATGAGATGGAATAAAGTGTTGAAAGAGAGGAATATGAAAGAATGGGTGAAGACTGAGCAAAGAAAACAAATGAAATGAAAATTAGACTTTGATGTCAGATAGTGGTAAATAAGATAAGCTTAGGTAAAGGTAAAAGCAACTGTGGGGAGCCAAGAATGTTCGAAGTTCTCTAAGGCCATGAAGGTAATTAAAATATCCAAAACATCAATTGAAACAATTAATTATCTGATTTGGAATAAAAACTGGAATGTGAAAGTTCCTCCTCCAAGGGAAAGGAATGAACAAAAGAACGAGTTAGGGGTATAGAGGAATACAGTGGACATAGAGGCGGTAGTCCAAAACGAAAATGAAGATCTCTGGGGTACTTAAGTGATTATGTTGACCATTACCTTTTTCATAGGAAGAGAACGTTTTGATTGGGTCATATTTGTTTAGTTAATCATTCTTGAGTGTCGAATATCGTATATTGGGGTGAATATCAGATTGTATTTATTGTTTGGAAAGAGTAACAGGGGCGGCTCCTCCGCTGTGGCGGAGCAGCGTTGCTCCACTGCTTTTAAGCAGTGTGAAGAAGAAAAACATAAAATGATCATAATTTAAAATCTGAAAGAAACAGTTAGTTATAGATTCCCGACCTTAGAATTACCCCCAGGTGTCAGACTGGATCCGGAAAGTTTTTCGTCAGCAGTACCCCTGCTCGTCGGAAGGTGGCGTCGGTCGACTCCGTGTTCATTGCTGGCGTTGTGGTTGCCGGGAAGACGTCGCGGTAGCTACATAGATGCCGCCCTCGCGCGCTGACGTCAGTTCTTTCTTTTTCCGCGCCAGCAAGCGCAGATCCGGAGAGAGCGGTACCCCCAGTCATTTTTTGACTGACTTTTTTCTCGACTTTTGTCGACTTCGTTTTTTGAGTCCATCGACTCCTGGTGCACGAGGGATGCCCAGCTTCAAGGCTTGCGGTTCCTGTGGCCGACTGATGTCGGTGATGGATCCGCACCGCGTGTGCCTTTTCTGCCTGGAGCGCGAACACGACCCCAAGTCGTGCTCCGACTGCCGGACCATGAATCCAAAGTCTTTGCCGGAGCGGTCCCGAAAGCTTCTCGAGGCCCGGCAGTCGGCTCCGCGCCGATCGAGGTCCCGGTCGCGTAGGTGGTCGAGGGACCGGTCGCGGAGCCATCACCATTCTTCATCGAAGTCTTCGCACCCGGGGTCAGGTAAGTCAAAGCACAAGAAGAAGTCGAAGAAGCATCGTTGCTCTTCGACTTCTCCCCGTCCATCGGCCGACGCGACGAGGGATGCGGGTGGTGCCCCTCCTGCCGATCCGCGTGCGGAGCCCGAAGGGTCGGCTCCGGGTTTCCCCCCCTTCCCGGGACCTAGAGCAACCCCTGCCCAGCTTCTTCAGTTTTACGAAGCGATGCACGTCATCTTTGGGCAGTCTGACTCTGCCGGCGCGCCTTCGGGCTCCACGGACTCGGCTGGGGGCCCTGGGCCTTCGACGCCGGCGGCTTTGGCCTCGGCACCGAAGGGTCCCCTTGCATCCAGGCCTGGATCTGGATTGGCGCCGGTCGACCTAGTTACACCTCCACCGGCGCCGCTTCCACCGGAACCACGTCCGCAGCCAGTGTCGGCTGTGTCCCCAGCCGATGTCGACCCCGGCCTCCACCTCGAGGTAGACACAGAGCCGGACCTGGCGCCGACGGGTACTTTTGTGCCCCTGTTCTACCCTGGCTCTTTGAGACCAGATTGGCAGCCAGAGGAGAGTGAGGAGGACAGGGAGGGGTCTGGGGACCCTTTAACCGACCAGTTAGGTTATGAACCGGACTGGAGAGAGGAACTGGGGGAAGCCAGTGGTCTGGATACCTCACCAGACCTTGGCATGTTGTCTCCTCCTACCGCGGCTACGGAGGAGGGAGCGTCGTACGCAGTGGTGTTGCGTAGGGCGGCCGAGGCTCTCCACCTCTAGCTACCTACGGTGGCAGTCAGGACTAACCTTCTGACAGAGGTGCTTCAACCGGCCGCGAGCTCTTCGGAGCCCCTGCTGTCGTTTAATGAAGCCCTAACGGACATCCTTTTTGGCACATGGTCCAGGCCCAACAAAGGGGCTCCTGTGGACAGGATGATTGACCAACGCCACCACCTGGCCCCGGGCGACCCCACTTTCCTCTCCCAACACCCCACCCCTGAGAGCTTGATGCTCCAAGCCTCCACCTCCAAGGGCGCATTCCCTACCGCTCCACCTGATAGGGAATCCAAAAAGCTGGACCATCTTAGGAAGAAGATGTTTTCTTCCTCCAACTTGGGACTGCGGTCGGTAAACACTGCATGTCTGTTGGGCCGTTACACCCACTCCGTGTGCGATACGGTTGCGCAAGTGCTACCTCAGTGCCCGGAGGAGGCCCGGGCCGTGCTCTCGAGCAGTTGCCGAAGGGAGAGACGCAGCAAAGTTTACCATCCGCTGTGGGCTGGATACCGCCGAATCACTAGGCAGAACGATTTCCACGTCGGTAGCCCTTCGACGCTACGCCTGGTTGAGGACGACTGGTTTTTCAGGGGATATCCAATCCACCCTTATGGACTTGCCCTTTGATGGCAGTCGCCTTTTCGGCGACAAGGCAGACAGCGCGCTGGAGCGTTTTAAGGACTCTCGGGCTACGGCCAGGTCTTTGGGCCTCTACCACCAGCCCTGCGCAGTCTGCCTTTCGCCCCTTTCGTGGCTACGGAAGAGGTGCCCCGCCACGTCCCGCCCAGAGCCACAGGCCGGCACAAGCTGTTCAGCCTCTGTGCGGCCAGGGACGTGGGAACCAGCGCCGTGGTTCTGGGAGCCAGCGGGTGGGCCAGTCCACCACAGCCCCCTCTGCAGCAGCCTCCAAACCCTCCTAGTCCGACCTTTCAGGGCCACCAAATGCCAGTGGGCGGCAGGATTCGCCATCACCTCCCCCACTGGCGCACCATCAAGTCGGGCAAGTGGGTTCTGCAAATAGTCCGAAGGGGCTACTCCCTCCCCTTCGAGACTACCCCTCCATCCATGCCACCTCAGTACCATTGCATGTCGGAGGATCATCTGGCCCTTCTCCAACAGGAAGTTTTGGCACTCTTGGCCAAGGGAGCCATCGAGTGCGTTCTTGTCCCAGAAGTAGGTCGTGGTTGCTATTCCCACTACTTTCTGGTGCCCAAGAAGGACAAAGGCCTGCGTCCTATCTTGGATCTCAGGAACGTCAACCGCTTCCTCCAGAAGGAGAAGTTCAAAATGTTGACGCTCGCTCAGGTCCTGTCTGCCCTCGAACGTGGAGGCTCGATGGTAGCGTTGGACTTGCAGGACGCTTACTTTCACATCCCCGTCCTGCCGGCCCACCGGCGTTGCCTGCGGTTCACGGTGGGCCACGAGCACTTTCAGTTTACCGTGCTCCCCTTTGGCCTTACAAGCGCCCCCCGGGTGTTCACGAAAGTGATGGCGGTGGTCGCAGCTCATCTGCACAGATCAGGGGTTCCAGTCTTCCCCTATCTCGACGACTGGCTGTTGAAGGCAGGCTCGCCCCAGGCTGTCGTCTCCCACCTCCAGACTATGGCCGACCTCCTGCATTCGCTGGGGTTCTCCATCAACGTGCCGAAGTCGCACCTGACTCCCTCTCAGAAGCTCGTTTTCATCGGAGCTGTTCTGGACACGACACAGTTTCGGGTCTATCCTCCCGAACAGAGTCTGGGATATTAGGGCTATGATTCCGATCTTTCAGCCTCTATCCCGGGTTTCGGTCAGGATGACCCTCAGGCTCCTGGGCCTGATGGCCTCCTGCATCCTGCTGGTGGACCATGCCAGATGCGGGCTCTGCAGTGGGACCTGAAGTTCCAGTGGGCACACCATCAGGGGAACCTGTCTGATTGTGTCCAGATCTCGGAGGGCACTGCACACCAATTGCAGTGGTGGCTAACGAACCAGGATTGGGTCGACGGCAGATTCCTCTCCCTTCCCCTATCAGAGTTTACAGTGGTGACCGATGCATCACTTCTGGGATGGGGCGGCCACATGGGGGAGGCGGAGATCAGAGGCCTCTGGTCTCCGGTGGAGTCCGGGCTCCACATCAACCTTCTGGAGCTTCGGGCGATTTGTCTTGCACTCAAAGCATTCCTTCCCTCTGTCCAGGGAAGAGTAGTGCAGGTGTTCACGGACAACACCACCGCCATGTGGTACTGCAACAAACAAGGCGGGTGGGGTCGGGGACCCTATGCCAGGAGGCCCTCCGCCTCTGGACATGGCTGGAACATCAGGGCATATCCCTGGTGGTTCAACACCTGGCAGGTTCGCTGAACGCCAGGGCGGACGAACTCAGCCGCAGGTGCATGATGGATCACAAATGGCGTCTTCTCTCGGAGGTGGTGCAAGGTCTCTTTCAGCAGTGGGGAGAGCCTTGGTTAGATCTATTCGCCACCGAAGAGAATGCGCAATGTCAGCAATTCTGCGCGTTGGAATTTCCAAGGCGGCACTCGCTAGGCGACGCTTTTCATCGCGAGTGGGGTTGTGGTCTTCTAAACGCCTTTCCGCCTATACCACTTCTGCCAAGAGTGCTGAAGAAGATCAGGCGTGACCGGGCCCAAGTCATTCTTGTGGCTCCGGATTGGGCACGAAGAGTCTGGTATCCAGAGCTGCTACACATGGCCATCGATCCTCCGATCAGACTGCCTCTTCGGGAGGATCTTCTGTCACAGCAGCAGGGGACGGTCCTCCACCCGAACCTGTCCAGCCTCCACCTCCTTGCGTGGAGATTGAGCGGCGGCAGTTGTCGTCGTTTGACCTGCCTCCCGAAGTCTGTGACGTTATCTTGGCAGCCAGGCGTCCCTCCACTAAGACGGTATACGCCTGCAGATGGAACAAATTTGTGGCATGGTGCACAGCAAAGGCTGTGGATCCCCTTTCTGAGGTTCTCTTGTTCCTCCTTTCTTTGGTTCAGCAGGGCTCTGCTCTGGGCACTCTAAAGGGCTACCTCTTGGCCATTTCAGCCTTCCTTAGGCTTCCTGATCAGCCTTCTCTTTGCAAGTCCCCTGTTGTAAATTGCTTCCTTAAGGGCATTACTCATCTTTTTCCTCCTGTTCCGTTCGTAATGCCCCAGTGGGACTTGAACTTAGTTCTTACATATCTTATGTGCGCTCCCTTTGAGCCGCTACATAACTGTCCTCTCAGGCTTCTAACTTTGAAAACTGCCTTTCTGGTGGCCATCACCTCTGCGCGCAGGGTGAGTGAGCTACAAGCTCTTTCTTCCAAGCCTCCCTTTCTGGCTGTCCATCCGGACAAGGTCGTCCTCAGAACTAGACCTTCCTTTCTTCCCAAGGTGGTTACTTCTTTCCACATTGGCCAAACCATCACTTTGCCCACCTTCTTTCCTCCTCCGCATCTTTCGAAAGAGGAAGAGAGGCTCCACCATCTGGATCCAAAACGTGCGCTTTCTTTCTATTTGGATCGCACCAAACAATTCCGGGTGGACGACCAGCTCTTTGTTGGTTACGTGGGCGCTAAGAAAGGTCGGGCCGTGCATAAACGGACCATCTCCAGGTGGGCGGTTTTGTGCATCAAAGCCTGCTATTCTTTGGCAAGGAAGGAGCCTCCAGTGGGGCTGCGCTCCCATTCCACCAGGGCGACGGCAGCTACCACTGCTTTGGGACGGGGAGTCCCCCTTAATGACATCTGTCAGGCAGCTACGTGGGCATTGCTGCACACGTTCACCAAACACTACTGCCTCGACAGCCAAGTCCGGAGAGACGGCTTCTTTGGCCGTTCTGTTCTCCAGGACTTTCTGGTGTGAACTTAGTTCGCAGACCCACCTCCGGGGTTGGTATTGCTGGGGTATCTATTCTAAGGTAAGGAATCTATAACTAACTGTTTCTTTCAGATGAACAAGTTACTTACCATCGATAACGATATATCTGTAAGGAACATAGGTTAGTTATAGATTCCTTACCGCCCCACCCATCCTCCCCGTTCTGCGAACTGACTTCTAGGGTTAAGGACTTCCTTTCAGGGCCCTAGTTTTGTGCACCAGTGGTCAGTGTCTTGCATGGCTCTGCGCTTCTGGCGTGGAAAGTCGTGTACAGAACTGACGTCGGCGCGCGAGGGCGGCGTCTATGTAGCTACCGCGACGTCATCCCGGCGACCATGACGCCAACGACGAATGCGGAGTCGACCGACGCCACCTTCCGTTGCGCAGGGGTACTGCTGACGAAAAACTTTCCAGATCCAGTCTGACGCCTGGGGGTAATTCTAAGGTAAGGAATCTATAACTAATCTATGTTTCTTACCGATATATCGTTACCGAAGGTAAGTAACTTGTTCGTTATTATCATTTTTTGCTTTGTGATGTGTCCTGCTGCTTTGCGGGTGGACGGGTCTGCTCTGCTCACGGAGCAGGGCAGGAAAGGAGTGGTTTGTCCACTCCTAAATGTGCAATGACTGTTTTGTCGGCCCTTCCGGACCGCCCAAACCAGTCATGCCCACTTCCCTGTTCTCCATGCAGGCTGCATTCCAGCCTGCATGGAGAACATGCCCACCCCTCCAGTCCCTGTCTAGGACCAATCGCAACGCTGCATTGCAGCGTTGTGATTGGCTTAGGGGAGGGAGCCTGGCTTCCTGTTCCTGTAGTCTGAGATAGGAGAGCCGGAGCAGTGATGCAGGACCGGCCTCAAGGTATGTTTTAAAAAAAAATTATTTAGCCCCCCGGTGCGACCACCCCATCCCCGCAGCCCCGCCCCTGGCGACCCGATGTGCCCTACCCCAGCACCCCCCCACCCCCGAGCCTTGCCGGCCACCGCTGAAGAGTAACAAGTAGAAATTTTAATGTATACATATTACATTTCTTTATTAAAGATGTTATATGATCAATCCATATATCTGATAGAGACATCTAGCTGCAGATTCCTTAACTTGGAATATCCACAGGCGTCAGACTGGATCCGGAGAATTTTTCTCAGCAGCACCTCTGCGCGCCGGAGGACAGCGCCGCATGGCTCCGCCCTGACGTCGTCCACGGACATGACGTCAGTGGAGCCATATAAGTCCCTCCCGGTGCGCTGACGTCAGTTTCCTTCTTTTTCGCGTCCCAACGCGGATCCAGGAGTAGCGGTGCCTCTGGCCTGTTTTGTTTTCAGGTCTTCTCGACGCCTTCAGCGTCCGGGAACAGTGTGCGATGCCTTCGGGCTTCAAGTCGTGTGAGACCTGTACGTGGCAGATGTCAGCGACGGATCCGCACGCGATCTGTATGTGGTGCTTGGGAGAGCACCACGACTCCGAGGAGTGCCACGCCTGCCGGCAGCTGAAGCCAAAGTCTCTGCGGGAGCGCCGGATGAAGTTGCTGACCGCCCGGATGTCCCTTTTCGGAGTCTTCGCGTCGCCGGTCTCCATCTCGAACTGGGGCTCCTGTTCGGACCCGGTCACGGAGTCGTTCCCGCGGACGTCATTCGCCTGACGCAGGTACGCTCAAACACAAGTCACGGAGGTAGTCGGCCTCGCATAAACGTGACGGCGGGGCCTGCTGCTCCCGGTCTTTACCGGACACGGGCGCCCAGGAGTCAGCCCCCTCCTACCCACCATTTCCTGGTGTTGGGGCGCCTCGAGCCCAGATGGAAGCCTATTCTCAGGCTCTTCAGTCCATCTTTGGGTCACCCCTCTTCCTGGCGCGCATTCGGGCCCCACAGAGGGGGTAGGGACTCAGGTCGGATCTTTGCCGGCGGGTTCGCCCTCGGCGCCGATCAAGTGCCCTGACTCTGGTTTCGGAGTCGCTGCGACGTTGGGACACGGCCCGGAGGGGCATCCAGGTTGGATGTCAAGCCCTCCTGTGACGTCTCCGCATAGCCCTGTGAGGCTCCCTGCGCCGACGCCGGATGCGGCTGCAGCACTGTGCTTGACTCCGAGTCAACAGCGTTCTTCTCCGCAGTTTCCCATCTCGGTGGAGGTCGAGTCGACGCCGGTCCGATGCCAGGTGGACGAGTCACCTTCGGTGGTGATCGACGTCGATATGACGCCGTCTCAACGTCGGTCGACGCCGGTGCTGGCCCCTGCTGATCCTCTGTTAGTTGAGGATGAGGCCCCTGAGGGTTCCCCGCACCCACGGTTGTTGCGGTGCTCTTCGGAGCAGGTGCCCATAGGACAATGGTCCTTTGATCGACCTCGGGCTGCGGCGCCTCTACTGTCTGGTGGACGGGTTAGCCTCCAACCGTCCCCTACAGATGGTTTATTGTCGCCACCTAGAATGGCCACGGAGGCTAGTGCGGTGTTTGCGAGGGCTGTTCGCAGGGCTGCAGATATTTTACACATGCAGCCTCCCTCAGTCTCTTTGCCTTCTGATCCATTATTGGATCTACTCCACCAGGATGCCGTCGAGGTGGAGCCCTTGCTGCCTTTTGGCGGGTCGTTGTTTGACACTCTCCTTGAGACGTGGGCGTGGCCCTCATCCGGGGACCCAGCGGATCGGGCTATAGCTCATCGTCATCGCCCGGCTCCAGATGACCCTGTCTGTTTATTCCTCCATCCTAGGGCTCAAGGACTGGTAGTCCAGGCGGCTTCAGCCTCACTACCTTCCTCTCCTCCCCCGCTGTTTCCTCCCACTGGGGAGTCTCGCTGGTTGGAGTCGTGTGGCCGTCATCTCTTTGCGTCCACCAGTTCGGGCCTCCGTGCTCTCAACACGTCTTGCGTGTTTGCATGGGCTACTTTTGCCCTTTGGGACTCAGTCGAGCGTCTTCTTCCATCTCTTCCAGAGGGTCCTCGTGCTGACCTGGATCGTCTGTTGCATGATGGCTGGGAAATGGCACAGTTTTCCATTAGATCAGCCATAGACACCACTGACTCTGTGGGTCGGGCGATGGCCAGGTCAGTTGCTCTGCGTCGCCATGCTTGGCTGCGCGATGGCAGTTTCCCTGAAAATGTTCAGGAGCTTCTTAGGGATCTGCCCTTTGATGGGGGTTGCCCTTTTTGACAGTCATGCTGACTCAGCGGTCCAACGTCTGATGTCTGAGCTTCCATGACTTTGTATTTTATAGTCCTTTGGCGGACTTTTACTTTCATATGCAGTGTTGTCTTGGTTTGTTCTGGTGTCCTTCAATGGGTTCATGACGTTAATTCCCAGACGGTCTGTGCGGCTACATTGCCGTTTTTGCCCTTATTTAGTGCAGCTGGCCAGCTGGTTCTGTTTTTCCTTTTGCGTCCTCTGTCTATGAGTTCGTCTCAAGAGGTGTCTCCCCTTGCTTATGGGGATGAGACTTACCCTATGTGGGGTATCCGTTTGCTGTTGTATAGCTGTCCTTCCTTGCTGGGAAGCTTCCTAGGCTCCTGCGGAGTCTTCTTATGCGGGGTTGTCCTACGGATCAGACTGTGATCTTTTCCTGCTATTGTGGGACCCCCCCTCTCTTCCTTCCCTCCCCCTGGTGCGGCCCACAGATTGGCGTTGCTATCTTCTGATGCTTCTGCATTGTGGTCTATGGTTGGTCCGTAGCATTCCCCTGCATCAGTGGATGCTGCCTTCTTCGAGGTGTTGTTGGGTTTCTGCCACGACTGGCTCACCCTGGCGTGTTCTTTCAGCTTCGCTAGGCCCTTTTTGTCTACATTGGCTGTGATTGCCGTTAGCAAGTGTCCCTTGGGGGCATGTTGTTCTGTTCCGTTCCGGCACAGTTCTTACGTTTTGTATGCTGGCACGTCATGTCGGTACACCCAAGTATGTTCACTGTCGCGGGGTGCCTGCGATATCCCTGGCGCCTCTGAATTTGCTGTTTCTCTACTCTCCACCCTTTGGGGTGGGGAAGTACTTTGATCTTTTCTCGTGGCTCTGATCCTGTCTGGTCTTTGTCTATGGGCGGTGGAGTCCCGGCCAGACATGTCAATGCTGTACTTTGCCTTGTGCCCTACTTTTCTGTGCACTTACCAGGCAGGGGTTCAAGTTCCTCTGCTCATTGCCGCGCAGGAGTTCAGATACTTTCTGCTCCGGGCTTCTGCTACTGTTATCAGTGGAAGTGCTTTCTTCAGGATACTCACTGTCATTGTGCGATCTTTGTATATGGATCTCTATACAATTTCCTGTTACTCTATGTACGTGTAGTACTAACTCATTCCTCGTTCGTGTGGTGGCCAGTCTCCCCGTCTCTCACGCGGGGGACCGGGGTTCTTCTCCGACAGGTAGCTGATGTTGCCTTACGTGTCTGGACATAATCCTGTCCTGCTGTGCTTCTCACCGGTACTGTCGGTACCTATGGTGTGGCCTTCTTTCTCTAGGGCATGCTCTTCGAGCCCTTTTCCATTTTTTCATAGCTGTGTACATGTCTATATGTATATCTGTCTTGCGATCTACACACCACGAGAGGTCACGCATACAAGGTTTTTCCTTGCTGCTGTATCTGAGGTATTTTGCCGCACCCTCTCTCTCGCTCTCTCTTTTTCTCATGGGAGCGAGCTTTCTGTGTGTGTCAGGCTTGCCGGGTTCCTTTCGCCGGTTGGCTGGTTGGCTACCTGGTGATGCGTCTCTCTCTCTCTCTGCTGACGCATCCGTGCTGTTAATGCTACATTCCATTGAGCATTACATATATGTGGTGTGGTTTTCACAGTACACACTGTCTGCTCATGTGTACTCCTGTCCTCCACATTCATGTATCTCCTGCTAGTCATGTTTCTATATATACTCTGCATGGTGACATCTGTCCCCTTACATGTCATTGTTTGGGTATCCACTGTTGTGCATGCTCAGCCTGTATGCTCTGACTGTCATACCGTCTTGTCCCTTCTCTGGGTCTTTATCTCTTGCGGATCCATCGGATCCTGTGCTCAGTTCACCTTCTTTGCAAGAGTTTCTGGACTCTCTCACATTCAGCCCTACCATTCTGGTTCTGTGCTCCTTTCATCCCTGCCTGGACGAGAGAGGTTTCGTACCGTCCCTTGACAGATTGTGGTGCCCTTGCCTCCCCTTGGTTTTCTGCTCCTTACAGAGCTTACTGGTCTGGTGTTGGCCACGCTGGCATTGCTGTTCCCACCGTGTTTTAGTCAAATTGTTGACGACTAAGTTCTCTTGGAACTTGGTGGGTTTCGGTCGCGGACCCTCCTCCAATGGGGTATGGCTTTGGTAAGTTAAGGAATCTGCGGCTAGATGTCTCTATCAGATGAACGAGTTACTTACCTTCGGTAACGATGTATCTGGTAGAGACAGTCTAGCCGCAGATTCCTTAACGCCCACCCATCCTCCCCGCTCTGCGAGGGCCTTTTCAGGTTGGGTTTTACTCACTCGTCTCCTTTCAGGGGGCTTTTGTCTTCCTGCGGGGTGGCCTCTTTTTCGTCCCTCCTCGGCAGGATGGCTCATTCTGTTTTATCTGTTATTTCTCCACCCATTATCGTGATTGGGTGGTAGGTTCATGTGTCCTTCTAAGATCCTATACCCTGGTCCTTCCAGTATTGGGCTTACTCATGCTCTTCTTCCCTCACTCCCACAGTCCCCAGTCTTTTCTCCATTACTTGGGGTCTCTTGACTCTGCTAAAGTCAATTGGTTAGGGGCCTATTTGAATGTGCCTCAGTCCATAGGCCTCTTATAGGGGGTATGATTGCACATTCCATGTTGTTGCCGACCTGTGGTCGATTGTCGTGAGTCATGTTGTTCCGGTCTTGTTGCCCTTCACGGTTGCATCCTTTGGTTGCAGACTTCCTGCCGTTTGCCATGACATTCATTTCAAATGCCGTTTGCCTCATAGGAGGGCATAGTTTTCGCTTTTTCTAAGAGCGGGTACTCTGCTCTTTTCCATCCATTCCTTTCAGTATAAAGTGCTCTTTCACTGTCAATTATGGTGATTTTCTCACCATTCTCTTCTTTTTTGGCACACTGTTACCACACTCTCACAGTTTTAGTAGTGGCTCCGCGTTGTGGCGCGGAAAAGTTTCACCGAAGAAAACTGATGTCAGCGCGCCGGGAGGGACTTATATGGCTCCACTGACGTCATGTCCGTGGACGACGTCAGGGCGGAGCCATGCGGCACCTCCCCCAGCGCGCAGAGGTGCTGCTGAGAAAAATTCTCCGGATCCAGTCTGACGCCTGGGGATATTCTAAGTTAAGGAATCTGCGGCTAGACTGTGGGCCATATGTACGACCGTAAAAATAGCGCCTCACAAATTGCGAGTTTTTTGCGACTCGCAATTTGCGAGGCGCTATTTCCAATGTATAACAGTGTTTTTCACACTGTTAGCGATTCCCAATGGGGTCGCAAATAGAGAGGCTCATGAATAATAATGAGCCTCTCGCAATTTGCGACCCCATTGGGAATGGCAGGCCCTCCCAGGTATGGTGGCCTGCTGGGCTCAGCAGACCACTATGTCTGAAACTGCTTTTAAATAAAGCAGTTTAAAAAAAAAAAATGCAGCCTGTTTTCCTTAAAGGAAAACAGGATGCATTTAAAAAAGGAAAAATGAAATGTTTTAGTTTCATTTTTTTAAGGGCACGTAGTGGTCCCTGGGACCACTGCCTGCCCTTAAAAATTATTTTCCTCTGCATTTGCAAAAGAGAAGGGGTCTCCTGGGGACCCCTTCCCTTTTGCGACCCCATTACCACCCTCTTGAAGAGGGTGGTAATTTGCGAGTGTTTTGCGCCCGCAAGTGCGGACGCAAAACATTCTTACATAGGGTTGCGCTCGCTATTAGGAAGGTAACGCCCCTTCCTAATAGCGAGTCGCAAAACCCTATTTTGCGAGTCGCAAAAAATAGCGACTCACAAAATAGGGTTTGTACATTCCCCATGCTGTTTTTGCATGTGCAAACGGGTTCGCAAACCCGTTTGCGCATGCAAAAATGGTCGTACATCTGGCCCTGTGTCTCTACCAGATACATCTTACCGAAGGTAAGCAACTCGTTCTTTAGTCCAACTAGAGGGACAAGTGTGAGATACTGATATGTAAGTTTCCCTTTAAATGTGCTTATATGTAGATGTATCATACAGTTTAGGAATGTTTTGATTAGCTTGGGAATGTCAGCATTTGAGTTGATGGGGACACTTGAAGTTGTAGGAGGTTTGGATCGGGTTTTTAATTAAGTGTGCTAACAACTACATAACTTTCCTGTGTTTCCTGGTGAACTATGACACCATCCCATGCGTTCTCTTACACCCCCTCCAGCAAAGAGAAGAAGAACTTCTTCCTGTGTCCTTCCAGCAGTGATACAGTTTTTTCAGCTATGGATTCATCATCGGCATACTTTACTCCAACTTCACTGCCTCTTTCTCCTTCCAGGATTTCGCCAGTAGATGATATAACTACATTTTCTGTGGTCCTGGATAAAGCAACTTCCCATCTCAGAGTTTCATTTGAGACTCCACAAATATCAATTTCCTTAATCTTGGAGACCTTGCAGCCAAGAGTTCCTGCAAGCCCTTTCTTACTATTGGTGTCTGGATTTGAGGAACTGGTGCACAGAATATGTATTTCCCCTGCCACCCCCAAAGTTGCCACACGTAGGCTGCTGAAAAAGAATAGGTCTACAGAGCAAGATCCACCTTTTATAATCATGGGTTCCAAAACCTGATTGAGTCATACGCCCTGGGTCTTTGGAAAAATAATTTCTCTGTCCAAGGGCGCTCGCCTAGATACAGAGAGCAAGTGGCTAGAAGTGGTAGGGAGCAAGGTTTGCCGCACAGCGTGGACAGCACTCAAAGTAGCCAGCTGCTCTGCTCTCCTTGGCAGGTAGTACCATGCCTTGTGGCAAAACAGCACTTTGAGAAGAGAATGGCTGACCAAAGGACAGGAGGCCACATTTTGCTGAAGTGGTAATGGGGGACTTCTCGAATTTAACCCGATTATCAGTACCTCTGTTAACTTAACCAATTTTGGCTGTACTACCAAAGCGTAGGCTTAAGAAAATCTTCCAGGCTGAGGCTAACATCACTGAAAATTAAGGCAAAACGAAATCCTGAATCTCACTTTCTCTTTTGCAGTACCCTTTGGACCACATGTCGATGATGATATGCAGCAGATGAAATTGGATGCTAAAAGTAGTTGGGCTGGAAGAGGCCAAGAACTACTTCAAATTCAAATACACAAAGGATATAACCTTTCAGTGCATACAGAGGGTTCAGATCGGTCAGTGGTTTTATAGAGGGTGACCACATCAGCTTCAGCAACATCAGCATTGTACTCCTGCCCAAAAAAGACCATCGAGAGGTAGGAATTATCAGCAGGCCAATTCAGTTAAGATACCACTGTCTATCTTAAGACAATGAGTTTCTCTTTTCCCATCCTATGCCACTTCGGTGGGAGAGAAGTATCACATATCTAAGCAAGTTGCTAGACTTTGTAAAGAATGGTTCTGCTCTTCGTTTCAGGGCATCTCCACCATCCATTCCACCAAAAGCTGCACCCATATTCTGTCTAAAGCAACCACAAGTAGGCTCAGCTATTAGTACGCTTGAACAAGAAGGCAATAGAGCCATCACCTGTTACTCAGAAGAGGAAACTTATTTATTCCAGGTACGTCCTGCTCCAAAAATGGGTTCAAAAGGTTCATACTTAACCTTGGATTCAAAGCTATCCAATAACTACATCGGGAGTGAAGTTCCATATGCTAGACCGTAATCAAATATTCCCTAAACTGAAATGGGGAGATTGGACTGTGCAGTAGATCTCCAGGATGCATATTTCCATATTCAAATAACAAGGAAGCACAAAATGTTCCAGAGATTTCTAGTGGAGAGATCACACTACCAGTGCAGAGTTCTGCCTTTCTGCTTGAAGTCAGCATGAAGAGCCTTCTCTAAGTGTATGACAGTAGTAATAGTAGTAGCACCTTTAAGGAAATAGAAAATCGTTATTTACCGCTATCTATACAGTTAGCTAATCAAGGTGTGTAGTCCAGAAAAATTGTTGAAGGCCTTTCACAAAACAACCAATCCTCTGAATGGCTTAGGTCTACACATCAACATGATCAAATAGACATTGAAGCCAATGCAGCTTTTATTTCATTTAGGAGTGACTGGATACAAACGAAGGAGAAGTATTTCCTGGGAGGAGTGAATATTTGTTGTTACTATAACCAGCTATAATCTATTTTGTGGAGAGTTTGAAAAATTTCCCATGCCATTCAGAAACCTTTCCCTCCAGGGTGACTCCTTCCAGTTGATTCGAAATTGATGGCTTCTCCATTTGAGACAATAGATAAAGCCATATTGCAGCATTTGTCTTGGAAGGCGTAGTTTCTAGTGGCAATCAATTCCCCTGTAGAATAAGTGTTGTAATATGTTTTTGTGTGTATGAACACCACACTGTTTTTCATTCCAAGAGATTAGTGATGAAAATTCATCTGTCCTGCCATCCCAAAGTGATTTCTGATTTCCACCCTTTCCCCGTTCACTGTCTTCCCTTTCAGTCCCTTGCCATCTGCTGTCTCCCTCTCTCCCTCTGCTGTCTTACATTTGGCCCACACCCTCTCTACACCTAGACCTCCGCCTCCTCTTCCTCTCTATTCAATCTCCCCCTTCCTTTCATCTCTCCCTTCACCCTTTTCGCTCACTCTCCTTTCTCATCCCACCTTGTCGACTTTGCTCTCCACCTCGCCATCCTCTTCTTCTGCCTCACCATCATCTGTCATCCTCCTCTCTGAGTATTCCCTCTTCTCTCACCCTCATCACTCTTCATGCCTCACCTGTGTCTCTCTGTATCTCCTATTCTGTGCCTCACCGTCCTCCCTTTCAATCTCTTGTGTCTGCTTCTGACCAAGCTGTCTGCAATACTCTCTCCTCTCTTTATCTTCCTTAACTTCTTCTCCAGACTCTCTTTCAAACATCTCTGAACTCATGCAAGGGAAGGTGTGCTGTACCCGTCGTGTCAGAATTAGTGAGAAAGATTTTGCTAATAAAGAGTCACTACTCAGTCAAGAGGTTAGGATTGGAGTATATGGATAAAGGGGTCCTAGAGATTAGCTTGATGTACACAGGTTGTAGGCTGGGCTTCTTGGAGACGGTGCCAGGCAACATTTCCCACTTATGCTCCTTCGCTACCGTGCAGCTCATCACACAACCTTTGTTTTATTACCTTCCTTCTTCAGACTATGTTGCCCTTCCTTCCTGTGATACCTCCCGTGTATCTTCTGAATCCTTCATTTGCTTGCTACACTCTTCTTGTGTTCATTCTCTGTTTCAGGTGATGTCGCCTACCATCCTGGTAGCCTCTCCTTTTGCATGTTACATGTTTAAGCAATTACCGCTCATACCTGCTTGCTCCTCTGTTGAGCTGCCTTTCTCTATCTCAGCTATCTGATCCTGGCCTGCTTCTGGGTAGGAGTGGGCCTAGTCACTGTCTTTCCTTGCCAAGAGTGTGGTAAGTCTAATGATGCCTTTGGAGTTGCATACGCTACAGATTGCATGTTTTGTATTGCATAAATATATTTTGTATTTCTTTTATTCAGGGATTTGAGCAATGGATCTCAGTTTCTATGGGTGCCATTTGGAACAATTGTTCCCAGCATCATTTTGCTTACCCATTTTGACCCAGGGTTTCTGACCTACTTATTATTATTTAGTACTTGGGTTGAATCAGGTGGAGGATTGGGATTGCTGGCTACACCCCTATTGGGGATTACATCATAAATCCTGACAAGTGGCTCGATGGCTCATTGGACACAGCAGGGCTCCATGAGAGCCCAGCTGTGTCCAATGAGATACGCTCCTTGGGGTCGCTCCAGTTGCCAGAGAGCACTGGCCTCTGCTGGGCTGGATGATCTGTCCGCTGCTGCTGGCAGAAAGATGTTGTTGGTAGGAAGACAAAATGGTCAGTTCTTCTAATGGCAAAGATGATGCCTGAAGAAAGCACACTTCTGTGAGTTCTCCTGCTGCCAGAGAGCCTGTCCCTACTGGTCTCTGGGAAAGAACAGGGAAGTGCCTGGCATACACCTTGCTTTACAGTATAACCGCTGCGGCAGTGGGAAGAAATGTGGCTGCTAGAGCACAAAAGTGGCATTCCTCTAGTGGTTGCAACACTGGCATCATGGCCCACCAACCAATTCCAGTCCCAGCAGGGACAGTAGTGCTATTTATGAGTCTTTTGCCCCTGCATCACCAGGGACAGTAGACACTGCAGTGTTTAATTACAGATTTTTTTGGGGGGAAAACATGAGGTTGGTATGACAACTAAAGTTGTCTCTATGCAAGATGTAAAGTGAAGAGTATTCTATAATTCCTCAGATGGAGGTTAACTATATTAATCTAAATTATTTGCTATATGCAGAATTAAGGCTGAAATCTAGAGATGTTTTTCCAGTGTCCCCAACATTCAGTTACATTTCCGGAAGACTTGCATCCGCTAGATGCAGAAATAACGACTCCAAGAATCTTGGGTTGGGCATGCAGTACTCTCGCGTCATTTGCCAGCTATGTCGCTTTAACCAGTCACTAAGCATTCATTTTTAATTGATAGAATCCAAAGAAGAGATTCATAGTTGTGGGCAGTTTGCCAGATGGAGAGGAATAACCATGAGCTAAAACGTATGTTGAACACGACACTTTTCCGGGTGCACCAAAAGTCTTAATCCTCGAGAAGGAAAGGACGGTATTTCAGAAAAAAACTTTCGTTTTAATGCTGTATTTATTTCTCTTTCAGAGGAAGTAAAATCCAGAGCTTTTTACTGGAAGGATGATGCTGGAGTAGTCCGTTTTTATTAAGATGATAGCTGGTATGGGTAATGCACAATACTGCTTGGCAATAAAAGTGGTAGAACACTTGACAAGGAGCTGAACCCAACTACATGAAGTTCGGGAAAATTGAAGGTTTCAGACTCATCAACTGAGTTTACCCCGGGACAAGAGTCATACTGAAGAATACCAGGCATGGTACTCTTCTCAGCCAATTGGATGCTAGCTTCTTCATCCAACAATCAAGCTGTTCTGCCTACTTCCCAGTGCTCTGAAGTTACCAAAAGGCCACATGCAACCGTATACAATATTCTTAAATAAATATGTAAATAAATATAATAAATAAGTGAAGGTGGAACTGCAGCTTGTGGTGAATGACTTTTTATTGTTAATAAAATCAAGATTTTGGATGGGCTTGGAGAGATTTAAGGGTTCTCCTAGAGAGTTAGACCAAGACAAGGGTATTGCACTAGTGGGGATGACCCGTAAACAAAAATGTCATTCCTGCCACCATTTTAGACATGCTCATCAAATTTGATATTGCAACAATCCCAGTGAATGTGTTTGCATGCTGTTTCGTGAGGAGATAAGAACACTTACTAGTTATAGTTATTTAGTGCTTTAATTTGTGTGATACCAAGAACACGGTGTCACTATGTTTAAAATATCTACCTAAAAACAGTCACCAGAAGGAACCACACGATGTCCATCCATAGTTAGCGATGTCCCTAGTTAGTGTAACTGTATACGCGGGAAAGCCGTATAGTACTGTGTGTTCTCCAAACATCTTATATGCCTTGTATTCAAAAACAACATTTACGCATAATGGAGAGTGGTACCACCAAGTGGAGGGAGTGGCCATGGGAGCCCGTTTCTCACCTTCTTTTGCAAATATGTACATGGGTCTGTTTGAAAAGGTACACATTTGGACGCATGGCCCCAATGAGTTTTTGGAACATATATTTTACTGGGGTCGATACATCGACAACGTGATCATGTTCTGGTCAGGAGACAGTGACACTCTGACCAGGTTCTGCACCTACCTCAACAATAATACTTTCAACATTGCATTTACATGGGAATACAGTACAAAAGAAATCAATTTCTTGGACATGAGCATTCGGATGGATGGTCAACGGTTACAGACACATCTATACAGAAAAAACACTTCCTGTAACTCAGTACTTCATGCTACTAGTGCACATCCAGCATCACAAATATGGGCAATTCCCTTTGGTGAAATGATCAGAACCAAACAGAATTGCAGCGAAATGGATGCCCTGGAGTAGAATTGGACAATGTTGATAAAAGATTCACCAGGAGGGGCTATTGAAAGATAAGCTAGAAGATTCAAGACGTAAATTGTCCCACATTAAACTGGAAAATCTTTTGGTGACTTCAGGGAGGAAAAACAAAATGAGCAATACACCCAAACTGCTTGCATTCATCACACCTTATTCTGCTCTGAGCTTGGAAATATATAAAATCCTGACCAGGCATTGGCACTTGCAAGCACATGATCCAACTCTAAAGGAAGTGATTAAAAGCAGGCCCACAATGGTACATGGTAGGTGTACTACACTTAGGCAGACACTATGCAACAGTTACATTCCTCCAGACACACAGAGGACTTGTCTACCTCCTCCGCTTAAAGGATTCTACAAATGTGGAACGTGTAGTACTTGCAGTTTTGCATTGCACAAAACGACATCTTTCCATTACAACACTGGAAAGAGGTACAGGATTGACAAATTCATTAACTGTAACACCAAACATGTGGTGTATTGTATACTATGTATATGTGGACAAATATATGTGGGCAGCACCATCAGGCCATTCAAAGAATGCATACAGGAACACCTAAGGGCTATACGTAACAATATGGCACACCATCCAATAGCGGCACACTACAATGCGTTACACAGAACAGATGAATTAACGAACATTGGATTCCATGGCACAGACATGGCTGGCCATATGCCTAGAGGTGGTGACAGGACCATGTCCCTCAGACAAATGGAGAGCAAATGGATTATTAAGCTCAGAGCGATTAAAATGGGTTTAAACACTGACAAGGAACTACATGTCTTTCTCTAACTGCACCATCAGTGGCATAGTACATATTATAATGCTTAGAGTGTTATACATACAAAAAAGTGTACTTATTCAGTAGTAACTTTTGCTATATGTGGTATACCATTCTCCGTGTCTAATTTGTATTTGAGAACATCCAACGTAAAAAGAAAATGTTTTATTGACCTAGGCAAACATTTGTCAGTTGCAAAGATTACAGACTGTGTAAAGGATATGGGTGGAGGATTGGCTGCTAGCCCATCCGACTTCCATGCACAACACCTACTATGGGTCTGATACTTGCGTATTTAACACACTGACAAACTAACACTTGCATGACGCCAATAATGCTATTTACACACTGTCTCATGCATGAAACGCATGTCTATTATGGACGTTTTCAATTTCAACTATACAGTTTTCACTTCTACAATGGCAACCACGTTTCAATTATGGTTTTAGTCCTCTTTCTCTCTTGTTGAGCTTTCACGTGACCATGATCACGCGACCACATCACACGTACTTACTTCCGGGTAACACATACTTTGGTTCAAGAACCACTGTGAAGCGATGGTATAACATATGGGTAAGCCGTTTTCAGAATTGTTTTAGTATGGGCGGTAAGGGATATACTTGTTTACATTTTTGCGAGTGATTTGTCACTCACGGGCTGGGTACTTTGTCTCCCTTACAGCACAGACTTATCATGGTCCTGCTGCACTCTTGAACTTACTGGGGCTCCTAAAAGTTTTGCGGGAACTATATTGACGCTACAATAAACTTTTTCACTTTTGAAACAGTTCACGTTCCTGATTTTGCTTTTGCCTAAACAATTGTTAGTGATTCATCACTCACAGGGCATTTTGTCTCATTTGCAGCACATACTTAACTTGGTCCCGCTATACTCTTGAATTTACTGGGGCTCTATGAATACACTGGAACTACATTGAAAGTTACGGTAAGTGGTTAGATCTTTTAAACTGTTCAGGTTCCCGCATATTCCTCACTTTTGGGTTGAATGGCAGAGTATAAAACAGCGCTCGCATAACATGAAACTTGACAAATTAGCGTCAATTGTTTGTTGCAGCGGGACAAGTCTTTTGATAACCATTTAGGATGTGCGGTGAATTTAATATTAGTACTTTGATTACATACCGCACTGACCAACCTCGAACAAGCATCATTTTGGAACTGTTTGGCAACCAATATACAGAGGTGACATACCATTGGATTGTAGAGTGGTTTTAGCAGTAGTATTGAGACTGTAATTTTGGAAGGATATGGAAGTATAATTAATAGGTTCGCTATAACTTAGATTCGATCTATACATATGGTCAATTTATGATGCGGATGGCATGCACTAAATCACGTTACTTGCTTGCAGATCTCATTGACAGCATTGATGGGACATTTAGGGGCCCTCATACTGAAAGCCCTGTTTGTTCATTTGGAGAACACACATTAATATACGGTTTTCCCGCGTATACTGTTACACTAACTGGGGACATCGCAAACTATGGACGGACATCGTGCGGTTCCTTCTGGTGACTGTTTTTAGGTTGATATTTTAAACATAGGGACACCCTACGCTTTCAAGCATGCCACCATATTGGTGAGTATCTTTCACAACATTCACCCTGTTGCACACCTTTTCGTGTGCAATCCATACCATTGTTCTTATGGGCTAACAACTTTTGCAGAGGTCATGCCATTATCCCTTTGCCCCTCACGATTGCTCACCTTTCATGTTGTGGTACAACATGTTTATTAGTATCACACTAATTAAAGCACTAAATAACTATAACGAGTCCATTTTCTTATCTCCTTCTCACGACATAGCATGCAAGCACAATAACTGGGATTGTTGCAATATCAAATTTGCTGAGCATGTCTAAAATACTGTATATGATTTCGCAGCCTTGAAGAAGTCCTTTTGCACGAAACATGTGTCGGCTGCTTCTAAGATCCAATTGTTCACACCACGATGTAGATAGAATAATAAATGGAAAGATCACATTGAACCATCAAACGATTATTCAACCTTTTCTTATCAAGGAATTAATTGATTCACAAGTGTGTGCTTCGGTGCTAATGCTGCAAACTCAACATCTCTGGTGATTCTCTGCAAACCTGCAGTCAGGACACCCTCTCACTCCAGATTAAGAAGTGTAAAAAAACAAAACAAATCAGCAGTGCTTTTTGGTCTATGCTCCCAGGATCTGTAAATACATCCATCAGGACTGCGCCAACGCTGCTCCAAATTAGGAAAGTGGTGAAAAAGAACGCTACATCACAATGCATTAACAGTGCCCAAACAAGCTATTCATTTACTTTATTCTTGCCTTTGCCACTGTGCAGTGCTTTGCTGCCTTTTGGCTAGGTTTAAAATATAAAAATACCATATACATAGTTACATACATTTGCCAGTTTTCCTGCATTTGCCTATTTGTTTGCTTTGCTTAGGATTGAACTAAAACATAACCGTTTGCAATACATCTCTAACTGTAGTTCTTCCTAAATTAAAGTCCTGTTTAATGGTTTTTGTAATTTACTTTCTGATGGACCAGTTGAGAGAGCATTTACATACAGCATACTACTCCACAGCGGTGGCCCGTCCTTAAGGGCGGTGGGGCCCTGCCTCCTCCACCTTTTTCCCCCCCAACATGAAGAGTGCAAAGGCCAGCCACACAGATACTCTTCATGTTCAGGTTAGGCTGCCTGGAGCTGTACTTGTGCTAAATGCGCAGTTGTCTGGCTGCCTGAGCAGAACTTTGCCTGACCGAAGATGTCACAGCCCTGCGGGCATGATCTTCTCAGCCTGGCAAAGCAATTGACGATCCTTCCCTTCATGATGACAGGGAGTGTCACTGATAGCTTCGGAACAGGGTGCTTCAGTTTTGAGCCCTGTAGTGTCCAGGGCAGAGTGTCTATCAGTGTGGCTCGTCACAGAGTGGGGTGGGTGCAGCAGTCTCAATGACCCATTCCCACTCTGTGATAAGTAAGGGAATACCTCCTCCACTCATTAGCTGACCCATAACAAGGTCTGCCAATGAGAGATGGTGGCAGTCCCAATCATCCGGAACCATCGAGGCCTCCCTCCCACCTTCACTGCTGTGGCCCGGTAAGTTATTTTTTTATGTTTGTTGCACGGTGCCTGCATTTATAAATGTATTTGTATTTCTAAGTGTGTGCTGTGAATGGGTGTGTATGTGTGTGAATGCATGGGTGTGAGTCCGTGAGTGTGAGTCCGTGAGTGTATATGTGTGTATGTATGCACCCCCTTTTGAATTACCAGCCACCACTGCTGCCCAACTAGATCTCTTGTCCCAGTCTTATAGAAACCTACCTACTCAAACACTCTGATTTTTTTTGCTTCTACCAGATGATCACCAGTGAGTGCAAGAGTCTTACGAACCAGTGGGTGATCATTCCTTTATGCAGGAGCCTGTGCAGAGATGGCACAATCCCTGTGGGACTTAATGGTGAAATTTAGGAGCTTATATAACACTTTGGTTGTACTTCGAAGATTGGGGTTTAAGTTTGCAGGTTTTAGTCTGTGAACGAGGCAGTGGCTACAGGTCTTAAATACAGGAACAACTTTAAAGTGGATACCATAGACTAGTGGCAAACAGTGCCCAGATTTATGGGCAGCGTACTATTTAGGCAGGTCGAAGAGAAAGACTAAAAAGTTTTGGAATAGCAATAGAAGCAAGTGAGATTCTTCCTTTAATCCAAAACGTATAAACTGTCTTTGATCCATTTAATTGTAGATAGTAGGCCATGTTCCATTTTTGGATGCCCTCCAATAGGGATTCAAGATATGAGCCAAATTTGGGATCACTGAAAATGTAACCGATACTCAGGTGGTCATTCGCATAAGATTGAATTAACATCTGGCGTTCCCAAAAAATATCAAATAAGGGGTGCAGGTATATATTAAATAAGCAAAAAAATCAAGAGAAGGGAGGAAGAAGCAGTGATTCATTCTGCTTCCATGCTAAATAGCTTATAATTAAACGAGAATAAACCACGTATCTTGAAAAAGCCAGGGTCTATAAGTGTTGTACTGAGGCCCTCATACACTCTAACGCGTGGGCAGCGGTATATCTTGGTTCTCCGCATGAGATGGTTAGGTGATTGGTTTTATCATTGGGTCCTTTTCCGCCTGAGTTTCCCGTTCTCCAGGCAGTCAACCTTCCTCCACCTGGAGGGAGACCATATGGTTCTTTGACAGTCGTGATTTTGATAGTGTTGGTGGAAAAAAGTGATAAATTAAAAATACCTCCTATCCTGTAATCTTGTTTTATTCGTCAGGATGGGGTAAGATTAAAAACAGTGTGTGGTGCTCTGGTGGCTGTGTGAATGGTCCACTGCACCTATATAATGATGATTTCAGTGGTCGACATGTTTCAGTCCTTGGCTGTCTCTAAAGATCGGTGGACTTTCATCAGGACCTTAGTCATAGCGATAACGTGATAGATCGCTTTGACACATTGGGTAAGTTATGTTATGTTAGGTCTTGTAAAGCGCGCAGCTGCCCCAGCAAAGGGGCGTCCCGGCGCTAATAGCAACAAAGGCAGCTAACGGCAAGGGAAACCTATCATAACCAAAGAGAAAAAACCAATAGGCTGTAACAAGCCACGGAGGCAGGCAGAAAGGGAGTAAACTGCAAGAAGGGCCTAAAGTGAAGGGAAAAGATGGGTCTTCAATGCCTTACGAAATGCCAGATAATTATCCATACTCCTGATATATACAGGGAGGGCGTTCCAAAGTTTAACTGCCAGTGAGCGAAAGGAAGGCCCACCGGCAGGGGCCCTCCTAACCCAGGGAGCAACCACCAAGTGTTGGCCCAACTAACGGAGATGGCGAGTGGGAGTGTAGGAGGAAAGCAGGCCTGCTAGAATGCCAGGGGAGGGGGAATTCAGGATCCTAAAAGCAAGGCAGAGGGACTTAAACTCCACACGTCTCGCCACTGGTAGCCAATGTAGCCGACGAATAGCACTGGAAGTGGAGCAGAATCTAGGCATGCCGAGAAGAGTTCTGGCGGCTACATTTTGGACCCTCTGCAGTCTCAAAATCTCCATCTTGTTGGCCCCCAAATAGAACGAGCTGGCATAATCCAGTCTCAACAGCACAGATGCCTGAACGATCATCTGCCAGATGGAAGGGCCAAAGAAGCCCAGCAGAGGTTTGAGCCCGCGAAGAATACCAAAGCACGCCGCCGCCACCTTCTTAGTTTGGGTTTGGAAATTAAGAGCCGAATCGACCCAAACACCATGATTTTTCACCACCTGTTTGGTGGCGGGTGCACAACCCAAGGTAGCGGGCCACCACCGTTCGCTCCATAGCTCAGGATCTTTCCCTACCAGCAAGACCTCAGACCTGCTGGCATTAAGCTGGAGGCAGTTGGCAGTCATCCACCCCGCGACGTCAGCAAGACCGCTCCGAAACTTAAAATGTCACTTACCCATCTTCCTCATTATTTCATGTAATCGACGGGTTTATAGGTTATGGTTCTACCTATAACTTGGGAAAGCAAAAGGGGAAAAGGAAAAACATGCATATTGTTGCTTTATATAGATTTCATATAGTGTTGCCCAATTAGGTGCTTGGATGTGTAATGCTACTTGCATATGTGACACAATTTGTGTGCTGTACTCATAATTTCTCGTTACATATGACAGGGAAGCGTTAATAATCAATCAGGGATCGATATCAAGAAGGCATGCAGTTATATTTGTTGGCATCTAAGGCTTACAAAAGGACGTAGTAATACAGTGATTTGTGCTCGATTGGTAAGAAAAAAGTCTTTGGCTGTTAAGTCATTAAGTTAGTGTAAAGCATATCATTAACTTTACTCCTACTCTACACCACAAAAGCCTGCGTTGAGGATGTAATTAAACGTGTGCTCAAAAACATGTCCAATTAATGTGTCTAGAAAGATTATCTCTGTGTTGAAATGGATTTTGAAAACTTCTCACCCTTCTAAATAATTTTACGGGGATAGAAGGAAAGAAAAGCATGCTGTACGAAAAGTATTACTTTAGCCTTAACGTTCATATCATTTTATATTTGGGGCTTTGTTATTCAAAAGGAAAACATGCAAATGTTAATAAACTTTTTTTTTTTTTTTTGAAAACCTTTATTGAAGGTGAAAACATGGAAGCATTGCAAAACACAGCACTATGCCTACATCCCCAGAGGGGCCGGCCGTGGAGTGCGCAAACGTGTATTGCAGAAGAATAAAGAAAGGATACACAGCAAGCCGCCTACAACCACTCGGGGCCGGCCGCGTCATGGAGGAAGGAACAGTCGGAGAGATATCGGTATTATATTACCTTCCGCAGCGTCCAAATGAAGAGACGACAATAGTATTAGTCAATCGTAGAATAGGAACAGAACAAACCCCCCCCCCCCCCTCCACCCTCCCCCTCTGGCACAGTGAAAATATGACAAAGAGATCAAAAGCAATGTGGCTTTCACTAAACACATCCACAAGGATAAGACTGGATTCCGGGGATGAATGAGGCGAAAAACCTCCATCCACCAGCCTCGGAGGGCAGATCAGCTTAAAGGTCAGGATGGCTCGCCAGATATAGAGTGAGTGGGACCCAGAAATCCTTGGGGCGGGACGACTCGGGCAACTCCTCCGCATATATTTCTAATTGCTCCCTACAGTAGGATAGATCCCTCAGCCACTTACCAACCGTGGGCAACCCCCTTGCACCCCAGCACTGCGCCACAGCTCGCTTAGCCATAAGTGTGGCCACTGCAACCAGTCTCCGATTGCACGGCTTCAGGGACGCTACACCGCCCAACAGACACAGCTCGGGCGTACATTGCACTCTCTCCATTACGACATCCGTGAGCACAGCCGTCACCTTAGCCCAATAGGCAGCTATCCCTGAACAGAACCATGAGAGATGTAAGAAGTCAGCGTCTGCTTGTCCACATCGCACACAGCAAGCATCATCTCGCAATCCAAATCTCCGCAGTTGTACAGGGGTATAGTAAAGTTGGTGCATGAATTTAAAATGTATAATACGTAAGTTGCAGTTGGCCATCAGTCGCCCAGTCAATTTGCAGCAATAGTACCAGAGGTCCTCCGACAGTATCCCTCCCAGGGCCGCGTTCCATTTAGCAAAGGATGGATGCGCCTCCGCCTCCCGCTCACGAAGAGATGAATTATAAAGTTTAGTGATCAGCCCACGACGGGCCTCGCCCACGAGCACCGCCTGCAGTGCCCGTAGGGTCTGGGGCTCCGCGGGGAAGTCAGGATAAACATCCCGGATGGCCTGGCGGACCCGCACATATGTAAACCCTAGCATAATATCGTGAGGCCTGTGCGCCTGCACGTCCTGTAGCGAACGGAATCGGCCCTGGTTGTAAAAGTCTCCCATCTGGGTAATCCCGGCGGCTTGCAACGTGGTCCGCGCCAAGCGCTCCTGCAGTGCGGATATGCCGGGGTGCGCCGCTATCGGCAACTTGGGGGCATAAAGGTAGTTTAGTGTTGCACGACTCGCCAGCGTCCGCCAGGCCCAAGCCGTGCACTGGACCGGGTTGATTTCCGTCCGGGGACCTCCAGCCCCCCCGAGAGGGCCGCAGCCACCAATGGGAGTGGGAGGATCGCATCCGCCTCAATCGCAGTATGAGGTAAGAGACGCTGCGGACAGAACCAATAATGCGCAAACTGCGCCTGAGCGCAGAGATAGTAAAGGCGCATATCAGGAGCCTCAAATCCGCCACGGTCAAAGGGTTGAACCAGAGTGTCCCAGCTACAGCGAGGCTTTTTGCCCCCCCAGACAAACGACAATAGGGCCGTCTGTAGAGACTTAAAAATAGAAACATTCAGGCGGATAGGAATATTCACAAATAAGTATAGTAGTTTGGGCAATATAACCATTTTGATGGCTGCTATACGGTCCGCCAGTGAAAGCGGCAGACGAGCCCATCGCGCCGCTCGCTCAGTAAGTTGAGAGATAGTACGCCCATAGTTCATGGAAATTACCTGCGCCGGATCCCTGTGTAGCCAAATCCCAAGATATTTTACAGGTTTCTGGGTCCAGGCCAACAGGAAGTCCGTTTCGAACTCGCAGGTTCCTGCCGTAAGGGGAAAGACCGACGATTTGGCCCAGTTTATCCCCAAGCCAGAGAAGCCCTCGAACCGGACATATTCTCGCAGCAAGGCCGGGAGATATGTCGCAGGCTCACGAACGTAAAGCAACATATCATCCGCATATAGCGAGACGACCAATGGTCGCAGCCTGAATCGCAGCGCCGCAGAGGCATGGAGCTGGCGCAACTTGCAGGCCAGGGGCTCCAGCGCCAAGGCAAAAAGCATCGGCGAAAGGGGGCATCCTTGCCTCGTGCCCCTACCGATAGGAAACTCCGAGGACACCCAGCCGTTCACGCGGACCCTAGCCGCTGGGGCGGAGTACAGAACCCTGATCCACTGCAAAAAGAATGGAGGGACACCCATTCTGGTAAGGACCGAGAACATGTATTCCCAGGAGAGGGAGTCAAACGCTTTAGTAGCGTCAAGCAATACTGCCACGGCTTGGAAGTCCGCTTCAAAATAGTGTAAGGTAGCGAAGATAGTGCGCAGATTAAGCACGGTAGATCTTGCGGGAACAAAGCCGGACTGATCCGGAAGCACCAATAGGGGAATCAACGGCTGCAGACGGAGAGCGACCATTTTCGCTAGTATCTTGGTGTCAATGTTAAGCATTGAGAGGGGTCTATAAGAATCACAGCGGTTGGGCTCCTTGTCAGGTTTCAAAAGCATGACTAGGAGAGCCTCCCGCAATGAGGGTGGGAGACGGCCGGTGTCGTAGGCCTCCGCATAGACTTCAAGAAGTCTAGGAGCCAGATCGTCTGCGAATGCCTTATAAAATTCGCTCGGGAGACCGTCCAGTCCGGCAGCTTTGCCTGTGGGGTGGGACATAATAGCCGCCTTCACATCCTCCTCATCGAAGGGCTGGGTGAGATGTTCCCGATGACCAGGGGCCAGCCAGCCCAAAGCTACATCCTCTAGATACGTATCAATATCAGCCGTCTGAGCCGTATCCCTGTTGCTATAAAGAGCTGTATAATAGTCAAGTATGGTCTCACTGATGGCTGCCGTGCCGAATTGAGCCTTGCCCGCCTCGTCGAGTATTTCCGTGATGTATTGTTGGCTCCGAGGCGCAGACAACTTACGAGCAAGTGAGCGACTGGGCCGACCCCCCTCCCCGTAGTATCTAGCAGTGCTACGTCTAGATTGGTGCCTTATTTCCTGGTCCGCGGTCTCCTTATGTTCCGTAACTAAGGCGCGAATCCTGGACAAAGTTTCGGGTAGCGGGTTCGCGTCGTATGCCCTCTCCAACACTGAGATCTCTCCCGCAAGTTTTTGGATCCTGCGCCGCAGATCGCGCAGTACCCCAGCCTGTGCCCCCATGCAGACCCCCCTGACAGTGACCTTGAAGGCCTCCCACATAGTCCCGGCGCTATCCACAGAGCCCGCATTCTCCCGAAAGAAATTGCGGACCGCCTCCCCTACCGTGGCCCTGAATACCGGATCCGTCAGGGAGGATGGCTGTAGTCGCCACTGAAAGGGTGGCCTCCCACAGGTCGGCACACATAGATCCAGAAGCACCGGAGAGTGATCTGATAGCGTCCGGGCTAGGTGGCGCACTTCTGTCGCCCAAGGGCATGCAGCTTCTGTGACAAGCCAGAGGTCCAAACGGGACCACGTCCCATGTACCGCCGACACGAACAAACTCTCACGCTTGCCAGGGTGTTGCAGTCGCCAGACATCTCTCAGGCCTCCAGCCTCCATTATGCCACGTAGTGCCTCCGCCGCCAGCTTAGGTCTTGCCCCCTCGCTACCCATACGATCAGCATCCATATCCAGACATACATTGAAATCCCCCCCCCATATATTTTCTGCATCGGGGAACCCAGAGACACGACGCCAGACATCTGCAAAAAAAGCTGGGTCATCAACATTCGGTCCGTACACATTCACAAGGAGAACACTCGTCCCGCCTAGTAGACCATGCACTATTGCCACTCGCCCCTGGTCATCTGTCTCCGAACGGAGAGCCTGAAAGTGTATCCCCTTTTTTATCAAAATCAGCACACCCCGGGCATAGCTAGAGTAGGAGGAGGCCACCCGGTGTCCAGCCCATCTTGCCCCCACATTTTTATCAGATAGATTTGTTAGGTGAGTCTCCTGTAGTAAGGCAATATGGATATTCATTCTTTCTAAATAAGCAAACACTGCCCTGATCTTTTTTGGAGAATTCAGCCCCCGGACGTTCCAGGTCAGAAGCCGCAGATTTCCACTTATCCGATCAGTGGTTGGTAAGCCGACAGAACCATGGAGTATTTCAAAGCCATATAAATGCCAATACAAATAATAGGTCAAATAAAATTCACTACAACACAAAGCATACCGTGCCAGAGGGTGCCCCCCCTCCATTCCCCCTCTCCCCCCACCCACTTCAGCGTCCCCAACGTGCTAAAGCCATCCCATCCACCCACCCCCACCCCTCAAACGAAAGTGAAAACCTCAGTTGGGGTGTACCCATGTGGGGCACTAGAGTGCAGCTGCCCTCCCATCTAGTAGGAGGTGGCTGCGCAAAGGTTAGATCCATGCCTACAAACAGCAGTGCACAAGAGATTCGTCCACCAGATTAGCGTAGATAATACAATAGGCCCAGGCAGCGGCCACCAGGGCAAGGGAGTACTCCATGGTAAAGGTAAACATGATCAACAGACACCCCCCATCCGCCAACGAAGCGTGTCCAGCATCCACATATGAACAGAAATGTACCCCAATAACCTAGTGTTCCTCTGTGTCCGACTGTTGGTTAGCATCTCGTCGTCGTCGCTTTAGACGTTTGGCATGTTCAAGGGCTGCCTTGGGGTTGCTGAAGATGTGAGAATCCCCGTCGGGTCCTATCTTCAAGCGGGCCGGATAAAGCATAGCGTATGGGACCTCCTCGGACCTGAGGAACTTCTTGACATCGGCGAACTCCCGTCTCGCCGCCTGGACCGCCACCGTGAAGTCTGGGAAGAAGGAGAGCCGATTCCCTTGATAGTCAATGGTGCCCTTCTCTCGCGCCAGGCGCAGTATCACATCGCGGTCCCTGTAGTTTAAGACTCTTGCAATGATGGGCCGCGGGGGGGGCCCCCGGCGCCGGGCGAGCGGCCAGTGAGCGGTGCGCCCGCTCCACAATGAACATGGTGGATAATTGCTCCCTGCCGAAGATGTCAGTAATCAGTGTCTCTATGAATATCTCCATCTTGCCCACATTGGTGGACTCCGGCAGGCCAATAAGGCGAACGTTGTTACGTCGTGAGCGGGCCTCCAAATCCTCGTTCTTGGCCTGGATGACAGACAAGACCTTCTCCATATTCAGAGCTTTCCCCGCGACATCGCTCAATCCATCCTCCGCTGCGGAGACTCTTTGCTCCACCTCCCCCATTCGGGCGCTCTGCTTCTCCAATTGGGATGACATGTGGTCCAGACGGTTGTTGACTGCTGCCATTGTGCCCTCTATGGATTGGAGGCTTCGTTGCATTGCCAACAGTGTGATTTCAAGGCCCGGGGGAGCCCCCTCTGCTACATCCGCCTCAGAGTCCGAGGCAGCCTTTTGTGACACCTTGGTGGATTTGCGCGCCTCGAACGTGAGACGGGGTTGCGTTCTGTCCGTCTTGCCCATGGTGCCCCGTGGTTTGGCTCGTTACAAGTGTGATCGGGAGGCCCAGTGCAGAAAGGGTCCCAAGCAGGAGCCGGGCAGATGACCACACCAAGATCACCGAGTGGGTGGGAGGTTGTCACACAGTAGGCCCACAGTCGCCAGCGGCAGCCCGGGCTGCTAATAACGTATAATCAGCCCTAGAGTATCACGGACAGCGGGGGTCCTGCCAGCTCCGCCGCGCAGATTCGAAGGCCGCAACTCGCCCCCCCACTAATCAATGGCGCCGTATTTGTAGTCCAGCACCTTCATGCCACCATTGACAGCGCCGCCGTATTCCGGTCCATTAGTGTCAGCCCGTGCGGCGCAAATCCCCCCAAGGCCAGATGGATGTCCGGTGCAGTCAATTCAGGTGCGGCCCCCCCCGGGGCAGGCAACCGCGGTCCACGCCGTTCACAGTTATATATGCTCTTAGGGGTTGTATTGCAGCTGTGTCGTTTCACCCCAGCGGCGTGCGGAAGGGCCCATCAGCTCCCCCGCTCGCCGCAACAGCAGACGCGTCCCCCGCAGATCTTTCCAACGTAGGGGCCTGGGTCCGGCCTCTCCCTCTCTCGCGCCGCACAGGGGGTAGCTCCGCAAGTAGGGGCAGGGCCACCAGTACCGCCCCAGCGCCTTACAGCAGCCCGCAGAGCGCGATCCGCTTGCAGGCCCGCACCCTCCGCCACAGTCACCGGCCCACAGCGGCCGCGCCCCACTCACCGCCTCCGACACCGGGGGGACCAGCGCCCGCCGCAGTCCTCGCCTCCGCTGGTACTCGTGGTCTCAGCCTCCCGGGGCCCGTGGCAGCAATGATGCGTGGCGCCGCCACCAGCCGGGCGCCGCACCGCTTATTCCTCGCAGCTGCGACGGCACAGGTCACCAATCGGCGCGGTGGGCCTCAGAGCCCCCCGGGCGCCGCCATCTTGAATTTGTTGTTTTTTCCCACGGCCGTCACCTCCGCCAGTGAATTATCGCCGTTCCCCCTGTCTTAGGCCACCCCAGGCGCAGCAGCAGGTTCGGGTGTACTTCGCCAAGCGAGTTCGCTCCACTAATCCACAGGATAGGTGGTTTGTAGGGCGGATTTTGGGCGGATTGTGGCGCAGCCGGGCAGAGCCTCACTAGGGTGCGGCCATCTTGCCGTGCGCCCTCTAGCGCCCTCAAATGTTAATAAACTTAATGGTACCTTTATGGGAGTTTAATTAAACTCCATCGGGTGCTGTGGGACCTCTAGTTGGCAGAGCTAGGCACCTTTGTCCAAATAGGGACCCTTGCTTCTAGAAAGGGTAAGGGGGATACACTCTTTAGATAACCCCTGCTCGCCCCCTTGGTAGCTTGGCACGAGCAGACAGGCTTATCCCAAAGGCAATATGTGAAGTATTGGTACCAACACTCACAGTAACACAGTGAAAACACCACAAAAGGACACCACACCAGTTTAGAAAAATAAAGTATCTTTATCTAAACTAAACAGGACCAAAATGACAAAAATCCAGCATACAGGTATTAAGAAAAATGACTTTCAAAAGGATATTGCAAAAACCAAGCTTGTAGAAACAAATAGCACCAACTGGGGCTACTGCGACGTTGTGACGGCAATAAATCCAAAGTACGACGGCGAGGAGCGCGGCGCCGGGTCTGGAGTCACACAGACCCCCAAACAAACAGTACTTTGGAAACTAAGTCTGTGACGATGCACAGCGTCGAGGAAGTGAGGCGTCAGTGCCGATGTCAAGGCCGGCTCCCTGGCTGCCACAGACAAGGCGAGGCCTCGTGTTCGCGAGGAGGCGACGTGTCATGTCCAGGACAGGGGAAGGTGGTTGCGTCGGTGGTGAGGCGTTGGTTCCGGTGACGATGTGGCCGGCGAGTTCGTGGAGTCACCCTCGGCGGTTATCAGCGCCGCGAATAACATGATGCAGGCGCTGGCGATGACTGAGTCGGTGCGAGTACTGGCGTCGGGCACGGACGATAACTGCAGGAGTCGGTGGGCGTCGAAGGGCGTCCGAGCGGCAGTGCAGGCCGGGGGTGCGTCTTTCACTTCACGAGCGGTGCCCCGGGCCTTGGTGCAAGTCGCGGCATCACAGCGGCGTCGCTGACGGCGTCGGAAACAGGTTTTCTTACTTCTCTTAGGTTTCTTCCAGCTCACAACAGCAGGAACATCCTCCAGAGGCCCAACACAGTCACAGGCACCTCTTGGCAGGTCAGAACTCCCAGCAAGGAAGTTCAGGGGAGCTGGGGATGAAGTCTTTGTGTCCCTGAGACTTCAAAACAGGAGGCAAGCTCTACTCAAGCCCTTGGAGACTTTTCTCAAGCAGGGGACACAGCATCCAGCAAAGTCCTTCTCCTTTCCTTGGCAGAAACATCAACTGCAGGCCAACCCCAGGCACACAGCAAGGGCAGTACTTCTCCTCAGCCTCTCCAGCTCTTCTCCTTGGCAAAGGTTCCTCTTGATTCCAGAAGTAGTCTAAAGTCTGGGGTTTTGGGTCTGATACTTAACCCCAAAATGTCTTTGTTCTCTTTGTGCTGGGGGTTCTGAGCCCAGTTCAAACCAGTTTTGCCTTCACTGGTGCAGCATGACCACAGGAGGTGGAGACAGCATTGTGCAATGGAGACAGGCTCCATTCTGGTGCAAGGTAAATCTCCTCCCAACACTCTATATGCAGCCAGGGTCTATTCAGCTCAGGGCTGGGTCATCCAGGAAGGGCCAGGCACACCTCAACCCCCCCGGAGGCTGTCTACAGGGAATGCACATTCTCTGTCTGTCACACTGAAACCAGACAGTCAATCCACAAACAGGCAGAGGCACACAGGATGTTTGAACAAGAAAATAGCCACTTTCTAAAAGTGCTATTTACAAACACACAATTTAAAACCATCTTTACTAAAAGATGTGTTGTTAAATCCTGAGTTCAGGGATACCAAACTCCATTTTTCTATCTTATCCTTATGGGAAGATATGCTTGTAAAATGTTACAAAGCGTTCCTGATTCTGTCCTATGGGGCAAGATAGCCTTTCAATAGTCAAAAAACGAAATTGGCAGTATTTCACCTAATAGGACATGTTACACACACCAGTACATGTCCTACCTTTCACATACACTGCATCCTGCCCAGGGGGCACCCTGGGCCTACCATAGGGGTGTCCTATGTGTAAGAGAAGGGAAGGGTACGGCCTGGCATGTGGGTGCACTTGCCAAGTCGACATGGCAGTTAACAAACTGCGCACAGGCACCGCGGAGGCAGGCCTGAGACCTCTTTTCAGGGTTACTCATTTGGGTGGCACAATCAGTGCTGCAAGCCCACTAGTAGCATTTGTTTTACCAGCCCTGGCACTTTACTAGGGATCTACTGGAAAATCAAATATGCCAATCAGGAAGAACAAATCACAATACCGATTTACACAGAGAGCATATGCACTTTAGCACTGATCAGCAGTGGTAAAGTGCCCAGAGTCCTATAGCCAACAAACAAAGGTCAGGAAAAAATAGGAGGAAGAAGCAAAAGTTTGGGGATAACCCTTCAAAAAGAGCCATTTCGAACAATTATTATGTGAGATTTACTGGGCACACACAGATCTCTGCAGCAGGTGACCTAACCCCTTAAGATACTTTAAAATGCAGACTTTGCAACCAGTTAAGCAAAAAAGATTTACTGCAACATTTATCCTTGCTGCCAATTTCTTTGTGGCAAAGTTTAAAAAAAATAAATGTGTAAGTTGAGGCCCAGATTTTGTGTTGGAGTTGTGTCACTTTTCTGGCACAGCCCCCACGCAAAATCTCACTTGTTAAATCTCGTAATGCACTCAAATATACTCATGATAGAACTGCTAAACATATGTCTGAGGTCTTAAGATCTAATGTCACTTCCTGTGAGGTCATGGGCTGTGATACCACTTCCTGTGATGTCACGTGCAATGTCACACACCGTAACGTTATGTACCATGATGTTACTTGCATACTGTCCAAGTTGGTTAGTCCCCCCACTTCTTTTTTTAGTACTTGTGCCCTGACTTCAGCAGTGCAAACGAGTAAAAACGGGTAGACGGTACTTGTGCCACACAGAAGAGACTTAATGACACAATCACTGGGGGCCTGTGGTATCATAGCTGGTACAAGGACAGTGGTCCCTAATAATATATCAATGAAACAATTGATTTCATAACTAAATGGAATTTGATAATAAAATGAAAAACAAAAATGATATTACATCAACGCAGTGGTTGCCAGTAAGTAAAAGCTGCTTGGTGATCTCTTAAACGTGATACACGGGTGTGATAAAAGTGGTCGTTGTGCATATAAAATACACAAGAACAGCACAGCCCATCGATATCCAATACAATTTTTTTAAATTTTTTTTTTTTAAAAGGTCGGTGCCACAGTTGACGGCTTTTCAGTCCCATCAGAGACTTGTGATCATCGTCAGGATTCAAAGTGGTGGATCTCTAGGATAGAGATATATATATTATAGGCCAGAGGAGCAATCGGTTGCCCCAGGGTTCAAGAGGATATGATGGAGTCAAGACAAGTGTCCGAGCCCATAATAGGGCGTAGATCCTCTTGAGAAACATCCCATAATGAAGCCACCATGCACAGTGATGGGGGGGAGGGGGGGGGCGGGACTGGCGGGAACACTGCTGCTGCGCCGTTACAAGGGGCCAATTTTGCAGCACTGCAGAAACGGCCCCCAGTCATAGCTGCCAAGGTATTAAATTGCTATGTGTGACATTTTCATATTTTCAGTGAAATTATGAGTGACATTTCAACGACTACGAGTGACACTTTCTTACTTGCAAAATCAAGCAACGAAATCAAGCAATGAAAACGAAAGAAACATAAATACCATAAATTACACCCATTTGAGCAACAAGAAACTCCAAGAAGATCCTTCAACTTCTGAAAAGCACCGTAAATAGAAGGGCACTAACCACTCTGTCAATGCCGCCCACCCCACTGTGATGGCATTATAGCAGGTATATCCATGCCACCCTTTTGTGCCCCCTTCTTCCCAGGCTGCGTGATTGGCAGCATTGTTTAATTACAGGGGGCCTGCTCGCCACTGACTGAATCACTGGGCAATTAAGAGAAAACCGTAAAACTACACAGCCGAGGATTTGCCTAATGCACAAAAGATGAAAACCTGTCCAAATCAGCCTTCCAGCTGTGCGTGCCGAGTAGGCCTGGGAAGCAGGCTCTGGCCGAGGAGGGCTGCAGGCACAACCACAAAAAAGCCCGAACAATGACGCATTCCTAGAAACTTGCCTGGAATCAAAGCACCTTTTAACAGTTTTATTTCTACTCCCGCGTATCGATTTTCAGCACGTTTGAAACTCGTTTGCAGTGAAAGACTGGGGCCGGTCTCCAGAGGTCATTATCTGCAAATGAGGCCAGGCAGCAAAAAAAAACACATTCACAATACCTTAAGTGAGGCCTCAGGAAATGAGAACTTAACTGCAGATAAACTCACCAGAAAACTCACCAGAAAACTCGACCTGTACTGCGGCCGTCAATAAGGGCGGCCCGCCGGGGCCAGTGCGCAGCGAGCAGTAGGCAGCACTGCGAGCAGAGGCCATGATTGCGGCCGGAAACCAGTTGCCGGCCGCTCAGAAACTCCCGGCTCTGGCTCCAGGACGTGATGACGTCCCCTGCGGCGCCACTCCACATGCAACCTAAATGGGCCCGGCTCTAGGGCACTACCTCGTGATGTCAGGCGGCAGGCTGTCTGACTCAGAGCAGCGCAGCGCCATGGGAATCTACTGAGACCGATACATTGTATCACTGCAGGCATTAACCTACCAGAAGCCAATAGCTCAGTGGCGAGCATACCAAGCCTGCAAGAGCAGGCGCACAGGCCACGGTCGTGATGCCATTGCCAGCTGCCACACGCCAGTTAGGCAGCGCTTCAGCTTAGACACTATGGAGAATGCATCATATGCGTGACAATGCATTTCAGTGCGGTGATGCGGAGCACCGCACTGAAATGCGTTAGCGTCACACCTGATACGTGATACTTGGCAGGACTGCCCAGTAACAAAAACGCCCCCCCACCGGTCTAAAACCGGCCCCCATCTTTCCGGCCCACCGGGGAAACGCCCGGTGCCCACTATGGCCAGTCTGGTGAGGTTACAGCGTGCACTTGGGCCTCATAAGGAGTGTGTGGCCTATATGCTGCGCTGCATTGGCGTCATTTATTCACATGCGTGGCCGTGTGAAACCGCAGCCCAGAGTTTTTGTTCATTTGATGATGAGTTAGGAACTCCGCGATGGGAGCGGACGCCTGGAATCCAAGGGATGCAACCGTATCCAGCTGAAATTAATGATAATCAGGGGCGCCGTGAAACCCCTGCTTTAGCAGCTTACTAGGAACTGATGACCCGTGCCCCACTAAAACATTTGTTAGGTTTATACTGGCATTTTGTTATTGTAGGCAAAAAGCTCATTGAAATGCTCGAAGGGAACACTAGGACAGCGCCGAGGAATGGAGGTCAGGGAATGCTAAGTAAATGAAGTTCAGTAAAGGAAACACGGAAGTATTGGAACATACATTGGCATATCCAATAGGTCTCCCCTTATGGCCTTATAAGTGTTTAGCTATGCAGCACATTGTCCTGGGACAAATACAGTACGACGTAAGTGATGGTATAAAAAAATATATATAAATGCAACCACCTAAGTTCATTCACGTCACCTCTATGAAGTACAATCCATTTGATTCCCAGTTCCCTCTTTAGCACTAATATCAGCAATCCAAAATGCACATGACTAGTCCTGGGCATATAAACAAACCATTAAAGTTAATCTTTGCCCGAAACTCTGTTTTCCCATAATAGTAAAATAGTGGCATGGTTGAGGGAAAAAAACGATAATGAACTGCAACGTTTGTGGCTTATTATGAAAGAATGCAGGAACACATAAAGCATGAACATTTACTGCAAGTCATGCTCTATGGAGTTCATCAAGCGAACTTGGGCTGTCTTTGCGGGGTGCAACAAATGTGGTAGTTTGACTCTCCACCTACCCTTAAAGGAGTCCAGATAAAATGATAAATGCATTCAAGTGCTTCCAGCTAGTTGCGCTGTTCCTCCCGGAAGTTGGTCGTGGTCTGTTGCCTCTGTCCATGGGACACTAGGCAGGCGGTTGTGGAGCCCGGCAGCTATGCACAGAGAGAGTAACTGGGATGCAGGCCAGCAGCATAGAAGAAGCGACCCATCGCCACTCGGACATCGATTGCACTGGCCTGGTTTGGTTTGTATGCCACTTGGAATTCCACAAATAACACAAAAATTCAAACCCTACGGTCTAGGGACATAGAAGGACAATCGATATTTCTGGGGCGCACTTATTGGGTCTCAAATAGGGAGGCTGATCCCACATTGGTGCATGCTTCCCTTAAGCAGATATGGCACAATAAGGTCCACCTCAGGAATAAGCCGGCAATTTTGACATGGTGAGTTTTCGTCAGCATTGACCTTTAAGGTAGTTAACATCCCCACAGGTGTATACAGGTTTCGCACAGAATGAAAGCACGGCCAGCTCATGAATGCAGGAATAGTGCACGCCGCTAGCAGAGTCGGACTGGGGCAAAAAATCAAATTTTTCATTGATGTATTTCTATTATTTCCATATCCATTGCTTCTGTGCAGATCTGAATTTTGTTTTTAATGCTGTACAGCGGTAAAGACCGATCCCCCTAATCGAGTACACAGCGTCTACACAACCTCCATACAGCTGTATCTCTGAATTTCACCACAAGATACAAGCACAGCGAAAAGCTACGGAGACCATTTTCTCATCCAGATTTCTATACACCGTATTGATGCTTTGGGGAGGGGAAATATTACAGCTGCCACTTTAAAGAAAACTCGAGATAAAAGATGAGCGCGATTAACACAGGATGTAAAGAGGAAGCGTGTGGGTCAGGAGAAGGCTCTGAAGGTGTTTGGGCCCAAACAAGGTATGAATAGCGCTATTTATCGCCGGGTTCTCCAGGGAGGGAGAGGGGTAACAAACGAAAGGCACGGCTGCCAGTAATACAACTGAGGCTTGACGCGCTAGTTAAATAAATAAATAAAAAGCGATGGGGGAGAACGCTGCAGGCAGGAAAAAAGATAATTGCAATGCAATAGGTCTCGCATTTAAATGCGAGACCTATGCTGCTATTGTCCGCGCATGGCGCGCTCAATATAAGCAGAGCACGTCGTGCCTACAAGAGAAACTCATTAAAGTAAATAGTGCTCAGAGACTAAAGAAGACGGACCGTGTAACATCCAAAGTAAAAGGGCCAGTCGCCATGGGAGGTTACAGACGAAGACAAGGCAGTACTAAGGAGGGACTAACAAGCCTCTTTACGAATCAGACGCCAGCATTTACGTAGGACACTGACACAAGCCAATGACAAATATGTGCAGAGAGTGGGCGGGGCTTCTATCACAATACTCAACCACAAGAAGTCTCCTAGAGCAGGCCATGCGCGCTGACTCTAGGCTCGACCTAAAGAAGGACATATGGACAGAGGGGCCACGAAAACAGCGAGAGAGACAGGCGCGCAACGCCCATTGGGCTAAAAGGGCTTCAGCCCTGCCCCCCCACCCCTCGTGTGTCAGCTCGGGCTGAAACAGCTTCCCGGGCACACACACACATACAGTTTTTGAGCTGTTGTGGTCTGGCGTCCGTCTTACTGCAGCCGCACCCGAGTACTTCACAGGTGTTTAAAAGACCATTTACTTGTTAACGAGGCTTTGTTGTTCTTTCACCCCTTCTTAGAGCCCCTGCATCTTCACTCTGCCGATTGCTGGAAGAATTTGCTCCCCCTCTCCCCTCGAAATTTGACTCTAGTTGCGCCTCTGGGGAGAGAAATGTAAGAAATTAGGAATCAGATAAAAAAAGATATTAGGTTTGGTGGGTAGGACCGTAAAAGGAGGAGGTACCTAGAAAACATACATGACAGGAGGAAATAGCGAAATTAATGAATGGGGTCTGATAACGATCCTCCTGCTGGCTGTCAGTGCGTGGGAGAGGACGTGCAGAATTACCTGTGTGTGCTTAGACTCCCTAGAGACCAGCTGAACAGGAGGAAGCGCCACTGAGCATCGTCACCAGCCGACTGGACTATGGGAACACCCTCTACGCCGGAACCACAGCCAAACTTCAAAAAAGACTCCAGCGCATCCAGAACGCCTCCGCACGACTCATCCTGGACATCCCCCGACACAGCCACATCACCGGACACCTGAAAGACCTGCACTGGCTCCCCGTCAGCAAGAGAATAACGTTCAGACTCCTCACCCACGCACACAAGGCCCTCCACGACCTGGGCCCAAAGTACCTCAACGACCGCATGACCTTCTACACGCCCACACGCCAGCTACGATCAACCAGCCACGCCCTCGCCACCGTACCACGCATCCGCAGAACCACCGCCGGAGGAAGATCCTTCTCCTACCTGGCAGCCAAGACCTGGAACTCCCTCCCCACTCACCTTCGGCGAACCCAGGACCATCTCTCCTTCAGGAAGCAGCTCAAGACCTGGCTGTTCGAGCAGTAACTTACCCCCTCCCCCAGCGCCTTGAGACCCTCCCGGGTGAGTAGCGCGCTCTATAAATGCCGTGATTGATTGATTGATTGACCACTGAGGGACTTCATTTCCCTGCACTCATTACGATTCGCCCCTGCATCACCTGACTACCAGCGCTATAAGAGCGCTATAAGAGCTGTATACTATTTTCAGCAGTTACCAAGGTGACAGAAATCAGGCATTTCTGAGCGTTACAACGCCTTAGAGGAGCTATCCAGACTATTGTGTGTCAAAACAAGCATTGCCAACGCCTCTAGGTCTCGCCTTTGAGCAGTGGCATAGCTAAGTTGTCATGGTTCCTAGTGCAAGACAATTAACCGCCCCCCCCCCATGGTGATCTGTTAGTCTGTCAGCTGCCCCTTTCACTCCTCAACCTCCTTCAACAGATTCTTCATCTGCCATATCAAAACTCACTACCATTCTCATACAGACACTTTTGTATTTGCACTCTTAGCATTATCTTTCTCCATGTCAAAGCCATATCCCTAAAAACCATTACCAAAACCTATAGGTGTGGCCAGGGCCGGTCCTAGGATTTTTGGGGCCCTGGGCAGAAAGGGAATGGGAGAGGACCCCCTAATTTGCATTTGGCGTGACATCACAATACTATAAATTGACATTAATCCTATGGCGTTGTTGAAGCGATTTTGCATGAATTAACTTGAATGATGCAATATCAACAGAAACATAAATAATTGCACTGATAAAATAAGTTGAAATATTTTAAAACAATATTAAGTGGAAATACATTATATTATTCACTCTGGGTGAAAAAGATTGGCCCAGGTTTCTACAACATATATACCTTTTCTCCAATGTTGACATTTCTCCGGGCTAGTACTTTATTAAATGTATAGGCATGTGATATTTATATAGTGTTAACCAAACACAAAGGCATTGACGAGCTGAACAGGGTAAAAGACACAGTCAATGTGTGTGAAAAAGGAGTATGTGCTTAATCGACTGTTATAACATCATGCTGTAGTGTTCTTTAAAGAAGTCAGTATTCGGCTGTTTCCTAAATTAGAGCTGGGTTAGGGATGTGCAGAGGGATACAGAAATATCATTCCAGATCATTGGTGCATGGATGGAAAAGATCTTTTGACTTGTTTTTGCACTTTGTCATTCTACTGAAGGTGTCCTGGCTGTGGGTGTGCGGAGAGACTCTGGAGATTGTAAGCTTGACATCCAAGTAAGCAGAGGTGCTGGCCGCCAAGAGGAGACTATGAAGTTCTATCAGGGAGAAGTGATGTGGTCATATTTCTCCAAGCCTTAATGAGGCATGGTGAAGCATGTAAAATTCCCTTAAGGGGTGGTAAGTGTGGATTAAAATTCCAATACAGTTTTCCAGATACCCAGTGCAAGAGAAGGTGTGAGGCAAAGATGATTTTTGATCAAGAAATACATAAAAAGAAACAGAACAGTTGAAAATAGCTAGAGTCCTATTGAAGGTGTCACTCAAGTCACTGTAAAATTAAGCAATGGGATTGAGTGAGATAACTCTGAGTTCTGATAAATTCACATTTTTATTTAAAATGTTACAAAGCACAGGCTATACCTAGGAAAAGGGCAGCAGAGTGCTGCAGAAACAAAACATTAATATTTAGGGCTTTCTCTGACAGTAATTAGCATTCTGGGATTTTTCATCCCAAAATTACATTATTAAATGTGAATCCACCAGAAGGTAATGATATGTAGTCTAAAAGATTGTTATTGGCATGTGCCTTGAGCCATGGCTACAAGACTCCTGCCAACCCCTTCTACAACCTTTAAAACGTCTAATAATATCAGTGTCCACTTCCAATTAGTGGCGGCAAAATACAATTGCCCCCTCTCTTGGCCCTCTCAGGGGCTTATTTACAAGCCCATTGCACTGCCAGTGCGTCACTTTTTTTTTACACACTGGCGGCACAATGGGCTTGCCCATATTTACAAGGCCACGTAAGGTCCTCCTGCGCGACTTTTTATGGCCTTGTAAATATGGGCCCCTTTCACAAATTACTCTGCGTGAAAGGGGCATTCCATGGGTGTTGCTGTAGGTGTTCCCACACATCCATGGAACTTGACGCATTCCCAGATTTACAACATTTTGTAAAACTGGAAATGCGTCAGTGGCGCAACGAGGAGAAATACTTTTATTTCTCCTCGTTTTTTCCACTTTCTAAGACGAAAATGCCATTAAGGATTGTTTTTGTGCAGGAAGTTGTCTCTTTGTGCACAAAACCAATCATCCCCACAGTGCAGGCACCCTTGCAAAATGACGCAAGGGTGCCTGCGCTGGCGCATGGCAGCCAATTGTTCGCCAGTGCAGGGGAAAGCGCAGAGATGTGCCGCATTGTTGTTAATACGATGCATCCTTGTGCTTTGACGCAGCAGGGCGCAGTCAAATGGCTTATGGCACTACGCTGCGTCATTTTCTTGTAGATGAGGTCCACAGTGTTTGATCATGGCTGTGAGGGCCAAGAGAGGAATGGGAACTCAATAAAAAGGTGTTGTGTGCAAAGCACCTGCAGGAGAACCAGAAGAGTATAGCTAAGGTCTGGGTAAGTGTTGCTTGCAGTGAAGCCAGGAGAGTGTTACTTAAGTCTTGGGAGACATGAATTTTAATGTGGCTCTAATAGTTGCACTGCTGTGCTATGAAATATGCATATCTGTGTGCAGCCGTGGCAGCAGATGTGACAAGACAAGAACAATCTTGTGGGTGAGACAGTCTTGCACACTTTCCATAAAGGGATTGAAGGAGCACTAGAATGCTGGCTTCAGGAGGCCTAGTAACTCTTCTGTTGGGAGTAGAAGAATGCTATGACTTATTATACTAAGCAGAACGTTGGAGGTGGATGTGAGTTCTTGTGACGTTGGAGAGGTTGATGCCCCCTCCCCTGGGCACTGCAGCCATGGTATAGCGCTGCAAGGCCTAGCAGAGGAGGCTTGCTCAGCCTTGCAGTGATATATCATGGCAATGAGGCACAATGGGGGCATTTAAGCTTGCTGTAATGGCTGCACATAAGAGGACTATTTCTTTCTTTCTTAAGGGCATTTCATACTACATCTTCACATGTGCATCAAGAACTTGCCCTTAAAGTGTTTGTATGATTGCATCATTCAAGTCGCTGATGTGTATCCTTAAAGTACTTTTATCCTCACTTTTCTAGGATACTTATCAGAGGATTAGACCCTGCTCCTTTGCTCCCTGTTGACTCTTTCTATCTCTTTCCATCCATCTGTAAATCCACTCTCTCTCTCCTTAGTTCCACTTTCTCTCTCCTGTTGCCCTCCCTGTGCCTGCTGCAATTAACCCCAAGGAGCTGAAGAAAGTGACAGAGGAGATTGCACCACCCCTGAGCCTTCAAAAAATGGGCTGATGGAATAAAGGAACTAGTGCAGCCCAGAACTATCCAATACGTCCATGGATCCATTTGCTCCTTCCAGTGACACTGCTGCATGTGTGGCCTGCCCTGGGACCTAGATAGAGCATTTCTGGCAAAAATGCAAAAGAGTACAAAGTGCAAACAATGGTAGGAAAGTAAAACTATAAGTAGTAAAATGTAAAGGTTGTGCGCTAAAGGGAGAACTCTCACACTGACCAGGAGAGCACATCATTATATCCATTTACACTAATAAACTATTGCATCTGATTTGGGGCATCATGTATCAAAATTGATTATAACATTGTACATGACACCAACCGAGCTGTCTCTAGGTGCTAAAATAATGGGTGTCAAAATCCCACTCAGTGGTACTCATTTCATCAACTTGGGAACGATGAGAGGCTGAGTTATCCACGCTGAGGTTCAAACCTATGAAATCCATATTTCAAGGCATTAGTCCAGCCTATTACTCATTCTTATCATTTGATAGCCTTCTTTCCTGGTTGAGCAACAGAACCAAGAAGCTCACTCGCATCACAGACAATTAGGATGTCTACAAAGGACAATAATGCTGCAACACAGCTGTTAACTTGCCAAGTCATGAGGGTGGCTTTAAAGTAACAGCACCAAGTTTAATTTTGTCCATTACACTTAGTTCTGTAGGCTGTATACATAGGACTGCCTTAAAGTCACCCATTGTGACATAAGGACTAGTATAGAATGCATACCAGAGCAACAGAACAGTGCAACTATGTCATCCTTTGTGTAGTTTATGTTGGGAAGCTATAGTATCATGAAAGTTTATGTTCACATGCATAGGCCAATATAGCTACAGTCCAAGCTATGAGAGTGTAGCTTCGTGAAGTTGTAAGCCTGTTTGCATAGGATAGTAATACTGCAGTAGAATGAACATAAAGCCTGAACAGGGAAGTAATGCTGCAGTCTGACTTGCAAGATTCAGCACGGTTAACTTATAGGATCCGATGCATGGAGTAGTTGTGCTGCAATCCAAAAGGGAAAGCTGCAGCACTATGTACTCATAAGACATTATACACAGAGCAGTACTGCTGCCAAAGGAAGCATGAAGCTACAGCCTTATGAGTTGATATCACATATGCACAGGACAGTGGTAGATGTGGGCAAACCACTAAACTTTCAAGCCAGAAGCTCAGCACTGGCTCAGCTCGAGGTCCTCTTGGACCCTCATGCCCATAACGAGCCAAGCTTTCATGTCTCATGGGTGCCACCTATGGTCTAACCGTGTGCATCAAGAATACAAACAAAGCAATAACCTTTTGTGTAAAACAGGAAAAAAGACACCCATCTCGCACCTGACACCAGAATACCTTTAAATGCTGTTCTGGTGTGCTAAGGTGCAACTCTTCAACTATGTTAAAGAAATACACGTTTTAGAAACTTGGAGAGACTCTTGTATTTTTACTTGATGGTTTTGCACGAATTAAATGACAAACATTTTCATGGCTTGCCTCACCCATGGGCTCTTGGAGCCTAGCTAGACCCTTGGAGCCTCATTTATGAGGCCCCTTGCGCCGCCGGAACATCACTTTTTGTGACATTCCTTGGCGCAGAAGCCTACGTGATATTTGTCAGGCAGCACTGAACCACTTTTTTTGGCTTATTGCGGACTGATAAATATCGGTCCCTTTAACGCAGTTTTCTGTGTTAAAGGGGCTTGCAATGGGTGTTGCTGGGGGCGTTCCCAGCAACATCCATGGCTTTTTAACACTGCCCCAGATTTCGAGAAATCGTAAATCTGAGGCAGCGCCAAAAACGTACGCCTAACGAGGAGAAATATCATTATTTCTCCTCGTTTTTCCTTTTTCTATGTATGCTGCATTTTGCAGCACACATAGAAAGAGGAAAAATCCTCTTGTGATTATTTTTGTACAGGAAGGTTTACCTTCCCGTACAAAAATAAACATCCCTACAACGCAGGCACCCTTTCACCATGGTGCAAAGGTGCCTGCGTTGCGCCTGACAACTCACTGTGCACCGGCGCAGGGAAAAGGACAGGAATGCACCGTATCTGATGGATACGGCGCATTCCTGCCCTCTTCTTTGCCATAGGGTAGCGCAGCAGGAAGGCCTGCTGCGCTGCCCTACGGCAAAACCTCATAAATGAGGCCCTTGGTTTTGCTCTCCTTGTTAATTTGTTGGCTTACCTACCTCTCTAGGCAGTAGTGCTGTCATCTGTAATGGAAAGTCACAAGTCAATGAACCAGCCTTGTTAAGTACCTCGCATCTCGTGTTAGACAAAAGCATTATAGGTTATCTTACAGCATCCCTGCCAGACCTGCATACAGTCATGCAAATTTGTGGCATTTGGCAGGGCGACAACTGAGCATATAGAAATGGCTCACCGGGTATAGGTGATGGGTGAGGATCATGGCATGATAACATAAGAGTTGCCTCTGCTAGCACTGTTGTTGTGGTGATTTGGCTAACAAACACCCCAGCTCTTCTTTGCACAGTAATGTGAATTGCCGAACTTCATACTGACTGTTAGAGTAGAGCTGCTTTGATGCATAGGTGGAAGTGTGAATGGGATTTTTTAAACAAGTGTACCAGCAGAGCATGCAGCTCCTTACTTCCCCAACAGGCTAGACTGTATGCATCTGCTGGCAAACAAGCCCCCAAGAGCTCTATGACCTCTGTGCCCAAGCCTCCACTCTATTTTTCCAAATGTTGTGCTGTTCAGCTGGTCCAGAAATACAAAAGGTTATCACTGTGATGAAAAAGAAAAATATAAATTATTCTCAAATTTATTTGCCAGATTTAACAGTCTTTCTGTGGTCCACTTGGGTAGAAGTTTTGAAACTGGAGCATAATTCAAAGTGTAAAAGAATATACTCATAGTACAGCACATATATGTTTTTCTAGATAGGAATGCTTAGACTATAATGTTTGCATCCAAAGTAGTCGTTATCTTGCAGGATATCTGTCCTGCCACACTAGACAGTATTCTAACCTACAGAGGTTGTACCATACAAAACAAGCATTTGCAATGCAATAGGTCTCGCAGTAGTAGAAGTTTGAGTTTTTGGTGTAGGCAATAATACTGCGACTGAAACGTAATTTTTTTATTAAAGGCATTTGTAATAGTTGACTTGGCATTTATACAAAACATAAAAGTATGTTGGTATGTTAGAAAAAGACATTAAAGTTGCACGTTGCATATATTGCATACATGTACAGACTGTTTGCAAATGTTTGGGGTATATTAAAGGTGCTTTATAATTTCTGTAAGGTGAAGATAACAAGTGGAGAAACGATCAAAAAAGTTAAACACAAATATAGCAAGCAATTAGCAACATTAGCAGCATTATAAAATTGGTATACATAATATTAAATGCACAGCAAACAAAATGTAACAATTGTGTATGCTTTTAATAAACATTGCACACTGTAGTTTTAGCAAACATGCAGAGAGTGTTTGCAAAGGTTGGTGGTATATTAAAGTTGTTTAATTATCTCTGAGATACAACCGTTTGAGAATAGGAAATTTAGTGTTATCGGCAAGTGTGGCATTAATGCGTCGCCAAAGTCTTCAATGTCAGGACTTATATCCAGGAAATCCATTAAAGTGGTGTTGTGTATATCCATTGACTGGAAATGTTCAGTTGTTTGCACTTGTACTGTTACAGTGCTTATTTCGGTATTTGTTTTTTCCAATCCGTATAACGTCATAATGAGATTTTCTTCTGGTGGTTGTATTACCTATTGAGGAAAATTAAAATTAATGGCTATGCTGCAAGTTTTTTTGTGTTTTTTTAAAAGTACAAAATTGTATGTAAACTTACTTGTAGTTGTGTGTGACGAGTCGTGTTTAGAATTTTTTCACCATTGTATTCATGAACTGTCAAATGGGTGATTTTGACATATTTTCCGATCTCAATAGGAATTTCTGTTGCTTCTCTCCACAACGTTATTTTTACGGAGTCTGTTGTATCATTTAGCGTTATGGATTTCAGCTTAGTATCTTGTCCTCCAATGAATATTGTTTTTGTGGCTTCTTCCTGTAAGAAATAATATGTTTTGGTTCGTAGTTTTTCAAAGAATATGTAGCATGCGATTGCTATATGGTGTACAATTTTAAATAATAACATTTGTAAAGAAACTGACTACATATGTTTAATATGCATACTGCAGTTGTAGTGAATTGTTTTGAAAGAAGCTTTATTAAATAAATACATTGTAAGCATTTTTAAATATGATGTATTAATGTATTTTACATAATACATTAGGAATTTGCAATATGCTTTTATTTCAATGCATGGCTGTAAGTTTTGCTGATATTTAGATGACGCATTGTGGTCATTGAAAGAAAACTTTGCAAATGCTTTTATGGTAAAAGTTTACTTACCTGTTATATAGCTTTTATGGTTAAGCTTGTAGTTGCTGACATATATATATATATATGTATGTACAAAAAATCTATATATGTATATATATATATATATGTATGTAATATACTTGTAATAAAGTTTGCCAATGCACTTAAAATTTTACATTTGTGTAAAATATAAGTATTTGCGTTTGTTTTTTGTTTAGATGATATATATTTTGTTACAGATACATTTATATAGGGATATGTGTATATTAAAGTATGGGTTTAGAAAATTAAAGTATACTTACCTGTAATGTTTAGGAAAGTTTTATTGAGCCACTCTGTAATTGACAGTTTTGTTAGTGTTAGTTATAATAATTATAGTATGTAAGAGCATTTGACTTACTAGTTATATTGTGTTTTACAATACTGTAACTTGATATTTTTATGCATACATATATTTATATAAAAGATTTATTTTTAAATATACAACTTTATAAATGTTTTATTTGTATTTTGAATGCAAACATTAGTTTATATATTTACTTACCTGTTATATTGTTTCTTTAGTTATAGTATTTTGGCTTACCCTCTCTCTCTCTATATATATATATATACATATTTATATATATTTATACATTTATTAGCTTTTTTGATATATTTTTTTGCTGCATGCTATATATATATTTACATATGCATATGGTGCTTTTTATATATAAATATATATATATATATATATATATATATATATATATATATATATATATATATATATATATATATATATATATATCCAGCGAGACATTTTGCGAACGCTGTGCTACAATTGGCGGTGGGCTGTGGCGAGGTAGCGAACTTCCACACAACTTCTCCTTTTTGAAATTGTTGAGTTTTAGAAAATGTTGAGCCCAACTCCATATGCGTGAAAAAAGTATATGTTTAATGCAAAGGCGAACAGGCCCGATGCGTTTCGGAACAGTTGTTCCTTTTTCATGGGGCAGTTTGAGTCTGTGAACAAGCAGTAAATAAAGTAATCACTGCACGTAATCTAACATAAAAGTAGGAGTACTGCATCACATTAGTACACAAAAGGTGAAGAACATGGCAGCTATTACACAGTGATACTTCTAAACATGGTTTGTTATTGCCACTTCACATACATTGTAAACCTACAATTTATAATAGGCTTAATACTGTCAATTACATTTAAATACATGATATTATTATTGCAAACAATAATTTTGAGAAATCCAAATTTTAAATTAGACATGGAATATTGAATTGAACATTGTAAACTTTATTATTGAATTCCGCCTCAGTGGAAATGCACCTTGACCTTACATATGACTAACTTGTGAGTACAATGCTAGTATACTATTTGATAGTTACACAGAACTAGTATTACAATTGAGCTGCAGTGGGCTAAACAGCTTTATTCTTAAATAATTGTATTGACCTGGTATTCAAATTGAGCCCAGTGGGCAAAAAGCTTAGTTGTTAAAGTTCAATATGACTGTAAAGGCTTTTTAAATGATACAATCTAAAACATGTTGCAACTAAACTATGCATCTGTCTTAATATTTTAGCTTCTATGCTTTATTTTATTATATGATGATGATGTGTTTGTCTCCTACAATAAAATATAGATATAACGGTCAGTCAACGCATATGAAGAGTTGTTAGTATATTTGGGTTGAAATATGGTATAGATGTAGTGTGCTGCGACTTGTTGCAATTTTAATTTTAATTGTTTTTATATGTGTTTACTGACCATTATATTTTTATTTTATTGCATCGGGGCTGAATTGCAATACCAGGTTAATAGGGTCATTGAAGAATAAAGCTGTTGAGCCCACTGGGGCTGAATTGTAATACTAGTTCTGTGTAACTCTGAAATAGTATACTGGCATTTTACTCACAGGTTAGTAATATGTAAGGTGAAGGTGCATGCCCATTGGGGCGGAATAGAATAATAAAGTTTCGAATGTTGTGTTTAAAATGCTATGTATAATTTAAATATGAAATTGTTTGAGAATATTGATTAAAAAAATAATATTGTGTACTTAAATGTAATTGACAGTATTAAGCCTATTATGAATTGTGGGTTTACAATGTATGTGAAGTGGCAATAACAAACTATGTTTAGAAGTATCAATCTGTAATGGCTGTCCTGTTTTTGATTTTTTTTGTACTGATGGGATACAGCAGTCCTACTTTTATGTTGTATTACATGCAGTGATCATTTTATTTACTGGTTGTTCAGAAACTGAAATTGACCTGTGCGAAAGGAACGGCTGTTCCGTAATGCGTTGTGCATGTTTGCCTTTGAGTTAAAGATATACTGTTTGTACGTATATGGAGTTGGGCTTGGTATTTTCTAAAATACAACAATTTGGAAAAGGAAAAGATATATATATATATAGGTAGCTATATATTAGCAAACTTGTCCACTACTTCATATTAATTGTGAATAAGGCAAGAGTAGACACATATTTGTCGCAGTGATTGTTAATGAGTAATTACTATGTCGCTATGACGTGTTTCGGGTGGAAGAGACGGTTGTGATCACATGTGAGCGTGTGGGGCGGGATGACCTCTATTTAAAGTGCAAATGCAGATAGATAGCAGCAATAGACATAGCAAACAAATTACATATTCATTTGACAGCATAATGCGTAAAATGATATAAAATGTGAGTATAGAAAATGAGCTAGGATATGAAATTCCTGTAAAATACATAAATTGAAAACACAGATGATTAAAAATATAATGGTAGAGGTTTGTTGGTAAAGCGTAATAGTTAGCATTTATAAACATTAGGTTGGAAAGAAGTGAAATACAAGTTATGCAAAATATAATAATTAATCGTGGCACTGGAACACATGTTTATAGTAAGTACTGCTGTATTTGAACAAAGCAATATAGGCAACTTGTATGTTTTTTTTTATATGCAAACATCGTTATATAGGTTTACCTATCTGTTACATTGTTTACATAGGTATAGTTCCTTATAGTATATATGTATATATATATATATATATATATATATATATATATATATATATATATATATATATATATATATATATATATATATATTTATATGTGTTTATATATATATGCATATATTATTAGCATTTTTGATATAGCTATATTGTTGTAGTATGATATATATTAATATGATAACAGATGTATGTAGCCTTATATATATATATATATGGGGACACGGCTGAAACGCGGCCTGCTGGTTTGCATGCAATAAAGCACACTGCATAATTACTTGTTGGCACCTTGTGGTCTGTACCTGTATATGAAGAGTTGTAGTTGACAGGACTGTGGTGCTGCTATATATATATATATATATATATATATATATATATATATATATATATATATATATACATACACACATATATATATAAATATATGTTATATATTTTATATACGCCGAAACAAAAAACTGAATTTTGCGGCATGTTTTGGTGTTGTATAAGTATAGTGTTTGGAAGCGGGAAAGGTGAGATGCAAATTAATATTATAATATGTTGTTTAGAGAAAGTATGCTGTTTTAATATATATGGATATATATAATATTTTTTTTATATATATATATATATATATATATATATATATATATGAATTGCATTATAGATTACTAAACATTTGCTGCTATATATATATATATATATATATATATATATATATATATATTTATATATATAATTGGTAACTGATATATATATATATATATATATATATAAATATGCCTGTTTTCTGTGTGAAATAAACATTATTATGCAATTTGTATATATGTAATAAATTTACTTACCTTTATTAGACAGCAACTACTTTTGTGATACATACTGTAACATATATTGCTATAAATAGATATGTTGTTTAACATTTTAAAAAAGTAACATATTTATTAGGCTTATAAGCATAGGCCTATTGCATCACTTTGTTTAGGTATTATTAGTAAAAGTAACATTAGGACAAAACCGCATTTAAAAATTAAGATAATCAACTTACCTCTGTTATTGTCCCTGAAACAGTTAACAGTGTCTTTATGCTGGATTCTCTGACTGCCTTTATTGGAGACAACGGTGGAGCTGGTGGCTGCAAAATATATTCAGCTTCCTGAATTATAGATTGTGGTACAGTAATTGGTGGCATTCTTGAGATTTTTGTTTGCTTTGTCATAATTAAAACATTGTTTTTGATGAGAAAATTGCGAATTAGTAGTCCATTTTGTTCTTTTGTTTGGGTATAATAGTGATCATTATAACATGTTGCTTTTATGGAGCCACTTTCATCTGCTAAAGCCATATGATATAAAATCTTGTTTTCTTGCTTTGCATTTCGATAATGGGTTTTTGTTGAGCACTTTATGATATTTACACGTATAGCCTTTTGGTATGGCTTTGTTTCTTCATGCTTCAATTCTTTTAGTTCTTGAATAGAAATCATCTGAAAAGAGAAATGCATTGGTTAAATTTATAATTCATTTAAATAGCTATCCATATTGGTTTGTGATCACTGTAATATGATTCTAACGTTCCATAATGTGAGGCATTTTCATTTGTATATATATGATCTAGCAAAGAATTGTAGTCTGTTGTAAATGAGTCTATTTTTTGTGTACAGTTAAAGTGTGTTTTCATGTATTCTAATAATATAGAAGTAGCGTGTGTTGTTGTATATAAGTCTATGTTGAAATCTCCCATTATTACATACTTATAGTTAGGATATGTATTTATTATTGTTGCTAATGCTTGGAATAATGTTTGTATTGGTACATTTGGTGGTTTGTATATAATTATTATCAAGTAGTTTGTGTTTTTGATATGTTTTGTAAATTGTAAAATGTCAAGTTGCTGGTGTGCTGTATATAATGGTTGTAAGAGGTGTTTTTTGTTGTAATATATTGCAATGCCATGGTTTGTATGTTGATTGTGGAATTTGTCAAATATTATTAAATGGTAATGATCAATTACAAAGCTGTTGGTATGTGCTTTGCGCGTTGTGTTTATTTCTGTTAGGCACAAAATATCAGCATTTAATATATTAGTGTCAGCTAATATAGATTTATAATTTTTTTGCAAAGATCTAACATTATGTACTATAATTGTAAAATCTTTTTTATATTGTGAAATTTGTGGAATTGTTATTTCTAATAACATATATGTTTGTAAGCGTAGCATTTCTTCATGCACTTTTGGGTGTACTAATATTTTTGTTTCATTAAAGTTTTTTATATATATGTTTTGTAAGGATTTTGCTCTACTTATAGCTACATAATGTAAATGATGTATTTTGCTATTGTTAAAATGTATATATAGGGGCTCTATTGTTTCGCCTTGTGTCCTATGTATAGTCCGTGCAGATGATTGCCGTAATGGGAATTGCTTTCGTATTATTGTGATATATTTTTTTGTAAATTGAAAATGTCTTGATATAGGTAGTATTGGTGTCCAATCTTTTGAAATGCTTGTGTGATACAAGTGGTTGTTTTGTTGTCTAGTATATTTACCTACATTGGAATTATCAAACTTTATCCATACTATAATAGGTGTGTTGTTTGTATGCTCAACATATTGTACTATTCCTGTAGCGCCATTAGTTAATCCATCATTGACATTGATATTAGAAGTCAAATCATAGCGCAGTTTTATTGCAATATGCAATATGTATGACAGGCCCATTGTTTTTGTGGGGTCTGTTGGCAATTGGCGTAGGATTGTTTGTTTTACTTCTTCACTTAAATCTGAAGCAACTGTATCATTTGCTATTGTTGTAAAAACAGGATTTTGTTGTATATGATGCATTAATACTTCATTATTTACTGTATTTACTTCTTTGTTTGTAGACATTATATATGGTATAGTTTTAGTAATACTAGGGTGTGGTTCTATTTCACGTAATTTAATGTTTGCTATATCAGCATGTGTATGTTCACCTATTCTTAATCTATTTAGCATTTGTGCAAAAGGTAGGTCATTTAGCTGTCTCATAATTTTTGTGAGTTGATATAATTTAAAATGTGTTTGCCATAAGTTTGTACTTAATGGTCCATATAAATGTTTGGAATTGTCAAATATATACGTGTCAAAAACTGGTTTTAATTGATAAAAATCTCCAATTGCTAAAATAGATATTCCTCCAAAGGGCTGGTTTGATGCTTTTATTTCTTGCAATCTATTATGTATAAAATTGAACATATTAGTACCTACCATTGATATTTCATCTATTATTAGTACTTTTAGATGCATTAGTTGCGTTTGAAGTGTACTTCTGTTTTCATGAGTTAGCTGTTTATATGTTAATGTTTGTGAGACTGGAATTTTGAATGTACTATGAAGTGTTTTTCCATTTATATTATGTGCTGCTTTTCCTGTTGGTGCTGCAAGTAATATATAAATATTGTCTGGATTTTCCCCTGCTTTAGTATTGTAGTATCGTAATAATGTTTGATAAAGTGCAGTTATAAGGAAGCTTTTTCCCACTCCTGCACCACCAGTACAAAAAGTATAGCATGGTGTTTGTTTTGTTTTTATCCAATTTAAGTGGTGATATATAAAGTTAAGCTGTTCAGGTGTTAAATTTTGCATGATATTATTGTATTTGTCTTCTGGTAGGATATAGTTATTTAATATTTCTTCCTCAGTAGTACTTCTAATACCTAAATCTAATGCTAAGTCATAATGTAGTTGCTGTTCATGTAATTGTAAATCATTGTCTATATTATCAATTGAGACCGCTGTTAATGGTGATACTGGAGGTGTAAGCATTGGGTCATCGTTTGTAGATATATTAGGATTAGCAAGTATTTCAGTTTGTTTATTATATGTATTATAGTTTGTATCAACTATGTTTTTAACGTGCAGGTATCTTTTATAGTATGTGTCTTCAGTATTAATTATATTAGTTTCTGTTCTCCATGGATAATAAAGCATTAGTAATTCCCTGTAATAATTCTCAGAGTCATTAGTTTTGTTAAATTTACAATAGCGGATAATTTTTGTTTGTCTCCGCTTTTTATATATGGTGGTAGTTTTGTCATTAAGTAATGGTTTTATTTGAATTTCCTCTTCGTCTGAACTATAAAAGTCGGTTTCTAAAAGTAAATTGTCATAGGTGTTTTGTATATTTGTGTGTTTTTTTTATTGGTTATATTGTAATTAGAAGCATAGTCAGCTAAAGTACATTTTTCTAAAGCTTTTGGGCGACGGCTGTATTTAACAATTATATTGTCAAATTGTACATTACTTGATGTATCTGGCAATGAATTTATTATATTCATATCTTTCATTAAGTATGTTCGCTTATCTGGTGTGTTTGTATTAATGAATACAAATGATCTTGAACTTTTGCGCAATGGAATTTGCAAAATGAGGTAAGCTGCTTCTTGTGCGCTTATTTCAGTACAATTTAGGAATTTGTTGCCTATGTGCTTTAATTGGTCTTTTATATTTGGATTATGATATACTTCTTTTGTAGCTTGTGCGATTATTTTGCTTAATCCACGTTGTGATTTGCTAATATATGAAACAATATATACAGCACAAGCATATGCATCTAATATATACTGTAAGTCTATGTTTGCTTGCCATGCTTGTAAAATTATTGGATTATAGTTATTGATAAAACATTCAGCAGGTGTTCTTTGTAAAATTATTGTTGTTTTTTGTATAACATACTGTATGCATTTTATATATTGGTCTTCAGTTAATTGCATATATTGTAAAAATTCATCAAAAGTATAGCTATTAAAATGTTGAGTATTCATAGTTGTATGTATTAATTCTATATGCTGCTTTAGCATTTTATCTGTTTTGTCTAGCTGTAATGGTTCTAGTATAATAGTATGTCGCATAGGATACTTAGGATATTGATATTTACATGTCTTCTTATGTTTTATGCGACAATTTTTAGTATGTCCATGTCTTTGTAATGGTAGTAAAGGCGTTATGTGTGTGTTTTGTGTTTTTGTACATGTTATGTGTGTGTCTATAAATTGTATTACTTCGTGATCTTCTGATTTGTTATATTGTGGAGCATTTTCTACCCATAATAAAGCATGTATATGTGGTGATCCTCGTTGCTGAAATTCTACTCTGTAAAAGTAATCTGTTATGTTGCCTATGGGGTTACTTTTGTGTAATAAAATTCCATTGAATAATTTTCTTACTTGATAGTCAAAATGACGTGCGCATGTAATAGGGTTTTGTTGTATGAGTGTGCATTTAGTTTCCCAGGACATATTTAGAAATTCTTCTCTAGTACATTGACTTTTATTGTCAATGCGCAATAGTATGTTTATTAAATGATACCATTTTGTTTCTGCAGCTGATAAAGTAAGGAAGAAAGTTGGTATTCCTAATTGTCTTATCATTGCAAAGATTTCTTTTTGCAATGCTCCCAGTATGGTGGGGAACTACGTATAGTTTTGAGTATTTTATATCCTTCATTGTATTGTAAAATACCTTGCAGATTGTCTTTTATATCTTTTACTGTTATAATCTTGCCACTATTAAAATGCTTTTTAAGCGATATGTATATCTTGTCTTGTATTTGTTTAATATGTAATTTTTTTAGCTTAAAAAATATATTAGTTATACATTTAGCTACTCTTCTGTCACAGCTTCTTAATTCCCATTGACATATTGTACTGTAATGTACTGGTATATGTCTATCTTTATTTGTTGGTCTACGTTTTCCGCCAAATAGTGTTGGGAATGCTAAATATTCTGAGTCTTTATCTTCATATAAACCGCGTGGTGTGTTATGTTCTGCAGGGGCTAAGCTTAAAATATTAATATTTTCTGTTATTGTCTCATTTGTTAATAAAGTATCTAAATTACCTGCTGGTATGTTTTCTGTTGAACTAGATGTATTGTTTGTTTCTGAACTGGTTATATGATAGGTTTCTTCTTCTAATGTGTATTCCCAATCTGTGTTTACAGTTATTCCATATTCTTTGTATAATTCGCTATTGTTTGCTAAATATAGTGCTGCTTTTTTTACTATGTTTGGTCTTACATTTTCAAAATGTGTGTATGATGTGTAGCTTAATTTACGTTTTAACTTTATTGGTATTGTCATGTTATCATTGATTTGCCTTGGTAATATTGTAACAGTTGTCATAACATCCGCAGGTACATTAATAACAGCACCTGATAATGATTTTTGAAAACCACGTGGCAGCGTTCTAATTTGTAAAAAGGTATTCTTGGCGATACTAATCTCTCTTCTAAATTATGTAAACAAAGTTCAGGTGGTATGTCAGGAAATTGCATCCCATTATAAACAGAAACGGGCGGTATTTTCCCCTGAATAATATATTTATAGCATGTGGTGCATATATAGTCTGTTTTGTGTTTGCTAATATTACACTCCATAAATTTTGGATGTTTGTGGATAATATGTGTTCCTTGTACTGTTTGTTTATGCCACATCTGATTACAAATAGTACAAATGTATTCTGGCCCATACTGTATATGAGCATGAAAATTACTAATGATATTGTTTTCAGCTGTTATATTTATGTTTGTATGTGTTGTATTTGTATTGCGTTTGGCTTTGTTTTTGTGCTTTGTTTTTGTATTTTTTGTGTTTTGTAATAAGCTTTTATTAATAGAGCTATTATATTGGTGAGTAAGTATTGTTGTATATGGAATGGTGGTATCTATTATTTTGTAGTTGTTGTGATCTATATTAATCACATTTGCTTCTATATTAGTTTGTAAAATACTTGGAAGTGTATCTGGATAGTGTTTTGCAGTATGAATATATATTTGTTTAGAAGTGTTTCTTGTGTTCTTTGAAATGCTTCTTTTTTGTGCTTTTTTAAGGGAAGTGTCTTTAATAGTGTTTATATTAACAGGTATAATTTGTAGTAATACAGAAGTTGTATTAGGGGGCATTATGTTTATAGCTAGTTTTGTTATATGTTCTATAATGTTTTTAAAGGTGCTGAATTTAATTGCTATACATTTCCCATTAGTATATGGCATCCCTTTTGTGTTTCTACTATGTGAATCAAATAAAAAATAGGAATTAGCACTTTTAACAATAGAAATTATATCTGTGTGAATGCATACTAATATAGCATATTGTGTAGTTAATGCATAAGATAATGTAGATGTTATTTGTTCTTGTAATGTATTATGTACTGATATTGTATGTAAATATGGTTTGGTAAGCTTTATAGAATATATTGTATTATTGTGTTTTACATAATTAGGTATATCTTGTGTTTGCATAATATTTTTTTATGTAAACATTGCATTTCTATATATAAGGCATTGCCTAGATCCATAATATAATGTAGATCTTGTGCAGCCCATATACATGCAGTTTTATGGTAGTTATATATAATAGCAAATATACTATTGGTAATGCATGGGTTGCTGTTTGTATTCTGTTGAAACTTTGCATTTTTTAAATGATAATCTGCTTGTATTATTATGTTAGTGGCATGTTTAGTGGTAGAGGTACTTTGTTTTTCAATACTAGGTGATTGTTGTGTTTGTTGTTGCACTTGTGGAACTATTAGTTTTTATTGCCTGCTGGTGATATATTTTGCAGAGTATTACTTTTGGATACTATTTTGTGAGTGTGTGTAATAGTTTTTTTGTATGTGGTGTATGCGAAATTGTATTACTAGAATGTGTATTATCGATTGCTGTACTGAAATCATCTTTGTGTGCTAAGTTGTTAGTAGTAGTTAATAGTACATTGTGTACTTGTGCAGGTAATGCTAGCATATTTGTAATACTATTTGTATGTGTTGCATTACTTTGTGTATTATATAATAGCAACTTATCATCTAGTGTTTTTGTTTGTTTACTTTTTTTGGGTGTACTAACATTTGCTGTGTTTGTATTTTGTCGTTTGCTAATTGTGTTTTTATGCATTGTTGTTTTATGTCTGGTATTTAATGGTGAACTTGTTAGTTGTATACATTTTGCAGTATTGGTATCTGGTTTTTGTAGCTGTGTTGGAGAAGTTTGGTTACTACAGTGATTAGCCGCTGTTATAAGATTTGCATAGGTTTTAGTATTATGTACATAAAGTTTGTTTATTGTTGTAGACGTTGTTTTTTGTTTGTTCCTATGTTGTGCTTTTTGTAGTGAGTGTTTCCTAATAGTATTAATAGTAATTGGAGTTAGTTCAAATGGGATATCATCTGCATGATGTACTTTTAATTGTTTAGCTAAATTAAAAATGTAATTTATTAGGTCATCAAAAGTATTTTTTGTTAGAGCTATACATGTTCCATTTGGGTGGGGCATCCCATTGGTGGCGCGACTGTGCGAGTCAAAAATAATATATGTATTGTTATTGCTCATAATGGAAATAACATAGGCGCCCATACAAAGTAAAGTTCCTGAATGAGAAGGTAAAGACATAGTCAATGCTTGCCGTATATCTGGATATAATGTATCAAAGGGCTTTAATATGTTTCCATAGAATGGTTTGGAAAGCCTAATAGAGTATACATTGTCAATGTGGTTAATGTAAGTAGGTAAATCATCAGGATGCATAAAATCTTGTTTATTAAGAGAATGCATTTCGGTATATAAAGCATCTCCAAGGTCCATTATATAATGCAAATCTTCAATAGTCCATATATTTGCTGGTTTGTAGTAGTTGTGTATAATTGCAAATGTGCTATTTGGCAAACATTGTTTGCCCCTTGAAGTGGCAGAAAATTTTTCATGCCCTTGATGATAATCAGCTTGTATAAGTGCTTGCATTTTTATATAGTACCCTAAGTAGTTCCTTTTTTTTAGTATTGCTATTTAGTTTGTTTTTTGCCTAATTATACTTTTTTGTTTGCTGTAACTATATATGTTTGTTTATATATAAATGTATATTTAAATGTAGCTATAAAAATAGAAATTTGTATAGTGCTTATGTATTGTTTGGTAAATATATTTATATGTGGTATAAGCAGTATTGTAAAGTATGGAAAAGTTTGTATAGTAAGTGTAGCATAAAGATATTTCCTAAAGAAATTGCGCTTAAAATGTGCATGTAGAATGTTCTCAAAAGATTTTTACCTTTTGATGGTTTCTTTCTTGAGTTAGTATGTGGAATATCTGCAAATAATAAAGAAGAAAGTGATTAAGTTGTATATTTTTGTATGCTACAATATACTGTTTAATTATGATACAGGATGGCTTATGTTTATGTAGTGTATATACAATGAGTAAAAGCAGTGCAGTTTGTAAAAAAAAGTTGTTGCTATTTTGTTTTATTTTTTTTAAATATGTATACTATTTATTATATATATATATATGTATATATTGCTTGTTATGTGTGATGGGTTGTTGAAGTACAATATTAAAGTAGCCCATAAAGGAATAGTGGTAAATATATATGGTAAAGATTGAAAGTAATGCAGTGGTGATTGTAGCGATGTATGTGGAATAAGTAGGATAGCAGTGGGTTAATATGAGAGAAAGGTTTGTATTTATATAGCACTTGTTACTAATGATAGATGTTGAAGAGGTTTTGTGAAGAGTAGCATGCCACTGTAGAATTTGTGAGTTTGTTGACAGTTTGACTTATTTTGTACAGTACTGTGGCCACTGTTTAGCATGTGTAAAACTTATTTGAGTAGAGTAAAAGGGAGCTGGATTGATTAAAATTGGAGTGTTGCAGAGTGGAATAGAATGGTGTAGAATAAATTATAGTGAGCAATAGTGGAGTAGAAAGACAAGAGTAAAGTAGAGTGAGTAAAGGCGTGTGGTGTAGAGTTAAGTAAAGTTGCATAGAGTGCACAAAGTATGCTTAGTAGTGTAGGGATGTAGAGTGGATAGTTTAGTATTAAAAGGTGCAGAGTGTAAAGAGTGGCATCAAGAGAGTTAGAGTACAGACAGGGCATTGAAAAGGTAGAGGTGATAGAGGAGCATGATGAAAGTGTAGTGCATAAACTGGCACTAAGGGTTGCATAGCATGTACAGTGGTACCGAAGTGAAGCATATAATGGTACAGTTTGGACAGAACACATAGAGCAGCATTAAGAAAAGCATAATATATATAGTGACACTTATAGGAGAGAGCGTATAGAGGTATTAGCATGAGTAATGTGTACTAAATTTGCATTATGGGTATGTATGGTACAGCTATATGTAATATATATTTATGTATAGCTTGTTGCTTTTTTGATGGTATTTGTTAGGGCAAGTGGTGTTTTGCTCGACACTATAATAATAGCTATTTTTGGTTTGTGTAGGCAAGTATTAATGGCGAATTAGTATAGTGAACATTGAGTAATATTTAAAATGGTGCATAAGTTAGTTAGTAATTTGGATTTGGAATAATTAGTAGGATAGAAGTGTAAAAAATGTTGATATGTATATAATGCTTGTTTGTGTTTGATGGGGTGTTTAGGGGTACTATCGAACAAGCCTATAAAGGAATAGTGCTAAATTAATATGGTTAAAAATACAATGAAGTTAGTGGTGTATTTGAGTAATGTATTTGGAAGAACAAGGATAGCAAAGACATAATAGAAGAAGAAATGTTTGTATTTGTATAGCACTTGTTATTATTGATGCATGCTGAAGTGATTTTGTGAAGAGTAGCATGTCATTGAATAATTATGTGAATTTATTAATGTGTTTTGCTTTTTTTTTTACATTACTGTGGCTGCTATTTGGCAGTGTAAAAGTGATGTGAGTAGAGTAAAAAAAGCAGGAGTTAGCAAAAGGAGAGCTTTGCAGAATGGAACAAAGTGCATTAGAATAAAGTATAACGAGCAATAGTAGAGTAGAAAGAGAAGAGTAGAGTAGAGAGAGTAAAAGTAGAGTGCTGTAGAATTAAGTGAAGTTGCATAGAATGCAGAAAGTATGCATAGGAGTGTATAGGTGTAGAGTGGATATAGTACGATTAAGAAATGCCGAATGTATTGAGTGGCATCAAGAGAGTTAGAATGCATAGAGTGTACGAAGGAGGTATAGTGCACAGAGTAGCATGAAAAAGGTAGAGTGCATACAGTGGCTTTAAGGGGAACATAGCACGTAGAGTGGTACCATGGGGGAGCATATGGTGGTATATTGTGGAGAGAGCAGATAAGGTGGCAATAAGAAAAGCACACATAGAGTGGCACTTATGGAGCAAAGCGCATATATTTATAAGCATGAATAATGTGTACTAATATATTAAATATGTATTATAAGTATGGAAAGTAGAGTTTGCTGCAATATATATTTATGTATAGTTTGTTGTTTTTTGTAATGTTGTTTGCGAAGGCAAGTGATGTTGTGCTGAATATTGAAATAATGGCTATTTGTGGTTTGTATAAGCAAGTATTAGTGGTGAATCAGTACAGTGAATATACTAGTATATTTTAAGTGGTACATAATTTAGCTAGTTTTGTGTATTTGGAATAGTATCTCTAAGATAGAGGCGGAAAAAATGTTGATATGTATGTACTGTTTGGTATGTCTAATGGAGTGTTTAAGTACACTACTGAAGAAGCTTATAAAGGAATAGTGGTAAATTAATATAGTAAAAAACTAAAGTAATTTAGTGGTGGATTGTAGTGAGTTATGTGGAATAAGAAAGATAGGAAAGGGATAATAGAGGAAGAAAAGTTTGTATTTATATAGTACTTGTTGCTGTTGATAGGGAGTAAAGTAGGTTTGTGAAGAATAGCATGTTAATTTACAATTATGTGACTTTATTAACATGTTTTACTAATGTTGTACAGTACTGTGGCTGTTTTTTAACATGTGTAAAAGTGATTTGAGTAGAGTATAAGGGAGTGGTACTTAGAAAAGGGGAGCATTATAAGGTGAATAAAGTGTCAGAAGTAAATTATGAGGACCAAGAGTAGAGTAGAAGAAACAATACTAGAGTAGTTGAGTAAAAGGAAAATGCTGTAGAATGTAGCAAAGTTGCGAAGTGTGCAGAAACTATGCATAAAAGAGTAGCAATGTATAGTGCATAGATTAGGATTGAGAGTTGTAGATTGTATACAGTGCGATTAAGAAAGTTAGAGCACATACAATGCATGGAGAAGGTAGGGTGCACAGAGCAGTATTAAGGGTGCAGAGTTGATATAGTGGCATTAAAGGGGGCATTGTGCACAGAGTGGTAGTAAGGGGTAGCATATGGTGCAGAGTGAGGACATAGCAAATAGAGTGGCATAAAGAAGGGTACAACACAGAATGGCAGGTATAGGGTAAAGTGCATAGAAGTATGAGCATAAGCAATGTGTACTAAATATGCGTTATGGCACGTAGCCTAGAACAATATGTATTATATAGTTATTGTGTAGTTTGTTGCTTTTGTGATGGTGTTTGTAAAGGCAAGTGGTATTTTTTATTACTGTAATAATAGCTATTTTTAATTTGATTAGGGAAGTATTAGTGCTGAATTATGATAGTGAATATGCAAGTATATTTTAAGTGGTGGGTACATTAGGCAGTTATGCAAATTTAGAATAATGCCAGTATGATCGACGTGTAAGAAATGTTGATATGTACATATCGCTTGTTGTGTGCAATGGGTTCTGTAAGTACAGTTTGAAGTAGACTATAAAGGAACACTGGTAGCTAATATGGTAAAAAATGAAAGCCATATAGAGTGGCACTAGGAGTGCATAGTGAAGAAAGGTAATGAGGGGTGCACAGTGTATAGAGTGGCACCTAGAGGTGCAAAGCACGTTGAGGAGTAAGGTGAGAGTGGTGGAGTACAGAAAGAGTAGTAAGGAGTAATGTATGTAAAGAATGGTAGTTCACTGCTATGATAGGCACAATTTAATAAGCAAAATCATAAAACTTGCAGAGTACACAGGTTTACTAATAAAAACTATGCAGCACAGGAACAATACTTTGAAGTTGTAAGAAATTGAGTTGCTTATGAAAGTAATCTGCAGAGTATAACGGGGAAAAAACTATATTTTCTAAACATGAAAACTTACATAAAAAACATAGTTAGAGCATGTGAAATACAAGTACATAGTTTGTGTGCACAGAAAGCAGTTATAGATACACTGTACACTATGCGTTTATCAAACCACATATTATGTGCTTTATAAAAACTAAGCACTGTATGGTTTTTATACACTATATTAGTGAACACATTGTGTAGCGAGAGCATATGTATTAAACTATGATAATAAAAGGGGAGGTGCATAACAAAATGTTTTGCTAAAAGGGCGTTTCTATATATGATTTACAATTTGTTACATTTTGGTGGGTGGGTGGTAGCAAAAACTTTGTAGGCATGGTTTAACGTAAGTTATCATGATAGGAAATCGAACAATTTGGGATGCATATATTGTATTAATACATGTGATGTAGTGCGCGCAACCTAAATTGCCATATTTACTGTATGTTAAGGTGCTTGTTTACTGTTGTGATATATAGCTTAATACATTTTACTCTTGCTTATACTTTTGTACGTTAGTGCGTTGCAGCTTTGTGACGATAGACAACTTTTGTAGTATATGTTTACCGAAGGTGTTGAAAGGAAAACGTTAAAGGAATGCAAAATAATATAGGGCCGGAGGTTTATGTAGTTACGTATGGCTAAATATTTAAGAAGCATGTACAAATGTAGTTGTGCAGTAGGAGCAAGTATAGGTAAGTGTATATAGTTAATTATAGGCAGACAGTGAGAGGTTATGGATAAATGTAAGTATGGTATGTACGAGCGGTAAATTGTGAGATTGCTGCTTGTTGAGGACGGGGAGAAAGAAAGGGGGAAGATGGGGGTGGGAAAGGGGTGGGGGGAGAGAGATAGTATATAAGAAAGTCCGATTGCTGAGATGAAGCAAATATGTTTTGAGTGAAATGTATTGTGTTGTGCTTAGTGTATTGTATTTGTTATTGCAGCATGCAGTATAACGTTTGATTAAGTACTGGTGAGCGGCAACTTGTAGGAAATAGCACGTTAGAATAGTTTATGTGAAGAGCATATTGCATAAATAAGACGCATTGTATTGCTTTTATTGTATTGTGTTTGCGAATGCTGAACACGATATAAAATGTGCTTTAAATGGTGCCAGGCGGTAAGTTGAGAAAGCGCTGCGTGTTGGGTACGTGAAAAAGGAAAAGAAGGAAGTGAAAAGGAGGGAGGGGGCTGTTTGCAATGATGCAATTTGCGTGCATTACACTGTGTTTGAATGCTTAAAGACATTACAATTGTGTTGCAGGGAGTGGAGCATCTTGAAGGTGTAACCTGTTGAGGATTATACTGTAAGTGCTAAGCAGAAGAATTAGCATGTAGCTTGTAGCAAGCAAAAGTTTTATGTTTGTACTTTTAGCATGTAGATATTTATTGTGATACGAGTATTGCAATATGCGTGTATTGTTTGTGTGTGAAATAAGGGGATTAATGATAGTGTGTGCGTGGTCCGGAAATAGAAGCAGACGTGTATTACGTGGCAGACGTCCGCAGTATCATTTAGCACCACCATAGCTTCACTCAGCGACACCACATTATCACTCAGGGGCAACACTGCATCATTCAGTACCACCACAAGGTCACTTAGCAGCACCACAGCATCGCTCAGCACCACCACAGCATTGCTCAGCACCACCACAGTATCACCCAGTGCCACCATAGCATCACGCAGTACCACCACAGCAGCACTCAGCACCACACAGCATCATTTAGTACCACCACAGCATCGCTCAGTGTCACCACAGCATCACTCAGCGCCATTATAGTACCACTTAGCATCACCACAGCATCACTCAGAGGCACCACAGCATCGCTCACGAACACCACAGCATTACTGAGGGGCACCACAGTACCACTGAATACCACCACAGCATCACGCAGGGGCACCATAGCATTGCGCAGCGCCACCACAGCATCATTCAGCGGCACCATAGCATCACTCAGTGCCACCACAGCATCAGTCAGCGCCACCACAGCATCACTCAGCGCACCACAACATCACTTAGCGTCATTACAGCATCACTGTGCGCCACCACAGCATCAGTCTGCGACACCACAGCATCCCTCAGTACCACCACACCATCACTCAGAACTACCACAGCATCTTCATAGCATCACTCAGCAGCACCACAATATCATTTAGCACCACCACAGCATCACTCAGCACCACCAGAGCATCACTGAAGTACCATAACATCACTCAGCAGCACCATAACATCATTCCACGCCACCACAGCATCATTCAGCACCACCATAGCTTCACTCAGCAACACCACATTAGCACTCAGGGGCAACATTGCATTACTCAGTACCACCACAGGGTCACTTAGCAGCACCACAGCATCGCTCAGCACCACCACATCATCGCTGAGCACCACCACAGCATTGTCTAGCACTACTATAGCATCACTCAGCGCCACCATAGCATCGCTTAGAACCACCACAGCAGCGCTCAGCACCACACAGCATCATTTAGTACCACCACAGCATCGCTTAGTGTCAGTACAGCATCACTTAGCGCCACCACAGCATCACCCAGCGTCACCATAGTATTACTCAGCGTCACCATAGCATCACTCAGAGCACCACATCATCGCTCACGGACACCACAGCATTACGCAGGGGCACCACAGCATCACTAAGTACCACCACAGCATCATGCAGGGGCACCATAGCATCACACAGCGGTACCATAGCATCACTGAGCGCTACTATAGCATTACTTAGTGCAACCACAGCATCACTCACCGCCACGATAGCATCACTCAGCGCCACCACAGCATCACTTAGCGGCATCACAGCATCATTTAGCGCCACCACAGCATCACTTAGTGCCACCACAGCATCACTTAGCGCCACTATAGCATCACTCAGCGCCACTATAGCATCACTCAGCGCCACCATAACATTATTTAGTGTCACGACACCATCACTCAGCACCACAACAGTATCAGTCAGCGACACCACAGCATCCCTCAGTACTACCATAGCATCCCTCAGTACTACCACAGCATCACTTAGAACTACCACAGCATCACCATAGCATCACTCAACACCACCACAATATCATTTAGCACCACCACAGCATTACTGAGCACCATCAGAGCATCACTGAGCACTGCCATAGCATCACCGAGCAGTGCCATAGCATCATTTAGCACCACCACAGCATAGAGCACTGAGCACACTATAGTTAAGTGGTGTTAGGCGGCGAGTTGTACAGCAAAAGAAGCAAGTGGGAAAGAGGAGAAGGGTTGTAAATAGTAGGTGTAGATTTTTTAAAGAAGTAAGCATACTGTGAACTAAATGTATGTTGTTGTTGTTTGCGCATTGTATTTATAAATGTAGTATTTTTTAGGAAATTCCCTGTAAGTGCTGCTAGGCGGTTACACGGGGAACGAAAGTAGTAAGTATGTAGGGAGGAGGAATTAGCAAATTATAGGTAAGGCCGCTTATGTGAAGTAAAGATTGAACGTGAAAAATACGTTGTATGTAATTACAACTTGTAAGCAGCATATACACGAGCACCGATTGTTTTGCGTGCTAGTTGTAATATGTGCAAAACTTTATTGAAAAGTATTGTGTGCAGAAAGGAAGTATTGTGCATACAGTAATAAATAGGAAGGGAAATATGATGCGAGTATTGCAATATTTGTGCATTGTTTGTGTCTAATATAGAGGTATTAACGATACTGTGCGCGTGGTCCGGAAATAGAAACAGACGTGTATTACGTAGCACACGTCAGCGCGCATATTTCCTGTTGTGGGAGTGTGGCTGACGACGCTGTACGGCTGCATTTTGGCGCGTTAGTGCGCATTGAGATATTTTGTACGCTGTGGAGGTGGTGGAGCAGTTGTAGGCGAGACGTTGGTGGAAGCAGAATAAACAGTAAGTTTCGGCAAACGATATTTATTAAATATATGGTTTTTAGCATAAATAAAGGGTGTGAACGTGGTAATTGCAATGGTAGTTTTTGTTAGTAATTGGTAATATGGTGAAACTGCATTTTGTTTAGTGTTGGGGTTAGCAATGTGTTTATTGTGTGAAGTATGTTAATGATTGTGTAGGAAAAGGTATTTTATGTAGTGGGGGTAAGTGCAAATTTGAGGTTATGAGAGGTTAAAAGTAAAGGAAGTATGCGCAGTGCGGTTTTGAACGTGTTTGTGTGTTGTTTTATGAGCTGTTGGTATGTGAGTGCTGTGAGGTGACGAGGTGGGAGGGAGAATAGCAAGGTGCGTGGGTGTTAGCAAAAACATATTAAGCATGGTTTGAGTACAGTTAAAACAATATAAAAGAGAGCAGTGTGGGACGTATATATTGTATTGATATATGAATGTAGTGTGTGCAACGTAAATTGGCATATTTTTTGCATGTTAACGTGCTTATTTACTGTTATGATATATAGGATAGTACCTATTACTGCTGTGTATACTTTTGTGCGTTAGTGCGTGGCACCATTGCGGTGATACATAACTTTGTAGTATATGTTTAATGAAGGCGATAAAAGTAAAACGGTAAAGGGATGCAAAATAATATAGCACCGGAGGTTTATGTAGTTAATTATGGATAAAGATTTAAGGGGCATGCACAAATATAATTGTGCTATGTATGAGTAGCAAGTTGTGAGTTTGCTGTTGGGAGGGGACGCGGAAAGCGAAAGTACTAATTTGTTAAGGGGAGGCAGGTAATAAATAAAAAGGCAAGCTTGCTTTTACGGAGGAAACATATTGGAAAACAATTGTGTTTTATTGTGCGTAGCGCATTGTATCTGGAAATGCAGTATACGCTATAGAATGTTTTAAGTGTTACTACTACGTAAAATGGAGAGTGGAAAAGAAAGTGGGCGGGAAGGAGGAGAGTAGTAAATAATGGTTAGGAATTGAGCGATGTGGACAGAGAAAAGGCAAGTGGGGTAAGGGGGTGGGCTAGTATAAAATGGGGCGATTGGCTTTGGGAACAAAAGATGGCATAAACAAAATGCATTGCGCTGTTGCGGTTAGTGGTGTTGGGTATTGATTTGTAGAGGAAAAAAAAAGGAAGTGGGAAAGAGGAGAGGGGTTGCAAGTAATAGGTGTAGTTTTTTTATGAAGGAAACAAACTGTAAATAAAGTGCATGTTGTTGTTAGTGCATTGCATTTACCAATGTAGTATTTGTGCGAAGATTTGTTGTAAGTGCTGCTAGGCGGTTACACGGAGAGCGAAAGTAGTAAGTATGTAGGGAGGGGGATTAGCAAATTGTGGTTAAGGCAGTCTATGCGAAGCAAACATTGAGCATGAAACATGCGTGTTTTGTAACGAAAACTGGTAAAGCAGCACATACAGGAACACCTATTTTTTTGTCCGCTAATTGTAATGCGTGCAAAACTTTATTGAAATGTATTGCGTGCACAAAGTAAGTATTGTAAGACAGTAAGAAATAGGAAGGGAAACAGAAGGCATAGGTAAGATTTGAATTGTAATGTGGGAAAGGAACCTTTTTGTAAAAGCTTTTGTGTTGTATATAGAATTTTATATTGCAGTATCTGCAATAAGGTCTGTAATACGGATGTAAATATTTGCTACCTATGTGCGGCGTACATATGTATACTACTATGTGATATTATGCGTGTTTGCTATTAATGACACTGTTTGGCAGCACTTTAAGGAACAACCACTTTATCGTTGCAAAAAGTAGCACGTATAAAACGTTTAATAAAGGAGGGTTGCTGAAATGAAGTAAATATGTTATTAAAAAATGTATTTTGTTGCGCTTAGCATCACTCAGCACCACCACAGAGCATCATTTACTACCACCACAGCATCGCTCAGTGTCACTATAGCATCACTCAGCGCCACCACAGCATCATTCAGCGTCACCATAGTATTACGCAGCGTCACCATAGCATCACTCAGAGCCACCATATAATCGCTCACAGACACCACAGCATTACGGAGGGGCACTACAGCATCACTAAGTACCACCACAGCATCACGCAGGGCCACCATAGCATCACACAGCGCCACCACAGCATCATTTAGTACCACCACAGCATCGCTCAGTGTCACCACAGCATCACTCAGCGCCATTATAGTACCACTTAGCATCACCACAGCATCACTCAGAGGCACCACAGCATCGCTCACGAACACCACAGCATTACTGAGGGGCACCACAGCACCACTGAATACCACCACAGCATCACGCAGGGGCACCATAGCATTGCGCAGCGCCACCACAGCATCATTCAGCGGCACCATAGCATCACTCAGTGCCACCACAGCATCAGTCAGCGCCACCACAGCATCACTCAGCGCACCACAACATCACTTAGCGTCATTACAGCATCACTGTGCGCCACCACAGCATCAGTCTGCGACACCACAGCATCCCTCAGTACCACCACACCATCACTCAGAACTACCACAGCATCTCCATAGCATCACTCAGCAGCACCACAATATCATTTAGCACCACCACAGCATCACTCAGCACCACCAGAGCATCACTGAAGTACCATAACATCACTCAGCAGCACCATAACATCACTCCACGCCACCACAGCATCATTCAGCACCACCATAGCTTCACTCAGCAACACCACATTAGCACTCAGGGGCAACATTGCATTACTCAGTACCACCACAGGGTCACTTAGCACCACCACAGCATCGCTCAGCACCACCACATCATTGCTGATCACCACCACAGCATTGTCTAGCACTACTATAGCATCACTCAGCGCCACCATAGCATCGCTTAGAACCACCACAGCAGCGCTCAGCACCACACAGCATCATCTAGTACCACCACAGCATCGCTCAGTGTCAGTACAGCATCACTTAGCGCCACCACAGCATCACCCAGCGTCACCATAGTATTACTCAGCGTCACCATAGCATCACTCAGAGCACCACATCATCGCTCACGGACACCACAGCATTACGCAGGGGCACCACAGCATCACTAAGTACCACCACAGCATCATGCAGGGGCACCATAGCATCACACAGCGGTACCATAGCATCACTGAGCGCCACTATAGCATTACTTAGTGCCACCACAGCATCACTCACCGCCACGATAGCATCACTCAGCGCCACCACAGCATCACTTAGCGGCATCACACCATCACTTAGCGCCACCACAGCATCACTTAGTGCAACCACAGCATCACTTAGCGCCACTATAGCATCACTCAGCGCCACTATAGCATCACTCAGCGCCACCATAACATTATTTAGCGTCACGACAGCATCACTCAGCACCACAACAGTATCAGTGAGCGACACCACAGCATCCCTCAGTACTACCACAGCATCCCTCAGTACTACCACAGCATCACTTAGAACTACCACAGTATCACCATAGCATCACTGAACACCACCACAATATCATTTAGCACCACCACAGCATTACTGAGCACCACCAGAGCATCACTGAGCACTGCCATAGCATCACCGAGCAGTGCCATAGCATCATTTAGCACCACCACAGCATAGAGCACTGAGCACACTATAGTTAAGTGGTGTTAGGCGGCGAGTTGTACAGCAAAAGAAGCAAGTGGGAAAGAGGAGAAGGGTTGTAAATAGTAGGTGTAGATTTTTTAAAGAAGTAAGCATACTGTGAACCAAATGTATGTTGTTGTTGTTTGCGCATTGTATTTATAAATGTAGTATTTTTTAGGAAATTCCGTGTAAGTGCTGCTAGGCGGTTACACGGGGAACGAAAGTAGTAAGTATGTAGGGAGGAGGAATTAGCAAATTATAGGTAAGGCCGCTTATGTGAAGTAAAGATTGAACGTGAAAAATACGTTGTATGTAATTACAACTTGTAAGCAGCATATATAGGAGCACCGATTGTTTTGCCTGCTAGTTGTAATATGTGCAAAACTTTATTGAAAAGTATTGTGTGCAGAAAGGAAGTATTGTGCATACAGTAATAAATAGGAAGGGAAATATGATGCGAGTATTGCAATATTTGTGCATTGTTTGTGTCTAATATAGAGGTATTAACGATAGTGTGCGCGTGGTCCGGAAATAGAAACAGACGTGTATTACGTAGCACACGTCAGCGCGCATATTTCCCGTTGTGGGAGTGTAGCTGACGACGCTGTACGGCTGCATTTTGGCGCGTTAGTGCGCATTGAGATATTTTGTACGCTGTGGAGGTGGTGGAGCAGTTGTAGGCGAGACGTTGGTGGAAGCAGAATAAACAGTAAGTTTCGGCAAACGATATTTATTAAATATATGGTTGTTAGCATAAATAAAGGGTGTGAACGTGGTAATTGCAATGGTAGTTTTTGTTAGTAATTGGTAATATGGTGAAACTGCATTTTGTTTAGTGTTGGGGTTAGCAATGTGTTTATTGTGTAAAGTATGTTAATGATTGTGTAGGAAAAGGTATTTTATGTAGTGGGGGTAAGTGCAAATTTGAGGTTATGAGAGGTTAAAAGTAAAGGAAGTATTTGCAGTGCGGTTTTGAACGTGTTTGTGTGTTGTTTTATGAGCTGTTGGTATGTGAGTGCTGTGAGGTGACGAGGTGGGAGGGAGAATAGCAAGGTGCGTGGGTGTTAGCAAAAACATATTAAGCATGGTTTGATTACAGTTAAAACAATATAAAAGAGAGCAGTGTGGGACGTATATATTGTATTGATATATGGAATGTAGTGTGTGCAACGTAAATTGGCATATTTATTGCATGTTAACGTGCTTATTTACTGTTATTATATATAGGATAGTACCTATTACTGCTGTGTATACTTTTGTGCGTTAGTGCGTGGCACCATTGCGGTGGTACATAACTTTGTAGTATATGTTTAATGAAGGCGATAAAAGTAAAACGGTAAAGGGATGCAAAATAATATAGCACCGGAGGTTTATGTAGTTAATTATGGATAAAGATTTAAGGGGCATGCACAAATATAATTGTGCTATGTATGAGTAGCAAGTTGTGAGTTTGCTGTTGGGAGGGGACGCGAAAGCGAAAGTACTAATTTGTTAAGGGGAGGCAGGTAATAAATAAAAAGGCAAGCTTGCTTTTACGGAGGAAACATATTGGAAAACAATTGTGTTTTATTGTGCGTAGCGCATTGTATCTGGAAATGCAGTATACGCTATAGAATGTTTTAAGTGTTACTACTACGTAAAATGGAGAGTGGAAAAGAAAGTGGGCGGGAAGGAGGAGAGTAGTAAATAATGGTTAGGAATTGAGCGATGTGGACAGAGAAAAGGCAAGTGGGGTAAGGGGGTGGGCTAGTATAAAATGGGGCGATTGGCTTTGGGAACAAAAGATGGCATAAACAAAATGCATTGCGCTGTTGCGGTTAGTGGTGTTGGGTATTGATTTGTAGAGGGAAAAAAAAGGAAGTGGGAAAGAGGAGAGGGGTTGCAAGTAATAGGTGTAGTTTTTTATGAAGGAAACAAACTGTAAATAAAGTGCATGTTGTTGTTAGTGCATTGCATTTGCCAATGTAGTATTTGTGCGAAGATTTGTTGTAAGTGCTGCTAGGCGGTTACACGGAGAGCGAAAGTAGTAAGTATGTAGGGAGGGGGATTAGCAAATTGTGGTTAAGGCAGTCTATGCGAAGCAAACATTGAGCATGAAACATGCGTGTTTTGTAACGAAAACTGGTAAAGCAGCACATACAGGAACACCTATTTTTTTGTCCGCTAATTGTAATGCGTGCAAAACTTTATTGAAATGTATTGCGTGCACAAAGTAAGTATTGTAAGACAGTAAGAAATAGGAAGGGAAACAGAAGGCATAGGTAAGATTTGAATTGTAATGTGGGAAAGGAACCTTTTTGTAAAAGCTTTTGTGTTGTATATAGAATTTTATATTGCAGTATCTGCAATAAGGTCTGTAATACGGATGTAAATATTTGCTACCTATGTGCGGCGTACATATGTATACTACTATGTGATATTATGCGTGTTTGCTATTAATGACACTGTTTGGCAGCACTTTAAGGAACAACCACTTTATCGTTGCAAAAAGTAGCACGTATAAAACGTTTAATAAAGGAGGGTTGCTGAAATGAAGTAAATATGTTATTAAAAAAATGTATTTTGTTGCGTTTAGCATCACTCAGCACCACCACAGAGCATCATTTACTACCACCACATCATCGCTCAGTGTCACTATAGCATCACTCAGCGCCACCACAGCATCATTCAGCGTCACCATAGTATTACGCAGCGTCACCATAGCATCACTCAGAGCCACCATATCATCGCTCACAGACACCACAGCATTACGGAGGGGCACTACAGCATCACTAAGTACCACCACAGCATCACGCAGGGCCACCATAGCATCACACAGCGCCACCACAGCATCACTGAATGCCACCATAGCATCACTCAGTGCCACCACAGCATCACTTATCGCCACGATAGCATCACTCAGTGGTACCACAGCATCATTTAGCGGCATCACAGCATCAGTTAGCGCCACCACAGCATTACTTAGCGCCACTATAGCATCACTCAGCGCCACCACAACATTATTTAGCGCCACTACACCATCACTCAGCACCACAACAGTATCAGTCAGCGACACCACAGCATCCCTCAGTACTACCACAGCATCCCTCAGTACTACCACAGCATCACTTAGAACTACCACAGCATCACCATAGCATCACTCAACACCACCACAATATCATTTAGCACCACCACAGCATCACTCAGCACCACCAGAGCATCACTCAGTACCGCGATAGCATCACTGAGCGCTGCCATAGCATCACTGAGCACTGCCATAGCATTATTTAGCACCACTACAGCAGAGAGCACTGAGCACACTATAGTTAAGTGGTGTTAGGCGGTGAGTTGTAGAGCAAAAGAAGTAAGTGGAAAAGAGGAGAAGGGTTGTAAATAGGTGTAGATTTTTTGAAGAAGTAAGCATACTGTGAACAAAATGTATGTTGTTGTTGTTTGAACGAAAGTAGTTAGTATGTAGGGAGGAGGAATTAGCAAATTATAGGTAAGGCCGCTCATGTGAAGCAAACATTGAACGTGAAAAATACGTTGTGTGTAATGACAACTTGTAAAGCAGCATATACACGAGCACCGATTGTTCTGCCTGCTAATTGTAATATGTACAAAACTTTATTGAAAAGTATTGTGTGCAGAAAGGAAGTATTGTGCATACAGTAATAAATAGGAAGGGAAATGTGATGCGAGTATAGCAATATTTGTGGATTGTTTGTGTGTAATATAGAGGTATTAATGATAATGTGCGCGTGGTCCGGAAATAGAAACAGACGTGTATTACGTGGCACACGTGAGCACGCATATTTCCCGTTGTGGGAGTGTGGCTGACGACGCTCTACGGCTGCATATTGGCGCGTTAGTGCGCATTGAGATATTTTGTACGCGGTGGAGGTGGTGTAGGCGAGACGTTTGGGGAAGCAGAATAAACAGTAAGTTTTGGTAAATGATATTTATTAAATATATGGTTGTTAGTATAGATAAAGGGTGTGAACGCGGTAATTGCAATGGTAGTTTTTGTTAGTAATTGTTAATATGGTGAAACTGCATTTTGTTTAGTGTTGGGGTTCGCAATGTGTTTATTGTGTAAAGTATGTTAATGATTGTGTACGAAAAGGTATTTTATGTAGTGGGGGTAAGTGCAAATTTGAGGTTATGAGAGGTTAAAAGTAAAGGAAGTATTTGCAGTGCGGTTTTGAACGTGTTTGTGTGTTGTGTTATGAGCTGTTGGTAATGTGAGTGCTGTGAGGTGACGAGGTGGCAGGAAGAATAGCAAGGTGCGTGGGTGGTAGCAAAACGTATTAAGCATGGTTTGATTACAGTTTAAGCAATCTAAAAGTGAGCAATCTGGGACGTATATATTGTATTGATATATGGAATGTAGTGTGTGCAACGTAAATTCGCATATTTATTGCATGTTAACGTGCTTATTTACTGTTATGATATATAGGATAGTACCTATTACTGCTGTGTATACTTTTGTCCGTTAGTGCATGGCACCATTACATAACTTTGTAGTATATGTTTAATAAAGGCGATAAAAGTAAAACGGTAAAGGGATGCAAAGTAATATAATGCCGGAGGTTTATGTAGTTAATTATGGATAAAGATTTAAGGGGCATGCACAAATGTAATTGTGTTATGTATCAGTAGCAAGTTGTGAGTTTCCTGTTGGGAGGGGACGCGCAAAGCGAAAGTACTAATTTGTTAAGGGGAGTCAGGTAATAAATAAAAAGGCAAGCTTGCTTTTACGGAGGAAACATATTGGAAAACAATTGTGTTTTATTGTGCGTAGCGCATTGTATCTGGAAATGCAGTATACGCTATAGAATGTTTTAAGTGTTACTACTATGTAAAATGGAGAGTGGAAAAGAAAGTGGGCGGGAAGGAGGAGAGTAGTAAATAATGGTTAGGAATTGAGGATGTGGACAGAGAAAAGGGAAGTGGGGTAAGGGGGTGGGCTAGTATAAAATGGTTAGATTGGCTTGGGAACAAAAGATGGCATAAAAAAATGCATTGCGCTGTTGCGGTTAGTGGTGTTGGGTATTGATTTGTAGAGGGGAAAACAAGGAAGTGGGAAAGAGGAGAGGGGTTGCAAGTAATAGGTGTAGTTTTTTTATGAAGGAAACAAACTGTAAACAAAGTGCATGTTGTTGTTAGTGCATTGCATTTACGAATGTGGTATTTGTGCGAAGATTTGTTGTAAGTGCTGCTAGGCGGTTACACGGAGAGCGAAAGTAGTAAGTATGTAGGGAGGGGGATTAGCAAATTGTGGTTAAGGCAGAGTATGCGAAGCAAACATTGAGCATGAAACATGTGTGTTTTGTAGCGAAAGCTGGTAAAGCAGCACATACAGGAACACCTATTTTTTTGCCTGCTAATTGTAATACGTGCAAAACTTTATTGAAAAATATTGCGTGCACAAAGTATTGTAAGACAGTAAGAAATAGGAAGGGAAACAGAAGGCATAGGTAAGATTCCAATTGTAATGTGGGAAAGGAACCTTTTTGTATAAGTTTTAGTGTTGTATATAGAATTTTATATCGCAGTATATGTAATAAGGTTAGTAATACGTATGTAAATATTTTTTCCCAAAACTGCTAAAGCAGCACATACAGGAACACCTATTTTTTTGCCTGCTAATTGTAATACGTGCAAAACTTTAAGGGAAACAGAAGGCATAGGTAAGATTCCAATTGTAATGTGGGAAAGGAACCTTTTTTTAAAGTTTTTGTGTTGTATATAAATTTTATTTTGCAGTGTGTGCAATAAGGTCTGTAATACGTATGTAATTTTTACCTATATGCGGCGTACATATGTATACTAGTATGTGATATTGTGCGTGTTTGTTATTAATGACACTGTTTGGCAGCACTTTAATGAGCAACCACTTTCTTGTTTCAAAAAGTAGCACGTATAAAACGTTTAATAAAGTAGGGTTGCTGAAATGAAGTAAATATGTTATTTAAAAAATGTATTTTGTTGTGCTTAGCGCATTGTATTTGGGAACGCAGTATGCGTTTGATGTTTGTCTTAAAAGCTACTGAAAGGCAATGTTTGGCATTTTTACTTTGAGCATGTAGATATTTATTGTGATACGAGTACTGCAATATGCGCGTATTTTTATGTATGATATAGGGGGGATTAAGGATAGTGTGCGCGTGCTATGGAAATAGAACCAGACGTGCTATTACGTGGCAGACGTTTGCGCGCATATTTCCTATTGTGGGAGTGTTGCTGATGACGGAGTGCGCGCGCATAATGGCACGTTACTGCGAGTGAGATATTTTGTGCACGGTGGAGGTAGTCTAGCAATTTTAGGCGAGAAGTTTGTGAAAGTATATAAACCGTAAGTGTTCTGTAATTAAAGTAATTAAAAAAATGTTTTTAGTATGAAAAAGGTCGAAAACGTGTGAATTGTAATGCTGTTTTTTTGTTAGTACTTGCTAGTTCGGTAAAACTGTATCATTATTGTTTAGTGTTGGTGCTAGCAATGTGTTTATTGTGTGAAGTATGTTGAAGATTGTATCCAAAAAGCTATTTTATGTAGTGCGGGTAAGTGTAAATTTTTGGTTTTAGAGGGTAAAAGTAAAAGAAGTATGCGCGGTGTGGTTTTAAACGCGCTTGTGTAATTATTACAAGGTGTTGGTAATATGAGTGTTGTGTGGTGACGACGTGGGAGGGAGAATGGCAAGGCGGATGGGTGGTAGCAAAAACTTTTTAGGTATGCTTTAGCGTAAGTTACCATGATATGAAATGGAACGTTATTGGATGCATATATTGTATTAATACATGTATTTAGTTGTGCTTAGCGCATTGTATTTGGGAACGCAGCATGCGTTTGACGTAAGCTTTAAGAGCTGCTGAACGGCAATATTTGATATTGTTACTTTTAGCATGTAAATATTTATTGTGATACAAATATAGCAATATGCGCGCATTTTTATGTATGATATAGGGGGGGCATTAATGATAGTGTGCGCGTGTATTACGCGGCAGACGTCCGCGCGCATATTTCCTGCTGTAGGAGTGTTGCTGACGACGCAATGCACGTGCACGTGCACAATGGTGCATTAGTGTGTAGTGTGTATTGAGATATTTTGTGCGCCGTGGAGGTAATTTAGCAATTGCAGGCAAGAAGTTTGTGAACGTATATGAACAGTAAGTTTTTCTGAATTATATGAATTAGATGTGTGTTTTGAGTATGAAAAAAGGTGAAAAATGTGGGAATGGGAATGCACGTTTTTTTTTTTAGTTACTGCTTGCTAGTACGGTAAAACCGTATTATTGTTTACTGTTGGTGTTAGCAATGTGTTTATTGTGGGAAGTATGTAGAAGATTGTATAAAAAAGCTAAGTATACTGTATGTATTAATGGAGTACTTGCTATTAAATTTATTGTAAGTGCTGTTACGTGGCTACATGGACAGCAAAAGTAGTAAGTATGGAGAGCGGAAGGGGATTAGCAAATTAGAAATAGTTCATATGAAAACCGATTGTATAAATTGAGCATTGTGTTAGCAAAAGTTGTACGCGATATAAAATGTGCTTTAAGTATTGCTAGGAGGGGATGTGGAGAGCAGTAGGAGCAAGTATAGGTAAGCATATATAGTGAATTATAGGCAGACAGTGAGAGGTTATGGGTAAATATAAGTGTGTTATGTATGAGCGGTAAATTGTGAGAGTGCTGCTTATTGAGGACGGGGAGAAATAAAGGGGGAAGATAGGGGGTAGAAAAGGGGAGGGGGAGAGAGACAGTATATAAGAAAGTATATTGCTGAGATGTAGCAAATATGTTTTGAGTGAAATGTATTTTGTTATGCTTAGCACATTGCATTTGAGATTGCAGCATGAACTATAACATTTGGATTAAGTACTGCTGAGCGGCAACTTGTAGGAAATAGCGCGCTAGAATAGTTTATGTGAAGAGCATATTACATAAGTAAGACGCAATATATAGCCTTAATTGTATTGTGTTTGTGAATGGTGAATGCGGTCTAAAATGTGCTTTGAAATGGTGCCAGGTGGTAAGTTGAGAAAGCGCTGCGTGTTGGGTATGCCGAAAAGGAAAAGAAGGAAGTGAGAGGGGGGGGAGGGGTGGAAGAAAGTAAGGAAAGAGGTAGTAGACAATAAGGTAGGGTTAATGGTATAGAGCAAAGCTGGGGAAATAAAAAGTGTTGTGCTTAGCGAATGTATTTGCAGATGCAGCATGGGTCATAACGTTTACCTTAAGTGGTGGTAGGCGGCAATTTGAAGAAACAAAAAATTAAGTAGGTAGGGAGGAAGTAGTAAATAGCGTAGTAAATTGTTTATATGAAAACAGATTGCATAAAGAAAACGTATAGTATTGCGTTGACGGCATTGTGCTGGTAAAAGCTGTACGTAATGTAAAATGTGCTTTAAGTGTTGGCGGGCGGCAACGTAGAGAGCGAAAGCAGCAAGTATATGGGGGGTTGGGAGTAGCAAAATATTGGGAAGGATGCTCTTAAAAGCAAACGGCGAACATACAAATAATGACAATTACAAATCAAAGTAGCAGGTACTAAAAAATTAGGAGGAATTTCTAAACTGGTATATTATAATGAGAACTGCAGTTTGTACCGAAGAGTAACGAAAAGCAGTTGTAAATGTAGTATGTTATCTATATTATAGTTGCATGTAAAGAAGGGAGAATGGCGGTACTACGATAACAACGAAAGTTTCAGACTGTAAAATGTTTGAGTACTGACCGTTGTTTTGAATAAGTTGTAGTTTTGATCGGCGGCGCCTGGAAGATTCCTGCTAATAATTGTGTTTGCTGGAAAGATTCCAAGTGGTTGTGGCCTGTGTACATAAAGGAAGCAAAAAGCGCATTATTGTTTTGCAAAAAACACGTAATAAAAGCAGTAGCCGATTTAGCATATTGTGTGTAGGAAGTATAGGACAGAAAGTGTTGTTCTAATAAAGAAAAACAAACGTAATGCGAGCGAGATAAAAGGCAGTGAAAAAAACAAACGGAATGCGAACGAGACAAAAGGCATGAAAAGCGTATGAAATAGGTGTTATAGAAGTTTGTAATAAAGGAGCAAACATAGGCAATATATGTTAGTTTAACGGAAACGCTACGTAAGGTAAGAATACGTAAAATTGTATTTGGCAAAACTTACTTGTTTTAAAGAAGTTCTCGACAGGGAGATGTAGGGCTTCAGCGATGTATAGGGCAGTGGTGCTGAAAGGGTTTGCGAATGTTTACTGCATCGGTGTTAAGTAGAGGACTAAGGGGAAAGATAGCGATCTGTAGGAGTAATAAAATAGTAAAACACATGTGGCACGGGAAATGCATGGCGATGGTGTGAAGATGGCTCAGTGTTAGTAAATAGCGTGGGAAACTTTAACAAAAACAAAGGTCTTTAGGCAGACAAAATATGTTAGGTGAATTTGTAGAACGTCCTGAAAGAGAAATGTTGGCAAGGTTGACACATAATGCGCATAGCATAAAAGAAGGGTTTTGCAGCAAAACATATTTGTTTGTATTGGTGCGACACATAACGCAACGAAAATATTAGTTGCAGCTTAAGGAAGAAAAAAAAACGGAAATTTTTATTGTATGGCAAGGCACTGTATGAAATGTAAAAATTACCCGGTACGTTTAAGATTAGAAATATAAAGGGTAAATGTTTGTAATACAACTAAAAATGCAAAGCATTATATTAATGCGTACGCCACAACCGGTACGCACGCATAAATGCTGCAAATGTAAAACTTACAACCATGGCATGCATATATTTAGCACTTGTTTAACGATAAAGAACAGGTATTGATAAAACGTGTACGCTTGCGCATGCATATTAGAATATTTGGACTGTAGTAGAACAGGAAAAAGCATGCGAACATGGCGCTATGCAGACACATGTACATATTTTATTTTTTGAACCATTGTAGCGCATAGTCAATTTGTGTCTGCGACATGTTGAGCAACAGTCGGGTGTATATATTAACTGTTTTTTTGTGGTTATGGTAAACAGTAAGCACTTTGCAGACAAAATATGTTAGGTGAATTCGTAGAACGTACGGAAAGAGAAATGTTGGCAAGGTTGACACATACTGCGCATAGGATGAAAGAGGAGTTTCGAAGCAAAACGCATTTGGTTGTATTGGTGCGACACATAACGCAACGAAAATATTAGTTGCAACGTAAGAAAAAAAAACAACGAAATTGTTATTGTATGGCAAGGCGCTGTATGAAATGTAGAAATTACCCGGTACGTTTAAGATCAGAAATGTAAAGGGTAAATGTGTGTTATACAACTAAAAATGCAAAGCATTATATAAATGTGAAAGTTGCAACCATGGCATGCATATATCTAGCACTTGTTTATTGATAAAGAACACGTATTGATAAAACAAGTACGCTTGCGCATGCATATTAGAATATTTGTACTGTAGTAGAACAGAAAAAAGCATGCGAACATGGCACCATGCAGACACACGTACATATTTCATCTTGTAAACCACTATAGCGCATGGTCAATTTGTGTCTGCGACATGTTAAGCAACACTCGCGTGTATATATTAACTCTTTTTTTGTGGTTATGGTAAACAGTAAGCACTTTGAAAACATGGCGCCATTTAGACGCGTCCTTATTTTGTGCTTGGGAAGTAAAGTACTGAGCAAAAAAGACGAGGTGTGATGACATGGCGCCAGCAAGACGCACACTTATGTTGTAGATGTAAGATGCTAAGCAGCCAAGCACGAGCAAATAACAATAGATGCGATGACATGGCGCCAGCCTAACGCATTTGCGTCTCCTGTTTATGAGGTGCTAAAACAAAGCAAAGCGGCAAGCAGGAGACGTGTTAACGCGGCATCACTAATACGCGTGCACATATCCTGTCCTGCAACTTCAGCTAACGCCTCTGTATGCGTTCACAGCTGATGTCTGTGAGGTGTGATGACATGGCGCCAGCAAGACGCACACTTATCTTGTAGATGTAAGATGCTAAGCAGCCAAGCACGAGCAAATAACAATAGATGCGATGACATGGCGCCAGCCTAACGCATTTGCGTCTCCTGTTTATGAGGTGCTAAAACAAAGCAAAGCGGCAAGCAGGAGACGTGTTAACGCGGCATCACTAATACGCGTGCACATATCCTGTCCTGCAACTTCAGCTAACGCCTCTGTACGCGTTCACAGCTGATGTCTAAAAAGCAAAGCGGCAAGCAGGAGGCGTGTTAACGCGCCATCAGTAATACGCGTGCACATATCCTGTCCTGCAACTTCAGCTAACGCCGCCGCCGTACGCGTTCACAGCTGACGCCGCCGTACGCGTTCATAGCTAATGTCTAAAAAACAAAGCGGCAAGCAGGAGCTGTGTGTTAACGCGGCATCAGGAATGCACGTGCACATATCCTGTCATGCAACTTCAGCGAACCGCGTGCGCCATACGCGTTCACAGCTGATGTCTTTTAAGCGTGTGCACATCTCATGTCCCGCATCGGAGCAAAAGTCGGCAACAATAGATCTCGCATAGCGAGCAGCGCATGGCGCTGCATCGCTAGGCGAGACCTAAAAAGAGGCACACCCCACCCTTTTCAAATAACGTGCATCAACATTGTGAGTAGGGCGCAATTTCCATGTTCTTCAATAGCGTTCAATGCTCTACACAGTTTGCACTGTTTCAGAAACATGTTAGTGGAAATAGCTGCATTTTGTCAGACTAGGAAATGCATGGACCATTCCTTACTAAAGGCACAATCTAATTGTTTAATCATTAAACTATAAGATCATATATACATGCTCACTGGCAAATCTGCCCTGTTAGCCAATATCACTTACATCCCAAGGCTGGGAAGCCTGTCTTTAATTGGCAAACAAAACAACATATCCCAGAATGGAACTGATTTTTCACTAAATAAAATGTCACATGAGCACACCGAAAACATTGAAATGGCACACAAAGGCAGATTAAAAACTTGGCAGACCGGGTAGGCCCTCCCTCTCTGCCTGTGGCATCCCTGGTCTAGTGCTAAGAGGCACAGGGAGTTCACACCTCTCCTGGGCCTCGCAGCACAATACCATAACTGCGAGGCCCAGGGTTGAAGTCCCCCTCTCCTTGGTAACACAGCCATGCTATACCCCTGCAATGCCCAGGGTAGGGGCCCTCTCTTGGGCCTCGCAGCAATTGTGTAGTGGTGCGAGGCCCAGGGTAGGGGGTCACTTCCTTAGGCCTCGCAGTGATTGTGAACAAGGCAACAAATGAGGCACCCTCGTGAGCAGCAGAGACAGTGTGGCTGCTGTTTCCTCCACCCCGCCCCTGATCTTCTGTGCAGGGTGTTAATCACTCCCCCAGACAATGTACCTTGCCCTTTGAAGTGGGAGGGGCGAGGCCGAGCCACAACTGGCTGCTAAATAGTGCATGGAGGGGGGGGGCACAAGAGGAGCACACAGCGTGGGCAGAAGTAAATGTGAGAAGCGTGCTGTGGTCTGTGACCAACTGATGCGGGGCCCCATGTGGATAAGGTGAAGGTGGGGCCCTGGGCAGCTGCCCACACTGCCCATGCCTAGCGCCGGTCCTGGGTGTGGCACTTGGAAAGTGCATGCACACAAAGACATAACATGCATGTTCCCCACATTCAGACTGCTATCCTGACATAGGCACATACCTCATGCTGCACTCACACATGCATATGCCTCACTCTACACTCAAACAGGCACAACTTTCAACCTGTAGACCACTTACCTTGCACTCACAAAAAAAATGTTACTCCTGCATTCTCACAGGCACACCCTTCACAATGCACTCAGTAAACATTGCGGCTATCCTGCACAAGTACACAGCTCATGTACAGGTACACCGCTGACTAGGAAGATGCAGAGTTTGGATAGATGATGGCATAGGAGGCACAGGTTGAGTATCTGGTGCATTGGGCCACTAGTACAATTCAAAGCTGTTGAGGTAAGCTACACTGATGTCTGAATATCAACTGAGGTGGCCTAATTGGTTACAGTGTAAATTGAACTTGTGAATTATGTCGGCTCCCTTTTATTCCCTAGGCTCCTAAAAAGGTCAATTGCGGGGAAAATTGGACAAAGGGCTCAGTACTCTAGCAGATGGTAGCAAAATGAGGGTGGTTAGGTCCAGGAATGGGGGAGTTAGGATAATTTGTTAGAGTAGTTCAGACCCAATCCCAGTCTTAGAGCCCATGTTTTGGCTTGGAGGATCAGCAGAGTTCCAGCAGTTCGAGAAAGAGTTGTAACAGCAAAGATGTGAGTATTAATAGGGTTGTGTGTTCTAATGGTTTGTGCTTAGCTTGCAGTGTTCATGGAGATTGTGTGATGTTTGGAGGAGATGTTTTGAATGTCGTGTGAATGTGACACTTAACGTGGAGAAGTTAAAGATGTTATTGGGCTCGACGTGGCCTAATATTCCACAATGAAATTAAAAAGTGTAGAGGACACCGTATCATAAATGTCTGCTAACGGTTTGTGGTGCCTGTCGTGAGACGTAATCGATAGCACAATTGGAATAGGGACATTTATCCTTGTGTGTGCAAGTAAGGTGTGATGGGAATGGTGCACCCTTTGTACACGGGGAAGCTGTACTAATCGGGGTGAGTACCCACAGGGCGCGATCTTATTTGAGTGTGTTTGAGTAGGGCGGAAAGTGTTATTCAAAATCATTTCTTGTGTGATTGAATACGGTTGATTTTTTTATAGGAGTGTGAAAGTTATTTGTTGCAATTGCTTTGTATTTGTTTGCATGTGTATTCCTAAGGAAAGGGCGTTCGTGAAAATTGTAAAGGAGGGTGACCTGCTGCAGTGAATGAGATTGACATTATGGTGTTCCGCGCTGAAATTGGTCAGCCGGTGTAAAGATGCGGTTATTGGTTGTCTACATCACGGATTGCGGAATTGGTTGTTGGTTCTAGAAAGAGAATTGTAAGTAAACTATTATTTCCCGCTCTGAAACGAAATTCTAATTGTGATTATTGACATTCTTACAAGAAAAAGAAATATTTTAAAGTCGTACGAGATTTGATAAGTGGAGATGTGACGATAACCATTAGAGAAGAAGAGGCACCACTTGAGAATACTTTGGGTCATTATATGGCGATAAACGTAGGGCTCCACACTTGTATTTGTGTTAAACAATGGCATAAGATCCTTGAGAAAGAAGGTGCACCTGCATTTCCACGCTATGGAACATTTAATGTGAGAATGACTGTAAATTTAAGGAGGATATTATATGAGATGAAACCACAGTCTAGACCTACACAGTTTGAAGTGCTCAGTGCTTGAGAGTGTGGAGCTCATGCCTGAGAGAAGGAGAAGTATCAGGGAAGAGCCAGAAAGGCAGTGGGTACTTATGCTGATGCGAGGTGAAATGCAGAACAGAGGAAGTGGAGAACTTATATGATAGAGGGAGCTAAGTTATATCCTGCATTAAGGGGTGATGAATTCGAGAAGGGAAGGAAAGAGAAGAAAAGGAGAGAAAGAGAGAATTAATTAAAGGATCAAGATGAGAGGGAGGAAAACAATGATAGTGACTCTAGCGATAGTCTTCTAAATGTGTTGTTGTTAAAATGCCCACCTCCATATAATGAGACTCAATCAATAAAAGGTGGAAGCGCGAATGCAAATGAAATTTCGGGAGAGGATACCACACCAATAAGTGTGAATCCTAGTACAACGGGAGCCACCCCTAAGATGTGAATCAAAACATGATAAGAGGAAACTCAGGGATTTGTGTTTCCCCTAACTCCACATCTCCTAACATTCCACATACTCTCACTGTCCCGGTCCTGTGGTTCCAATATATAATCCTAGTTCCACAGGGATTGTAACTCAGAATTCGGCTGTCCCATCCAAGCCGAAAACCCCAGAGAGGGCTCCCCCAAGCTCGAATGTGGGAAGATTTGTCCCCTTAGTCCCAATTAATGTGATTTCTCCTTATTGTGCGAGTGCAGATTTGACGATGAACCAGACAGGGTTTGTACCTTTGAGGTAATTGCCAAAATAGCCAAAGCTAGGTAGGCTTACCTGGGATCCCCCTTTAAATGCACACAGTAGCACCCCTAGAGAGGGAGCAGTATCTAAAGCTCCTGGAGTAGAAACTTAGAATTGAGTCATGGAACGATTAAGTCATCACTGTGGGTAAATCCGGTGGATGTCGGTAAATTAAAACTTGAATTGGATGAAATGATAAGTGGAAGTCTAGAACTGGCCCAATTGGATACTTATCAGTAAAGTGAACTTGTGTTTATCAGTAAGGATGTTACCAGGCGAGCAAGGCAAGCCTACGACAAATTGTCTGAAGTAGCTCAAAAATATAAAGTAGATCTGGATCGGACTAAAGCTTTACAGAAAAGCCATCAACTCTGTTTTAGAGATAAGGACATAGAGTGCATGAGAATACCAGGAATGAAGTTTCAAATTCAGGAAATGATTCAAAGCATTCAGACTTGGAGTGTTCTAGATAAGTGGGAAGGTAAATGGGCGAAGAAGAAGGGTCCTAAGAGATCTATGGGGGAACTGCCTCCTCCCGGGGAAGGTGCTACAAGTTTCCCCTTACGGGAAGTACCCAGTTGAGGTAATTTTCATGTACCTTGGAGTAGGAGTGATCTTGCGTCATTCACCAATGATTTCCCCGGTTGAGAGAGAAGCCTGTAGAATGGTACAAACAAGTTGAGCGGTTTGTGAAAATGTCAAAGGTTTTGTGAACTGATTTGAATACTTTATAGAGAGAGATGGTAAGGGACCCATTGACAAATGGTCCGTCACTTATAGTAAAAAGGAAGTATAACCAGGTGATGACATGGTTGAAGTCTAAAGTGTCGCTCCAGGATATTAACTGGGTCAAGATTGACTGAAAGACCCAGGAACCCAAAGAGACGATTCATGAATATTATGAGAGATTCACGCAGGCATTTAAACAGTACAGTGTAATGGAAACATTGGAGCCCAAGGATATAGAACATTTTGTGTCCAAGTTTGTGACAGGATTGAAGCCTGAAATTAGCATGATGATTCAACAGCATTTGATTTGTTGGCAGAATAAGTTGGTTGATGAGATTTTGAGATATGCCAAGTACTGTAATGATGAAATAGACATGAGGCAGAAGAAACTGAAGGAGTAACTAATGGTGGCGCAAATGAAGGCTGCTCAGAGGGGAGTTCATAGTCAGCCTTTTGTAGGGAATGTTCCCCAATGCAGGGAATGTATCAGCAGGGAGCTCCTGCAATGCAAGGTGGAGGTAGATTTCAGCAACAAGGTAGAGGTTGTGGCGTTCCTATAGACCCGAGTACAGGGATTGATGTAGCCACTTTGAAAAAGTCTAATCCGTGTAATTATTGTAATAGAGTGGGGCATTGGAAGTGGGAATGCCATCTTAATCCTGAAAATCAAGGTCAAAATCCAGGGTTTACACAGTCTCAGAATAGTAAACCTGCGCAGTCGCTAAATGTGCTGAGACCAAGGTCTCAAAATGTTAATGTGCCACAAGCCTCAGTGATGCAAGTTCCACAATCCCCGATGCCACAGCAAGCTGCTCATGGTCCTAGATTTGTTTCAAATCAGGTTCCAAATGCAAACCAGACTTCTTTACAGAATAACAATACTTTCCAACGGTATCCCATGTTTGACACAGTTGACAATTATAGCTTCGATCAGTCCTTCTGACGGTGCCTGGGGGGGAGGGGAGGGATAGTCTTTGAGGTAAACCAAAGTGGTCCATTTATAGATGGTAAGGCAAATGGCCACCCGTAGCATAATTGGTTGCTACAGGTGCTACCCGTTCTACTGTGAGAACAGTGGAAATTCCAAACCTACCCCTCTCGGGAAAAAGAATCTAAGTTGTAGGCCTTGCAAATAAACAAATGATCAATCCTGTAAATGAGTATGTGCTTGTAAAAATAGGGAGTTTTGAAGATAATCACCAATTTGTGGTATGTGATTTGAGTCCTGTAAGTTTGTTGGGAGGCAATTTTTTGTGCAAGCTGAATTGCACTATTTGCTGCACACCAAGGGGTGTGGAGTTTCAAACCCATGAGGAAGATGTTGCCTTTAAAATGGTTAATCAAATTCCAGCAATTGAATTGTTCCCTATGATGACAAGTGAAGAGTTACCCTTGTATCTCAGAAATACAGTAAAGTCAGAAGTGTGGGATTTTTAAGGGAATAACATTGGACTCATCAAAGGAGTTGAACCTGTCCCTATCAAGATAAAGTAAAAAACTGAGTACTCGAGAACCCCGCAATATAATATGACCCCTGAAACGATTGCTGGAATAAGTCCAGTAATTGAGGCAATGATCCAACAAGGTATTCTGAAGGACATTATGGGGAGTCCATGTAACTCGCCCATTATGGGCTTACAGAAGCCTAGCGGTAAGTACCGCATAGTGCACGATCTCCGAAAGATAAACAATATTGTGGTTCCTTGTTGTCCAGTAGTACCGAATCCTACTGTGATTTTGTTTCAGATTACATGTGAGGCTGAGCGGTTTTCTGTTGCCGATTTGTGTCAGGCCTTCTTCTCCATACCCTTGCATGAGGACAGTCCGTTCCTTTTTGCGTTTCAGTTCGGCAGTCGTGTTTAGGCATGGTGCAGAGACCCACAAGGATATACAGAGAGCCCATCTAGTTTTAATCAGATCCTTTAAAAGAAATGTGTAGTCTGCGGCTGAGAATTTTACCTTGAGGAGATGTGCTGTTTTGAACCCTGCCTCCTTGTTGTCTCTTCCTGAGAATGACAATGATGAGAGTGAAGTGGAACATGGCTGTCTCGATGTTACTGAACTGTGCACCAAGCCAAGACCAGATATACAAGATGAGCCACTGCCTGAATCTGATTTTGCATTGTTTGTGGATGGCTTGTGTTTGCGAGACCATGAATGAAATTTATGGGCTGACTATGCAGTTTGTACAGTTTCAGGAGTAGTTGAAGCTTCATGGTTCCAAGGAGTGTTTTCTGCACAAGTAGCTGAATTGATTGCTCTTACTAGAGCATGCTGTGTCTCTGACCAGCAGAGAGTGACCATTTTCACTGATAGTATGGCTTTTGTGTCGTTCATGACTTCAGACAGTCATTGTCCCAGAGGGAGTTTATGACCTCTTCGGGGTCACCAATCTGAAACAGGGAGCAAGTTTGAAAGCTCCTTGAAGCATTGCAGATGCCTACTCAGATTGTAGTCATCAAGTGCGCTGCTCATCGTAAAGGTGATGATTACATGATCGTTGGCAACCGATATACCGACGAGGTCGCAAAGTACTGTGCTCACAATGGTTGTACCTTCAATGGTGAATACACTAAGGAGGGGACAGACAAGACCAACTACAACATTTGTTAACAACAGCTGATACGTTGGAGGAAGTAAAGAGGCTGCAGGAGGAAATATCAGAGGCAGAACAGCCAGCTGGGTTAATGCAGGTTGTCTCAAGAGGGATGAGGATGAGATTTGGGTTTCAAGAGATGGAAAACCTGTGTTGCCAAATAGTTGTTTGCCCCCAATGGCTAGGCTTTATCATGGCCCGACTCATGTATGGAAGGATGACATGGTCAGGTTGTTCAGGCAGACTTGGATTAATCCAAGGTTAGATTGATGGCTGAAGCGTTGTGCCACAGATGTGTTGTATGTAAACAGAACAATGTACGGAAAAGAATTGCAGTGACATTGAGCCACACAGGAAGATCAGGGGGTCCCTTCAGCAGGATGCAGTTGTTTTTTATTGAGATACCCATGTGCAATGGGTTGAAGTATGTCCTGGTTGTTGTGTGTATCTTTTCATGATGGGTTGAGGCATACCTGACTAGGAGGAATGACAGTCTCACAGAAGCAAAGTTGCTTTTGATGGAGTTCATCATCATAAAATCTTCATTCGGTTGTACACAGCAACCAGAAAAGGGCATTAATACATAGGTTTGGCTTCCCCACTTCTCTGGAATCGGACCAAGTCACAGACTTCAACAATGAAATCTTGAGGATGCTGTGTGAAGCTTTACAAGTTGAACAGAGGCTGCATTGTAGCTATAGACCTGAGGCTTCAGGTCTGGTGGAGCAGGTCAATGTGACTTTGAAATCCAGACTTGAGTGTGCTTCTACATTTTTGAAATGGCTTGATGCTTTGCCGCTTGTGTCGATGAGTCTACGCAGCATACTTGATCGCAGCACAGGATTGTCCCCGCATGAAATCATCATGGGTAGAGCAATGAGATTGCCGGTTGTACCTTCAAATGTGCTTGTGAACATTACTGATGATCTGATACTTGACTACTGCAAAGGACTGGCTGACGTGGTGCACTCTGTGTCGCATCAGGTTGAAGCCGCCACAGCCCCACCACATCAGGAGCAGTGCAATGACCTTTGTACTGGTGACTGGTTCTTGGTGAAAAAGCATGTGCGAAAGAGTTGTCTGGAGCCCCACTGATGTGGCCCTTTCTAGGTTATTCTGGTCACTACAACTGCTGTGAAATGCAGAGGTCTCCCTAACTGGGTGCATGCTGCCCACACTCGCCGAGTTCCATGTCCCTTGATGATGTAACAGCATCTTTCCCAGCAAAAATCTGAAACAGCACTTGTCCGGCCTGAGGGAGGTCTTGGAGAATCAGTAGCTAAAGTCTGTGGCTGTGACTGAACCAGACTTGGACCCTGGTGAAGGGCCTAGTGCTGTAGAAATGTGAGTGGCAGCAGGAAAACGTTGGGACACAAGACAGGAGAGAGGGAGACTGGTTCCACAAGAGGGAGGTGGGCTCCAGGCTATTGCGGAAGATACTGGGAATTCAGAACTGAGTGACGGAAGAGATGAGGGGACTGTACTCAGAAGATCAAAACGAGCTTGAGTGTCTTGTCAGAGGTATTCTTCCCCTGAATGGACTTACTTTGCTGCAAATGACAGAGAGAGAGAGAATTCTAGGAATTCTGGAATAAAGGTGGAAATTCAACTAAAACTCCGGGAACTAGATCATAAATCCGATCTTACTTTTGAACTTCCTTTGTTGCTAAGATTAAGTGCCTTGAGACATCTTATCCTGGATGTGATTGAATTTCCTTTCCTGGATGCGAGTTAATTCCCTGTGCTGGTAAATTAACTGAGACATTTCATTCTGGAACTGATTGTCAATGAACGTGAACCATTCCTTATCACAGACATTTAAATAGACTTTGTAGGAGAAAAAAGCACAAAGATTTTGTAAATAATCAAGTCACTGCATATTGTACGGACTCCGGTTTTGCCATTTACACAGGTGGAAATCGACACATAGGACTCTGCTGCTGCTAAGTTCCACTAAACAGTTCGCTTATAGAAAAGTAATGGAAGCCAATCCTAATATTAGTAGATATAGGTACATATTAGCAGGTACACTAATAGTTGTAGTTGTAATACTGATCATTTTGCTTGTAGGATTATATCCATCTACATCTAATTCAGTGGAGACTAACTGGCACATGCATCAAGGAAGGCTTTTGCGATTCCTTAATTGCGATTATTAAGGAATCGCAATTAAGGAATCGCAAAAGCCTATGCATTTAGGAATCGCTATAAAAATAGCGATTCCTAATTTGCGAGTCGCAATTAAGGAATGGCTTCCCATTCATTCCTATGGGCCCACAGGCCCATAGGAATGAGTGGGAATTGCATGCGCAATTTGCGAGTACCCATTAGGTACTCGCAAATTGCGCAGGCAATTTCAAGGGTGCAAGGGTGTCAAAGGACACCCTGTTTCACCCTGAAATTGTATTGTGCACCCATGTTAGCACACACATGCCCCAAGGGCATGTGTGTGTGTGACATGTAACTTTGAAAAATGCACTTTAGTGCATTTTTCAAAGTTTTAACAAATTACCGACCTGTTGTATTTTGTGGTAAATTGCAACCCCTAATAGCGAATTCGCTATTTTAAATTGCTTCTAGCATTGCACTTAAGGAATCGCAATTTGCGATTCCTTAAATCCAATCGCAATTTCCGATTTTTGCATTTGGGATGATGCATCCCAAATGCAGAATACTGATCGCAAAGAGGCAGATTCTGAGAATCTGCCCGTTTGCGATCGGCTTTAGCTTGATGCATGGGGCCCTTATTCTGCAAGTAATCCCAAATCCTCACGCCCTAGAGGTAATATCTTGTATCCATTAGATCATTCAGAATTGCACGTAGATACATCTAGAGGGGATTATTCTGAAAATGCTTATTTTAGACTGCTTTATGAGTATATTGACACAATGGATGCCAGGAATTGCTACTTCTATACGGAATTGCTGCAGAGGGTATTACTTACCACCACATTCCTTTGGCTTATGGTGTTACCTGTAGTATTTTGATGAGCATTCTGTATGAAATGGAACATTTTGAATATTATTGTTCCTATCAGGATTTAGTTTTTTCGGGGCTCCTCATACTTGAGCATCTAAGTCGTCACATTGACCCCAATGCTAAGTTTCCTGGAATCAATAAAAGGTTCTTTAAACCCATCTTGACCAGAGACTCTGCTTATGCTCACAGACACAATTTGACTTGCCTTCTAACAGAGGTTGAGAAGAAATCTTTATATTTGGTTGAAGACAGGAGGAGAAATTTGGAATTTAAGTCAAAAACAGACAAAAATATTAAGAATGAGCATGAGTGGAGTAAGTGGAAAATAGAACATTTAGTGCCAGGAAATCAGGCAGCATTGACTCTATATTGGGAACATAAATGGAAAATGTGTATATTTGTGGAAAGGTCTTCATTTGACAATCATTTTGTGTGAAAGAGCGAGTGTGACCAATTATTTGAAGTTAGAGGAAATTGGAATTTATTTTTGATGGGTGAGGATCCTGTTGTTCCTGGAGTCTATTATATTTGTGGAGGACACACTTATTTCACGTTGCCCAAAGTCAGGCATGGTACTTGCTAACTATGTGTAGTTTTCCCAAAAATGTATTGTGTGGAACATCTCAATGACCCTGTGGGTGAACAGAATTCAGGCCTAAACAAGGTGTTATGGCTGGAGAAGTAGTGGGGGATATTTTTGGTGTGATTATTCCATCTGTGGGCATGATTTTGAATGACATCAAAATTAGAAAGTTATCCACCATAGTGGATAAGTTGGCTGCTAGTACAGCCGGAGCTTTATTGGTTATAATGCGGAAATGGTGGCTATCAGGTCCATGGTTTTGCAAAACCGCCATGAGCTAGACATCCTGCTTGCAAAAGAGGGCGGAGTCTGTCAGGTGTTAAAGGTCCAGCAATGCTGCACCTACATTCCAAGAGTAAGGATTCAAAGAAGTTTATCAAAAATATTTCTGACTTGCATGAGGATTTGCAGGAGTTGGAAGCAACAGGTATTTGGGAACCCATTGGAAATGGATTTTCTATTGTAGGCAAATGACTTAGAAACCTGGGAAGTGGAATTTTGGGCGCTATCTTGAAACCCCTTGTGATAATTGTCCTTTGTGTAATATTCCTATTTGTGATCTTTAAGGGATATAAGGGCATAAAAGTCAAATGGGGAGTGAAGAGAAAGAGAATGGATGTAGAGTTAGAGGAGAGACAGAATAAATACTGTGATGACATAAAACATTTGAAAGAATCTAGAAGAAAAATGTTAAATACCACAAGGTTTTAGCTGGTTTGTCTGACAAGAGCGGATCATAATCTGTAATGGCTTGATCTGCCATCACAGGAGGGACTAGAGCAGCATAATTTTGGCTCCACACTTTTATGTTTTGACCATGCCAAATATAAGTACACGTGGTCACATTTATTTGTGTGATTTAATATCATTAATGTAATGTAGTGCACTTGAACAGATACAGAAAGTGCATTTACTGTATATTCTCAAAATTTTTATGAGTGTGCATGCTAACATTTTCTTTTCAGTGTCATCAGATTGCAGTTCCTATATATATCTGCACTTGTGTGTTTTTTAATAATATAATCACATACTTATTTGAATAGTATTCTGCATTTATTTGATAACCTTATATGTCTCTATAACTATGCGTTTAAAACATGTACTGAGATGCTCGCCACGTTAACTTGACCAAAGGCGTTAGCATGTGAATATTTATGTTTAACCTTCAACATGAACGTTTGCTTGGTTTGCAATGTTTTTCTCTTCTGTGCAGGTGCAGTCGTATGATCTCATATTTAGAGAAAGGCACATTGTGTATGAGAGGGTTCGGGAGGAGTACTTTTACGTGGACAAGAGGTGCTAACGAACAAAGGGAGGACTACTGCTGTATCATGAGACGGGAGGAATACAAGGAAATTCTGATGTGCGGACCAAAAGAAAGGAGTTTCAAGTGTAGTCGCCAAGTTTTACCGTGTGAAGGTGGAAAGTAATGAGACACATGATGTGGGATTCTCAAATGTTCTTTTGTGGGTTTAATTGGTGAGCACTCATTTTCCCTTTAGTCAGATTCTCTTTAGACTCAGAAAGGTACAGGCCACTTTGCCTTGTTCTGTTGTGTGGCTTTATGCTATGCATTATTACTGATTTCGGAAAACTTCTACAGAAGTCTCTGAAATGCTGACACCTTCCTGCTTTACTGGATCTAATTAGGGTTTCCCTAATCAGTGCTACATAGAGTAGGTTTAGTTTAGGTAACTTAGATTTACTCATTCCTAGGCAAGAGGAACGCAAATCATATTCTGATCATCGAATCCCGTTCCTCATTTTCTGCATTGCAATTACTGAATTTCTCGTATGTTTTATGTTGCTGAGACTTAACTTTGTTAGTATTGATTCTGTATTTTTACAATGTATTTTTGAGATTATTGTACATCAGCTTGGCTTTCAATTTGCAATAAATCTGTACTTAATCCCATTTATCGACTTTTTGGTCCTCACTATGTGGCCAATTTGTTTACACTGTAAATTGAACTTGTGGATGATGTTAACTCCCTTTTATTTCCTAGGCTCCTAAGAAAGGTCAGTTGCAGGGAAAATTGGTTAAAGGGCTTAGTGCTCGAGCACAAGCTTCCTTTGCGCATGCACAGAACATGGACAGCATCTGCAGCACCATTCCAAGCCTGTGTGTAAACATACACACATACTATGTGCAGCATTTGTCAGCAGTGTATGTTCCCTTTACGCAGCACAGGTACAAGATGGTAATCAGCAGTGCAAGCTAAGATATCCTCGCATACAAAACTGGTATCACTCGCAGCAGTATCTAAGCTTATTTCAGGCAAAGAATAACCTGATTAAAGTATAGAGGTGAGTGAGCCACTGAAGGCTCGTGCCTGATGCTGGACTCTGAGTCAGCTTGAGGTCCTGTTGAGCACTCAAGCTCTAAACGAACTGAGCTTTCTTGTGGCTTCTGCTGCTACCCAACGCTCTAACCTCATGCACCGAGAAAGAAAGACAAACCATCAAACGTTGATGTCAAACAGGTGCAAGAAAGGGATACTAGTCTAGTGACTTGATTACATAGTGTGAAGCCAGAAAACCTGGGTTCAATCCTGGCTTGGCCGCTTCATCAATTTGTGTGATCTTAGGCAATTATTTTATTTTATTGGCCCTCCTCTGTTTTTCATTACTGCATATGGGAAAACCTTGAAATACGTGATGATGTGTGCTGTACAAATATCTCTCATGTGTTTGACTTAATTGACTATAATGTTGCTCCGTGTAAAATAAGAATTTAGCCTACATAAAAAGTGCACATGACAACTTACCTCTTAGTTCATTAATGGTATTGTCGTAGAAGTGTCGGTGTAGGCATGAATGTTTTTAAGTTCATGTTTAAAAACTATCACTTTTAGCAAATGCCTCTCAATACAGTGATATAATCTTATGCACTAAGTTGAAACGCTTGTCAAAGAAATATACTTTTTTGAAGACATTTTATCATATTTTTATATATCTGTTGCTTGATTTCCATGCCAAATGTTCCCATCCCCCAGCTTGTGACTGGACTCTTAGAGCCACGATAGACCTTTGGCTCAACTCTCCCAGTTGATTTTTTGGCTTTCCCATTTCTACTACAGTACTGTGTATAACAGTTACTCTAGTTCCACCTCTCTCAGGATCTCACTTGGGGGAGCAACATCTTGTTTTCTGGAATTCCTGCTAGTTTCCTTGGGTTTCAGAAGGATAACTATTCCTACTTCTGGGTTTAAAAAGGAAAAATTGTGCAATAGCGACATCAAGAAGTTGTTTTAAAGTTATTTGTGCATTTTTTCAGCATAATATGAAACAAACAACACTCAAATCATAAATTTTTCCAGTCCCAGCACTCTGTCCTAAGTAAGTCTATGTTCTTTTTCTAATTGCCATAATTTGCCCTCCACCCGTCAAGCTGAACACAGCGATTACTGTCACTGTCTTGTCTTCAGAAGCCACCCAGAGCATGGGCATAACTTCTTCTTTTTCCTCTGCTGGCCTCAAGCAGCCATGGCCGAATGGCGTACCCTCCATTTACCAAAGTGAGCATGCGCACTGCTCGGCTATTCAATATGGGTGCAATGAGGCCTTTCCAGTCCCCTTCAGGGGCTTCAGTAGATTCTGCCACTTGGAGTTTGACTCCTGCAGCTGAGGGAATCGACTGAGCTAACAGCAAGCTCCCAGTGCGGTTATATCTCCTGTGGCCCTTGTAGGCAGTGAACTCATAGAGATTCTGAAACATCTAAGCATCACACAAAGAACAAATGTTACAAAAGTGCCATGCCCATTCAGCAGGAGAGTGGGCCCTGGTGCCACTGCGCCTGCTACAATATCGATATCTACGCACCTACGGCGGAGAGGAAGCGCTGTGTTTCTGTAATGTTTGCAGTGATATGGCGTACGAGGCGCGCGGCGCTGGGTGCTGCGGAGCGCTCGAGGAAAGGCAATGAGGGGGGTCTGAGATCTAGGGGAAACCTCAGTTGTTTGGTTTACATTGTACAACAGTCTCGGGGTCCCTATGACGAACACAAATGCCCCTCCAATACCAACAGACTCACTCAGGCAAAGAAACTGAAGTAGGAGCGACCTGGCGTTACAGGATTTCTAAATGGAGCCAGTGGGGCCTTTCACTGTGTCTTCTGCGGCACGATGTCTTAGCGCTTTGTCATGTCTGGAATGTGTCTTCCTGTGCAGCTCTGGTCTGTCTGCAATTTCGAATGGCTCGAGGGAAAGCGCCTTGGCCCCTGGGAGCATGCATGCTGGGGTCAGACGAGGTGACCGTTGGTCTGGGATGTGTGGGTGCAATGTTGATGTGTGTGCAGTGTACGCGCGCCCACAGGCATGAAAGTTGATCTGTTGCTGATGTTTTTGCATTGTCATTGTTTGTGTTGCTCGAGTTGCACCCTCCTGCGAGTAGCTGCAGGGAGATCCGGTGCAGCAGAGCAGGGCGCATGCGTGCTTGTGGTGTAAAATACATCTCCAATGGGCACCTGCAGTGGACAGTAATACCGCTTTAGGCTACGGATCCCAACTGATACAGGGGCTTGGTCACTTCGCATTCCCTCATCTCCTTGTGGTTTGTGTGTCCACAGCCAAGGTTGGCAACTTTTCCATCCGTTTAATTTCCTTTGTGAATGTATCTCTTAATTTGTTTTGTACATCAGACAATGTGTATGTTGCACTTTGGTGGCTAATCCGGCGAGTCAATGCTGAGAGTTTAGATGGGATGGAGATTCTCATTTGTGTCTGAAGGGTTACAGTTGTTGGTTTGTACACGTGTCCTTCAGCCATTGTAATTCTCTCTTCCGCATACACCTCTGACCATTATAGTTTCTAAAGAGCAGCGTTAGTGTGCGCATCTTTGCACTCGAGTATCTCCTCTGCAGTTCTTCAGTTTTGTGACTCGCCATGGGCCCAATGATATTATGTTTGTGTGATGATGCGTTTTGTTGTACATAAAGGGACATCCGCAGTTTACTTTTTTTAAAATATGTGTGTATGTGAGTGTCTGTGCTGCAGTTGATGGTACTTCCTTACAGATGTGCTGTCAGTAACTTGTGTGTACATCACACAGCCACATTGTAAACCTATATCAGGATATTGTTTCTGGTTCCACCCGCAGATTCTTGAATTCACCTGAGTAAGTGTTTGTGTGTTTTAAGTGGCACCAGAGCGCGGCGCGGCTTGCTGTGTCTGTTCAGGTGACATCCCGCTAGGCCCTCGGCAAACGGCCTACAAACACTTCCGCAATGTCACCAACAGTTGCCTCTGCCAACTTTCCTACATCAAGGGCAAAAACAAAAATTCACAAGTGGTGAGGGTGCAGATCCTTTTACTCCTGTACCCATGTCCGACCATATTGTGCAAATATCTGAAAATGCTGTCTTTTTATTACTCTCCAGTGAAGGATGAACTGTACACCTTTAAATACTTTCATTTGCCATTCTAATAGTTTTCTCTGCTAAACAGTACATTCTAATAGTTTTCTCTGCTAAACAACTTTCTATTTACTTTTCGAGTTTATGAGCGGTTTCAGGGCGCGCACACTGAATATCGACCCCAGAGTATCAATAGGGCACATTATCAAGGATAAAACATCAAAAAAATATAGACAGGTGTGAGTCTAGATTTTCTACACCTAACACTACATATTGTATTAATTGTATTTATATAGCGACTCTACAATAGTCTACAGTGATGAGTACATATCACAAGAATTACCACTTGCTATTGTTTAATATGCTAAACTGAGGGAGACATTAAATGTACTGTGTTCTGCTATAGGTGATGAACTTGCCACATAGAGAATTTTATGGCGTTCCGGAGCATGAGTTGTGTTTAGTGTTGCTCCCTTCTTTATTCCTTTTTGTTTCCTTTGGCTCTCATTCATAGTATATGTACAATTGCTAAGTGCTTGTATTCATAAACCTTCTACTCTATTTAAAGGTATTTTCTGTATTCCTGGTATGAATGGCTCCAAACTAAATGGCCAAGAATGAGTTCTGGTGTTGGAATATGCAGAAGGGTTCAGGTTTGTGCAGTAGAATGTGATGAGTTTTCAACTTCCAGAGAAAATATAGAGAGGACATGAGATGAGAGAACTCTCTTAAGGGCATACTTTTTGAGGAGGCCCTCTGCTTTTGATTGCAGTGGCTCAGTTTATTTGGTGATTCACAATTCCAATCATGGGTAAAACATGGCTTGTTGAACATAGATGAGATGTACTTGCAAATTGTTTGATTGCATATTGCATTTCAGGTTTTCAATTTGACCAATCCTTTGACTTCTTACCAACAAAATATGAGTGTCTTCCTGGTCGAGGACCACACTGCTTTTTCTCTTATCTGTCTTGTATCAAGACCCTGCTGGACTATGGGGTGAAAGAAAGCTTGAATAAGCAGCTACCTATGTTATATGACATCTCTTTATTAATGTAATAACTGCACTTTCACAATTGCTTTATTAACCTTCCTGCTTTCTCAAATTTGCTTGAAAATGCACCATTTGTCCACTCTTTTTTCAAAATTTTCTCGGGGGGAGAACCCCCCCAAACCCCCCTTAGGTTGTTCGGGCTCGCTCGCTACGCTCGCTCGCTGCAGTGCAGTATGCCAATAATTGTACGCCCCACCACTTTCAAATGTCACCAGCCACCACTGGTTGCACTGTTCCTCCCGGAAGTTGGTCGTGGTCTGTTGCCTCTGTCCATGGGACACTAGGCAGGCGGTTGTGGAGCCCGGCAGCTATGCACAGAGAGAGTAACTGGGATGCAGGCCAGCAGCATAGAAGAAGCGGCCCATCGCCACTCGGACATCGATTGCACTGGCCTGGTTCGGTTTGTATGCTACTTGGAATTCCACAAATAACACAAAAATTCAAACCCCACGGTCTAGGGACATAGAAGGACACTCGATATTTCTGGGGCGCACTTATTGGGTCTCAAATAGGGAGGCTGATCCCACATTGGTGCATGCTTCCCTTAAGCAGATATGGCACAACAAGGTCCACCTCAGGAATAAGCCGGCAATTTTGACATGGTGAGTTTTCGTCAGCATTGACCTTTAAGGCAGTTAACATCCCCACAGGTGTATACAGGTTTCGCACAGAATGAAAGCACGGCCAGCTCATGAATGCAGGAATAGTGCACGCCGCTAGCAGAGTCGGACTGGGGCAAAAAATCAAATTTTTCATTGATGTATTTCTATTATTTCCATATTTATTGCTTCTGTGCAGATCTGAATTTTGTTTTTAATGCTGTACAGCGGTAAAGACAGATCCCCCCCTAATCGAGTACACAGCGTCTACACAACCTCCATACAGCTGTATCTCTGAATTTCACCACAAGATACAAGCACAGCGAAAAGCTACGGAGACCATTTTCTCATCCAGATTTCTATACACCGTATTGATGCTTTGGGGAGGGGAAATATTACAGCTGCCACTTTAAAGAAAACTCGAGATAAAAGATGAGCGCGATTAACACAGGATGTAAAGAGGAAGTGTGTGGGTCAGGAGAAGGCTCTGAAGGTGTTGGGGCCCAAACAAGGTATGAATAGCGCTATTTATCGCCGGGTTCTCCAGGGAGGGAGAGGGGTAACAAACGAAAGGCACGGCTGCCAGTAATACAACTGAGGCTTGACGCGCTAGTTAAATAAATAAATAAAAAGCGATGGGGGAGAACGCTGCAGGCAGGAAAAAAGATAATTGCAATGCAATAGGTCTCGCATTTAAATGCGAGACCTATGCCGCTATTGTCCGCGCATGGCGCGCTCAATATAAGCAGAGCACGTCGTGCCTACAAGAGAAACTCATTAAAGTAAATAGTGCTCAGAGACTAAAGAAGACGGACCGTGTAACATCCAAAGTAAAAGGGCCAGTCGCCATGGGAGGTTACAGACGAAGACAAGGCAGTACTAAGGAGGGACTAACAAGCCTCTTTACGAATCAGACGTCAGCATTTACGTAGGACACTGACACAAGCCAATGACAAATATGTGCAGAGAGTGGGCGGGGCTTCTATCACAATACTCAACCACAAGAAGTCTCCTAGAGCAGGCCATGCGCACTGACTCTAGGCTCGACCTAAAGAAGGAAATATGGACAGAGGGGCCACGAAAACAGCGAGAGAGACAGGCGCGCAACGCCCATTGGGCTAAAAGGGCTTCAGTCCCGCCCCCCCACCCCTCGTGTGTCAGCTCGGGCTGAAACAGCTTCCCGGGCACACACACACATACAGTTTTTGAGCTGTTGTGGTCTGGCGTCCGTCTTACTGCAGCCGCACCCGAGTACTTCACAGGTCTTTAAAAGACCATTTACTTGTTAACGAGGCTTTGTTGTTCTTTCACCCCTTCTTAGAGCCCCTGCATCTTCACTCTGCCGATTGCTGGAAGAATTAGCTCCCCCTCTCCCCTCGAAATTTGACTCTAGTTGCGCCTCTGGGGAGAGAAATGTAAGAAATTAGGAATCAGATAAAAAAAGATATTAGGTTTGGTGGGTAGGACCGTAAAAGGAGGAGGTACCTAGAAAACATACATGACAGGAGGGAATAGCGAAATTAATGAATGGGGTCTGATAACGATCCTGCTGCTGGCTGTCAGTGCGTGGGAGAGGACGTGCAGAATTACCTGTGTGTGCTTAGACTCCCTAGAGACCAGCTGAACAGGAGGAAGCGCCACTGAGCATCGACCACCGAGGGACTTCATTTCCCTGCACTCATTGCGATTCGCCCCTGCATCACCTGACTACCAGCGCTATAAGAGTATCTGTATACTATTTTCAGCAGTTACCAAGGTGACAGAAATCAGGCATTTCTGAGCGTTACAACGCCTTAGAGGAGCTATCCAGACTATTGTGTGTCAAAACAAGCATTGCCAACGCCTCTGGGTCTCGCCTTTGAGCAGTGGCATAGCTAAGTTGTCATGGTTCCTAGTGCAAGACAATTAACCGCTCCCCCCTCCCCATGGTGATCTGTTAGTCTGTCAGCTGCCCCTTTCACTCCTCAACCTCCTTCAACAGATTCTTCATCTGCCATATCAAAACTCACTACCATTCTCATACAGACACTTTTGTATTTGCACTCTCAGCATTATCTTTCTCCATGTCAAAGCCATATCCCTAAAAACCATTACCAAAACCTATAGGTGTGGCCAGGGCCGGTCCTAGGATTTTTGGGGCCCTGGGCAGAAAGGGAATGGGAGAGGACCCCCTAATTTGCATATGGCGTGACATCACAATACTATAAATTGACATTAATCCTATGGCGTTGTTGAAGCGATTTTGCATGAATTAACTTGAATGATGCAATATCAACAGAAACATAAATAATTGCACTGATAAAATAAGTTGAAATATTTTAAAACAATATTAAGTGGAAATACATTATATTATTCACTCTGGGTGAAAAAGATTGGCCCAGGTTTCTACAACATATATACCTTTTCTCCAATGTTGACATTTTTCCGGGCTAGTACTTTATTAAATGTATAGGCATGTGATATTTATATAGTGTAAACCAAACACAAAGGCATTGACGAGCTGAACAGGGTAAAAGACACAGTCAATGTGTGTGAAAAAGGGTATGTGCTTAATCGACTGTTATAACATCATGCTGTAGTGTTCTTTAAAGAAGTCAGTATTCGGCTGTTTCCTAAATTAGAGCTGGGTTAGGGATGTGCAGAGGGATACAGAAATATCATTCCAGATCATTGGTGCATGGATGGAAAAGATCTTTTGACTTGTTTTTTGCACTTTGTCATTCTACTGAAGGTGTCCTGGCTGTGGGTGTGCGGAGAGACTCTGGAGATTGTAAGCTTGACATCCAAGTAAGCAGAGGTGCTGGCCGCCAAGAGGAGACTATGAAGTTCTATCAGGGAGAAGTGATGTGGTCATATTTCTCCAAGCCTTAATGAGGCATGGTGAAGCATGTAAAATTCCCTTAAGGGGTGGTAAGTGTGGATTAAAATTCCAATACAGTTTTCCAGATACCCAGTGCAAGAGAAGGTGTGAGGCAAAGATGATTTTTGATCAAGAAATACATAAAAAGAAACAGAACAGTTGAAAATAGCTAGAGTCCTATTGAAGGTGTCACTCAAGTCACTGTAAAATTAAGCAATGGGATTGAGTGAGATAACTCTGAGTTCTGATAAATTCACATTTTTATTTAAAATGTTACAAAGCACAGGCTATACCTAGGAAAAGGGCAGCAGAGTGCTCCAGAAACAAAGCATTAATATTTAGGGCTTTCTCTGACAGTAATTAGCATTCTGGGATTTTTCATCCCAAAATTACATTATTAAATGTGAATCCACCAGAAGGTAATGTTATGTAGTCTAAAATATTGTTATTGGCATGTGCCCTGAGCCATGGCTACAAGACTCCTGCCAACCCCTTCTACAACCTTTAAAACGTCTAATAATATCAGTGTCCACTTCCAATTAGTGGCGGCAAAATACAATTGCCCCCTCTCTTGGCCCTCTCAGGGGCTTATTTACAAGCCCATTGCACTGCCAGTGCGTCACTTTTTTTTTACACACTGGCGGCACAATGGGCTTGCCCATATTTACAAGGCCACGTAAGGTCCTCCTGCGCGACTTTTTATGGCCTTGTAAATATGGGCCCCTTTCACAAATTACTCTGTGTGAAAGGGGCATTCCATGGGTGTTGCTGTAGGTGTTCCCACACAACATCCATGGAACTTGACGCATTCCCAGATTTACAACATTTTGTAAAACTGGAAATGCGTCAGTGGCGCAACGAGGAGAAATACTTTTATTTCTCCTCGTTTTTTCCACTTTCTAAGACGAAAATGCCATTAAGGATTGTTTTTGTGCAGGAAGTTGTCTCTTTGTGCACAAAACCAATCATCCCAACGGTGCAGGCACCCTTGCAAAATGACGCAAGGGTGCCTGCGCTGGCGCATGGCAGCCAATTGTTCGCCAGTGCAGGGGAAAGCGCAGAGATGTGCCGCATTGTTGTTAATACGATGCATCCTTGTGCTTTGACGCAGCAGGGCGCAGTCAAATGGCTTATGGCACTACGCTGCGTCATTTTCTTGTAGATGAGGTCCACAGTGTTTGATCATGGCTGTGAGGGCCAAGAGTGGAATGGGAACTCAATAAAAAGGTGTTGTGTGCAAAGCACCTGCAGGAGAACCAGAAGAGTATAGCTAAGGTCTGGGTAAGTGTTGCTTGCAGTGAAGCCAGGAGAGTGTTACTTAAGTCTTGGGAGACATGAATTTTAATGTGGCTCTAATAGTTGCACTGCTGTGCTATGAAATATGCATATCTGTGTGCAGCCGTGGCAGCAGATGTGACAAGAAAAGAACAATCTTGTGGGTGAGACAGTCTTGCACACTTTCCATAAAGGGATTGAAGGAGCACTAGAATGCTGGCTTCAGGAGGCCTAGTAACTCTTCTGTTGGGGGAAGAGAATGCTATGACTTATTATACTAAGCAGAACGTTGGAGGTGGATGTGAGTTTCTTGTGACGTTGGAGAGGTTGATGCCCCCTCCCCTGGACACTGCAGCCATGGTATAGCGCTGCAAGGCCTAGCAGAGGAGGCTTGCTCAGCCTTGCAGTGATATATCATGGCAATGAGGCACAATGGGGGCATTTAAGCTTGCTGTAATGGCTGCACATAAGAGGACTATTTCTTTCTTTCTTAAGGGCATTTCATACTACATCTTCACACGTGCATCAAGAACTTGCCCTTAAAGTGTTTGTATGATTGCATCATTCAAGTCGCTGATGTGTATCCTTAAAGTACTTTTATCCTCACTTTTCTAGGATACTTATCAGAGGATTAGACCCTGCTCCTTTGCTCCCTGTTGACTCTTTCTATCTCTTTCCATCCATCTGTAAATCCACTCTCTCTCTCCTTAGTTCCACTTTCTCTCTCCTGTTGCCCTCCCTGTGCCTGCTGCAATTAACCCCAAGGAGCTGAAGAAAGTGACAGAGGAGATTGCACCACCCCTGAGCCTTCAAAAAATGGGCTGATGGAATAAAGGAACTAGTGCAGCCCAGAACTATCCAATACGTCCATGGATCCATTTGCTCCTTCCAGTGACACTGCTGCATGTGTGGCCTGCCCTGGGACCTAGATAGAGCATTTCTGGCAAAAATGCAAAAGAGTACAAAGTGCAAACAATGGTAGGAAAGTAAAACTATAAGTAGTAAAATGTAAAAGGTTGTGCGCTAAAAAGGGAGAACTCTCACACTGACCAGGAGAGCACATCATTATATCCATTTACACTAATAAACTATTGCATCTGATTTGGGGCATCATGTATCAAAATTGATTATAACATTGTACATGACACCAACCGAGCTGTCTCTAGGTGCTAACATAATGGGTGTCAAAATCCCACTCAGTGGTACTCATTTCATCAACTTGGGAACGATGAGAGGCTGAGTTATCCACGCTGAGGTTCAAACCTATGAAATCCATATTTCAAGGCATTAGTCCAGCCTATTACTCATTCTTATCATTTGATAGCCTTCTTTCCTGGTTGAGCAACAGAACCAAGAAGCTCACTCGCATCACAGACAATTAGGATGTCTACAAAGGACAATAATGCTGCAACACAGCTGTTAACTTGCCAAGTCATGAGGGCGGCTTTAAAGTAACAGCACCAAGTTTAATTTTGTCCATTACACTTAGTTCTGTAGGCTGTATACATAGGACTGCCTTAAAGTCACCCATTGTGACATAAGGACTAGTATAGAATGCATACCAGAGCAACAGAACAGTGCAACTATGTCATCCTTTGTGTAGTTTATGTTGGGAAGCTATAGTATCATGAAAGTTTATGTTCACATGCATAGGCCAATATAGCTACAGTCCAAGCTATGAGAGTGCAGCTTCGTGAAGTTGTAAGCCTGTTTGCATAGGATAGTAATACTGCAGTAGAATGAACATAAAGCCTGAACAGGGAAGTAATGCTGCAGTCGGACTTGCAAGATTCAGCACGGTTAACTTATAGGATCCGATGCATGGAGTAGTTGTGCTGCAATCCAAAAGGGGAAAGCTGCAGCACTATGTACTCATAAGACATTATACACAGAGCAGTACTGCTGCCAAAGGAAGCGTGAAGCTACAGCCTTATGAGTTGATATCACATATGCACAGGACAGTGGTAGATATGGGCAAACCACTAAACTTTCAAGCCAGAAGCTCAGCACTGGCTCAGCTCGAGGTCCTCTTGGACCCTCATGCCCATAACGAGCCAAGCTTTCATGTCTCATGGGTGCCACCTATGGTCTAACCGTGTGCATCAAGAATACAAACAAAGCAATAACCTTTTGTGTAAAACAGGAAAAAAAGACACCCATCTCGCACCTGACACCAGAATACCTTTAAATGCTGTTCTGGTGTGCTAAGGTGCAACTCTTCAGCTATGTTAAAGAAATACACGTTTTAGAAACTTGGAGAGACTCTTGTATTTTTACTTGATGGTTTTGCACGAATTAAATGACAAACATTTTCATGGCTTGCCTCACCCATGGGCTCTTGGAGCCTAGCTAGACCCTTGGAGCCTCATTTATGAGGCCCCTTGCGCCGCCGGAACATCACTTTTTGTGACATTCCTTGGCGCAGAAGCCTACATATTATTTGTCAGGCAGCACTGAACCACTTTTTTTGGCTTATTGTGGACTGATAAATATCGGTCCCTTTAACGCAGTTTTCTGTGTTAAAGGGGCATGCAATGGGTGTTGCTGGGGGCGTTCCCAGCAACATCCATGGCTTTTTAACACTGCCCCAGATTTACGAGAAATTGTAAATCTGAGGCAGCGCCAAAAACGTACGCCTAACGAGGAGAAATATCATTATTTCTCCTCGTTTTTCCTTTTTCTATGTGTGCTGCATTTTGCAGCACACATAGAAAGAGGAAAAATCCTCTTGTGATTATTTTTGTACAGGAAGGTTTACCTTCCCGTACAAAAATAAACATCCCTGCAACGCAGGCACCCTTGCACCATGGTGCAAAGGGGCCTGCGTTGCGCACGGCAGCTCACTGTGCACCGGCGCAGGGGAAAAGGACAGGAATGCACCGTATCTGATGGATACGGCGCATTCCTGCCCTCTTCTTTTGCCATAGGGTAGCGCAGCAGGAAGGCCTGCTGCGCTGCCCTACGGCAAAACCTCATAAATGAGGCCCTTGGTTTTGCTCTCCTTGTTAATTTGTTGGCTTACCTACCTCTCTAGGCAGTAGTGCTGTCATCTGTAATGGAAAGTCACAAGTCAATGAACCAGCCTTGTTAAGTACCTCGCATCTCGTGTTAGACAAAAGCATTATAGGTTATCTTACAGCATCCCTGCCAGACCTGCATACAGTCATGCACATTTGTGGCATTTGGCAGGGCGACAACTGAGCATATAGAAATGGCTCACCGGGTATAGGTGATGGGTGAGGATCATGGCATGGTAACATAAGAGTTGCCTCTGCTAGCACTGTTGTTGTGGTGATTTGGCTAACAAACACCCCAGCTCTTCTTTGCACAGTAATGTGAATTGCCGAACTTCATACTGACTGTTAGAGTAGAGCTGCTTTGATGCATAGGTGGAAGTGTGAATGGGATTTTTTAAACAAGTGTACCAGCAGAGCATGCAGCTCCTTACTTCCCCAACAGGCTAGACTGTATGCATCTGCTGGCAAACACCATAGCCCCCAAGAGCTCTATGACCTCTGTGCCCAAGGCTCCACTCTATTTTTCCAAATGTTGTGCTGTTCAGCTGGTCCAGAAATACAAAAGGTTATCACTGTGATGAAAAAAGAAAAATATAAATTATTCTCAAATTTATTTGCCAGATTTAACAGTCTTTCTGTGGTCCACTTGGGTAGAAGTTTTGAAACTGGAGCATAATTCAAAGTGTAAAAGAATATACTCATAGTACAGCACATATATATTTTTCTAGATAGGAATGCTTAGACTATAATGTTTGCATCCAAAGTAGTCGTTATCTTGCAGGATATCTGTCCTGCCACACTAGACAGTAGTCTAACCTACAGAGGTTGTACCATACAAAAAAAGAGGCACACCCCACCCTTTTCAAATAACGTGCATCAACATTGTGAGTAGGGCGCAATTTCCATGTTCTTCAATAGCGTTCAATGCTCTACACAGTTTGCACTGTTTCAGAAACATGTTAGTGGAAATAGCTGCATTTTGTCAGACTAGGAAATGCATGGACCATTCCTTACTAAAGGCACAATCTAATTGTTTAATCATTAAACTATAAGATCATATATACATGCTCACTGGCAAATCTGCCCTGTTAGCCAATATCACTTACATCCCAAGGCTGGGAAGCCCGTCTTTAATTGGCAAACAAAACAACATATCCCAGAATGGAACTGATTTTTCACTAAATAAAATGTCACATGAGCACACCGAAAACATTGAAATGGCACACAAAGGCAGATTAAAAACTTGGCAGACCGGGGTAGGCCCTCCCTCTCTGCCTGTGGCATCCCTGGTCTAGTGCTAAGAGGCACAGGGGAGTTCACACCTCTCCTGGGCCTCGCAGCACAATACCATAACTGCGAGGCCCAGGGTTGAAGTCCCCCTCTCCTTGGTAACACAGCCATGCTATACCCCTGCAATGCCCAGGGTAGGGGCCCTCTCTTGGGCCTCGCAGCAATTGTGTAGTGGTGCGAGGCCCAGGGTAGGGGGTCCCTTCCTTTGGCCTCGCAGTGATTGTGAACAAGGCAACAAATGAGGCACCCTCGTGAGCAGCAGAGACAGTGTGGCTGCTGTTTCCTCCACCCCGCCCCTGATCTTCTGTGCAGGGTGTTAATCACTCCCCCAGACAATGTACCTTGCCCTTTGAAGTGGGAGGGGCGAGCCCCCGCCACAACTGGCTGCTAAATAGTGCATGGAGGGGGGGGGCACAAGAGGAGCACACAGCGTGGGCAGAAGTAAATGTGAGAAGCGTGCTGTGGTCTGTGACCAACTGATGCGGGGCCCCATGTGGATAAGGTGAAGGTGGGGCCCTGGGCAGCTGCCCACACTGCCCATGCCTAGCGCCGGTCCTGGGTGTGGCACTTGGAAAGTGCATGCACACAAAGACATAACATGCATGTTCCCCACATTCAGACTGCTATCCTGACATAGGCACATACCTCATGCTGCACTCACACATGCATATGCCTCACTCTACACTCAAACAGGCACAACTTTCAACCTGTAGACCACTTACCTTGCACTCACAAAAAAAATGTTACTCCTGCATTCTCACAGGCACACCCTTCACAATGCACTCAGTAAACATTGCGGCTATCCTGCACAAGTACACAGCTCATGTACAGGTACACCGCTGACTAGGAAGATGCAGAGTTTGGATAGATGATGGCATAGGAGGCACAGGTTGAGTATCTGGTGCATTGGGCCACTAGTACAATTCAAAGCTGTTGAGGTAAGCTACACTGATGTCTGAATATCAACTGAGGTGGCCTAATTGGTTACAGTGTAAATTGAACTTGAGAATTATGTCGGCTCCCTTTTATTCCCTAGGCTCCTAAAAAGGTCAATTGCGGGGAAAATTGGACAAAGGGCTCAGTACTCTAGCAGATGGTAGCAAAATGAGGGTGGTTAGGTCCAGGAATGGGGGAGTTAGGATAATTTGTTAGAGTAGTTCAGACCCAATCCCAGTCTTAGAGCCCATGTTTTGGCTTGGAGGATCAGCAGAGTTCCAGCAGTTCGAGAAAGAGTTGTAACAGCAAAGATGTGAGTATTAATAGGGTTGTGTGTTCTAATGGTTTGTGCTTAGCTTGCAGTGTTCATGGAGATTGTGTGATGTTTGGAGGAGATGTTTTGAATGTCGTGTGAATGTGACACTTAACGTGGAGAAGTTAAAGATGTTATTGGGCTCGACGTGGCCTAATATTCCACAATGAAATTAAAAAGTGTAGAGGACACCGTATCATAAATGTCTGCTAACGGTTTGTGGTGCCTGTCGTGAGACGTAATCGATAGCACAATTGGAATAGGGACATTTATCCTTGTGTGTGCAAGTAAGGTGTGATGGGAATGGTGCACCCTTTGTACACGGGGAAGCTGTACTAATCGGGGTGAGTTCCCACAGGGCGCGATCTTATTTGAGTGTGTTTGAGTAGGTCGGAAAGTGTTATTCCAAATCATTTTTTGTGTGATTGAATACGGTTGATTTTTTTATAGGAGTGTGAAAGTTATTTGTTGCAATTGCTTTGTATTTGTTTGCATGTGTATTCCTAAGGAAAGGGCGTTCGTGAAAATTGTAAAGGAGGGTGACCTGCTGCAGTGAATGAGATTGACATTATGGTGTTCCGCGCTGAAATTGGTCAGCCGGTGTAAAGATGCGGTTATTGGTTGTCTACATCACGGATTGCGGAATTGGTTGTTGGTTCTAGAAAGAGAATTGTAAGTAAACTATTATTTCCCGCTCTGAAACAAAATTCTAATTGTGATTATTGACATTCTTACAAGAAAAAGAAATGTTTTAAAGTCGTACGAGATTTGATAAGTGGAGATGTGACGATAACCATTAGAGAAGAAGAGGCACCACTTGAGAATACTTTGGGTCATTATATGGCGATAAACGTAGGGCTCCACACTTGTATTTGTGTTAAACAATGGCATAAGATCCTTGAGAAAGAAGGTGCACCTGCATTTCCACGCTATGGAACATTTAATGTGAGAATGACTGTAAATTTAAGGAGGATATTATATGAGATGAAACCACAGTCTAGACCTACACAGTTTGAAGCGCTCAGTGCTTGAGAGTGTGGAGCTCATGCCTGAGAGAAGGAGAAGTATCAGGGAAGAGCCAGAAAGGCAGTGGGTACTTATGCTGATGCGAGGTGAAATGCAGAACAGAGGAAGTGGAGAACTTATATGATAGAGGGAGCTAAGTTATATCCTGCATTAAGGGGTGATGAATTCGAGAAGGGAAGGAAAGAGAAGAAAAGGAGAGAAAGAGAGAATTAATTAAAGGATCAAGATGAGAGGGAGGAAAACAATGATAGTGACTCTAGCGATAGTCTTCTAAATGTGTTGTTGTTAAAATGCCCACCTCCATATAATGAGACTCAATCAATGAAAGGTGGAAGCGCGAATGCAAATGAAATTTCGGGAGAGGATACCACACCAATAAGTGTGAATCCTAGTACAACGGGAGCCACCCCTAAGATGTGAATCAAAACATGATAAGAGGAAACTCCGGGATTTGTGTTTCCCCTAACTCCACATCTCCTAACATTCCACATACTCTCACTGTCCCGGTAACCATTGGTCCTGTGGTTCCAATATATAATCCTAGTTCCACAGGGATTGTAACTCAGAATTCGGCTGTCCCATCCAAGCCGAAAACCCCAGAGAGGGCTCCCCCAAGCTCGAATGTGGGAAGATTTGTCCCCTTAGTCCCAATTAATGTGATTTCTCCTTATTGTGCGAGTGCAGATTTGACGATGAACCAGACAGGGTTTGTACCTTTGAGGTAATTGCCAAAATAGCCAAAGCTAGGTAGGCTTACCTGGGATCCCCCTTTAAATGCACACAGTAGCACCCCTAGAGAGGGAGCAGTATCTAAAGCTCCTGGAGTAGAAACTCAGAATTGAGTCAAGGAACGATTAAGTCATCACTGTGGGTAAATCCGGTGGATGTCGGTAAATTAAAACTTGAATTGGATGAAATGATAAGTGGAAGTCTAGAACTGGCCCAATTGGATACTTATCAGTAAAGTGAACTTGTGTTTATCAGTAAGGATGTTACCAGGCGAGCAAGGCAAGCCTACGACAAATTGTCTGAAGTAGCTCAAAAATATATAGTAGATCTGGATCGGACTAAAGCTTTACAGAAAAGCCATCAACTCTGTTTTAGAGATAAGGACATAGAGTGCATGAGAATACCAGGAATGAAGTTTCAAATTCAGGAAATGATTCAAAGCATTCAGACTTGGAGTGTTCTAGATAAGTGGGAAGGTAAATGGGCGAAGAAGAAGGGTCCTAAGAGATCTATGGGGGAACTGCCTCCTCCCGGGGAAGGTGCTACAAGTTTCCCCTTACGGGAAGTACCCAGTTGAGGTAATTTTCATGTACCTTGGAGTAGGAGTGATCTTGCGTCATTCACCAATGATTTCCCCGGTTGAGAGAGAAGCCTGTAGAATGGTACAAACAAGTTGAGCGGTTTGTGAAAATGTCAAAGGTTTTGTGAACTGATTTGAATACTTTATAGAGAGAGATGGTAAGGGACCCATTGACAAATGGTCCGTCACTTATAGTAAAAGGAAGTATAACCAGGTGATGACATGGTTGAAGTCTAAAGTGTCGCTCCAGGATATTAACTGGGTCAAGATTGACTGAAAGACCCAGGAACCCAAAGAGACGATTCATGAATATTATGAGAGATTCACGCAGGCATTTAAACAGTACAGTGGAATGGAAACATTGGAGCCCAAGGATATAGAACATTTTGTGTCCAAGTTTGTGACAGGATTGAAGCCTGAAATTAGCATGATGATTCAACAGCATTTGATTTGTTGGCAGAATAAGTTGGTTGATGAGATTTTGAGATATGCCAAGTACTGTAATGATGAAATAGACATGAGGCAGAAGAAACTGAAGGAGTAACTAATGGTGGCGCAAATGAAGGCTGCTCAGAGGGGAGTTCATAGTCAGCCTTTTGTAGGGAATGTTCCCCAATGCAGGGAATGTATCAGCAGGGAGCTCCTGCAATGCAAGGTGGAGGTAGATTTCAGCAACAAGGTAGAGGTTGTGGCGTTCCTATAGACCCGAGTACAGGGATTGATGTAGCCACTTTGAAAAAGTCTAATCCGTGTAATTATTGTAATAGAGTGGGGCATTGGAAGTGGGAATGCCATCTTAATCCTGAAAATCAAGGTCAAAATCCAGGGTTTACACAGTCTCAGAATAGTAAACCTGCGCAGTCGCTAAATGTGCTGAGACCAAGGTCTCAAAATGTTAATGTGCCACAAGCCTCAGTGATGCAAGTTCCACAATCCCCGATGCCACAGCAAGCTGCTCATGGTCCTAGATTTGTTTCAAATCAGGTTCCAAATGCAAACCAGACTTCTTTACAGAATAACAATACTTTCCAACGGTATCCCATGTTTGACACAGTTGACAATTATAGCTTCGATCAGTCCTTCTGACGGTGCCTGGGGGGGAGGGGAGGGATAGTCTTTGAGGTAAACCAAAGTGGTCCATTTATAGATGGTAAGGCAAATGGCCACCCGTAGCATAATTGGTTGCTACAGGTGCTACCCCTTCTACTGTGAGAACAGTGGAAATTCCAAACCTACCCCTCTCGGGAAAAAGAATCTAAGTTGTAGGCCTTGCAAATAAACAAATGATCAATCCTGTAAATGAGTATGTGCTTGTAAAAATAGGGAGTTTTGAAGATAATCACCAATTTGTGGTATGTGATTTGAGTCCTGTAAGTTTGTTGGGAGGCAATTTTTGTGCAAGCTGAATTGCACTATTTGCTGCACACCAAGGGTGTGGAGTTTCAAACCCATGAGGAAGATGTTGCCTTTAAAATGGTTAATCAAATTCCAGCAATTGAATTGTTCCCTATGATGACAAGTGAAGAGTTACCCTTGTATCTCAGAAATACAGTAAAGTCAGAAGTGTGGGATTTTTAAGGGAATAACATTGGACTCATCAAAGGAGTTGAACCTGTCCCTATCAAGATAAAGTAAAAAACTGAGTACTCGAGAACCCCGCAATATAATATGACCCTGAAACGATTGCTGGAATAAGTCCAGTAATTGAGGCAATGATCCAACAAGGTATTCTGAAGGACATTATGGGGAGTCCATGTAACTCGCCCATTATGGGCTTACAGAAGCCTAGCGGTAAGTACCGCATAGTGCACGATCTCCGAAAGATAAACAATATTGTGGTTCCTTGTTGTCCAGTAGTACCGAATCCTACTGTGATTTTGTTTCAGATTACATGTGAGGCTGAGCGGTTTTCTGTTGCCGATTTGTGTCAGGCCTTCTTCTCCATACCCTTGCATGAGGACAGTCCGTTCCTTTTGCGTTTCAGTTCGGCAGTCGTGTTTAGGCATGGTGCAGAGACCCACAAGGATATACAGAGAGCCCATCTAGTTTTAATCAGATCCTTTAAAAGAAATGTGTAGTCTGCGGCTGAGAATTTTACCTTGAGGAGATGTGCTGTTTTGAACCCTGCCTCCTTGTTGTCTCTTCCTGAGAATGACAATGATGAGAGTGAAGTGGAACATGGCTGTCTCGATGTTACTGAACTGTGCACCAAGCCAAGACCAGATATACAAGATGAGCCACTGCCTGAATCTGATTTTGCATTGCTTGTGGATGGCTTGTGTTTGCGAGACCATGAATGAAATTTATGGGCTGACTATGCAGTTTGTACAGTTTCAGGAGTAGTTGAAGCTTCATGGTTCCAAGGAGTGTTTTCTGCACAAGTAGCTGAATTGATTGCTCTTACTAGAGCATGCTGTGTCTCTGACCAGCAGAGAGTGACCATTTTCACTGATAGTATGGCTTTTGTGTCGCTCATGACTTCAGACAGTCATTGTCCCAGAGGGAGTTTATGACCTCTTCGGGGTCACCAATCTGAAACAGGGAGCAAGTTTGAAAGCTCCTTGAAGCATTGCAGATGCCTACTCAGATTGTAGTCATCAAGTGCGCTGCTCATCGTAAAGGTGATGATTACATGATCGTTGGCAACCGATATACCGACGAGGTCGCAAAGTACTGTGCTCACAATGGTTGTACCTTCAATGGTGAATACACTAAGGAGGGGACAGACAAGACCAACTACATTTGTTAACAACAGCTGATACGTTGGAGGAAGTAAAGAGGCTACAGGAGGAAATATCAGAGGCAGAACAGCCAGCTGGGTTAATGCAGGTTGTCTCAAGAGGGATGAGGATGAGATTTGGGTTTCAAGAGATGGAAAACCTGTGTTGCCAAATAGTTGTTTGCCCCCAATGGCTAGGCTTTATCATGGCCCGACTCATGTATGGAAGGATGACATGGTCAGGTTGTTCAGGCAGACTTGGATTAATCCAAGGTTAGATTGATGGCTGAAGCGTTGTGCCACAGATGTGTTGTATGTAAACAGAACAATGTACGGAAAAGAATTGCAGTGACATTGAGCCACACAGGAAGATCAGGGGTCCCTTCAGCAGGATGCAGTTGTTTTTTATTGAGATACCCATGTGCAATGGGTTGAAGTATGTCCTGGTTGTTGTGTGTATCTTTTCATGATGGGTTGAGGCATACCTGACTAGGAGGAATGACAGTCTCACAGAAGCAAAGTTGCTTTTGATGGAGTTCATCATCATAAAATCTTCATTCGGTTGTACACAGCAACCAGAAAAGGGCATTAATACATAGGTTTGGCTTCCCCACTTCTCTGGAATCGGACCAAGTCACAGACTTCAACAATGAAATCTTGAGGATGATGTGTGAAGCTTTACAAGTTGAACAGAGGCTGCATTGTAGCTATAGACCTGAGGCTTCAGGTCTGGTGGAGCAGGTCAATGTGACTTTGAAATCCAGACTTGCATGTGCTTCTACATTTTTGAAATGGCTTGATGCTTTGCCGCTTGTGTCGATGAGTCTACGCAGCATACTTGATCGCAGCACAGGATTGTCCCCGCATGAAATCATCATGGGTAGAGCAATGAGATTGCCGGTTGTACCTTCAAATGTGCTTGTGAACATTACTGATGATCTGATACTTGACTACTGCAAAGGACTGGCTGACGTGGTGCACTCTGTGTCGCATCAGGTTGAAGCCGCCACAGCCCCACCACATCAGGAGCAGTGCAATGACCTTTGTACTGGTGACTGGTTCTTGGTGAAAAAGCATGTGCGAAAGAGTTGTCTGGAGCCCCACTGATGTGGCCCTTTCTAGGTTATTCTGGTCACTACAACTGCTGTGAAATGCAGAGGTCTCCCTAACTGGGTGCATGCTGCCCACACTCGCCGAGTTCCATGTCCCTTGATGATGTAACAGCATCTTTCCCAGCAAAAATCTGAAACAGCACTTGTCCGGCCTGGAGGGAGGTCTTGGAGAATCAGTAGCTAAAGTCTGTGGCTGTGACTGAACCAGACTTGGACCCTGGTGAAGGGCCTAGTGCTGTAGAAATGTGAGTGGCAGCAGGAAAACGTTGGGACACAAGACAGGAGAGAGGGAGACTGGTTCCACAAGAGGGAGGTGGGCTCCAGGCTATTGCGGAAGATACTGGGAATTCAGAACTGAGTGACGGAAGAGATGAGGGGACTGTACTCAGAAGATCAAAACGAGCTTGAGTGTCTTGTCAGAGGTATTCTTCCCCTGAATGGACTTACTTTGCTGCAAATGACAGAGAGAGAGAGAATTCTAGGAATTCTGGAATAAAGGTGGAAATTCAACTAAAACTCCGGGGAACTAGATCATAAATCCGATCTTACTTTTGAACTTCCTTTGTTGCTAAGATTAAGTGCCTTGAGACATCTTATCCTGGATGTGATTGAATTTCCTTTCCTGGATGCGAGTTAATTCCTGTGCTGGTAAATTAACTGAGACATTTCATTCTGGAACTGATTGTCAATGAACGTGAACCATTCCTTATCACAGACATTTAAATAGACTTTGTAGGAGAAAAAGCACAAAGATTTTGTAAATAATCAAGTCACTGCATATTGTACGGACTCCGGTTTTGCCATTTACACAGGTGGAAATCGACACATAGGACTCTGCTGCTGCTAAGTTCCACTAAACAGTTCGCTTATAGAAAAGTAATGGAAGCCAATCCTAATATTAGTAGATATAGGTACATATTAGCAGGTACACTAATAGTTGTAGTTGTAATACTGATCATTTTGCTTGTAGGATTATATCCATCTACATCTAATTCAGTGGAGACTAACTGGCACATGCATTAAGGAAGGCTTTGCGATTCCTTAATTGCGATTATTAAGGAATCGCAATTAAGGAATCGCAAAAGCCTATGCATTTAGGAATCGCTATAAAAATAGCGATTCCTAATTTACGAGTCGCAATTAAGGAATGGCTTCCCATTCATTCCTATGGGCCCACAGGCCCATAGGAATGAGTGGGATTAGCATGCGCAATTTGCGAGTACCCATTAGGTACTCGCAAATTGCGCAGGCAATTTCAGGGTGCAAGGGTGTCAAAGGACACCCTGTTTCACCCCTGAAATTGTATTGTGCACCCATGTTGCGCACACACATGCCCCAAGGGCATGTGTGTGTGTAACATGTAACTTTGAAAAATGCACTTTAGTGCATTTTTCAAAGTTTTAACAAATTACCGACCTGTTGTATTTTGTGGTAAATTGCAACCCCTAATAGCGAATTCGCTATTTTAAATTGCTTCTAGCATTGCACTTAAGGAATCGCAATTTGCGATTCCTTAAATGCAATCGCAATTTTCGATTTTTGCATTTGGGATGATGCATCCCAAATGCAAAAATACCGGTCGCAAAGAGGCAGATTCTGAGAATCTGCCCGTTTGCGACCGGCTTTTAGCTTGATGCATGGGGCCCTTATTCTGCAAGTAATCCCAAATCCTCACGCCCTAGAGGTAATATCTTGTATCCATTAGATCATTCAGAATTCCACGTAGATACATCTAGAGGGGATTATTCTGAAAATGCTTATTTTAGACTGCTTTATGAGTATATTGACACAATGGATGCCAGGGATTGCTACTTCTATACGGAATTGCTGCAGAGGGTATTACTTACCACCACATTCCTTTGGCTTATGGTGTTACCTGTAGTATTTTGATGAGCATTCTGTATGAAATGGAACATTTTGAATATTATTGTTCCTATCAGGATTTAGTTTTTCTGGGCTCCTCATACTTGAGCATCTAAGTCGTCACATTGACCCCAATGCTAAGTTTCCTGGCATCAATAAAAGGTTCTTTAAACCCATTTTGACCAGAGACTCTGCTTATGCTCACAGACACAATTTGACTTGCCTTCTAACAGAGGTTGAGAAGAAATCTTTATATTTGGTTGAAGACAGGAGGAGAAATTTGGAATTTAAGTCAAAAACAGACAAAAATATTAAGAATGAGCATGAGTGGAGTAAGTGGAAAATAGAACATTTAGTGCCAGGAAATCAGGCAGCATTGACTCTATATTGGGAACATAAATGGAAAATGTGTATATTTGTGGAAAGGTCTTCATTTGACAATCATTTTGTGTGAAAGAGCGAGTGTGACCAATTATTTAAAGTTAGAGGAAATTGGAATTTATTTTTGATGGGTGAGGATCCTGTTGTTCCTGGAGTCTATTATATTTGTGGAGGACACACTTATTTCACGTTGCCCAAAGTCAGGCATGGTACTTGCTAACTATGTGTAGTTTTCCCAAAAATGTATTGTGTGGAACATCTCAATGACCCTGTGGGTGAACAGAATTCAGGCCTAAACAAGGTGTTATGGCTGGAGAAGTAGTGGGGGATATTTTTGGTGTGATTATTCCATCTGTGGGCATGATTTTGAATGACATCAAAATTAGAAAGTTATCCACCATAGTGGATAAGTTGGCTACTAGTACAGCCGGAGCTTTATTGGTTATAATGCGGAAATGGTGGCTATCAGGTCCATGGTTTTGCAAAACCGCCTTGAGCTAGACATCCTGCTTGCAAAAGAGGGCGGAGTCTGTCAGGTGTTAAAGGTCCAGCAATGCTGCACCTACATTCCTGACAAGAGTAAGGATTCAAAGAAGTTTATCAAAAATATTTCTGACTTGCATGAGGATTTGCAGGAGTTGGAAGCAACAGGTATTTGGGAACCCATTGGAAATGGATTTTCTATTGTAGGCAAATGACTTAGAAACCTGGGAAGTGGAATTTTGGGCGCTATCTTGAAACCCCTTGTGATAATTGTCCTTTGTGTAATATTCTTATTTGTGATCTTTAAGGGATATAAGGGCATAAAAGTCAAATGGGGAGTGAAGAGAAAGAGAATGGCAGTAGAGTTAGAGGAGAGTCAGAATAAATACTGTGATGACATAAAACATTTGAAAGAATCTAGAAGAAAAATGTTAAATACCACAACGTTTTAGCTGGTTTGTCTGACAAGAGCGGATCATAATCTGTAATGGCTTGATCTGCCATCACAGGAGGGACTAGAGCAGCATAATTTTGGCTCCACACTTTTATGTTTTGACCATGCCAAATATAAGTACATGTGGTCACATTTATTTGTGTGATTTAATATCATTAATGTAATGTAGTGCACTTGAACAGATACAGAAAGTGCATTTACTGTATATTCTCAAAATTTTTATGAGTGTGCATGCTAACATTTTCTTTTCAGTGTCATCAGATTGCAGTTCCTATATATATCTGCACTTGTGTGTTTTTTTAATAATATAATCACATACTTATTTGAATAGTATTCTGCATTTATTTGATAACCTTATATGTCTCTATAACTATGCGTTTAAAACATGTACTGAGATGCTCGCCACGTTAACTTGACCAAAGGCGTTAGCATGTGAATATTTATGTTTAACCTTCAACATGAACGTTTGCTTGGATTGCAATATTTTTCTCTTCTGTGCAGGTGCAGTCGTATGATCTCATATTTAGAGAAAGGCACATTGTGTATGAGAGGGTTCGGGAGGAGTACTTTTACGTGGACAAGAGGTGCTAACGAACAAAGGGAGGACTACTGCTGTATCATGAGACGGGAGGAATACAAGGAAATTCTGATGTGCGGACCAAAAGAAAGGAGTTTCAAGTGTAGTCGCCAAGTTTTACCGTGTGAAGGTGGAAAGTAATGAGACACATGATGTGGGATTCTCAAATGTTCTTTTGTGGGTTTAATTGGTGAGCACTCATTATCCCTTTAGTCAGATTCTCTTTAGACTCAGAAAGGTACAGGCCACTTTGCCTTGTTCTGTTGTGTGGCTTTATGCTATGCATTATTACTGATTTCGGAAAACTTCTACAGAAGTCTCTGAAATGCTGACACCTTCCTGCTTTACTGGATCTAATTAGGGTTTCCCTAATCAGTGCTACATAGAGTAGGTTTAGTTTAGGTAACTTAGATTTACTCATTCCTAGGCAAGAGGAACGCAAATCATATTCTGATCATCAAATCCCGTTCCTCATTTTCTGCATTGCAATTACTGAATTTCTCGTATGTTTTATGTTGCTGAGACTTAACTTTGTTAGTATTGATTCTGTATTTTTACAATGTATTTTTGAGATTATTGTACATCAGCTTGGCTTTCAATTTGCAATAAATCTGTACTTAATCCCATTTATCGACTTTTTGGTCCTCACTATGTGGCCAATTTGTTTACACTGTAAATTGAACTTGTGGATGATGTTAACTCCCTTTATTTCCTAGGCTCCTAAGAAAGGTCAGTTGCAGGGAAAATTGGTTAAAGGGCTTAGTGCTCGAGCACAAGCTTCCTTTGCGCATGCACAGAACATGGACAGCATCTGCAGCACCATTCCAAGCCTGTGTGTAAACATACACACATACTATGTGCAGCATTTGTCAGCAGTGTATGTTCCCTTTACGCAGCACAGGTACAAGATGGTAATCAGCAGTGCAAGCTAAGATATCCTCGCATACAAAACTGGTATCACTCGCAGCAGTATCTAAGCTTATTTCAGGCAAAGAATAACCTGATTAAAGTATAGAGGTGAGTGAGCCACTGAAGGCTCGTGCCTGATGCTGGACTCTGAGTCAGCTTGAGGTCCTGTTGAGCACTCAAGCTCTAAACGAACTGAGCTTTCTTGTGGCTTCTGCTGCTACCCAACGCTCTAACCTCATGCACCGAGAATGAAAGACAAACCATCAAACGTTGATGTCAAACAGGTGCAAGAAAGGGATACTAGTCTAGTGACTTGATTACATAGTGTGAAGCCAGAAAACCTGGGTTCAATCCTGGCTTGGCCGCTTCATCAATTTGTGTGATCTTAGGCAATTATTTTATTTTATTGGCCCTCCTCTGTTTTTCATTACTGCATATGGGAAAACCTTGAAATACGTGATGATGTGTGCTGTACAAATATCTCTCATGTGTTTGACTTAATTGACTATAATGTTGCTCCGTGTAAAATAAGAATTTAGCCTACATAAAAGTGCACATGACAACTTACCTCTTAGTTCATTAATGGTATTGTCGTAGAAGTGTCGGTGTAGGCATGAATGTTTTTAAGTTCATGTTTAAAAACTATCACTTTTAGCAAATGCCTCTCAATACAGTGATATAATCTTATGCACTAAGTTGAAACGCTTGTCAAAGAAATATACTTTTTGAAGACATTTTATCATATTTTTATATATCTGTTGCTTGATTTCCATGCCAAATGTTCCCATCCCCAGCTTGTGACTGGACTCTTAGAGCCACGATAGACCTTTGGCTCAACTCTCCCAGTTGATTTTTGGCTTTCCCATTTCTACTACAGTACTGTGTATAACAGTTACTCTAGTTCCACCTCTCTCAGGATCTCACTTGGGGAGCAACATCTTGTTTTCTGGAATTCCTGCTAGTTTCCTTGGGTTTCAGAAGGATAACTATTCCTACTTCTGGGTTTAAAAAGGAAAAATTGTGCATTAGCGACATCAAGAAGTTGTTTTAAAGTTATTTGTGCATTTTTTCAGCATAATATGAAACAAACAACACTCAAATCATTAATTTTTCCAGTCCCAGCACTCTGTCCTAAGTAAGTCTATGTTCTTTTTCTAATTGCCATAATTTGCCCTCCACCCGTCAAGCTGAACACAGCGATTACTGTCACTGTCTTGTCTTCAGAAGCCACCCAGAGCATGGGCATAACTTCTTCTTTTTCCTCTGCTGGCCTCAAGCAGCCATGGCCGAATGGCGTACCCTCCATTTACCAAAGTGAGCATGCGCACTGCTCGGCTATTCAATATGGGTGCAATGAGGCCTTTCCAGTCCCCCTTCAGGGGCTTCAGTAGATTCTGCCACTTGGAGTTTGACTCCTGCAGCTGAGGGAATCGACTGAGCTAACAGCAAGCTCCAAGTGCGGTTATATCTCCTGTGGCCCTTGTAGGCAGTGAACTCATAGAGATTCTGAAACATCTAAGCATCACACAAAGAACAAATGTTACAAAAGTGCCATGCCCATTCAGCAGGAGAGTGGTAACGATGCAGTATGTAGCTGGTGTTGCATTTATGAGCGCACCTTCACAAATATATTAGTAAAACATGGTGTGGAAAACACTGTCATTAACAGATAGCAGATTTTCCATTGAAATTACTACAAAATGTGCACAGGCATACAGTTTTACTGAAAAATTCTGTAAAAAAAAGGACTGTGGAAATGAGAAGGGGGGCAATGGAGGAGCAGGTCTGGCTAGACATCGTGGGGTAGGATGAAAGGGAGAAGAAGCATGAGGGAGAGAGCATCAAGGAGGGCAGTGGGAAACGCAAAGGAAGGAGACAACAACAACAAAGAGCACTGGGGGAGAAGCACGCTGATGAGCGAGTGCAGCATGGAATGCGTGGGGGAGAGAAGTCCACCAGGGAGACAGTTGGACATGCATTTTCACAGAATGCTTAAGCAAAAAGAAAAGAGAAGTTCCCTAAAAGTGGGCAGTGGAAGGACAGAAGTAATGAGGCTATGCTCCATGAAAAGGACAAATACAAGATACACAAGGTGGGACAAAGAAAGCCATTGAATAAATAGCAAGCAAATGAGAGTAGCAATAAAGCCAACCAGTGGCAAAAGGATCTCAGTCTTGCTGTGGTGAGGCAGGAATGAGAAAAAAGTAGGACATGTAACAGAATGCAGGTAAATCACAAGAGCAAGAAAATGTTCAAAGTATTACATAACCACAAATTTACATTTTAAGAATGCCGCCAATCACTCGTTAGGCTTTGCAGCAAGTACTTGGATGCAAAGCCTGGCAACAAGTGCCTTAGCACCTAACAATAATGAATAAGGCTAGGCCTGTGCCTCTGTTTTAAAGTGTTTTAGAGTTAATAGATCTGAGTTAGTTTGTCGAATGAGCCATTATTGCTCCCTGAGATCCAGCTTTAAAGTTTGCAGAACTCCCAGGGTGGCATTGTAGCAAAACTGACTGGAGCTCCTGCTGCTTCCTTGGGTGACATTCTCGTCTTGTATAACTTGTTCCGAGTTGGAGTAAAGTGCCACTGAGGTTAATAAACTACAGCACCTATTAGGCATTCATATTTTTCAGTTAGCTAGGTAGAGTAATGCATTTTGAAATACTTAACCCTGTCCTCTGTTGCTTTCCTGTCCCATGTGCATATTTGACCACCAGAATGTGTGTGCCATGTGGATAAATTAGACAAGGTAGACTAAGTTATTTATTCCCAATGACATACTGGTCCCCATTTAGCATGTGTTATCCTGTGCAGTTCCCAGATTCTGGCCTTATGTGGCCATAATGATTCAATACACCTCTGAGGATTACTGCATGAATTAGAGCCTAGATATCTATGTGGAGATATCGGGATTAGGAACATCAATGCATATTAAAAATCAAATTTTTATTTGAAATGTATCAAAAGGTTAAAATCAATCCTAATCATCACAGTTGTACATAAGCAGTTTAATTTATAAATTGAAAACATAGAAAAGTCCAGCGTAAGTGTTCAAAGGACTGAACCCCATTAGCGCAGCCCTAACCCCGATTCTGAATTACTTGAATATTACAATCACCTTCCAGGTTGCATCAAAGCACGCCACAGTACACTCCCTCCTAAATAAACTTTCACCAAGCAGACCCGCAGAGGCTAAACAACTACTGACCGATCTCTCTGCTACCATAGGATGCAAACGTCTTGGGGAATATCATTAACAAACGACTAGTCGGCCACCTCAACGACAATCCCCTCTGCAACTCCACCCAATAGAAATTCAGAACCAACTATAGTACAAAGATTGTCCTCATGGCCGCTACTGATGACATCAGACTAATCAAGGACAAAGGAGACACTGCTGCCCTCATCCTCCTGGAACTACCCGCCACCTTCCACACTGTTTTTCATCCCATCCTCATTCTGTGCCTTCACAAAACCAGTATACAAGGTCTGCGCTCTTCTGGATCTGCTCCTTCTTAACAGATCACACCCCGTCAGTCAACCTGACTCCCTTCAACTCGACTGCGGACATCCTCATCAGTGTAGTTCCCCAATGATCATCACTCTGCCCCATGCTCTTTAACTACATGACCCCACTCATCAGCATCGTCTGCAAAGACTGAATCAACTTCACCTCCTGCATGTCCAAAGTCGCCAGATGAATGAAAACCAATTGCATCAGCCTCAACACAGACAAAACTGAAGTTGTACTCTTCTGAACTCGGACCCACCACCCGCCCGGCAGCCTACCCAAAGAACCTCAGCATAATGATCAATGACCAGCCCACTGTTAGCAGCCAAGTGAATGCAGTCTCTGACTCCTATTTCTACGCCCTAAAAATACTCAAGAAAAGCTACAAACGGCACCCAGTCAACACATGACGGAAACCTACCCAATCCCTCATCACCAGCAAGCTGGACTCCGGCAACACACTCTATGTTGGAATCAACATCCAACTGACAAGAAGACTTCAGACCATTCAAAACGCAGCAGCCAGACTCACACACAGGCTTCCTCCCTGCACCCACATCACCCACACCTCATAAACCTCCTCTAGCTCCCCATCCACAAACATGCACTTTTCAACTCCTCACTCACACTTACAAAGCCCTGCACAAGCTTGGATGCACCAACCTCACCTATTGCACCAACGTCCACACACTTTCCAAACACCTTAGTTTAGTCGGACACCTACTCGCACATATCCAAGCATACGAACTAGAGCCGGAAGTTGTGCCTTCTACTGCCTAGCTCCTGAAGCCTGGAATAACTTGCCTCTTCACTTCGGCGTTGCCTTCTCAGTTCTTGAGTTTCGAAAAAAAACAGAAGACCTGGCTCTTCACCTAGAAACAGCAAAGACACAGGCTAAGCAGCACTTGCTTACCAGTGCCAGGATACCCTTCTGGTTGAATTGCACGCTCTAGGAATACACATAAGTTCATACAATTTCATTCAGTGATTATTTAGAACTTTGCATCTCGTGAAAACTTATGAAGGACTTTTCTATGTTTCCAATTTATAAATTAGACACCATTATACAATCTATGTAATATTGGCTGTGCCTGTCGGCTGGAGTGCAGAAAGCTTTACTGAGGAGCAGAAAAACATGTTATTTGGACAAACTATGCTAAATGAACAGAAAGAATCCTTTAAAAAGAGCACAGTATGCCTCAAAAAGAAGGGGGCAGAGGTCTAGTAGGATGGAGTCATGGAGTGGCGGCTGGTGATTTTTTTAAAGTGGTGGACAGTAACACTTGCCCTGACATCTTCTAGGGAGGGTTCAGGGGGTCCCCTATCCCCTGGAACCCTTGAAAAAATGGGCCCAGACATTGCATTTGAAAGCATATCTTTTACATACATTTACTAAAAAGCCATAGGCTGTGCGCTCATTAAGTATTCACGTCTTTCCTGATGTGCCAAGCCAATTTAACCTGATGCATCCAAGAGTTGATCCGATTAGTCAAAACGTACATCAATTGTGCCAGATCCAGCACAATGTCATCGGTGCCCCTTTAGTCCAAAAATTGCACACAATATGCCACTGCCAGAATTTTGCCATTAGCGCCGTTCATCAACTGTGGGTGACCCTAACATCAAAAACCAACTCTAGTATGTCAGCGCCAGCACTTTGTCATAATTGCTCCCCTCCAATATACCATTGTTGTTCTCCCTTATGCCAAAAGATACCTTCAATGTGCCAGCACTAGCATTTTACCCCGAGCATGCCAAGAATTGTATTCAGTATGCCAGCGCCAGCAGTTTTGCAATGCCATAAATTATATTCAGTATGCAAAAAGTCAGCATTTTCCCATAGGTATCCCCATATGCCAAGTATAACATCTAGTGTGCCCTCATTTGCTGGCATTTTGTTATACATGCTTGTCATATGAAGAACTGCCTCCAGTATGCCACAGTACCAACATTTTGCCATAGGTGCCTCTTTAAGGCATGAATTAACTTCAGTATACCAGGGTCAAGGGCACACTCACAACCATAACACCACATTCTTACTCATGCTCACATATATTTACTATCACACTGTCATTTATTCTCACTAACCTGTACTCATTCATTCTCACTCGCAGTTGCGCTTGCTCACTGCCACTCACTCTCAATCATTCTTCCTCATACTCACTGACACTCATACTCATTCATTCTCTCCCACATACTCTCACTTTTTGCAGTCACTCTTTCTCTCACTCACTTATTCTAACTCACTCATACTCACTAAGTCTTAGGGGCACATTTACTAAAGAAATACAACAAAGTTCCTTCGGTGCATTGCACTAGGTGAAGAGAGCATTGCAGAGCTATATTCACTAATATGTGGCACTGTTGCCCTGTTCTCCAGCACTGGTGCACAAACAGGCTGCCTAGCACCATGCAAACATTCTCTTGCACCATGGTTCAAGGGTACCTGCATAATATCTAGCATACGTTTTGTCCTTTCAGGTTAACCTTCCAGTATAAAATACAAAATACTGTGCCTAGACAAACATTTCTCCTTAACACCTGCATAAAGGAGGTGCTATTTTTTAGTGCAAAGCCCTGTCTAACATTTTTAGTAGACCTGACTTTGCCTAAAACCCTAGGTTGTAGTGTGAGAATGCCCATATAGCACAAAGCAGCGCAAATAATTATTTGCATTGCTTTGAGGCTATTTTCCAATTGTTTTCTTTAAAAAAGTTTTTTACTGGAAACCAATTAGTTTATAAAGACTTTGCACCAGTTTGCATCACTTTGCAAGATTTTTCACCAGAGCATATTCACTATCTGTCACTCACTTTCCTGCACACACACAGATACATGCTCACACATACAGGCAGGTGCTCGCGTATACACAAGCTTACCTCACACTAATGTGTACTCTTACCCGCATGCCTACAACATGCATTTAAAAGCATTTTGTTTTTACTTACCACAGCTGCCAGAGAAGGTTCTATTTCAGTTCTTGCTGCTTCATTTATTATTATATTAATAGTGAATAAAATACTATTATTCACTATTAAAACTATAGTAAATAGTTCGAAAAGGAGAGTGGAGCCTGACTCCTATAAGGACGAGCAGCCTCAGTATTCTTGGCACTGATTTTGCCACCTCTGAAACCAGAGGTGGAAAAAGCAGTGCCAGGAGTTGCAAGGTGTAAGCCAGGGGTCAGAGCTGCGACCCCTGGTGACCACCCCCCTTAATGACATCCATAGCCTTGCTCCAGAGGAGAGACAGACACAAGATGAATAAGGCAAGCCATTGAATAAAAAGAATGCAAATGAGAGTGACAATAATGCCAATGGTTGGGCTTTAAGTCCCCTAAAAGCCGACAATAGGTCGTTAGCAAACAGACAGCTTGTGCTGTCTGTTAGGCAAGACCTATAAATGATAATACAGCAAACCTGTTTCTATAGCAATCTTGTTGAAAAATTGGTAAGAGAAGTTCACGTTTTTTCACTTACCTGTCTGTCCTAGAGTCATGATTCCATTCGAGTTACACTGGGCTTTATATATATACCCACTCACTCAAATTCCCACTCATCGGCATAGACGTTACACCTTTTAAAACTATTAAGTTGTAAGCAGTTCTTAATTTGTAAAAGCTTAAGTGCTGGTGCCAAGCTTTTCTCAGTGATGTTAATGTTAATGTTAACTGGATTTGTGGAGCGCGTAGCTGCCCGAGTGCTTCCCAGCGCTAAATGAGTGAGCCGCAGAAGGAAAATGAGTAAGTATGTTTAAAGGTACTGCTGAAATATCCATGTCTTCAACTTTTTCCAAAAACTAGATTCAGCTTCCAAAAATCTTAATTCACGTGGCAACGTATTCCAGAGCTTAGGTGCCAGATGTGAGAAAGATCTGCCTCCCCATCTTGCTCTTTTGAGTCTTGTAGTTCTGAGAAGGTGTTCTTGACATGATCTTAGACATCTGTTAGGGACATATGGCACAAATATGTCTCTGATTTTCAGGGGACCGCTGTTATTTATTGCTTTGTGTGTCAAGCAAAGTGCTTTAAATTTAATCCTGGCCTCAATCGGTAACCAGTGGAGCAGTTCCCGATGCTCCCCCACTGATTCATGGATTGGAGCCTTACACAGGAGCCTAGCTGTGGCGTTCTGCACAACTTGGAGTCGTTTTATAACATGTTGTGGGGCACCTAAGTAAAGGGAATTACCATAATCAAGATGGGAGGTCACCAATGCATGAATTACTGTTTTCCTTAGGTGTTTTGGAATCAGCTCCAGTACATTTTGGAGCATTCTGAGTAATCCGAAGCATGAGCCTGCCAGTTTTTTTGCTTGTACTTCCATTGTAAGTTCATTGTCCATCCAGACTCCAAGGTTCATGATGGAGGGATTTGGAACTGGAGGGTTCCCCATACAGCTTGGCCAGCTGAGCAAAGGCCTGGGGCCCAATTTCCTTCCCAGAATCATCAGCTCTGTCTTATCCCCATTTAACTTCAGGCAACTGCTCGTCATGCACTCCACCACCTTTTCTAGACATGGCGCCAGTTGCTTACAGTCCCGATTTATTCTAGTATCAAAGGAAACTACCAGCTGCGTATCATCTGCATTTCTTGACCATGGATATACCAAACTCCTGGACAACATCAGCCAGCGGTCGCATATAAATATTGAACAATGTTGGGCTGAGCGAGGAGCCCTGAGGCACCACACATATTAGAGGCATCTTGTCAGAAAAGTGACTAGCTTCCATGACTTGGAAGGATCTGTCCTTAAGAAAGGATAGCAGCCAATCCAAGGCTTTGTCCTGGATCCCAATCTCCCTAAGTCTCTTTATCAAAATGATATGATCCACGGTATCAAATACCACGCTCAGATCTAGGAGCAATATTGCGGCTGAGTTACCTTGATCGAGAGTGCTTTTTAATTCGTCTGTGACCGCCAGCAGGGCGGACTCAGTGCTATGCTGTGCACAAAAGCCCATCTGTGTGGGTTGAAGACAGTGATTGTCTTACAAGAAATCAGACAGCACCCCAGGGGCGGAGCTTGCTCGGCTGGAAGATGGCCGCGTTCCTGTAGAGCTCCGCTGAATGCCGTCACTATCCGCCCATTATCTGCACATGTCCCCACCGTGACCGCAGCGCAAGTTACTCACTGCCCTACCTGGCTATCCGTCGCCCCGTGGGGTGTTCATCTGGCTCCGCTGTCCTCTCTTTCACCACCCGCTGCTGGTCTCGGCGGCCGCGAGGTGGTTGGGCCCTTGATCCGTGACCTGGAGCTGGGAGCTGGCCGGATCCTCCTCGGCCGGGGCGGGTCTCGCAGGTGCGGGGCTGGCCGCTCCGTGCCTGCCACTCTGCTTTGATCGGCTGCGGCTGAGACGCGCGGTCCCCTAGCTCCGCTGCCATCGCTGGGGGACGGCTGCCGCGGTGCTGCTCTGCTTTATGCCAGCACTGTTAAGACCCTGCCCTGCTGATCCTCATCGCCGGAGTGGTGCGACGCTGCCTGGGCCTGATCGCCTCTCCCGGCGGAGCGGGCATTTTGTTTGCGGCCTTGGCGGAGAGGAGCAGGCTTGGACGCTCCTTAGGTGAAGCGCTTTCTCCTGTTTGACGCTGCCTCGGGCTGCATCTACTGGACGCCCCACCGCTGTGGTGTGGATTCGTGGAGCTTCTGGGGGTGGAGGCTGCCATTGGCTGCGCCGCTTTTTCTGCTTGGTCTGCGGCTGCCTGCTGTTGGTGCCTCCTCCTTTTGCCAGCACTTGGGGCGATCATATCCTGCGAGATTGTACAGGTGTCCTGCGCCTGCTGCTCGGCTTGCTTGGTCCAGCGCTGCCCTAGTCACCGTCTCCATTGTTGGCGGGGCTCCCGTGGGCTGGATCTGGTAGGCCTCATCTCCCCGCTTGCGCTTCTTCCCCAGTTTGGCACTTACCTGCCGTACCTTTCATCATGGGCAAACCTGACAAGACGCAGCCTAAGCTGCATTTTGAGCAGCGCAAATCCCTGCGCAATGAGGATGGCGCAGACGGGGCTCCCCCTGAGACGGATGTCCCCGCCGACGACCCTGTGGGAGACATAAAACAGATTATTGCATCCATGCAACAGGGACTTACTGCCATAGACACTAAGATTGATGCGTTGGTGTACAGGATGGATAGGGTCTCTGAGCGTGTGGTCAAACACGCTGAACGCCTGGATATGGCGGAACGTCGCATCACTGAGGTAGAGGAAGCCCAGACCGACGCTGGTGATGTTCGGAAGCGGATGGAGCGCGCTCTCTCAACCCTACTGGACAAGGCGGAGGATCTGGAGGCTCGGTCGCGCCGCAGTAACCTCCGCATCACTGGCCTGGCGGAGTCTGCAGCGACGGGGAACATGGAGCAGTTTGTGGAGCGCCTGCTGACATCTCTTCTGGGCACGGACACCTTCTCTCATCTCTTCGTGGTGGAGAGGGCGCATCGCTCCCTTGGGCCCCGGCCCCAGCCGGGTGCCCATCATCGCCAAACTGCTTAATTACCGGGACAGGGATGCCGCACTGCGCAAAGCCCGGGAGCTGGGGCCCCTGAGGTTCGAGGGCTCTGATATCTCCCTGTTCCCTGACTTCACACTCAAAGTCCAGGCGGCGCGGCGGCAGTTTGACACCCTGAAGCGTAAACTGCGAGACCAGCATCTTGAATATGCTATGCTATACCCAGCACGTCTTAAGGTCCTCTTTGATGGAAAGCCCAGAATTTATTCGGACCCACAATCCCTGCAAAAGGCCCTTCGCGACTGGGAAAAAACTGCCAAGCGCTCTGCTGATCGGCAAGCCTCCTCCTCACAATCTGACACTGTCAGGTCCCTTGATGATAATGACTGAACAGTTTGTAGTCTTTTCTCTGAAAGTAATCTTTGTCTCCCTTTGTGCTACTGTCGGTGTGGTGCTATGTTGGGCTGATGCCTGTAGGCCTCCTTTTGGCCTTAAGTTGAGCGCAATGCTCCTGATGTTACTCTGCTGTTGCGCAGGTCCCCTCACTCTCCTAGTGGGTTTCTGCCTTTTGCCTCAAACGTCCCCTAGTTTGCGCTCCCTGGTTGTTAGGCCATGCCTCGACTGTTTAGCCTCACAGTGTTGCTCTGGACCACATCGGGCAGGGTGTTCTAGTTATCCGCCCTCTGTTTCACGATGGTGAAGACGAGCTGAGGTGGGGATGTGATCTGCATGCGGGGTTTCAGCGGTAGGCTGGTCCAGTTTGTGTAGCTGGGCAACATCTGCCCCTCTGCGTTAACCGCTGATCCACCTTTTTGGGGTTGGGGGTTTTGGGGGGAGGTTGGGTGGGTCTGCTTTTTGCTTGGTTTTATTGTGTTCATTTTTGTTTGGGTGGGGTGGGTGGGTCCTTCCCATTGCAGAGTTGGGGATTGCAAGTTGTGGGTGGGGGTCGAGGCCTGATGGGTTTGTATTGGTTTGTTTTTGTTCTTAACCTTTTCTTTTACAGGTCATCGTCTATTTACCTTGCTCCCTTCTTAGTGGGGTGGGGGGCTTGCTCAGGGCTGAGACCCGGTACTGATGCCATTTTACAATGCTTGTCAGCCACCACACCTAATGGGACATAGGGAGTGCTTGAAATTATTGACGTGGAATGTAAGAGGTCTTAATGACCACAGAAAAGTCCGCAGGATCTTGGCTTGCTTGAAACGATGGGGGGTGGATGTGGCTCTGTTACAGGAAACGCACTTACATCCGAGCTGCGGTTTGTTGGTAGAGAGCCGGATTCTGGGGGATTTTCATGCTGCCTGCTTCACTTCCCACTCACGGGGGGTCCTTACTTGGGTTAACCCCAAATCTAAGCTCCAAATAGACAGATGTGCTGCAGACCCCTCTGGACGCTATGTAATCACTCGCTGCTATAGCCCTCTAATAGACTTGCTCGTGGTGAACTCCTATGGCCCGAACTATGACGATCCACAGTATTACCTGACTCTGCTCCCGGTCATTAAACAATACTCTCCGGCGACTGTGGTGTGGGGGGGCGACTTTAATTGCGTGTTGGACCCCCTTTTGGATGGGGCCATGTCGGGCCCCGTCTGCTGCGGCTAGGGTGATAGTGGATGTGTCTGCACAATTGCAGCTGGTTGATGTCTGGAGAGCCCGATCCTCGGTTTCTGGCGGCTTTACGCATTACTCGGCACCGCACGACGTGCACATGCGCATCGATTATTGGTTCATTGCGCAAACCCTGCTGGCTGGGGTCCAGATCTGTGAAGTTCTGCCCCGCACATTCTCAGATCATTCTCCCATATTGTTGTCGCTCACTACCCCATCGCGTGGGCCTCCTCCTTTTTTGTGGCGGTTCCCTCCCTACTCGCTGTTGGATGCGGCCTTTAAGGCGGACTTGCAGGAAGCGATAGCGGAGTTTTTTACGCTCAATATCGGCACGGTAGATTCTTTTGTTACAGTATGGGAATCGTTCAAAGTATATATTCGGGGCATAGCGATTAGTAAGCACGCGGGGGTCCTGCGTTCCATTCGGGGCAGACTCCAGCTCTTGGAGTCCCGGCTTGTTGCGCTGGAGGCTGACCTGGCGTGTGGCTCTACGCCGCAGCTTCGTGAGCTTTTGCAGTCCACGTTGGCTGAATTTAATGAGGAGGCCGACAACGAGGTTAAACATATGGGCAAATACGCCACAGCTAGGCGCTATGGTGAGGCGGACCGCCCGGGCTCGGTCCTGGCGGCCCTGGCGAGACGGCAGGTTGCATCCAAAGGGGTCCCCATATTGACTGGAATGGACGGTAGCTCCTGGACAGACCCAAGTGAAGTCACCCAGCAGTTCCGTAGTTATTATCAAGAGCTTTATAGCTCGAAAGTTTCTCCTGGTGCGGAGGAAATCTTACACTATTTGGAGGAGATAGAGATGCCTTGGCTCCAAAACTGGCAGAGAGACTTTTTGTTATGCCCCGTAGAGCTCCCGGAGATCAGATTAGCTTTGAACTCCATGCGCGAAGGCAGTGCTCCGGGTCAGGACGGACTCCCGGTGGCTTTTTACAAGGCATTTAGTGACCTGCTGGTCCCCCATTTAGCCACTCTGTTTCAGGCGGTTGGGGCCGAGGGTATTCTGCCTCAGTCTATGAGGGAGGCCCTAATTGTAGCCTTGTTGAAACCCGGAAAAGACCCGCAGAGGTGCTCCTCCTATCGCCCTTTATCTTTATTAAACGTGGACACGAAGATCTATGTGAAAATACTTGCAAACCGCCTTTCCCCGCTGATGCCCCAGCTGGTTGGGTTAGAACAGGCGGGCTTCATCCCGGGTCGCACGCTTACGCACCATCTTCGCACGGTGTTCGGTGCCTTGCAACACACCCGCCCGGATGTCCCTGCAGTAGCGGTTATTCTCGACGCCGAGAAGGCGTTTGACTCCATTGAGTGGCCGTTTCTCTATGCTGTGTTGAGTCGCATTGGAGTTGGCGAGATCTTCTTGCAGCTTGTCCGTGTGCTCTATAACTCACCTAGTGCGCGCATTCGCGTCGGACAAGAGGTCTCTGACTCTATCAGTATCTCGCGCGGAACCAGGCAGGGCTGCCCCCTCTCGCCCCTCTTATATGCACTGGCGGCTGAACCGCTACTGTGGGCCTTGCGGGAATACCACAGCCATAGGGGACTTCGCTTCCCTGCCTACAACTTGATAGTGTCCGCCTATGCGGATGACACTCTTTTATATGTCAGAGACCCGGATGCCAATCTGTCTCCGATTATACGTGAGGTGTTGCGCTTCGGTGGCCTATCAGGGTTGAGAATAAATTGGGATAAGTCCTTAATTTTCCCGTTAACGCCGTGCACTGCCCCGGTACAAGTGGAATATCCCTTGCAGTGGACGACGGACCCCGTTCGCTATCTCGGGATATATGTCCATTCGGACGCTGAGCTGGTGATTCGCACTAACTACGGGAAGGCTATCGCCAAACTTAGTGATGATGTGGAGCGATGGATCCGCCTTCCGATTTCACTAGTGGGAAGAATCTCTTTGATGAAGATGATGGTGCTGCCCCGTTTTCTTTTTCTATTTGTCAATATCCCCATAGTAGTCCCTCGACATTTATTTAAAGTGCTGCGCGGCCTGTTGATCAAACTGGCTTGGGCGGGGAAGACGCCTCGGGTTTCCATGGATACTTTGGCGTTGCCTTGTTCGGCGGGAGGTTTGGGTGCCCCGGACTTTGAGCTCTATTACCGGGTGGCGCAAGCGTCTCACGCGTACGCTTGGGTTCACGGCCCTCATTCCCTTCCCCATCTCTGTATAGAGGGGGGAGTTGCAGCCCCGACGCCACTACCCCATCTTTTATCCAAGCCCCCGGACCGGCGCTGCGGGATCCTTGACTCAGTGAATGCGGTGGTCCATGCAGGGCACGCTCTTCTCGGGTTGTTTGCAGGTGCGCAGCTATATTCGCCCCGGTTGCGTATCAGATGGTGCCACTGGGTTGCATTTAGCTCGGATCCCGTGGTGATTCGTTCCTTGCAGGAGATAGGCCTTTCGGAGATGGGTGACCTTTTTAATAATGGCGTTATGTTAACGTGGGAGGAGGCAATCGCTGGCAAGGATCGGCCCTCTGCCCTGTTACAATTTCAATTCTTCAGTCTAAGACATGCTCTTCGGGCGGAGCTTGGAGACGGTCTGGAGGAGCCCATGGATGTCCCCCCCTTCTCCATTTTACTTTGCTCTCAATCTCCAATCAAATTAGTTTCCAAACTTTACGCCTCCGCTTTACAGACCAGGGTTGTTCCCCACTCTAAAGCCAGGTTGGCATGGCAGAATGACCTCGGAAGGCAGCTCCCGGATGACATATGTTTTTTCTGCTGTGAAATGTCCCGTAAGGTCTCTTTGAACGGCAGGCACAGACTGGCCCACTTTAAGTTTCTGAACAGGGTGTATTACACTCCGGAGCGTCTCTGCAGATATGGCTTGCGGGAGTCGGACAGCTGTGAGTGCTGTGGAGAGCCTGGTGCAGGCTTCTATCACTTAGCGTGGGTCTGCCCTCCTGTTGCTGCCTATTGGGTTCAAATTTTCGCAGTCCTGTCAAATATTGTGGGCACACCCGTCTCTCCTGATCCACTGATGGCGTTATTGGGGTATGTGAAGCCCTTAGACAAAGCCATTCGTAGGCTGATTGCTATGGGGTTGCTACTTGCTAAAAGAAGGCTCTCTATGAGATGGATGAGAGGTCCTCTCCCAACAGTTGCCGAGTGGAACACTGATATGACCTACTGCCACACTCAGTCGGAAGTATACAGCGAGCTGCTTCCAGCCACCTCTCGCCCTCTAAGCTTCTAGGGTCTCTTTGGCCAATACCAGGCAGCACCCGATACGCGGGTCGCCGCTATAGATGATTAATGCTGTGTCAAAGAATTGTATGATTTGTTATCAATGTCCTGCTGATGTCTTGCGGTTGTGCCCCCGTGCCCCGGCCTGGTATGCCACAGGCCGTAGCTCTGTACCTTTCCCCCCCCCGTTTGGGGGAGTTTAGTCCCGCATATTGCTAATACCCCCCCTGTCTTTTGTAATTCCTGCTCATTCCACTGTCTAATAAGTCGCGACCTGGACCGAAATGTAATACTGATGACCTGTATTTTGTTTTGGTGTATGTCTTTATAATTTTGTATTTTGTCCATGTTATTCTTCTTGCAAACTTACAAATAAAGAAATAAAAAAATAAAAAATAAAAAATCAGACAGCACCCGATTTACGTGTTTCTCCACAAACTTTCCTGTAAATGGTAAGAGTGAGATAGGCAGATAATTGATAGATAGTGAAGGGTCTAGTTTTTTTTTTTTTTAATAGTGGTCTGATAATTGTGTGTTTCCATACTTTTGGAACTATTCATGCCACTAATGAGCAGTTAAGAATTTCAACTATCAAAGGGAGAATAGCCTTCATGGCTTTATATAAAACGTTAAGGGGTGCTGGGTCTAGAGGAGATCCAGATTTGAACGTACTCATCAGAGTTCGTACTGTATCTCCGTTAATGGGTGGGAAATGGGTAAGGACAGGAAGGGTAGGACCTGTAAAAGGTCTATTTCATGGCTTGGCGCTTTCCCAATCCCTCCTTGAAAAGAGTCACATATGTCTATGACCTTTTTGTGGAAAAAGGTAGCTAACTCATTACATCTAGTCTTAGAGGAATGAGAGATGGGATTATCCTGGTTTAAAGTTGTCAAGGATTTTACCACTTTAAACAGTTCCTTAGGGGAATTTTGTGCCTGATTTATCTTCTCATCAAAGAATTTTGCCTGGGCTTCTTTGATGTTATTGTGGTCAAGTCTAATGGCTGACTTATAACTGCTTTTATACATGGGTCATAGCCCATTCAGTGCTACTGCCTAACACCTGGGTTGCTAAATACGAAGATTGTCTATCTTGATTCCACTTTATACCTCCTTCATCCACCACTGTGCACTCCCTGCCCCTTAATCTCACTTTTGCAGGTTGCAGGGTGGATTTTTAGAGTGTTGCTTGTCCAGTAGCGGCTGGTGTCAGGGAAAAGTGGTGAGGCAGTGTGGGGACGACGACAATAACAACACAAAAAACCCCACAAAAAAGAACTTACCTGCCGCCCGATGCATCGCCGCTCCTCTGCTCCTCTGGCTCCACTGCAGTACAGGCTGAAGCTCCAAGACTCACCTATGGCCAGTCCAGATGCTGCTTAAATGCTGCTGGCGGCATGAGAGAAGCACCCGGATTGGTCTGAGTGGGCTGGATTTGCGCTCCTACGGGGCTTGGGAGCCTGTGCCTGCTGTCTCCAACCCGGAAACGCAGCTCGGTTTTGGAGACATCTCAGTGCGCATGTTTGTTTGGCCATCCTAAGACAGCCGGCCATACCCATATGTGCACTTGCAGCATTGCCCACCACTCCTCCTCCATGCCTGTTGTCATGAGCCCTGCCCCTAAGACTTAGCCCTGTGAAGAAAAATAAAATGATAATAAACCTGTTTTATTATCATTTTATATTTTAAGTTTTGCATCTGCTGGCTGTGGGGGTGGGGTGGGGGCGAAGCTCCCCCGCCATAACGGAGGAGCCACCGCAGTGCCTGTCACCACTTGAGCATATCCATACCGGGTTCTTTTTCATCCGTGCTTTCTCGCTTTTTACTGTTTTCCAATTTTTCTGCCTCCATTTTGGTGAATGAAAATCCTCTTCTGGGTGAAAATCTGATGATGAAAAATTAGTTCAAGTCCTCAAAAAAGAGTGTTGTGGGGCCCACCTACAAGCATCTACTCAAATGATGAACTGGTCCTAAGATATTCTCCACCTAAATTTGCTTCACTCCCACTGTTACCTGTTTACACAGCAGAGGTCGCTCTTGCTATATAGATGGGTTTATTTTGAGCCTCTCCAGTTTTCTCGCAAGTTGCCGTTATTGTTACTCACACCTGCAGCTATCCGGTGAAACATTTCTAGGCTTGTCGAGCCTGTGTGTTCACTGTATTTGTAATTGATTCTTTTAGTTCAGTTTTATAGTTAAAAGAGGAATTCAGCACATTTAAGACAACTAATCTTCGCACTGCAGAGATCTCAGGCAGTGCGAGCTTATCATCCAATTTGCGGTTTTACATTGTGCTATGTAAAGTTCTGCTGCGCTTCCTACTATAAATCTCAGACTACAAGTACCACAATGCAATGGGAAGACAAAAATCTAAGAGATACTCACATCTAACATCCAGTGATTTGAGAGCTCTGATCCTTTTATATCGAGCATTGTAATGAAAACCGTGCTGAAAATGACTGTGAAATAGCTGTATAATGACAAGTAATAAATACCGGGGGGCATATTTACAAGCCCCTTGCGCCACTTTTGCGCTGCGGTTGCGTCACGCATGTGACGCAGCGGCGACGCAAACCATGCGCCGCGTTGCGCTATATTTACAACGTGACGCATCTAGGGAGATGCGTCACGTAGTAAACCCCTGCGCCACATGAAACATGCGTCAGGTTTCATGTGGGCGTACCGCCGCAGGGGGGGGGCGTTCCGGCGCAGGAACGCCTCGGAAAAGTGACACAGTGAAATCTACAAGATTTCACGCAGTCACTTTTCCGACGCTGGTGCGTCAAATCCTTACGCCTGCTTCAAGCAGGCATAAGGATTGACGCACCATGTTAGGGATAGGGAAGGTTGGAACAGTGCTGGAGTTGCGTCGCGCTTGCGACGCAACTTCAGCACTGCGCCAACCTTCCGCCGGCAGATGCGTCACGCATCTGCTTATCCTTGCGCCACGATGCGCCGCATTGTAAATGCGGCGCATCTGACGTGGCGCAAGGGTAAACTTGCGTGACGCATTTTCCCTGGCGCATCCCTGCTGATATGCAGGGATGCGCCAGGGAACGTAAATATGCCCCCGGGGGTATATTCACAAGGAAATGGCGCAGCATGGCGCTGCGTCATTTAAAAAGCGCAGGGATGCACCATATTCACAAGAATACGGCGCACTCCTGTGTTTTTCCTTGTGCAGGGGCTAAAAATAGCTGCCTAGAGCCAACACAGATACCCTTGCCCCATAGTGCAAGCGTGCCTGCGCTACAGGAATGATTCCCTTCAACATAGGTGCCCTTGCACCATAGTGCAAGGTGCCTGCGTTGCAGGGAATCGTCCCTGCAAAGCAGGCACCCTTGCAAGGTGGTGTAAGGGTGTCTGTGTTGCAGGGAATGATTGTTTGTGTACAGGACGGGACACCTTCCTTTACATAAACAATCTTTAAAGGTGATTTGCTCTTTCTATGTGTGCTGCAGAATGCAACACACATAGAGCAAAAATGAGGAGAAATAAAAGTATTTCTCCTTGCTGTACCAATCTAACACCTGGTCTTGCATGGCATTAGTTTTTGGCGCTGCCTCAGATTTACACATCCCTGTAAATCTGGAGCAGCGTCAAAAAGCAATTTGTGTTGCTGTGGAACGCCCATAGCAACACCCATTGCACGCACCTTTGACACAGATACCTGCGCGAAAGCGTACCATATTTACAAAACGGCGTTAAGCCATGCAAAATAGCTTAACGTAGCTTTGTAAATATGGTACATTGCGCCACCGGAACGTCCAAATTGATATTCTGATGGCACAATCGCCTCGTAAATATGCCCCCCCAGTTCTGGTAATATATTGTATGTATAGTATTGATCTAAAAAAATCTGATCACTAGAATTAGTGGAACCCTTCCTACTTCCTGCCGCTATTAGCAGTTTAATCTGGAAGTACTATTGATAATATGTCGATTTGTGGCTTGGTTGGTTACTGAGCAACATGGAGTCCCTGGTTCTAATCCTTGCTCGTCCAAACTGAGTAATCCTAGGCATTCAATATCATGCCCTTGTTACAAAGCCTTAATATGCTATAATAGTTTTTTTTGCATTTATCATTCTGTTTCTATTTGTTTTATTTACCTAGATTTTTTAAAGTGCATGCCACTCAATAGTATAAGCACGCTGTATGCTGACACAGCCATGTGATAACAAAAAGGAACAGCTAATATTACAAATTTCAAGTAAAGGAATAGCACCTTCGGGGGGAGCGGGCGGATAGAGAAGAAGGAGGGGTTTTATTTAGAGTTTGGTGGAAATGAGACATCTACCAAATCATGGCGGATGTCCTGTTCCCCCCTCTTTAGAACTCCGTGTCGGCTGGCAGGGGACGGGGGTGTCGGGGTGAGGGAGGGGGGAAGGGAGAGCGGGGAGCCAAAAAAAACCACTTACATTTTGCCGGCTGGCTGTCCCTCCCCTCTGGTCCCTTCAGCGCCTTCTCCTCTGCTTCCGTTCCGTAGCAGAAGGAAGCTCCCAGGCTCCCTTCCCTAAGCCAATCACACCGCTGCAATGGTCTGAGCGCCGTAGTTCTGCGCTCAGACAGGGACTGGGAGGCTTTGCATGTTCCTCACCAGGCTATGTAATGCAGCCTAGTGAGGAAGATGCAAAGTGCGCATGACTGTTTGGCTGGCCCAAGAGGGTCGGCCAAGCAGTCATGCCCACTGGGAGTGGCAAACCCCTCCTCCCCCGTAACGCCAACCCCGCCCTAACCCAGCCCGCAGTGAAAGATAAAATAATGTTATCTTTCTGCTGCACTGCTCCTAAAGCAGTGGGGTGACGCCACTGTATATACTTGCCTGTTCACTCCAAACAGGGTGGATGTGACATTCGCTGATTTGTTTCTGTTGTGTCAAACTCCAAATACCCCCCTGAGGCTAGGGGCTAAATCCCGACCCTGTGAAAACTCTTTTTTTGCATATGGATCGGAATTATGAGTTGTGTGATAACTGTCACAATCTCACAGTTTCCCTTGATAGATTCTAGCAGGTAAAACATGCCGAAATTAACGTGGGGAAAGGCCTATAAAAAAGCCAAAACATGCAGAATTCCCTGTGTTAAAAATTATTCTGCATGTCGTGCCTTATTTTCTACGCACTGGCCTCTACATGCTTGGTGGTGGTGTTGGTGGTATATAATTTTTCAATCAATAGTGCCAGGCCAGACTTTTTTTCTTTCTACTAGTAACAAGTGAGGAGCCTACTGTCCTCACTCTGCAGAGTTCCACTGAAGGGCTGTAGCCTGGCCCTTGTGCACGGCATGTGAGTGCTGGATGGCAGACGAGTGAGTGATATTGGACCAGTGAGATCCATTTTGGATTCCCCATGTAAAACATGCCACAGGATGTGTCACAGCCTCCCAATTTATCAAAGTGTGTTGCTAGTATTCCTGAAGTGTTTGAGATGCACTAGGTATTTGGATGTAGGAGACAGGGCTGCCTTTTGTAGCCGAGCTGTGACTTTTCAGCATTGGTCTGCCTGATCATTAGTTCCCGGACACTTCCATTAGATCAGATGGCGGGTGTGGCTAGGTGGAGACAGCAGTCTCCTTTGTAGTGTGAAGGGAAGCATTCTGTCTGGGCCTGCCTTTTGTCTTTCCAAGAGATGTTACTTACCAAAAAAGCAGCTCGCGAACAAGTGCAAGGGCTTCACTCTTGATGGTGTTCTCTTGTTTTGGGTGCTCCATTTAGAGACACCCCTCATCACTACCAGTTTTGAAACCATCACCTGGGAACTAAGACAGTGTCACACTCATTCACACCTATCCATTCACAAGCATGCACACATACTCACACCCACCCTTCCACAAGCACTCTCATTCACACCGATCCATTCACAAGAGCACATACTAATATCCACCATTCACAGGCACATACATACAGATGCTTGCAAACACCCATCAACACGCGCACAAAAACACATACATTCATGCATACATGCATGCACCGAAACATTTGAAAAGCACTTACTGGGCTATGGCGGTGATGGCAGCACTAGTGGGTGGTGGGAAGGGGAAGCACAAAGGCATTGGCGACTTTGGGGCGGTAAGAGAAAAATAGAAGATCCAGCCACCTCCTCTCATTGGCTAACTCTGCCATTGGCCAGTCAGCCCTGGGTGCTTCAGAGCTTAGACCCAAAGTGCCCAGGTTGACTCTATTGGTGTCTGACAGACAGTCTACCAGAGGTGAGGGGACATTACTCTTGTAGCTGGTAAGCGGGGCCTTCATACAAATGTCTGAAGACATTCAAGTAGGAGGTAAAGGTTTTATATCATGTCAGGCCCTTAGGCTACAGCAACTTCAGGGCTTATCACCATGCACCAATATTGTATTACATCATTCACTGTCAGCATTCCAGAAACTAGCTCAGATATACAGGAAAAGGGGACACACAGAAATCTATACACCTCCATTCCTTACAAACAACAAAACAAAAAACAGCCATTCCCTTAAATATAAAGTACAGGGACAATCACTCACAATGGCTCAGTTGCCAACATATCTAGCATATGCATTCACTGAACAACACCTTTTAAACTCTGCAACATCCATGCAGACACAAAAAGACAACAAATACCCCACACCTCGTAGAACAAGAAAATGAGAAGACAACTAGGTTGTGACTAGACTGCTAGTCTTGCGGCATTCTCAGACATGAGTCCTACCACCACATGTCTGCACAATCACAATGATGCCATACAACATTAATGCATGCAGGACATGTAGTCACTGATGCCCAGTCGCACGACGGCCAGGACATGGAACCCACAAGCTTATTTCGACAGTGTTTCCCCGTCACCCCTAAGTCTACACATTCAAGGCACAAACAAAACAAAAATTGAAAGTTTCACCATATATCATCTCATCACAAAACTACCTTGACCAGACTCCAACACAAAACATGTCCACAAAATAACACTCATACACAATGTCCTCAGACATCGATAATAATACTAAACTTCACAGGTGACACAGACACAATAAACTCTCACACCATTTGCATCTTCCACAAGCAACACACTCATCTCTGCCAGGACAACATCAGTGGCGTAACAAAACTTGAGGGGCCCCCCTGAAAAGTACATGGAGGGAATCCTCCCACGCTCCGGACCCAGTCAGGAGCTCTCAGGCCAAGTAGTACCCGCCTGTGCACAGTGCCGGAGGGGCCCCCTGCACCGCGGTTGCTGAAGGGGCTAATGTTGCAACACTGAACATAATACTCTACCACACACTCACACACAAAAGTGCAGCCCAGCCTTCCAACACCCTCAACACCCAGTCATACAAGCTGGCCAAACAAACATGACCAGGTGCCAAGCTGAAGATGGCACCTGATCTGCACCCAGTACCACCGCTCCAGAAACTTCATAAGCAAAAGTTGGAACATCTTCTAAACACAATGATGACAGCTTAGAGTAGATTCATACTGAGAACGTATTGACATAAATAACCAATCAAACACTAGAATAGTTCAGCAATACAAGATGTGACACCAGATTTCATCAGCAGATAAAGAAGTACTCACCTACAACTTACTAGAACTACATCAAATACTACTATACAAACACAAACCAGACCAACTCTGTTACACGCAAAATGCATAGCACACGCCACAAGATATCACAAATGCACACTGCATCCAGTACCATGCACCTGTCAAATCTTCCCATTCGTACAGAATGACAACTGGTCCCAGAGCACACTCAGGCACAATTTGTGGTTATCACCACCAACACCAAGGGATACTACACTTTCACACATCGCACCCACATGATACTCCACCATGCAACATCTCATGACAGGGCACTACACCTCCCACATTTTCACTTCACGGGATACTTCCACATGCAAATTCTTAAAACAGGGGGCTACTCTTCCCCAACTTAGCATACCATGGGACACTCCCCCTACAACCTCTGGCTACAAGGTTCTACTCTTCCCTAACTTTGAATGACATGGGATACACCCTCATACAACCTCTTGTGATGGGTTACTACTGTTTCCCACATCGCCAACACATGCACAATCATCATCTATGAACACAACAACTTGCAGATAGGTCCTACAACCCCTTCCTCAATCATACCAAAACATATGGAGCCAGAAGTAAATACTCACACTGCATTCTCAGAACAATCTACAGATGGATAATTTAAACCTCCCAATCTGTCCTACAGTACAAAGCAATCATCACACCCAACCATCTTCGAAGACTGAAATTCCCGAAAGGACAGAGGTCTGATTCACATGGAAATTTACTAAACCAAACACATGCATCAATAACAAGATGTGAATGGTACATTTCAAAATTTAAGAATTTACAAACCAATTTGTTTCCCAACAATATTTCCTAATCTTCTTTACTTCCTGGTTACAAGGAACCAAGGGCTAGATGTACGAAGCTGTTTGCGAATGCAGAAAGGCATTTCCAAATGTACAAACCCCAAATTGCGATTTGAAAACTTGTTACCAAATTACAATTTGGGTTTGCAAATCAGTATTTGGAAGGGGCGTGTTTAGGTTGTCCCTCCCAAATACTAATTTGCATTCGTATGTAAGAATGTTTTGCGATTGAAACAAGGTCGCAAAAATATTCGCACTTTATTGCCAACTCAAAGTTGGGGGTAACCCATTCGCAAATGAGAAGGGGTCCCCAAGGGACCCCCTTCCTCTTTGAGAATGGTTGAAAAAATATTTTTTAAGAGCAGGCAGTAATTCAAAGGACCACTGCTTGCTCTTAAAAAATGAAACTTAAATGCTTCATTCTTTTCTTTTAAACACATCCTGTTTTTCTTTAAGGGAAATGTGCTGTGCAAAAAAAAAAAAATTGGGTTATTTAAAAGCAATCACATACATGATGGTCTGCTGACCACAGCAGACCACCATCCCTGTGATGGCAGCGAATAGTAGTGTGTCACAAATTGCGACCTACCTCATTAACATTCATGCGGTAGATCTATTTGCAGCCCACTACGAATCGCTAAATGAACTCAATAAGTTTCATACATTAGGAATAGCGATTTCCTAATTGCGATTCTCAAAAAAATCACAATTAGGAAATTACTATTCTTAATCTTCGTACATCTATCCCCAAGAAACATATCTTGATAGAAGCATATTGCATAATATGAACATCTTTAATACCAGATATTCTCACAGAATAAATAACTGGATATCCATTCCTTCCTGTTAATTGAACAAATGCCAGGCAAGTGCTGATAAGATGCTGCCAGGACTTCAGAACAAGTTTTCTTCAAACAACACAGTCCCATTTCTATATCCATATGTATGGAGATAGTCCTACTTTTATTTTTCCATTTGCCAAAAACATCAGGTTATAAGGGTTTCCCTCAAGAACAGACCAAGGCACTAATGCACCTTAGCATCCCTCCTCACCAGACAATTTTCACAAAACACCAGCGGATATATAGGAAATAGGGACACACATGATACTACAATTACCACATGTAACAGATCCCAACCAGTATGAGTCCCACTTTAACTCTACCAGAACAAATCTGACTCGCACTAGCTACATATACACCTCACTCCACTCCATTGAAAAGAGATCAACAGTCATAGATGAAACTAGGGAAATATTGACTGAGATTATTGGGATACATAGGTACTGAACCATTTCAGTGCAGAAGATGAGAGGTTTATGTCTTCCACACTACTTAATCAGGGCAGAGGACGTGGATGTCTCATTCTCCAAATAAAGCTCGAAAATTCTTCTGGTAATCGCACCAGAAGGATTTTCTTTGAACTTTGAGGGAACAGCTTCCCTCTCAGTATCTGTGCTCCACAATGCGCTATGCAAGCTAGCATGACAGGTGCTGAAAGTAAAAGCCTGAAGGCTCTGGCTGCTTTCACTGTGATTGGTGCCTGGGGGTATATATCAGCCTCCTGAGCACCCACCATCATGGGAGAGGTACCATTGGAAATAGGAGAATGACCCTTTCCAATAAGACCTTTACTTAATGGATCCCAGCTCAGTGAATGCTACAGGAGAGTGGTCCCGAGCAGCGATCCACACGCTAGCCCCCAGGGAGTCTTAAAGGGCATAGCAGCCCTGTACACTTGAGCACGTGCTCCACCCCATACGAATAGGACATTATCAGTCTTTGGCCCCCCTTGGGGAAGGCGATTAAATGGTTTACCCCAGCCTGCCGCCAGAGATTTAAAAAAATAGAGCATGGGTAGGGGGCTTGCGTGTCCTGGCACCGTACCATACCCCCATCCCTAAAGGCCACAAGAGTCTTTCTGCCCTCCCTGGATGAACCCCAATCTGCCCTACCTAGAGTGGGAAGCAGAAAGCCCACTAGACACCAGGACTTTTTATATTCATAAAAAGGACATGGGGTGAGGGCCTGCCGTCCAGGCATCCGGCCTTAATACCCATCCCAATGCAGTGTACGGCAAACAGCCTCCAACGGGATGCAGAAAGCCCCCTAGATACTATTTTTTTTTTTTTTTTAAAGAATGGGTAAGCCTGTCCCCCATCAGACTATACATCTATGCCTAAAGATCCCAACAGTCTTCAAGCCCTCCCCTGAGGAGCTTACTCCTAATATGCCCTCCCTGTAGGGGCGAGGGTGGAGAAAGCCAACTAGACTAAGCTGTTTATATGTGGATGAAAAATGGGGTGGGAATCATCAGGCCCTACCCCTAATGACACAACAGATTCTGCTCAACCCCCCCCACCAGGGTGGGCAGAAAGCCTACTGGCTGCCAAAGTTAGTTTAAAAAAAATGGAGTGGGAGCTGGCCTGACTTGGACCATATTCCCCACCCGTAAAGCACCAATACTCCTTTTGTCACTGCAAGGAGAGTTTGAGGGCTTAGTGGACTAATGCGTCCACTGTAGAGGCCTGTGTTCGACCTCATGATCAGAGGTTCAAATCCCAGCGGGTCTGCTCAGCCTTTCATCCTTCTGAGGTCAATAAAATGAGTACCATTGAGTTGGGTAACAATAAATATCTGTTATTCAGCGCCAAGATACCCTTGGATGAAAGTGTGCCTTACAAATACACGTTATGTTAGTATCCTCTGCATTGAGAGGGGGGGGGCAGAAAGCCCACTGGATGTAAGGGATAGTTTTCTAAAAATAAAAATGAGACGGGCAAGCCTGTTCTAGCATTGGGCCATACCCCACCCATGGAGCCCCACTAGTCTTTCTGCCATACTGGGGCCTAGAGCTAGAACACTACAGACATCCCCATGGCAAGTGATAGGAACGTTGGTTCTTTTGGGTGTAAAAATGTCATTTGGCTTTGTGGAGAGGGTGTTCAACTCCTGCCCCACTATTCTGCCTCTCCTGGGTGCCAGAAAGATATTTGTTGCCGGGGTGGAAGATGATGTGCAGTGCCAGGACGGGCAAATCTCATACCCCATTCTGTTTCTCTCTTCTTTCTCTGATGGTCTGGTGGGCTGTTCTGAACCCAAAAAAACAGGTGAAGAGGTGAAAGCATGGCAGACTATATGGATAACATTAAGGAAAGGAATTGGGGAGGGGGGGGAGTGCTGGGCCAATTTAAAATCGGGCCCCACTCCTGGGCACTAGACAGTATCTATGACCCCCTGGGGGAAGCAGAATGAGGAGTTTACCCTCTATCTATTCAGGCTTTGGGTCAGCCATCAGCCAGGGAACCCTACCAACCCTAGGCATTTCTGAAACCTAGAGAACCAAGGGAATCCCAGTTGGTATGGCCTGCGCCAATCCCAGCACATTTTCTTACCCTGAATGCTATATTACAGAAAACACAGACGCTTCCAATAAATTGCCAAAGTCATACCACCCACATTTCATCTCTTCTCCCTGTTGAAACGCTGCTTCACATTTGTGGGTGCACCTAAAAGACAAACTCAGAAATCTTCCCATAGTCACCCACTGCAATAAATAGTGATTTCATTCCATACTGACCATATAAGTATACCACAAAGAGTTCCACTTAAAAAATATATATAATCATATTATTTCATATTTATTTCAAACACACAAATTACATATTACACTCATAAAAGCATTCATAAAATCATTGAGTTTCACAATATTGCACAACCCATCCCTCATTTCATTGCTACCAATTAATCATAAAAAGACTTCTAAAATCAACCAAAATTATTTGTAAATATTCCAAGACTGTGGTATAGAAATAGTTTCAATATAGAACAAAATCGCTATTTATCAAATTTGCAGTGGGTGACGAAGGGGAGATTTCTGGTTTTGTGTTCTGAGAGAAACCTTGTCAGTTTGGGAAGAGAGGGCTTGCTCCCTTTTTTAACTTTGGACCTAAAACACGTCATAGGAATGGACTAAAACTGTAACCATATGAAGACCACATTGTTTTCACACAGTCCAAGTATTGACCAGTTCCTGTTGGTGGTGATAGGCCAAGCCCACAAGTGGGGTACCGCTTTTAATGGGAGTAGTGTGGGAGCGCTGGGTATAAAGAAATGAACAAATCCCATCAGATTCCAGAACTTACACTCACTGAAATATGAGGAGAATTCTTCATTTTTGCCAAAGTCGGATGTTTGCAGTGCATTCTAAGTATGAAAACATAGTAGGACCCACAAGCATCACATCGCCCTCCTGAGTGTCAAATTTTCAGAAACGTCTCATAGTGGTAGGTTTCCTTGGGTGTGGGTCGGGCGCAGACCCAAGCATGGCATTTATGCACATCGCCAGAATGGGTGAATGTTAGAGGAAAAATCAAGAGGTTACCTTGTTTTGTTTAGGGGCCTTTCATGATGCAGGCGAAATGCTTACCTATACATGTTTTGTACTACTATTATTGGGAGAAGAATGGGAACGCTGGATGTTAGGAAGTTGGGGGTTTCAGAAGACTGCAGAAATTCTCTCAAAGAAATGTGAGGAAAATCTGTCATCTCTGCCAAAATGTGATGTTTGCGGAGCTTTCTGGGTAGGAAACCGGAGTGGAATCCATGCAAATCATACCACCCTGTGCGAGAAGTTAGCCTGGTATATGATGTCCACTAATTAAAGTGGGCACCTTGCACCAGTCCAAACGACCCTTATGATGTATGAGGTCAAAGATAACCTTTAGAAAGCTATCCTAGTGGTAGCTGTGGAGAGCAGCCTTCAGGCTTAATCTTGAAGGAATGTAAAGCAGCTTGTTTTACCAGAATATCACCTCCTGAATTAATCAAATGAAAGGAGAACCACACAGTAGTTATATAAAAATATGTATTTATTAATATAACACTCTCTACTATCCTCTACACAAGGATAGAACACAAAGTACACAATACAAGATCAATAGAACAGTTGTATGTAGCACAATACTCAGTGGGCTCCAGGGGGAGACCAAACCATATACTAAAATAGTGGTATAACAATCACGACTTGAGTCAAGACAAGGTCTGGAGCACGTAGAATCGTTGGGACCCCAAGGTGAGTAGATAGGGACCCCACGGAGGACGGGTGCAGTGTGCTAACACGACCGCGGGCTTCCTAAAATTCTATGGGGAAGTCGCGGTTGCAATTTTACAGTTTAAGGACCCTTCTAGGAGGACTTCGAGCAAACCCTTTGGAACTTAGGAGGTTGGAGAGCCACCCCACCCGTGGACACCGTAGTACCCGAGTTATCTATCCCAGAGGATCCTGGTGCATAGGTCTGAAGTGGTGTCGGAAACCGCCGTCGTTCTCAGTGGAGGGCTGTGAAGAAGTACTGCTGCCGTGAAGGTGAAAAGGGTCCAGTGGAAAACAAGCCTGGATTCTGGAAGGAAGGAACCTGAAAGCTGAGGGGACAGAGTCTGGGTCACTTCAGAGTGACCAGGGGCTCGGTAGACGAATGCCCACCGATGTCGGGTGCTTCAGGTGCGAAGAAGGGATGCTTGACTCCGCAGCCACGAGGACCAGGAGATGTCGACGATGACCAGGAGCCAGATGCGAGCTGTCCCACAAAGGATGTCGAGTGCTGAGGGGTCGGTGTCCGGCTGGAGCACCAACAAGCCTTGGCAAAAGCAACCCACGCAGGAAGGTCAAGCAGGTTACGGTTCGACCAGCAAGGTCCAGGGGACTCACCAAGCAATGGGGAGTCAGGGCACGTCTGGAGCAACCAGAAAATCCCAACAGAAATCAGGATGATCCTCAGGAAGACCCACACGCCGAATGACCAGGAGTGGCGAGGGGACCTCAAGCAAGATTGCAAAGTACCAGCCCACGGAGCACTCGGTGCAAGGAGGCCGGAGTTCTTTGGTGCAAATACTGCTCAAGGTTAGGACTACACGGAGTCCAATGCACAAGCTCAGGAATCGCCAACAAGCATATGCAACTGCATATGGACGTGATGCACAGGGGTTCGGGTTATGCAGTCCCCACGAGGTTTAAGTTTCTGAAATTCAGGTCAGACAGAGCTGATTGTCTGCCACTTTGCTTTTAACTATTTTAAAATTTGCGCCGCTTACCTGCACTGTTTGTGTTCCCCCTGGTCTGCCGCGGCTGGTGCCGTTTGTGCGGAGGGGATAGACACCGCCATTTTTTCCCTCACTCCCTCTGACGCTAGGTCAGCGGTCCTCGCGCTGCTGTAGTCCCGCCCACTTCCTGTAGCTAAAAGGAAGTGCACCGAGCGGACGCGCGCAGCGGTGCGCCAGCGGCGCGCCAAAGGCGCGCCAAAGGCAAGCCCGTCTGCGCCCGTCCGCGCCTGACCGTCGCCAGGCGCCAGGCACTCTGCCCGTTTCACTCGCTATTTCTTTTTCTTTTATCCCCCATTAACTACTAGTGATGACAACTATTCAATATACCAGCCAGGAGCTCCACTCTCTAAATAAAGCATACTCCCTGGAAGCAGGCATCATTCCTCCTCAAATCACTAGGATTTCCACTGCTCAAGAATGTCTCCCTATCAGAGGGCAAGCCAAATTAATAGACAGCAAC